>JBBHAA010002644.1:22500-740400 GCA_037953035.1 Aquarana catesbeiana
TAATAATAATAATAATAATAATATGTATGGGTATTTAAAAATTAAATAATAAACATACATACTCACCTCTATGCCGCTGTCCCATCTCAGCTCTATTACCAAGAACTGAGCGATCACATGACCACTGATTACTGAGGTCTCGGGCTGCTCAGTCACTGTGCATTCTAGCACACTATGACGTAATACTGTGGGGGGGGGGGGGGGGCATATTAAAAAAATATAATAATAATTAAAAAAAAGTCAGTAGACTTTACTAGTGCTTCAATGCTGATTGAGAGAGTTTAGTTCCACTCAGTGTTAGTTTTAACATCAAATTTCGATTTAGTTTTAGTTATAGTCTTTTCGGCTAAAATGCCATTTTAGTTTTAGTCCTATTTTAGTCATCTGAATTGTTTTAGTTTTAGTTGTATTCTAGTCGACTAAAACCTCCAGTACATTTTTAGTTGACTAAAATGGAATGGGTTTAGTTAAATTGTAACGCATCATTTATCCCACTTCCGGACTGCCCACCGCAGATTTATGTCGGGGACTTTGATGCTAAATACCTTTGTTATGGTAGAGGATAGCCGCCATAACCCCCGGTGTTTTCTTCAATGGCGGGCGGTCCACTGTAAGATAAAAGTGGTCTCTGCAGCGGATTCGCCGCAAGATCACTTTTATCGGCGGTGGGAGAGGTGCCCACCCCCCCCCCCTCCCGCCATGTCTCAGTCGTCTGCCGCTTAACCGGATCCATTGGTAGCCCAGGGGAGACGATCCAATCCTCACCCCTGATGGGCAGGAAGTCAAGTGAGGGAATAATGGCCCCGACTCGACGCGACTCAAACATCATTTCCGCCCAGCGGCCTTAAAGGGACAATTTTTTTTGCATTTAAATATGAGATGTGAGATCTTTTTGACCCCCAGATCTCACATTAAAGAGGCCCTGTCATGCTTTTTTTCTATTACAAGAGATGTTTACATTCCTTGTATTAGGAATAAAAGTGATCCAATTTTTTTTTTTGTTTAAGGGACTGTGTAAAAATAAAAAATTAAAAGTAAGATAAATAAGAAAATGTATTCCTATCTGCCCCCCCCCCCCCCCCTCAGCCCAGGGCCCTCACTGCACCCCCCTGTCCAGGGCCTCCTCTGCACCCCCCCCCAGCCAAGGGCCTCCTCTGCCCCCCTCCCCCTCAGCCCATGGCCCCAGCTGCACCCCCCCCTTAGCCCAGGGCCCTTACTGCACCCCCCCCAGCCAAGGGCCTCCTCTGCCCCCCCCCCCTCAGTCCAGGGCCTTCTCTGCCCCCCCCCCCAGTCCAGGGCCTTCTCTGCCCCCCCCCCTCAGTCCAGGACATTCTCTGCACTCCCCTCAGCCCAGGGCCCCCACTTCAGCCCCCTGTCAAGGGCCCCCTCTGCCCCCCCCAGCTCAGGGCCTCCTCTGCCCCCACCTCAGTCCAGGGCCTTCTCTTAGAGTTACCACCTGTCTGGGATTCACCCGAACAGTCCGGGTTTTGAATCATGTGTCCAGGTTTCAGTCCACCTGAAACCCGGACACATTATTCAGACAGGAATGTGGCTCAGAACAGGGGCTGGACAGGAGGGGGAGGGGGCACTATGTGCGCCACATTACTATTCTCTTTGGAGTGCCCAAAGGCATCCCAGGTCTGTTACAATCCTATAATGTATACTAAAAAAAAAAAAAAAATTACTTTGCGACGCTAAAGTGTTCGGGTTTGGCTTGAAGAAAAAGTGGCAACCCTACCTTCTCTGCACCCCCCCTCCTCAGCCCAGGCCCCCCACTGCCCCCCACTCAGTCCAGGACATTCTCTGCACCCCCCCCCTCAGTCCAGGCCCCCCACTGCCCCCACTGCCCCCCCCTCAGTCCAGGACATTCTCTGCACCCCCCCTCCTCAGCCCAGGCCCCCACTGCCCCCCCTCAGTCCAGGACATTCTCTGCACCCCCCCCCCCCCCAGTCCCCCTAATCCTTCGCCATACCAACCCCAACTTTCTAGTCCAGGGCCTTCCGCCTACAAACCCCTCTCCTTGTCCTGATAAATGGCTTCCATTTCCAGGAAGTCTCTCCCATGCTGTCGCTCTGGAATGCCTTTCTATAGTGCTGGCGGGTGGGAGGAGCCGAGTGATACATCACTAGTGCGCGCCTGTGCGCTCTCCCTCCTATGTGATACTCCGGTATTTGGCAAACTACGCAGCGGGTGCTGCCCGTCCATTACACCTGATCGGGCGGAGGAGACACCCTTAGAGCAGCACTTCCCAGTGCGGGTGGGGGGCAGAACCCCCCGGCGGCCCCCCCCTAGATGCGCCCCCCCAAGTTTCGGCCCTGAATCTAATAATCTATTATTTCCGGTATTAAGGTTTGAACACGCACTACAGACACAGATTTAGCCGTTGTGATATTGGACATCTTTATCAATAAAACCGAGTTCCATAAACAAACAAAATTATTGCTTTTTGACAAACAGAAATACAACCTGAAAATATATAAAAAAAACAAAAAATACCTGTAAACTCTGTTGGCTGTGATGCCATTACATATATTACCAACATTAAATATCAAGAAAAAAAAATAAGAAAAGCCTTTTTCTTATTTTTTCTTTTTTTTTTCTTTTAGCTACTTTATAGATGCCCCCAACATATTCTTATGTGGTAGTGCAGTGTTCATTTTCATGTCTAATTTCAATTTAGTTTTAACCCCATTGCCAACCAGCGCACGACGATATACACAATGGCACTGCTGGGCAAATTGGCGTACAGGCACGTCCCCTTTAAGATGCGGCATTGTGGGCGCGCGCGCCCGCCGCGTGCTCCGCGACCGTGGGTGCCTGCGATCGTGTCACGGAGTGGAAGAACGGGGAGATGTAAACAAAGCATTTCCCTGTTCTGCCTAGTGACATGACAGAGATCACCGCTGCCTGTCATCGGGAGCGGTGATCGCTCTTATGTGAGTGGTAGCCCCTCCCCCCCCACAGTTAGAATCACTCCCTAGGACACACTTAACCCCTTGATCGCCCCCTAGTGTTTAACCCCTTCCCTGCCAGTGTCATTTACACAGTAATCAGTGCATCTTTATAGCACTGATCGCTGTATAAATGGTCCCAAAATAGTGTCAAAAGTGTCCGATCTTTCCGTCATAATATCGCAGTCAAGGATAAAAATCGCAGATCGCCGCCATTACTAGTAAAAAAAAAAAAATTAATAATAAAAATGCCATAAAATTATCCTCTATTTTGTAGACTATTTAACTTTGCGAAAACCAATCAATATACGCTTATTGCATTTTTTTTTTTACCAAAAAAAAGTAGAAGAATACATATTGGCCTAAACTGAGGAAAAAAATCGTTTTTTTTATATATTTTTGGGGGATATTTATTATAGCAAAAAGTAAAAAATTTTGTGTTTTTTTTTTTCAAAATTGTCGCTGTTCTTTTGTTTATGGCGCAAAAAATAAAAACCGCAGAGGTGATCAAATACCACCAAAAGAAATCTCTATTTGTGGGGAAAAAAGGACATCAATTTTGTTTTGGTGCAACGTCGCAACGACCGCGCAGTTGTCAGTTAGAGCGACGCAGTGCCGAATCGCAGAAAAGTGCTCTGGTCAGGAAGGTGGTTAAATATCAAGAAAAAAAAAAAAAGAAAAGTCTTTTTCTTATTTTTTCTTTTTTTTTCTTTTAGCTACTTTGTAGATGCCCCCAACATATTAGTATGTGGTAGTGCAGTGTTCATTTTGATGTCAAATTTCAATTTAGTTTCAATCATAGTCTTTTGACTAAAATGCCATTTTAGTTTTAGTCATATTTTATTCGACAAAATAATTTTAGTCAATTAAATTAAAGGGGTTGTAAACGCTTGTGTGCATCCTATGCATTAAGGTGAAAAAACACCTGGCAGTGACCGGCCCCCCCAGCCCCCCCCCCCCATTTTTACTTACCTGAGCCCTGGAATTTCCCACGGCGAGGACGCGCCCTTCCTCTGCCCAGGCTTCTCGGCTCTTGATTGGATAGATTGATAGCAGCGCAAAGCCATTGGCTCCCGCTGCTGTCAATCAAATCCAATGATGCGGGCGCCGGGGGGGCGGGGCCGAGTCATACATTCGGTGGCTATGGACGCAAATGCTGGACTCGGGAGCGCTCCCGCAAGGTAACCCCCCCGGGAGAGCGTTTCTCCCAGTGGGTTATCTGATGCGGGGAGGAGCCGTGAGAGCCGCCGGGGGACCCCAGAAGTCGGTGTTCGGGGGACACTCTGTGCAAAACGAGCTGCACAGTGGAGGTAAGTATGACATGTTTGTTATTTTCAAAAAAAAAATGATTGAAGCTTTACAATCACTGTAAAGCTTTACAAACTGTAGTGGCTCTATATCACCACTAGATGTCAGCAGACATCAAGACAATAGTAACCTGACACATTTCAATGCAATAACAGAAAAATACATGTAAGTGGGACAGAACAGTCATTATAAAAGTCTGTTTATGTCGCTCCCATTCATATTTAAATCCCATAGGATGGAGTTGCTGTCAATCAACACCTTGTGGGAGGAGCAGCAGAGTGGTTTAGTATACAGATTTAATTTTTTTTATTTTTTTGGTGGGGGGGTGCAGCCCGTGAGGGATCCCCCGGTGATGCCACCGAATATGGTCATGTAAACATTTTGGTCAATTGGGGTCACCTGGGAGAACCCGCCCCTCTGTTTACATTTTGCAGCGTAGATCGGGAGATATCATTCGCTGCAGGTGAGTCACGGGAGGGAACCATAGACGTGTGCGGTTTGTTTCGGCCCTGGATCGAGATTCGGACCAATGTTTTGTTATTCGCAAAGTCGGATGTATCCAAATTTCCCGAATTACAATAGTGATAGTAACGAACTTAAACGAAATCCGAAATAACGAAATGAAAATTTCGGACGAAATTCGAATTCGAATCAAATTAAAATTTCAGAAGAGGATAAAATAGAATAGAAAATAAAGGAATAGAATAGAAAAGAATAGAGTCGAATAGAAAATAATAGAATGGAAAATAAAAGAATATAATACAATAGAGTAAAACAGAACAGAATACATAATAAAAGAATAGAAGAAAAAATAGAAAATAAAGGTATAGAATAGAGAGTAATCAAATGGAAAATAAAAGAATTGAATTCAAATAGTTTTCTAATCCAATTTGAATTTCAGAAGAGAATAAAAAATGAATAGAAAATAAAGGAATAGAATATAAAAGAATAGAATAGAAAATAATAGAATGGAAAATAAAAGAATATAATACAATAGAGTAAAACAGAACAGAATATATAATAAAAGAATAGAAGAAAAAATAGAAAATAAAGGTATAGGATAGAGAGTAATAAAATGGAAAATAAAAGAATCGAATTCAAATAGTTTTCTAATCAAATTCGAATTTCTGAGGAGAATAAAAAAGAATAGAAAATAAAGGAATCGAATAGAAAATAATAGAATGGTAAATAAAAGAATATAATATAATAGACTAAAACAGAACAGAATACAAAATAAAAGAATAGGAAAAAATATAGAAAATAAAGGTATAGAATAGAAAATAAAAGAATAGAATAGAAAATAAAAGAACAGAGTAAAACAGAATAAAATAGAATAGAAAATAAAAGAATAGAATAAAATAGAATTGAAAATAAAAGAATAGAATAGGATAAAAAAGAATAGAATAAAATAGAAAGAATATAACCATCTCCTGAAATTCAAATTTCAAATAGAATGAATTTGTATAAAATAGAACAGAAAAGAATAGAATAGAAAATAAAAGAAGAGAATACAATAGAATTGAAAATAAAAGAATAGAATAGGATAAAACAAAATAGAATAGAATAAAATATAAAGAATATAACCATCTTCTGAAAAACAAATGTCAAATTGAATAAATTTGAATTCAAACAGAAAAGAATAGAATAGAAAAAAAAAACAAAAGAATAGATTAGAATAAAACAGAAAGGATATAAACTTCTTCCGAAATTCGAATTTCAAACAGAATAAATTTGAAATCGAATAGAATAGAAAAGAATAGATTAGAATAGAAAAGAAAGGAAAGGAATATAAAAAATAGGATAGAATAGAAAGAATATAACTTCCGGAATTCGAATTTCGATTAGAAGAAATTTGAATAGAATAGAAAAGAAAAGAATAAAATAGACTAAAAAAACAATAGATTAAAATGGAATAGAAGGAATACAACCATATTCCAAAATTCGAATTTACAATAGAATAAAATTGATTTCAAATGTAATTCGAACCGATTCAAATTTTCTGAATTTGGTTGGGAATTTATGTAAATAACAAATAGAAACAAAACAATACAATTTTTTTTCTTCTGCACGTGTCTAGCGGACCATGTGTGTGTGTGTGTGTGTGTGTGTGTGTGTGACGCTGCCTGTGACCGGGTTTAGGGGGCGTGCCCATGCACACACACACACACCCCCCCTCCCCCCATGACACCTTCTGTAATTGTACACATGTACACAGCGGGAGTGTGTCAGCAGATCCTGGCCAATGATTCACAGCCGGGACCTGCTGTGTCCAATCACAGCGCAGAGCCCTGTGTTGACAGAGGGAACAATCTCTCTGTTTCTTTTCCCTGCAAAGGGAGAAGAAACAAAGAGATCATTCGTTAAAAAATCAGCACTTGTTACACATTGTTATGTACATATTTAACCCCTTGATTACCCGAGATGTTAACCCCTTCCCAGCCAGTGTCATTAGTACAGTGACAGTGCATAGTATTATCACTGATCACTCTATTAGGATGTCAGTGGCAGTTAGTCAGTCCCCCCCCCCCCTCAGTGTCAGTTAGTGTCAGATTTCCCGCTGCAGCAGTCCCGCTATAAGTCGCTGATTGCTGCCATTACTAGTATAACAAAAAAAATAAAAAAGTATGTTTAACGACTTTTCACTTTTTTTTGTGTGAATGAGTGGGGGTTCTATGTGACCTCACCACCCCTTTGGTTACATTCCGCTTTCATTTGAGATCTCTCAGGCCAGTCAGGCGTAAATCCTGGTTGTTAGGATGCCGACTTCCTAACAAGAAGTCAGAGTGTCACCTATTAATAAATGTATCACTTTCCACGGCCACCGGAGATTCGACAATCATCAACTTATTTTGGATGTTTGCCAAACCTCTAAACAAGCAACATTCGGTCAGTTCATCCCTACTGCCCAAATATTGCAATCGGCACGGGCAAGTTATCAAGATAACGTACTCTAGGGATCAGTTTACCACGTTTTTTTTTTTGGCCAGGACATCCTATTGTTGGTCGAACTTACTGAATCAATTTTGTCAGTGCTCATCCTGCAGCACAAACATCATGTGTTCGTACATTAAAGCATGCAGCCTTCTTCGTGTCGGTGGTTATGCTATTCTTTTGATGGACATAGCTGGAGCTACCATGTTCCTTGAGTTCCAAAAGTTGGTAGACACCTTACCATCACACCTCTTGGACATCCCATTCCGAAACCATGGCCATTAGGATGGATTTGGCTCCCCTTTCTGTCTACAACATCGTCCACTCATCTGGAAAGACTTTCCACAAGATTTAGAGGGTGTCTGTGGGAATTCGTACCATTTGTGAGGTCAGTGATGATGTTGGATGAGAAGACCTGGCTAACCAGCAGTGTTCTAACTGATCTCAAAGCTGCTCAGTAGGGCTGAGGTCTGGGCTCTGTACAGGACACTCGAGTTCCTCCACACCAAACTGGTCACACCATGTCTTTATGGAGCTGGCTTTGTACATAGGGCACAGTCATGGTGGAACAGAAAAGGGTCTTCACCAAACTGTTACTACAAGGTTGGAAGAGCGCCATTGTCTACAATGTCTTTGTATGATGAAGCATTCACAGGACCCTTCACTGGAGACACCTGACCTCCATAATTTGGAGGGGGATTCAAATACTTTTGCCCATATGGTGTACTTCATACAGATTCTTGAGGAGAGACAGGTCAAGTCCTAATATGGGTGACCCCCGAGAGAAAACTAGGGATCCGTAAGTAGGGAGGCGACAAAAGTCAAAATAGTTTCAATTTCCAATACATTGTGTGTGATTGCTATTTAGTCTGAGCATGTCTAAGCAGTGTGTTGTGCACAGCACACAACGTATATATTTAACCCCTTGAAGTCTTTAGGTGTACCTCATAAACCCTGGGCAATGTCCACCATACCCGGTAAAATCAGCAGTCAAGAAAAAGGGCATTTTTTCGGACATTAGGAAAATAAAAGTATGTTGCAGATGATAATTCTGCCGGTCAAAGCCAGCCTAGTAGCAGATAAAAAAATATTTTGCTGATTTAAGCAACTTAAAAAAAATCATTTTTTTTACTGGAATGAAGGGTGATAGGTTTAGCTATCCTACCATAGAACATTATTTCCCTATAAGCTGACCTTGTCAGATGCATTACCAAATATGACCACTAGATGGCAGTATAGCACCACTAGCGGAAGACTTTTGCTTGCCTTGAGTTACTTGAGTTTTAGCCCAATTTTTTTTATTACTTTTCATGTAATACTTTATTGTAATTATTTGTATTCATTTTCTTACATTGCTCCATCACATTCCACAACACAGTACAAAATAACTGATATAGAAACTGACATTCCAAAGATTAGGACATGGAAGTTGTTTAGCAACACATAACAATAACATGAAACAATAGCCGAGGCGTCTCCCATAACGATTCAAGGGATTTATTGTTTGTGTGTGGAAAGTATATCTATATATATATCCTGGTGCATGCAACCCCACAGTTTTCTGTTACTAAAAATGGTCAATTTCCTTAAAGGGAATGTGTAATGGTTTTATACATATTTTCTTGCCCTATTTATAGTTGTCAGGACATCAGTGAGAGCTAGGATGCTGGGAAAAAGACAATTACAGCTGTGCTGTATTATTAGCTGACCTATACTGCTCTGGGAATCCTTTGCCTTTTTGTAAAACAAAGATAATTTAGGTCACCAGTCTCTAGTGAATGGATAGGCTGCATTCTAAGTGATGTCACCGGTCTCTAGTGAATGGATAAGCTGCATTCTCAGTGATGTCACCGGTCTCTAGTGAATGGATAGGCTGCATTCTAAGTGATGTCACCGATCTCTAGTGAATGGATAGGCTGCATTCCAGTGATGTCACCGGTCTCTAGTGAATGGATAGGCTGCATTCTAAGTGATGTCACCGGTCTCTAGTGAATGGATAGGCTACATTCTCAGTGATGTCACCGGTCTCTAGTGAATGGATAGGCTGCATTCTAAGTGATGTCACCGGTCTCTAGTGAATGGATAGGCTGCATTCTAAGTGATGTCACCGGTCTCTAGTGAATGGATAGGCTGCATTCCCAGTGATGTCATTGCTCTCTAGTGAATGGATAGGCTGCTTTCTCAGTGATGTCATTGGTCTCTAATGAATGGATAGGCTGCATTCTCAGTGATGTCACTGGTCTCTAATGAATGGATAGGCTGCATTCTCAGTGATGTCACCGGTCTCTAGTAAACAGATTATTTTACTCTTTACTTCTTTCAGGTGTGTTGAGTGTTCTAGGCATTGCCAGTCAGTATTATATTTTAGGAATCAAACCAACGCCTATGGCGTATAACAGACCCCATGTCCCGCCATCCAACGTCGCTTGCTGTAAATTAGTTTTGAAAACCATTACATTCTTCACTTTTCAAGGCTTTGAGAACATTTTGTGATACATTCCTCCAAAACTAACATTACAGAAGATGCTTATCTTGGGGTTTCTCTTGACTGACCTCTTGCTGGGTTTGTTCTGTATTCCTTCATTCAGCGCTCTTTCTCTCGTTGGAGCTTTGTGACCGCAGCGCAGTGCAGATTGTCAGAACGAAGATAGAGTTATAGAGGATTATTTTCCAGAGGAAAAACACAGATTGGCTTTATGTCTCAACTTGGAAAGACATTCTGCAATGTTTCTGCTCTCTCAAAGTCTTGCACAACCTTTAATGTCCAATCCAATTTTACAGAAAAAACATTTCTGTTCATTGACGGTGAAATTGTGAGAGCATTAAACACCATAAGGGCCTGTGCTGATGGGCATGGGTTGACTGGATTTGGTTTGTGCCACAAATGTGTCACTCGCCATACAAGTTCATGGGAATCCAAAAGCAACTCAAATGTAGATCAGAAGCAAGTCAACAGCAGGTCAAATACAGGGTTTTGGATGGCTTTGTCTACTGGTATTAGTATTCTGAATGTTATTCGTTGGGTGATCAGAAGCCAGTGGCAGGATTAATAGAATGTGGTGGAGAACGCCAAGTGGTTGGTAAGGTGAAGGAGTCTGGCAGCAGCATTCATGATAGACTGCAGGAGGATTAGCTTGTGTAGAGATAGGCCAACAAGGAGGGAAGTTGAAGGTAGTACAGGTAGAGGTAGGCCAACAAGGAGGAAGGTCAACAAAATAGTAGCGGTAGAGGTAGACCAACAAAGAGGGAAGCCAACAAATCAACAAGGTAGTAGAGGTAGAGGTAGGCCAACTAGGAGGGAGATCAACAAGGTAGTAGTGGTAGAGGTGAGAAATCAAAGAGGGAGGTCAACAAGGTAGTAGAGGCAGAGCTAGGCTAACAAGGAGGGAGGTAAACAAGATAGTACAGGTAAAGGTAGGTCAACAAGGTGGGAGGTCAACAAGGTAGTAGAGGTGGAGGTAGGCCAACAAGGAGGGAGGTCAACAAGATAGTAAAGCTAGGCCAACAAGGAGAAAGGTCAACAAGGTAGTAGAGGTAGAGGTAGGCCAACAAAGAAGGAGATTAACAAGATAGTAGAGTCAGAGCTAGGCTAGCATGGAGAGAGGTCAACAAGATAGTAGAGGTAATGGTAAGCCCACAAGGAAGGGGACAACAAGGTAGTAGAGGTAGGCCAACAAAAAGGGAGGTCAACAAGGTAGTAGAGGCAAAGCTAGGCTAACAAGGAGGGAGGTAAACAAGATAGTAGGGGTAATGGTATGCCAACAAGGAGAGAGGTCAACAAGGTAGTAGAGGCAGAGCTAGGCTAACAAGGAGGGAGGTCAAAAAGATAGTAGAGGTAAAGGCAGGCCAACAAGGAGGGAGGTCAACAATATAGTACAGTTACAGGTAGGTCAACAAGGAGGGAGGTTAACAAAGTAGTAGAGGTGGAGGTAGGCCAACAAGGACAGAGGCCAACAAGATAGTACAGATAAAGGTAGGTTAACAAGGAGGGAGATCAACAAGGTAGTAGAGGTGGAGGTAGGCCAACAAGGAGGAAAATCAACAAGGTAGTAGACGCAGAGGTAGGCCAACAAAGAGGGAGATCAACAAGGTAGTAGAGGCAGAGCTAGCCTAACATGGAGAGAGGTCAACAAGATAGTAGAGGCAGAGCTAGCCTAACATGGAGAGAGGTCAACAAGATAGTAGAGGCAGAGCTAGGCTAACAAGGAGGGAGGTAAAAAAAAGATAGTAGGGGTAATGGTATACCAACAAGGAGAAAGGTCAACAAGGTAGTAGAGGCAGAGCTAGGCTAACAAGGAGGGAGGTAAACAAGATAGTAGGGGTAAAGGTATGCCAACAAGGAGAGAGGTCAACAAGGTAGTAGAGGCAGAACTAGGCTAACAAGCAGGGAGGTAAAAAAGATAGTAGTGGTAAAGGCAGGCCAACAAGGAGGGAGGTCAACAATATAGTACCGGTACAGGTAGGTCAACAAGGAAGGAGGTCAACAAAGTAGTAGAGGTGGAGGTAGGCCAACAAGGACAGAGGCCAACAAGATAGTACAGATAAAGGTAGGTCAACAAGGAGGGAGGTCAACAAGGTAGTAGAGGTGGACATAGCCCAACAAGGAGGGACATCAACAAGGTAGTAGACGCAGAGGTAGGCCAACAAAGAGGGAGATCAACAAGGTAGTAGAGGCAGAGCTAGCCTAACATGGAGAGAGGTCAACAAGATAGTAGAGGCAGAGCTAGCCTAACATGGAGAGAGGTCAACACGATAGTAGAGGAAGAGCTAGGCTAACAAGGAGGGAGGTAAACAAGATAGTAGAGGTAATGGTATGCCAACAAGGAGAGAGGTCAACAAGGTAGCAGAGGTAGAGCTAGGCTAATAAGGAGGGAAGTAAACAAGATAGTAGAGGTAATGGTATTCCAACAAGGAGAGAGGTCAACAAGGTAGTAGAGGTAGAGCTAGGCTAATAAGGAGAGAGGTAAACAAGATAGTAGGGGTAATGGTATGCCAACAATGAGAGAGGTCAACAAGGTAGTAGAGGTGGAGGTAGGCCAACAAGGACAGAGGCCAACAAGATAGTACAGATAAAGGTAGGTCAACAAGAAGGGAGGTCTACAAGGTAGTAGAGGTGGACGTAGGCCAACAAGGAGGGACATCAACAAGGTAGTAGACGCAGAGCTAGCCTGACATGGAGAGAGGTCAACAAGATAGTAGAGGAAATGGTAAGCCAACAAGGAGGGGGAACAGCAAGGTAGTAGAGTTAGGCCAACAAACAGGGAGGTCAACAAGGTAGTAGAGGCAGAGCTAGGCTAACAAGGAGGGAGGTAACAGGATAGTAGAGGTAATGGTATGCCAACAAGGAGGGAGGTCAACAAGGTAATAGAAGTAGATGTAAGCCAATGAGAAGGGAGTTGACTCCAACGAGGGAGTCCAGGTGGGAGATGACAAAATAGTGAATGAGTATCTTGGTGGTTTCATTGGTTAAGAAGGGGCAAATTTTGTAAATGTTATGGAGGTGAGGGTGGCAAGAGTTGGACAGTGATTGAATGTGGGGCAGAAAGGAGAGGTGAGAGTCATGTACTCAGATTAGATGAACATCTCTCCCTGGTGGCATGGAGGATCTACTTATTCCATTAACACTATTATAGTTTAGTCAAAAAAAAAAAACTATTAAAGACAAAATTGTCCTTTTACATGGCGCTGTGGAGATGAGCTAAACACTCGCAGTCACAAATTATTCGGTTGCAGATGTTCCTTATTACAGAAGTAAAAACCATCATGCATGCGTGACCCGGTTTATAGACAGGGAGACCCAGAGCGAGTTCTGTCACCTCCGGTTGGTGCCAGGGGCGGCCATCCTTTTCCTCTTTTTATTAATAAAATTCCCTTGTTGGCGAGCGGCTGACTTTTCGGGTAAACTTTGCTCCTTTTATTGCTTGCCTCTGCAGAAAACAAAGGTCTTCTCTGGAAAGTACATTATTTTTTTGGTCTTTGCTCCGATATTATGTGATAAAATGTGAAAGTGCTTCCCGCCAAGAACCCAACCCCCCCCCGTCAGCCCCCAACTCCAAGCCCCCGTGCAGAATGCGCTCTCGTAATCTCGCCATTTGGCTCGGGTCTGTCGCTGGGAGCGGACGCAGGCCTCTCGACAAGCACTTTCTACCTTTTTTGCATTAATGATTTTTTTACTATGTGCTAAGAAAAATAATCCAAGTACATTGCTTGTAAACCTGGCTCGTTACGGGCAGATGGTTTCGCTTTTTTTTGCGGATTTCTTTTGTTTAGAGAAGCTGTTTTTTTAAGTTAATTTATTTTACAAGTACATGTGTACGCGGCATTCCTTGCCGAATATCCTCCAAGTTTCCTTACGAGGAATAAAAATATTCACAACACAAACTAGGGAAAATTCAACCATCAGGTTGGAGCACAAACACATTTTCGAGCCCCAATAACTGCAAATAAAGAAGAGATATATTAGTCAAAAAAACTTATAATTTAAAAAAAAAATTTAGCCAAATTGTCTACAAATTAAAGCAGAAAATTACCCCCCCCCCCTTGCTTTATACCCTCATACCTGTGACGCTGGTCTTGCATCAGGAATCATACCAGTGGTGGCTGGTGCTTGCTTTTCTCTCCCCCCTAGCCAGCCAAGCACCCCCCCACCCCCCGGCACTCGATTGATCGCCTCTACCCCCCATCGCTCGATTGCTGCTTCGCTCACCCGTCACCCACCAGGCCCCCCCCCCCCGCCAGCCCCGCACTTACCCCATCCAGGTCCCGGCTTCGGCGGCTTCCCCCCTGCGTCTCCTCTCGAGTCCCGGCGGTCGCTTCTCCTCCCGGCCAATCAGGACTTAAACTCGCAGCCAATTGGGTCTTAGGACTCCCGGGTCTCAGGAGAAACAGGAAGATATTAGCAAATATTAATTTGCTAAAGTCACAAAACTGGGTGGGCTCGGGCGCAGTGCTCTGCACCCCGAGTCCACCCTTTTTGAAGCCAATTAGAGCCTCAGGCTCTAATCATGAAAATTAAATCCATGTGTCCGGCGCCTTGCATGTAAATTAGAGGCCAGGCGCTTGGTTTAAAGGGGCAGCGCCCCCGCGCCCCCGGATGAGCAGCCGCCACTGAATTATACTCACCTGCCGAGCAGATCTAGGGTTGTCCTGCTGTTATCAGCTGATGAGATGTCACACTGGTGTCCCATGCAGCCATCTTGATGCACACAGATTCAGGCAGCCAGGCCCCCAATGAAGGGTGGCGACTCTGCCCACCCCTATCCCTACCGAGCCACTGTGTCCTTAACTCACACTCCTCACATTGCAGGGTTCCCCATGAGACCCGGGAGCCTCTAAAGCCTTTCTGGTTCCAAAAAATTCTGTGTCTGTAACATCCTTCTAGATAGGCTTCTAGTTAGGCTAGGTAAATTGAGTTCCTGTAGCTCTCCTGTAATCGGATGGTCATCTTGTGATTAATTAGGGTGGATCTGTGTCTCACTGGTTGTAGATTTGACTGCTTCCCTATGCCTTCTGGACGGTTGTGGAATGCAGTGGGTTGGGAGAGTCAAATAAACAGCCTAAATATTTATGTGGCCCCAGCCAATCACTAGGGGAGTGTGCCCAGTAGGTGGCTGGATAATGCATAAATGGCCTGAAGCTCGGAACAGCAGACTTCTTGTCCAGGAGGAGAAGTTCCCAGCCCGAGGGGCTGTCCAGCTGTGCTTCTACACTTGCTCACCAAGGTACCATGTATGTTAGAGCTGGGGGGTATCCTCCTGAACATTGCTGCAGCAGACTGAGGGATTTATCTGGCTATCTGGTCTGGAGAGCTACCTGGAGACATGTCTGGCTGATATTGAAAGGAGGCATCCAAATATCCAGAGTACAGACCAGTGTATGAGATCCCAGTGATTGTGTGCTGCCACTATGCCTCTTGTATCAGTGTCAGTCTGTGCGTAAAGGTGGACATTCCTTATGGTGTCCATGTATAGTTCAGTCCATGATTTGCTGCTGTGCTAGGAAGCTTTGAAAAAGAGACACGTGTCCTGTAGTTGCTCCTGGAGTATCCCACAGTTGCCCTACACCCCATCTCAGTTATATTAAAGCGTCAGAAAAAGGATACCCCTGGACTATTCATTAAGCAAGAAGAACGACTGAGAAGGTGTGCTTGGCTGCATATACACCAGCTTGGGAAAGAACCTTGGGATGGCTCAACATGCCCCTTAGGCAGTGGGGGCTACATGTCCAAGCAGATACTGGCTTCCCAAGCTGGCCACTGAAAGCCTAGTACAGAGAACAAGTCGGTCCTCTGTAAGGTTCCTGTCCTTGATAGAACAAAAAAGGGAAAAAAAATTCTCCTGACAAAACAATTCCATTTAAGAAACGAATGGCTGGTGGGGACATCTAGTGGTGAAAAGTGAGATCAACATGTCTAACACACTGTTACATGCAGGCAAATCGTGTCTGAGGAAAGGGTCCATACATAGGATCCTGAAAACAGGTAGGATCCTAGGTACCATCCACATGTGATTTTTAAACAGCCTTGATGATTAAACAGACAGGCAAGTGAAAATAAGTCTGGGGAGAACCACCCTAGGTAACACCTACGTGTGATGCTGAGCCCCTGTGATTAAACAAACTGAAATCCAATGAATGAAAGAGGGCAAGTGTGGGTAGGTACAAAAACCAAGAAAAAGAAACATAAAGGGTCCAAAATGATGTGTGATAACACACAGTAATGTCTCAAACACTTTTTACCTAGTGTAGGTAGGTGTCGCTCTAGTCAACAAACTGCATACATATCAAAAAAGAAGGGGTTTTGTCCCCACCAAGACAGCGGAGAACCAGAGAACCAAATGGGTGACACAGCATACAATGTTGGGATAAATAGAAAAAATATTACATTTATTGATTAGTTAAAAATTCAATAAACTCCCCAATGGGAGATAATAGTTAAGACACATGAACATGACATATATCCCAAGTGGGGAGGCTTCCAGGTAGGATGGCATGTCCCTATACTTTCCCTACTCACCTGGTGCACCAAACCTGAGAGCCAGGGTCTTAAATAGGCTCTGACAAACAAAACACTCTTGCGCATTAGTGTGATGTCTGGGTGGTCTATTGTTCAAGGGATGGTGTCTCAGGCCTTGCTGCCCTCCATGGCAGGGGATGCCCTAATAGTCACAAGAAAAATACAAAAAAGACGGCACACCAGCCTAGTGCATTATCACATGTATATTTATTGATACTAATAACAAAGCTAAAAACTGCTCACAAACATGTGGAAAATGGAGCTTGTAAAGGCCACCTTGTCGTGGAAATCAGGCCTGGAACCGACCGTCTACAGATAACAGAGGAGAAGACATGAGGGCTTCTGCTGGCTGAGGCGTTTTGAAGGAACACCTTCGAGCCTCTGAGGAAGAAGGTATTCCTTCGAAACGCGTCAGCCATGTCTTCTCCTCTGTTATCTGGAGACTGTCGGTTCCAGGCCTGACAAGGTAGCCTTTACAAGCTCCATTTTTTTCACATGTTTGTGAGTAGTTTTTAACTCTGGTATTAGTATCAATAAATATTCTTGGGATAATGCACTAGGGTGGTATACCCTCTTTTCTGTATTTTTCTAAAATAGACTCTGCCTGACCCAAGATGGTCGCCAAAGTCACATGAGGCACCAGCATCCAATCGGATGCTGCCTCTCTGTGACCGAGGAAGCCATAGAGAAACTAGTTTCCTCTCAAACTTCCTCCTCCACCTGCAGACGAGTGCCACCTGCAGTGGAGAAAGTTGACGGCACCTGCCTACAGGCAGGCCTGGGAAAGTCAGGTTGTGGAGGAAAGGACTAGATCAAGGGTCCTCAAACTCCAGTTGTTCAGGAACTACACTTACCATCATGCCTAGTCATGTCTGGGAATGTCAGAGTTTTACAATGCCTCACGGGACGTGTAGTCTTGCAATGGCTGAAGGGCGGTAGTCTGGAGATCCCTGGACTAGATGATGCTGGACGCCGTCCAGCCAGGTAAATGAGGCGGGGCTGTATCTGACTTTCTGCGGCTTCTAATGCTCATTGGGAAAAGCTCACAGTGTGCGGAGAAATCAGAGGAAGCCGTTTCAGTCCAGGAGAGGAGCAACTGTACAACTGTGCAAGACTGGAGGGGGAGGTCAGATTTAAGCCTTCCAAAATAAAATAAAAAAACGTTGGCTAGGAGTTGGGCTTTATGGGGCCCTCAGATATTGGAGAACTTTCACCCAGTTTTGCCCCCGGACTCCTTCCACATGTCTGTAGGTTTCCTCGTTGCAGAACTTGTTTTAGGGTCTTGCGAAGCGTCTTCAGTCATATGACGGGCGAGGCTATAAATAGCAGCACCCTGTACGGGCGGCGGTGGTGCCGAGCCTCTGATGTTTACAGTCACTTCTAAAGACATCTCTGAAGGTTTTAATAAAGACTCCCGATAGAACTTGGCACTCCATATAAATCGTTTCATTTTGTTCTCGCGCTTTGTCTCCCAGCCAGTTGGAATTCTTTCCCGACAAAGAAACTTTTTTTTTTTTTCTCTTTTTAAAATGATGGAGAAGTTTTTTGGTAAGGACGGTGAACCCCCGACCACGAATTATCTTAACGACATCTCAGCCCCGACACTAAAAATAACCGGCGGTCTTTAGAAGTAAAAACAAGTCCCGGAATCTTGTTATCTCCCGGGGAAATCTGCACCAGAAATCGATGGCGGGCGCTGGCGGGTCACACCTGTTACAAAGAGACCCGATTGGGGGGGGGGGGGGTCTCCGCTGGCAGGAAAGACAATTGTCTCCCTAATATGGGGCCCCTAGGATAAGAAGAAAAAGACTTGCTTGTTTTTGTCAGACGTGTATGGATAGCTTCAATCGTTGTGAGCGAAATTAACCTCTTCAGTTCTGGAAGGTTTTACCCCCTTAAAGACCAGGCCATTTTTTGCAATACGGAACTGCGTCGCTTTAACTGACAATTGCGTGGTCGTGCGAAGCTGAATAGAATAGAAAGAATAGAATAGAAAAGAAAGAATCTAAGCATCTTCTGATATTCGAATTTCAAATAGAATAACTTTGAATACATGAGAGAAGAATAGAATAGAAAAGAATAGAATAGGGAAAAAAAGAATAGAATATATTCAAAAAACCAATAGAATAGAATAGAAAGAATATAACCATTTCTCAAAATTTAAATAGAATCAATTCGAATTTGAATGGAATAAATAAGAATAGATTAGAATAGAATAGAAAATAACAGACTAGCAGAGGCAGGTCTCTAATTAGACAAATTAGGCGGCCCCCTAAGGCCTCGCACTCACAGGGGCCTTGCAGCCGCCTAATTTGCTTGTGCTCAATCACTGATGTCGATGCCAGCGGCTCCGCCTACCCCCGCTGGGCCCGCCCGTGGCCCAGGGGCTGACTGACAAATCGGGTACTGCCCGAGGAATAGCGGCCCCAGCATGGAGTGGCTGCATCCCGGTCCGGTGGCAGCAGGTGCGGGGAGCTGGACAGTAGGGGCCTCTAGGTGGCGGCAGCGGCCGGATGACAGCACCCAGCTCCAGGTGCCATGTGGGAGCCGCAGCTGGGCTGCTCCTTCAGCCTGCGTCGCTCACCCGACCTCTCTGCACATGCCTCCAGCTGAGCTGTCCATGACTGAAGATGAAGGAGCTCCGCCTCCAATTTCCTGATGTCGCCTGGCCGACTAGAGAGAACGTGAGTGCCCGTGCAGCCTCCCTGTGTGCCTGGATAGGAGGAGCGGCGGGCGGCGGCATATAGTGGAATTGATCTTTCTATATTCCTCCTGCAGCCGCTGAATGTCTGCAGGAGGGAGAGGAGGAGGAAGAGGAGGAGAAGTGAGTATTCAGCGGCTGCAGGAGGAATATGGAAAAATCACTTCCTCTATATGCAGACCCCCACTGCTCCTCCTATCTAACTTCTTCTGCACCCCGTGCTCTCCGCCCCCTCTTTGGGCTCCCTGGCTCCGCCCCCTGTTCTCCAGCCCCTCCTTGTGCTCCCTGGCTCCGCCCTATGCTCTCTGGCCCCTCCTTGTGCTCCCTGGCTCCTCCCCCAGTGCTCTCCACCCCGCTGCACTCCAGCTCCCCCTGCTTTCCACTCCCATTCTTTCTGACTCCCCTCCTCTCAAGCTCCCCCCAGCGCTCTCCAGCCCCCACCCCTCCTATGCTCTCCACCTTCCCCAGTGCTTTCTGCCCCCACCCCCCAGTGATCTCTGGCTCCTCCCTGCTCTTTGCCCCACCCAGTACTCTCTGCCCCCACCCCCCAATGCTCTCCAGCTTCTCCCTTTTCTTTGCCCCCCTCTCCTGCACCTGCCCAGTGCTCTCACAGACTGGGACATGGAGCACAGGAGGGTCTGCAGACAGGGACAGGGCTAGGGATCTCTCTCACCCCCCTTTCCCTCACCCTCCTCTTTCTCACCTCCTCCTATCTCTCTCTCCCACTCCTCCCTCTCACCCCTCTCTCTCCCCCCTCCTCCCTCTTTATGTCACCCTTCTTTCTCTCACCCCTCGTCTCTTTCTCTCTCTCCCTCACCCCCCTCTCTTTCTCACCTCCCTCCTCTAGGTCACCCCCAGTCTCTCTCACCCCCACTCACCCCTTCCCAACACTTACTCCCTCTCTCCCCCTCTCTCTATCCTCCCCCTCTCTCTCTCCTCCTCCCTCTCTCTCCTCCCCCTCTCTCCCTCCCCCTCTCTCTCTCCTCCCCCTCTCTCTCCTCCCCCCTCTCTCCTCCCCCTCTCTCTCTCTCTCTCTCCTCCCAATCTCTCTCTCCCTCCCCCCTCTCTCTCCTCCCCCCTCTCTCCTCCCCCTCTCTCCCTCCCCCCCTCTCTCTCTCCTCCCAATCTCTCTCTCTCCTCCCCTCTCTCCCTCCCTCCCCCCCTCTCTCTCTCCTCCCCCCTATCTCCCTCCCTCTCTCTCTCCCCCCCTCTCTCCTCCCCCCTCTCTCTCCTCCCCCTCTCTCCCTCCTCCCCCCTCTCTCTCTCTCCTCCCAATCTCTCTCTCCCCCCTCTCTCTCTCCCCCCTCTCTCTCTCCCCCCTCTCTCCCTCCCTCTCTCTCTCTCTCCCCCTCCTCCCCCCTCTCTCTCTCCTTCCCCTCTCTCTCTCCTCCTCCCCTTTCTCTCCTCCCCCTCTCTCTTCCCCTCTCTCTCTCTCTCTCTCTTCCTCCCTCTCTCTCCCCCTCTCTTCTCTTCTCTCCCCTTCTCTCCCTCCCCCCCCTCTCTCTCTCTGCACTGTGCTGGGATCCCCCCACTCTCCTTCCTCCCAAGGCATGGAAAAGTCTTAGAGGGGTGGGTTGCCACCTTGCTGGGTCCCAGATGTTTTATTAGCTGCATATGTCTGATGAGTAAGGAGGGTGCCCTGGAAGTGGTGAACTGTGTGCTAGATCCGTGCATCTTTATGCAACCATTTTTATTGCTTGAATTTTTTTTTCCTATTATGGCCATGAGTGGGGCCTCATGTGTAAGTTTCGCCTAAGGCCTCACAAAGCCTAGAGCCGCCTCTGCAGACTAGTATAGAAAAACACAATAGAGTAGAATAGAAAGCATATAACCATCTTCTGAAATTCAAATTTCAAATAGAATAGATTTGAATTAGAGTAGAAAAGAATAGAATAGAATAGAATAGAATAGAATAGAACCATTTCCCAAAATTTGAATAGAATAAATAAGAATAGATTAGAATAGAATAGAAAATAACAGACTAGTATAGAAAAACACAACAGAATAGAAAGAGTATAAAGGTCTTCTGAAATTCAAATTTCAAATAGAGTAAATTTGAATTAGAATAGAAAAGAAAAGAATAGACTAGAATAGAAGAGAAAAGAAAATAATAAAATAGAAAAGAAAATAATAAAATAGAATAAACAAATAGAATAGAAAGTATCTAACACTATAATCATTTTCTGAAAATTCGAATTTCGAATAGTATAAATTTGAATTAGGATGGAAAAAATAGAATATAATAGAAAAGAATAGAATAGAAAATTAAAGAATAGAATAGAAAAAACAATAGAATAGAAATAATATAGCCATCATCCAAAATTCAAATGTCTTTTGATTCAAATTCGAATGGAATTAATAAAGATTGGAATTCGGATAAATAAAAATGTCCTTTTTCCCATAAATAGAGCTTTCTGTTGGTGGTATTTGATCGCATCTGAGGTCTATATTTTTTTGCGCTATAAACAAAAAAACAGCGACAATTTTGAAAAAAAAAACTAAATATTTTTTTTTTGTTTCATATTTTTTTTTGTTTGTTTAATAAATATTTTTTACTTTCTGCTAGAAAAATATGGGATAAATTTATAGATTTTTTTTTCTTATTGTTTTTACTAGAAATGGCGGCAATCAGCGATTTTTAGCAGGACTGCGACATTGCGGTGGACAAATCTGGCACTTTTTGTGGACCAGTAACACCAATACAGTGATCAGTGCTAAAGAAATATGCACTGATCACTAGACATGTGCAGTTTGTTTCGTTCTGAATTAAAATTCGGACAATTTTTTTCATTTTTCAGGAAATTCGGATGTATCCAAATTTACGAATTACAATAGTAGTGAATTTAAACTAATCCGAAATAACGAAAACAATTTGGGTGGAATTCGAATTTGAATCGGTTTGAATAGTTTTCAAATCAATTTCCAATAGTTTTCACATTAGAATTTGAATCGTTTTCAAATTCGAATTTGAAAGGTTTTTGAATTTGAATAGTTTTCGGATTTCCAAAGAAAATTGAATAGAATAGAAAATAAAAGGAATAGAATAGAAAAAAAAATACAATGAAATGGAAAAGAATATAACAGAAAATAAAAGAATATAATATGAGTAAAACAGAACAAAATAGAATAGAAAAAAAGAACAGAACAGAATAGAATAAAATAGAAACAAATAGAATAGAATGTAATAAAAAAGAATAGAATATAACCATCTTATGAAATTTAAATTTCAAATAGAATAAATTTGAATTTGAATACATAAGAAAAGAATACAATACAAAAGAATAGAATAGAATAGAAAAAAAGGATCAAAGATTACTAATTGTGTGGGGGGAGGTGCTTTGGCGGGGGGAAGGCAGAGATCCGTGTTCCTGCTTAGAAGAAACACAAGATCTCCATCTTCCCCTCGGACAGAATGGCGATCTGCCTTGTTTACATAGGTATCTTGCCATTCTGTCTGCCTCGGGAACGATCGGCAGGTCCCGGCAGACATGGGGTCTGTCGGACCCTCTGATTGGTTCCTGCTGTATCCAATCACAGCGGAAGGTCGCCGGCGCGCCCCAGACCCAGCAATCGAAATCATGTACAGGTATGTGATTTTGCGCTGAAGTAAATGTACGTGGGGCGGTTTCGGACCTTTCCGGTCGGCAATAATAAATAACAAGTGATAAATTGAATACATAATAAATTGGATACATTCCTGACATTTCACTTTATACAGCAAACGTTTTTCAAAGAAAAGCTCCGCCCTAGCGGCTTGCTATGAGGGCACTCATGAGGGCTCAGTCCTGAGCAAGGCTGTGTGGATCTATAGACACACACAGCTCGGCCCCACCCCAACTCCCTCCTCACAGATGTTGACTGACAATATGATTGTTATTAGTATTATGACTACTATTACTACTACTAATCATAATAATAATAATAAAAGACATTTAATGAGTTATTTTATTATTATTTGTTATTATTATGACTACTACTTATAATAATATTAATAATTCAAATTAAAAAAGCATAATTATAAATTATTATTATTATTATTATAAGTAGTAGTCATAATAATAACAAATAATAATAAAATAACTCATATTAAATGTCTATTATTATTATTAATATTTATATTATTATTATTATTATTATTAGTTTAATAGTAGTAATAGAAGTCATAATAATAATAACAATCATAATAATTCATAATAAAAATAATATAAATTGTATTAAATTAAATATTAAATGTCTTGTTAATTTATAATTTTAAATTATGCTTTTTTAATTTGTATTATTATTATTATTATTATTAATAATATTATTAGCAGTAGTAGTCCTAATAATAATAACAAATAATAATATAACTCATATTAAACGTCTTATTTTTTTTGGAGGGGGGTGTCTGAGCCCACTATTGTTTGTGACCGGAGTAGACTTTGCTGCGGCCTTCGCTGGGCCATCTGTGTATTGTCTCTGTCCATTGACCTCGGCTGTTTTCGCTGACCGCATGGTGCGGTCTTCTCGGAGGCTCCTGAGGACACTCGTAAATCTGGCTGCAGAGCGGTCACCTTCAGGAATCCGATTCCTAGAAATATGTCCGCGTCCCCCCCCCCCCCCCGCAGTCTGTAATTAGATTAGCGGGAGGCTCACACTCTGTGTATTTGTACGCTGCAGATGGTGCTCAATGTTTGTTTCCTCTTCCTTCCCAAACAAAGAGCTGAGGGGGAATCTACCCCAAAACATCAGAAAAGTTTTTATGGTGAAATATTAAATCTGACCTCTGGCCTTCCCTCCAGTCTTGCACAGTTGTACCGGCTCCTCTCCTGCACTGAAGTTGCTTATTCTGATTTCCCTGCACACTGTGAGGGTGGGCTCAAGGCATTGCACCCCAAGCCCACTCCGTTGTGTGAGAATAGCGAATAAGTATTTGCTATTCTCACACCGATTCTCCTCCCGGCCAATCAGGAAGCAGGACCCGTTTCCCGATTGGCCGAAAGGAGAAGCGATCCCATTAGCCTAGGAGGAGGAAAGCCGCCGTGATGCCGCTGAGGATCACGGCAGCATCACGGCAGCTTTCGCCGTGCATCTCCTCCCTCCTCCTCCTAGACGTCCAATAGGTTCGCCTGTCCTTTCAGCCAATCCGCTTCCTGATTGGTCATGAGGAGAATCATTGTGACAATAGTGAATATTCATTCACTTTTGTCACACAACTGGGTGGGCTCAGGGCTCAGTGCTCTAAGCCCCAAGCCCACCTTTTTTTAAAGCCAATTTGAGCCTCAGGCTCTAACCACGTGCTTAGAGCCTGAGGCTCAAAAGAAAAAAAAAGCCCATTGGAATCAAGAATTGTAACTACATGCTCCTGTTAAACAGGGGCAGAAAAATTGGGCCTTTGGTGGTGATGAAGCCACAACCCTGTAACCCCTCACAGATACTCTTGTTGGGTGCTAGAACGTGCCCTGCATTGAAATATTAGATCAAAAATTGTAATCACATGCCCCTGTTAAACAGGGACAGAAAAATAGGGCCTTGGGTGGTGGTGGTGGTGGTGCCACAACACTGTACACCCTCACAGATACTCTTGTTGGGCACAAGAACTGGTCCTGCTGTGAAATATTAGATCAAAAATTTAAATTACATGCCCCTGTTAAACAGGGGCAGAAAAATTGGGCCATGGGTGCCCTAAACCAAAAATATTGTTGCAAGCTAGCATCATCAAGATTGAGGAGGATTAGAATAGTCAGCATAGGCAGTCTTCAAGGGACCCCACATCCATAGAAAATTCAATCAGTTACATCAGCATCAGGAGCTTGATAGCTGCTGATCCAAGACTGATTCGTTTTTATGAATGTGAGCCTATCAACAGAGTCTGTGGACAGGCGCACTCTATGATCCATTCAGAAAGAACACTGGATGCAGGACTGGCCAGTAGCTCAATTGCATATTGAGCAAGTTCTGGCCAGTGGTCCATCCTCAAGACCCAGTAATCCAGTAGATGCTCTGTTGGAAAGGTCTCCAAGTCTGCTCTTGCCCCTAGATATTCCTGCACCATGTAATGCAGACACTGGCGATGGTTGCTTGAACCGATCAGATCTTGGCGCTGAGGACTGAAAAATTATTGAAAGGCATCGGTCAGCCAGCCACCTTCTCCACCGCTCTTCTCCTGACTGAACGAAGCCTCAGCAACACGTTGTCCAGCACCAGGAAATTGTAACCTCCCAGGGTCTGGAAATGCATTGCACAAACCTTTCTTCAAGGCCTCCTGAAGATGTTTCATCCTCTGCTCTCTCTGCGAAGGCAGGATGAGTTCTGCAACCTTACCCTTGTAACGTGGATCAAGAAGGGTTGCCAGTCAGTAATGATCCCTCTTCCTGATACCACGAATCCTAGGGTCCTTTCGCAGGCTTTGCAGAATCAGGGAGGCCATGCAGCATAAGTTTGCGGAGGCATTCTATTCTGAATCCTCTGGGTCACTAAGGATCACATGATCCGTAACAACCTCCTCCCAGCCACGTACAACTTCTTGGGTTTCTGGGGACTGAAAACCATCCCTTGAAGACTGCTGCTGAGTGTCATCCTCCACGTCCATGCTGACACAATCCTCCTCCTCCTCTTCTTCCTGTGTGTTTGGCAGGCTCGCAGGAATGCTATCTGGATAAAGGAGGCCTTGAGAGGTAAGGAAGTTCTCCTCTTCCTCCCGCTGTTCTGCCTCAAGTGCCCTGTCCATTATTCCACAAAGCATTTGCCCCAACAGGAAGACTAGAGGGACAGTGTCACTGATGCATGCATTGTCGCTGCTCACCATCCTTGTGGCCTCCTCTAATGGTAACAGGACAGTGCATGCATCCTTGATCAGTAGCCACTGGTGTGGCGAAAAGAAGCCAAGCTCCCCTGACCCTGTCCTGGTGCCATACTCGCACATGCCTGGTGGGCATGTCACAAATGAGGCGGTTGGTGGGCAGGTTGCATCCCCTTTGAATGTCAGCCAGCCGAGCACTGGCATTGCATGACCGGTGGAAATGACCACAGACCTTTCTGGCCTGCCTCAGGAGATCCTGTAAGCCTGGGTACCTGCTCAAGAATTGCTGCAGCACCAAATTCAAGACGTGTGCCAAACATGGAACATGGGTCAAGTGTCCCTGTCGGAGGGCGGAGAGAAGGTTGGTGCCAATGTTGCATACAACCATTCCTGGCTGAAGCTGGCGTGACGTCAACCACCTCTGAGCCTGCCCCTGCAGAGCTGACAGAATCTCTACCCCAGTGTGGCTCCTGTCCCCTAAGCAGACCAACTCAAGCACCGCATGGCATCTTTTTGCCTGACTGCTTGCGTAGCCCCTTGAACGCTTACGGAGCACCACTGGTTCAGTGGACAAATCTGCAGAAGAGGCCATAGAGGAAGAAGAACAGAAGGGGGTGGAGTAGAGAGCTATGTCAGAATCACCACTAGCATTTTGGAGGTGTGGTGGCGGAACAAGCTCCAACAATACTGAACCCTGTCCTGCATCCTTCCCAACTGCCAGCAGAGTTACCCAGTGCACCGTGAAGGAAAGGTAACGTCCCTGCCCATGCCTGCTGGACCATAAGTCAGCGGTAATATGCACCTTACTGTTGACTGCCCTGTCCATTGAGGCCAAAACATTGCCTTCCACATACCTTCCGTGAAAAGAAATGGTGTTTTGGAACCTGCCACTGAGGTACCGCACATTCCACAAATTCACAAAAGGGGGCAGAGTCTACCAGCTGAAAAGGCAGCAGTTGCAGTGCTAGCAATTTGGCCAAGCTAGCATTCAGACGCTGAGCATGTGGATGGCTGGGACCGAATATCTTTTTATGGTTCAGCAACTGGGGTAGGGAAATTTGCCTGCTAAAATCAGATGGTGGTGTACTGCTAGCATATCGGCTGCAAGTACTTGGGACACCTATTGCTATACCTTCATTCCTCTCAGTGCAGGTTTTTGAGAGGACTGGAGGTATAGTGGGGTTGAAGATCCCAGTTGAGGAGCAAAGAGAAGTCCGCCTTTTTCTTTGATGTGGTTCGTTCAAGTGCTGTTGCCAACAGACTGCATGGCAGGTCGTCATATGTCTGGTCAAGCATGTGGTGCCCAAGCGGCTGCTGTTCTGGCCATGCTTGATTCGCTTCAGACATGGTTGCAAACAGCAACAGTGCAATCTGCTGCACATGTGTCTAAAAAGGCCCACACCAAGGAACTTTCAAAAGTCAGCGGGGAGTCAGCAGCATCCTGCCCCTGCGGAGCTCTGCGGTGTGATGCAATAGGGTGGCTACCCTTAAGCTGCCCCCTAGAAGACATCCTGCCTCATTGGAGTTGTGCCTCCTCCTCCTCTCTTCTCTTAGGCACCCAAGTAGAGTCAGTGACCTCATCGTCCCCTCCCTCCTTGTCACTGGAGCAAACTTGGCAGTATGCTGCAGCTGGGGGAACATGACTGCCAGTTTCTTGTCCTTCTTGGGCACCCCCTCTCTCTAGGCTCACGTTACTCCCTTCCTCAACCTGGGAACCAACATTGGAGCCTTCAAATCACTGCGCATCCTCCAGTAGCATGTACCCGACACTCTGGTTGAATAGTTCTGGGGACTCCTCCATGCATGATGGTGGGGCTACGGAAGGAGTGACTGTGGACAAGGAGCCGGTGGAATAGGTTGCTTTGGCAGCTGCATAGGAAGGCAAACTACTCTGAGCCTAGGTGACAGAGGATGAGGAGGATGAGGACGGCTTTGTTATCCACTCCACCAACTCTTCTGCATGTTCTGGCTCAATAACACGGCCAGCAGCAGGAAAAAAGGACAAGCGTGCCCCACAGCCACCTGCAGAGGATGCACCTTGTCCACGACCAGCACTGTTGACTGTAGACACAGAGCCTGCTTGCCCTCTTTTAGTGGCCTGTGAGCGTCTGCCTCTCCTTGGTGGCCTTCCGGACATGATGTATATTTTGTTTTGCAACACCACACTACACTGTATTACATACTGTGTACACCACCAGAAAGTGTAGTAAAAACTCTTCACACTGTATTAGATACTGTGTACACCGCCTGCACTGTATTAGCAACTGTACTAAGGTTGCTCTGTATTTTATACTGTGTACACCACCAAAAAAGTAGTAGAAATTGAACAACGGCTGCACTGTATTGTGTACTGTGTACACCACAAGAAATGTAGTAGACACTGTACACACTGTATTAGATACTGTGTACACCACATGAAGTGTATTAGAAACAGTACACCACAGAATGCACTGTAGATATACGCTACACTGGATGCAGAGTATATATACAGTCGGGTCCATAAATATTGGGACATCAACACAATTCTAATCTTTTTGGCTCTATACACCACCACAATGGATTTAAAAAGAAACAAACAAGATTTGCTTTAACTACAGACTTTCAGCTTTAATTTGAGGGTACTTACATCCAAATCAGGTGAACGGTGTAGGAATTACAACAGTTTGTATATGTGCCTCCCACTTTTTAAGGGACCAAAAGTAATGGGACAATTGGCTGCTCAGCTGTTCCATGGCCAGGTGTGTGTTATTCCCTCATTATCCCATTTACAAGGAGCAGATAAAAGGTCCAGGGTTAAATTCAAGTGTACTATTTGCATTTGGAATCTGTTGCTGTCAACTCTCAATATGAGATCCAAAGAGCTGTCACTATCAGTGAAGCAAGCCATCATTAGGCTGAAAAAACAAAACAAACCCATCAGAGAGATAGCAAAAACTTTAGGTGTGGCCAAATCAACTGTTTGAAACATCCTTAAAAAGAAAGAACGCACCGGTGAGCTCAGCAGCACCAAAAGACCCGGAAGACCACAGAAAACAACTATGGTGGATGACCGAATAATTCTTTCCCTGGTGAAGAAAACACCCTTCACAACAGTTGGCCAGATCAAGAACACTCTCCAGGAGGTAGGTGTATGTGTGTCAAAGTCAACAATCAAGAGAAGACTTCACCAGAGTGAATACAGAGGGTTCACCACAAGATGTAAACCATTGGTGAGCCTGAAAAACAGGGAGGCCAGATTAGAGTTTGCCAAACATCTGAAAAAACCTTCACAGTTCTGGAACAACATCATACGGACAGATGAGACCAAGATCAACTTGTACGAGAGTGATGGGAAGAGAAGAGTATGGAGAAGGAAAGGAACTGCTCATGATCCAAAGCATACCACCTCATCGGTGAAGCATGGTGGTGGTAGTGTCATGGCGTGGGCATATATGGCTGCCAATGGAACTGGTTCTCTTGTATTTATTGATGATGTGACTGCTCACAAAAGCAGCAGGATGAATTCTGAAGTGTTTCGGGCAATATTATCTGCTCATATTCAGCAAAATGCTTCAGAACTCATTGGACGGCGCTTCACAGTGCAGATGGACAATGACCCAACGCATACTGCGTAAGCAACCAAAGAGTTTTTTAAGGGAAAGAAATGGAATGTTATGCAATGGCCAAGTCAATCACCTGACCTGAATCTGATTGAACATGCATTTCACTTGCTGAAGTCAAAACTGAAGGGAAAATGCCCCAAGAACAAGCAGGAACTGAAGACAGTTGCAGTAGAGGCCTGGCAGAGCATCACCAGGGATGAAACCCAGTGTCTGGTGATGTCTATGCGTTCCAGACTTCAGGCTGTAATTGACTGCAAGGGATTTGCAACCTAGTATTAAAAAAGTGAAAGTTTGATGGATGATTGTTAATCTGTCCTATTATTTTTGGTCCCTTAAAAAGTGGGAGGCACATATACAAACTGTTGTAATTCCTACACCGTTCACCTGATTTGGATGTAAATACCCTCAAATTAAAGCTGAAAGTCTGCAATTAAAGTGCATCTTGTTTGTTTCATTTCAAATCCATTGTGGTGGTGTATAGAGCCAAAAAGATTAGAATTGTGTCGATGTCCCAATATTTATGGACCTGACTGTATGTGTGTGAATAGAATCCTGTATACAGCGTGATACTCGATCCGGTATCGGCATACTCTGTAATCTTGCCGCTGTGTGGTCGGCTCGGCTCTGGCAAATGGTTAGAACTTTTCATTAGGTGTGATAGGCAGTGTTAGTTTCTTCTGTACGTTTTCCTGCCCGTTGCATTAATGAGTCCCCGGGAAGTGTCAGATTATTCTGTGGCCTCTGCGTCTGTAACTTTCCCCAAACTTCAGAAGCTTTGAAGCCAGGGAGGCACAGCCCCATAAATTATACCGAGCTTGAGAGTAACGTGTAACCTTAGACAAGCCTTTCCCAACCTTCATGAATTATGTGCCTTCTATAACATCCAATGTGTAAGCCCAGCTCCAGCCAAAGGTCTTTTTGTGAAGTTTTGGATGGGATAGGGTAGGGTATAGAACCTCTGTAAGGTGCTGTCCTTGTCTTCTTTGGGAAGATTTCCTTTGACTTCCTGTTCTGGTGACAAACAGGGTTTTAACAGTTGCTTTATATCTGTTTTATAACCATCTATAAACAACCTTTTTGTTTTGCAAATGAACATGTAATACATGGCAAAGGATTCCCAGAGCCTTATGAGCTAGCTAAAGATATAGCAGAGCAGATGAAGCTTGCTTGAGGCAGGGCCGGAGTGGGAATAAAAACCAGCCCTGGAAATAATTTCATACCAGCCCCATAGCATTATTAAACCAGCCCAACAGCATAACGTCACAGAGGCTGTGCGGACATACTACAGGAGATGTCAGAGGCTTTGTGGACAATGGTACAGGAGATGTCAGAGGCTTTGTGGACAATGGTACAGGAGATGTCAGAGGCTGTGCGGACATGGTATAGGAGGTGGTCATAGGCCGTGCGGACATGGTATAGGAGGTGGTCATAAGCTGTGCAGACATGGTATAGGAGGTGGTCATAGGCTATGCAGACATGGTACAGGAGAGTAACAGGAGGTGGTCAGAGGCTGTGGAGAGGTCCGGTCTTACCTGGGCGTGAGGTGGAAAGGCGTGTGCCACTGCCGAGACTGAGACAAGTGCCTTACATTTAAAAATAGTGCTGCCTGGCGCCCGCTTGCCGAAAATGGCCAAGTACATACGGGCTTCGCAATGTTGTCATGTTGGCCCGCAGCCATATTTTTTACAAGTGCCGCTGCCCGTAATGGGCATTTACAGGCAGCTCTAAAATAGGTTGAGATTTATGGGCTGCCCAAAAATTAACGGGCGTTTGGCAACACTGGGCCGACGGCCGGGCAGTCGCAGCCACAGCTCAAAGCAGACCCAGGGCAGGCAGCCTAGAGGAAAATATCCTGCTATCCCAGTAGGCCAGTCCGGCCCTTGCTTGGGGCCCCTGATGTAGACCCCCTGATGTCTCACCTGCTCTGCAATGAAACTGACAGAGTACATATCACACTCTGCTATCGTCCTCCCTGGCCAGGTTGCAGCCGAATATGGCCCTTTTACGCATCCCTCAGGGTTCTTATTATGTGGGTAATATCAGTGAATAGATAATTGTTCTCCCACCCCTCTACCTGGCAGCACCTGCCCTGCTGGTCCCAGGTCCCAATGGAAGCATGATGCCAGGAAAACATAGCAGGGGGCATGTGCAAGACAGGGGGCTGTTGCCGGGGTGTGTGGAAGCGATCAGGTGACTCTACAGCAGCCTGATCGCTTCCATTTGACAGTCGGGTTCTAAGATTTACACGTGTGTGTAAAATCCCCCACTACTGTTGAAGCAAAGACCCTGCAAGTGTGGAAAAATCACCATCGATCTGCCAGAAATCCGGTGAGCTCCAAATTTCCTGAATGAGGTGACAACACGCTGCTTCTGCTGCACCGAAATCCCAAGCAGTGTTGTCAGCCCTTCTTTGCATGCTTCTGCCATTGGCAGACCAGATCTCGGTGGTATCATACCAACCCAGGGACCATTTTCATTGCATTATGTGGGTGGCATTATTGTTTTTACATGCACATGTACAGTAAATGCTGGGAACACCTATTTTTTTCTCCCTCCAGTTTCACGTTGCAGTTCCCAGTGTTAGAATTCGGAGCCTTTCCTGCAGAATGCATTAGCGGTGGCGGAGGTCTGTGGTTAGCGCAGGAATTCCACACCTGAGGTTGTCGCGTCTGCGTTCAGCGGGAAATTTTTCGACCTCTTCTTACAGCCAGTCGGTAAAGGGATGCTGGAATCGTTGGTGATTAATACTTTGTTTAAGCCAAATCCCACAGACACTCGATCAAGTGTGAACACAGCACACTGACACCAGATGACCCCCCCCCCCATCTCTTGTCCAGAGTCCGCTCACATTTAAGGGATAGGGCTGTTTTAGGGAGCACCATGACTTGTGACCCCTTGCAAAATCTTTAGTTATAAAGCAAACCTATCCAGATGCCTGGAAGCAATCAGTGTTTCCACTGCCTGCGGCCAGCATGGTGTTCACTAGCAACACATGTAGTCATCCATGTTTGGACTGAGGCCAATATATGATGTGTGATGTCACATGATGTCTGGGGAGACACCTCCCAAAAGGTTCCTGCGGTAATAAAAACTGTGCCGCTGCCAGGAGTCAGTGCCAGGACTAGGTCATCTAGTGCCCAGGGCAAGGAAGCCAACTTGCGCCTCCCCTCCCAAGTCAGTGTAAGTGCAATAGCCATATCTAACCCCTGTCCAAAGCTCACCTATGTACCTTTCTTCCACAGCTTATCTCTGCAATCCCCCCGCTGCCCCTCCTCCACCTCATCAACAGCTAAGCTCTGCAGCCCACTTGAAAGCAAGTGGAAGCTGCAGTATATCCTCCAACCTGAAGGTGGCAGGGTACTGTTTCTTCAGGCTCGCAGGAAACCTTTGAGGACTAATTGTCCCCTGCTATGGGCTCCAATCAACTATCTTGGGGAGGATGGCAATCCTATTGGGTACCGAAACACTGCTACTTGTAGGCAAGTGAAGGCTGCAGTATATCCTCCAACTTGAAGATGGCACTGTGCTATTTCCTAATGCTGGTAGGAGTCTATTAAGGTCTAATTGTTCCTTGATATGGGCTACAGGCAGCCATTGGAGCACCCTCCCCAACCTCCAAGGGCCTGGTGATGACCCCCAGAGGCTGGAAGGGCCCACATTCTTCCTCAGGGGGCAGGTTCCTAGGCATGGTGGGTGTTGTGCAAGGTAAAGAAAAAGGGCGCCAGTCACTTTTAAAAATGAACAAAAATTTTTTTATTTCTCTTAACATGAACTGTGGGAGAGAAGGGTAGGGCACAGGACACCCTTAGGCAAATGCAATAGAAAATAGGCAGACTCTTCAGTCAAAAATAGAACTAAGGAGACAGCGATTCAGAAAAAGGGCCTTTAAGCTGAACGCAGCAATCTGTATTTCGTAGCAACTGCTGTCTCCTATAGCAACAAGCTCAACACTCACAGCTACCCACTGTACTTCTTCAAGCTTAGCTCACAGCTACCCACTGTACCTCTTCAAGCTTTACTCACAGCTACCCGCTGTACCTCTTCAAGCTTTACTTACAGCTACCCGCTGTACTCCTTCAAGGTTTACTCACAGCTACCCGCTGTACTTCTTGGTTGAGTTCTTTCCTGAAGCTTTCCCAGCCACTGCACAGTCCCCGGCTGATAAAAAGTCTCCTCTGGTAATCCTTCAGAACTCCATCTCTTTACACCTGCCTCCGGCATTGTTGCCAGACTCATTGTTGAGTGGTTGACCCTCTGGCAACTTCTTCTCCTTTGCCTCCAGGCAGCGGTCAGGCTCCTCTCAGGCCCCTTGAGACGTGGTTAGGCCTCAGGCTTCAGGCCTACACCTCTGCTGCTGCTCCACACACACCCAGCCAGGCCGCAGCGTGGGTGGAAAGAACCCCCGATCATCTGACCTCCTCCAAATAAATAGCCTCTCCCAGCGGCCTCAGTGGCTAAAGAAACTCCTGCTGATTGGCTGAGAGAGGTATACTCACTCATAACCCAAATTCACTGTAATTCGTCACACTAGTGCCAAAGGTAACAGTGCCACCAATTGACAAAAGGGAGAAACCAGAGTTAAACCCAAGCTTAGGAGAAACCAATTTGATCAAAGACTACAAATTAGCCATTTGATCAAACAACTAAATTTACTAATATCCCTGTTTAGGACAAGGATGCTACACTCTCCCCCTGCCAAGGAGATTACGTCCTCTGAGTCTGCACAAAAAAAAAACATATGCTCTCAAAAAGTGGACAGGGAGGGGTAACAGGGAAGGATAAACGTTGTAATAACAAATACGAGTGGCATTCCACACGAGGATGGATAAGTATGAAACTTTATTTACAATCACGTGTGGCATTCCAAACGATAGCAAGTAGAAAATGCAATAACCTAATAGCCTATCTATCTATCTATCTATCTATCTATCTATCTATCTATCTATCTATCTATCTATCTATCTATCTATCTATCTATCTATCTATCTGTCTATCTATCTATCTATCTATCTATCTATCTATCTATCTATCTATCTATCTAATATTTACATGATAATGTAAGTGAAGATGAACATTGCTGTACAAGACTGAGGTTCTGTCTCTCCTCATCCGAGGAAGACGCAGGGTGTATCGAAACACATGAAAGCATTGGACTATGCAATATTATTAATATGGCATTTAGCAACACACTATAGAATAATCTACTAGTATAGCAATATCTGTGCATAATAAACCTTTATATACATACCTACAGCATTGTCTACTCAGCTGAGAGCGACAAGAAGGTGTTGAGTGAACACAGCAATATATCCTAATATATTTACAATTCTAGCAAATAACTGTACCTAGAAATAGTGACACAATGAATGAGGCCCCACTCCCTAGAGCAGTGGTTCTCAACTCCTGTCCTCAGGACCCACTAACAGGCCAGATTTTAAGTATTACCTTGGGGAGATGCAGACTAGAATACTGCAGTCACTGAGCAGCAAATTATATCACCTGTGATGTATTTCAGTTATCTTGCAAACCTGGCCTGTTAGTGGGTCCTGAGGATAGGAGTTGAGAACCACTGCCCTAGAGAGTGACACATTTTCCAAAAGCATGTCAGCATATTTAAGAATAAACGCACTTAGCAAACTATGGTTGAGGTAAGAACTTATTGCTCACTCAGAGTGGCACGGTCACACCATCTAGTGGCCAGTGGACAGAGAACAGTTCATATGTAGACACTTTAGTCCATAAGATTCAGGTTGTAGGTATAGACTTGCCCCATGCCACAGCACAGCCTACCTGAATAACTAATTAAACATCCCATTGTCCTTGGAGCCCCAAAGTCCAATAGGTACTTTTCTTTGAACTTTAATAAACATGGTCAGCAACTTTTCCATTGGTGCCCTGATCCCAGGGACTAACACTTGAGCTGGATGCATGGCTACTTTTAACTTTAGCCACACAAGTATGCAATGGACTGTAATCATGATGAACTCTTCTGATCCATCGTCTGGAGCAACAAAGTCCCCTTCCATATAGAAAAACATATCTCAGCCTTTCTTTGTAATGGCAGGTGACTGGGATCACTTTTCCCCACACATGAATGACAAGGCATACTGGCAAGCCAGGGCAACAGGCCAGTATGTCACTTTTAAGGGCACTTCCTGCAACTGCTGGTATCAGGAGCATAGTCCAGCAGCAAACACTACAGACCGGAGTGCCCCCCACAACAACACTTTTCAAACGAAGAGCAGGAACCAACACAGCTGAACTGAGCACATCGCTGTGTTCCATGCTGACTTGGCATCACCAGTAGTAACGACGACCAGGTAGTTGAACAGGCTGACAAAAGGGAGAAACCACAGTTAAACCCAAGCTTAGGAGAAACCCATTTGATCAAAGACTACAAATTAGCCAGGCTAGATACCACCTAGCACAACTAAATTTACTAGCAGCCCTGTTTAGGACAAGGATGCTACACCATCTTGGGGAGGATGACAATCCTATTGGGTACCAAAATACCGTTGCTTGTAGGCAAGTGAAGGCTTCTGGATATCCTCCAACCAGAAGATGGCACTCTTCTATTTTCACAGGCTAGTAGGAGCATATTGAGGACTAACTGTCCCTTACTATGGGCTCCAGGCAGCCATCTTGGGGAGGATGGAAATTCTACTGGGTATTGAAATACTGCCGCTTGTAGGCAGGTGGAGGCTGCAGTATATTCTCCAGCACTGAAAGTGGCGCTGTGCCGCTTCTTCAGGCTGACAGGAGCCCACTAAGGACTAATTGTCCCCAGCTATGGGCTCCGACCAGCCATCTTGGGGAGGATGGCAATCCTATTGGGAAGTGAAATACTACATTTTCCATGTAGGCAGGTGAAGGCTGCCTCCCACCTGAAAGTAGCTCTGTGCTGTTTCTTCAGGCTGGGAGTAGCCTATTGAAGACTAATTGTTCCCTGCTATGGGCTCCAGGCAGCCCTATTGGGTACCATAATATTGCAGCCGACTTGTAGGGAGGTGGAGGTTGCAGTATATCCTCCCACCTGAAGGTGGGAGTCAGTGTACTGTTTCTTTAGGCTGGCAGGAGCCTATTGAGGACTAATTGTCCCCTGCTATGGGCTCCAGGCAGCCACCTTGGGCCAAATGTCAAAACAAAATACTGCCACTTGTAGGCAGGGGGGGCCGCAGTATGTCCTCCAAGCCTGAAGGTGTCCCTGTACAGTTTCTTCAAGCTGGCAGGAGCCCATTGAAGACTAATAGTCCCCTGCTTTGGGCTCCAGGCAGCCATTTTGGGGGGGACTGCCATCCTGTCGTATATCAAAATCCTGCATTATAAATAGGAGATTTGTATGTCATTCAGGGTGCCTGCAGTGTGGGAGTAAGATGAGACAAAGACCCCGCTGATTAAGAAGAGAGTCAGTGCAGCATTAGGGAGAGGTACTTGTTGAGGAGGGAAAGAGTAGGGTACCCACTACGGGGTGTCTCCTTTGTCAGCTTCCTGGAAGAATCTCCCACTGGCAGCCAGATATCTGCAAGGACATTTGGGGATTGCAGTGTGAACAGTAAGACCCCTTTCACACTGGAGGCGTTTTTCAGGCACGTTAGCGCTAAAAATAGCGCCTGCAAAGCGCCTGAAAAAAGCCTCACCTGCAGTCCCAATGTGAAAGCCTGAGTGCTTTCACACTGGGGCGCTACGCTGGCAGGACGTCAAAAAAAGTCCTGCAAGCAGCTTCTTTGAGGCGCTTTAGGAGCGGTGTATACACTGCTCCTAAAGTGCCCCTGCCTATTGAAATCAATGAGCAGCACTGCCGATGCGCCTGCAAAGTGCCTCGGCAGCGGGCGCTTTTAACCCTTTATTCTGTTGCAAGTATGGGTTAAAAGCGCCCTAAAAGCGCCTCAAAAACGACGGTAAAGCACCGCTAAAATTAGCGGCGCTTTACCATCGACACCCAGGCGCTGGCAGTGTGAAAGGGCTATTATTGCTTTTGAAGTAAGTGTCGAGTTGCCAAAGGGTGGCACCCAAAAATTTTTATTTTATATGTGCAAATGTATAGCTGCCCCCTTAACCACTTTAGGACCAGGCCTATTTTTCAAACTTTATGTTTACAAGTTAAAATCAGGTCTTTTTGCTAGAAAATTACTTAGAAACCCCAAACATTATATATTTTCTTCAGACACCCGAGAGAATAAAATGGCGGTCGTTACAATACTTTATGTCACACCGTGTTTGTGCAGTGGTCTTACAAACACCAAATTTTTGGAAAAAATACACTTTTTGAATTAAAAAATAAGAAAACAGTAAAGTTAGCCCAATTTTATTTTTTTATATTGTGAAAGATGATGTTACGCCGAGTAAATTAATACCCAACACGTCACGCTTCAAAATTGCGCCCGGTCGTGGAATGGCGACAAACTTTGTCCCTTAAAAGTCTCCATAGGCGAAGTTTAAAAACTTCTACAGGTTACAAGTTTTGAGTTAGAAGATGTCTTTTGCTAGAATTATTGCTCTCGCTCTAACGATCACGGCGATACCTCACATGTTTGGTTTGAACATTTTTGGGTCACTTTTATTCCTATTACAAGGAATGTAAAACATCCCTTGTAATAGACAAAAAAGCATTACAGGACCTCCTAAATATGAGATCTGGGTGTCAAAAAGACCTCACATCTCACATTTACACAAAAAATGCAAAAAAAATTTTTGTCCCCTTTGAGGCCATTGGGTGGAAGTGACGTTTGACTATAGAGAAAAAAAAAAGTTTTTTAGCCAAACTTCAGCTTCCAATTTTTAGATAGAGCTAGAGATGAAACCTCCATGTGACGTTCTCATACTGCCCTGTCCTCTTCCTGCTGCTGAAGTTCGGGCACTGTGAGGGTTAACAGCTTTCTTTTTGGAGGAGAAGACAGGAGGGGTCGCGGATCATCTTTAGTACAGCTGAGCTTGGAGACCCAAAGCTGTTACCCCAACAGATACAGAAGTTCAGCAACAGGAAGAGGACGGGGCATCCCTAAAGTGAAGATTTCTGCAGAATCCAGCCCAGCCTTCATTAGAGGTAAGTAATGGAACCGAAGCTATAGAGGAAAAAAAATGTTTTTTAGCCAAACGTCAGCTTTCACTTTTTAGGTAGAACTAGAGACTCCCAAAGCTGTTACCCCAACAGATACAGAAGTTCAGCAACAGGAAGAGGACGGGGCATCCCTACAGCGAAGATTTCTGCAGAATCCAGCACATCCTTCATTAGAGGTAAGTAATAGAACTGAAGCTATAGAGGAAAAAAAGTTTCTTCAGCTAAACTTCAGCTTTGAAGAAAGTTTTGGCTTTATTTTTGAGTTCTTCTTCTTTAAGGCACAGACCGCTCCTCTCTCCGAGGTCTCATTTCCATTCCTGGACGAGGATGAAGCCCGCTCCATGTGACTGATGTGCACTCCGGCTTTTTCCTGTGTATATTTTTTTCCTCTCTTATTTTTGACAGAACACAAAGTCGCGCTTTGTACGGGTTGGTTATTTTGGACTTGTGAAGTGAACAGGCATGCCGTCAGCCGGTTGGGTTTGGCAGGTAACGCTCTACAAAACTCTCATTCAGGGAACGTAGGAGTGAATCTGAGGTCAGACCCCTCCCCCCCAATTATCATTTCACTTGTACAAGAGCTTTTAAAGTGAACCTGTACTGGGATGCCACCAATTTTAGACTACTTTCACACTGGGGCGGGCGGACGTCGGCGGTAAAGCGGGCTATTTTAGCGCTGCTTTACCGTCGTTTTAGCGGCGCTATTCGGACGCTAGCGGGGCGGTTTTAACCCCTGCTAGCGGCCGAAAAAGGATTAAAAACGCCGGCAAAGCGCCGCTGCAGCAACGCTTTGCTGGCGCTTTGCCAGCGCTGCCCCATCATTTTCAATGGGCAGGGGCGCTTTAGGAGCGGTGTATGCTCTGCTTCTACAGCGCTGCAAAGATGCGGCTTGCAGGACTTTTTTACCGTCCTGCAAGCGCACCGCTCCAGTGTGAAAGCCCTCAGCTTTCACACTGGAGAGACAGGAGAGGCTCTTTACAGGCGCTATTTTTAGTGCTGTATCGACTGTAAAGCGCCTCAGTGTGAAAGTAGCCTTAAAGCAGTTGTAGCGGCTCCTCTCCTGGACTGAAACAGCTTCCTCTGATTTCGCCGCACACTGTGAGCTTCCCGCCTCTTTCTTTTATTGGCTTGCAGCTCGATCAATCATGGAGGCTCAGCATCACATATGGAGGGTACCTGCTGTTTTCAGGAAGCTACAGTATATAGAGCTCCTCCCTCCAACCACGATCATGTAACGACATGTAAACCAACGATTTTAATGCTACATTTAGAGGAGTGCCAGCATTAATAATAAGAAAAAGGTACCTGCGTCCCAACAGAGTAGAGAAGGGGTTTTTTGGGAGGCTAAAATGGACTTTAACCACTTGCCGACCGGCTCACGCCAATAAACATCGGCAAAGTGGCACGTTCCTGTAAAAAAACATATGGGTACGTCATCCCCTTTAAGAGCTGCATCGTGTTTCCCCCCCCCCCCCCCCGTGCAGCGATCGCCGCTGGCCACCCGCATTCGCGGGCACGAGAGCCAGAACGGGGATTTGTGTGTGTAAAAACACAAATCCCTGTTCTGTCAGGGGAGAGGAGACAGACCGTTTGTTCCTAGTAAGTAGGAACAGCGATATGTCTCCTCCCCCGGTCAGTCCCATCCCCCCCACAGTAAGGAACACTCAGGTGGAAACACATTTATCCCCTCAATCGCCCCTAGTGTTAACTCCTTCCCTACCAGTGACATTTACACAATAATCAGTGAATTTTTTTAGCACTGATCGCTGTATAAATGTCACTGGTCCCAAAAATGTGTCAAAAGTGTCCGATCTGTCGCTAAAAAGATCACCGCCATTAGTACTAGTAAAAAAAAAAAAATAATAATAAAAATGCTATAAAAATGCCATAAATCTTTCCCATAGTTTGTAGACGCTATAACTTTTGCACAAACCAATCAATATACGCTTATTGAGATTTTTTTTTTTACCGAAAATATGTAGGAGAATACAAATTGGCCTAAACTGATGAAGAAATTTTTTTTTTAAAACATTTTTGGGGATAAATATTATAGCAAAAAGTAAAAAATATTGTTTTCTTTTCAAAATTGTCGCTCTTTTTTTGTTTTATAGCGCAAAAAATAAAAACCGCAGAGGTGATCAAACACCACAAAAAGAAAGCTCTATTTGTGGGAAAAAAAGGACGTCAATATTGTTTAGGTAAAACGCCGCAGGTCCGCGCAATTGTCAGTTAAAGCGACGCAATGCCGTATCGCAAAAAATGGCCTGGTCAGGAAGGGGGAAAATCTTCCTGTCTGAAAAGTGGTTAATAGTACCGTACAAAGGCTTAGGATAACATAATTGCTATCAATTTTTTTTAGGTTTTATTAATTACATAGTTTAAATTTTAGCAAAAAAACAAGGATAGTCAAGGAGTCTCACCCTAAGTGTATGTTTCTGGAAATGGGAGGATTAGAGAGCAGCAGGGCCATCTTTAAGGCAGGGCAAAAGGGGCAGCTGCCCTGGGCCCTGTCATTGTTGTGGGGCCCAAAGCAGCTGCCTCATACTTGCCATCTATCCTGGTTTAAATTCCCTTGTCCCTTCAGGTTTTAGTCCCGTGCTGTGTCCCGATATCTCAGTGTGAAGTGCAGCTACTAATGCTGCCCAGCTCTGCCCTATTGTTGTGTACAGATGACTCAACCGGCATTCATATGTAAATAGAGGCGGTATTGATATGTATATCATGCCCCCCCTGAGGTCATATCCACCATCACCTATACTGAATGCTGCCCACTGGGGAGGTAAAGGGGCATGCTTGAAAAGTCCTGCCTACAACTGTGGTCATTAAGCCTATCATCCGCCTGTTCTGCAAAGGTAAGGAAATTGGTGGAGGGAGGGTAGTGTGGGGTGTGCAGGGGTTGGCAGAGAAAGAATTACAGTTTGGGGTGCACAGGTGAGCAAGGAGGGGATGTATGGAGGCAGTGGCGTCACTAGGGTTGGTGTCACCCGGTGCGTAAAAAATTGGTGTCACCTCCCTCCACCAACTATAGCCCCCCCTCAGTACAGACCCTCCTCCACTAACTGCAGACCCCCTCTCAGTATAGACCCCCCCCACTAAGTACAGACCCCCCTCTCGCAGTATAGATCCTCCTCACTAAGTACAGACCCCCCTCTCGCAGTATAGATCCTCCTCACTAAGTACAGACCCCCCTCTCGCAGTATAGATCCTCCTCACTAAGTACAGACCCCCCTCTCGCAGTATAGATCCTCCTCACTAAGTACAGACCCCCTCCATCAGTATAGCCCCCCTCATTGCAGACCCCCCATCTATCAGTATAGCCCCCCTCTATCAGCATAGACCCCCATCTATCAGTGTAGACCCCCTTAGTGCAGACCTCCATCTATCAGTATAGACCCCCCTCAGTGCAGACCCCCTCTATCAGTATAGACCCCCCTCTATCACTATAGACCCCAGTGTAGACCCCCCTCCATCAGTGCAGACCTCCCCTCCCTCATTGCAGACCCCCCCTCCATCCGTTCACACCCCCCCCTCAGTACAGACCCCCCCTCCATCAGTTCACACCCCCCTCAGTACAGACCCCCCCTCCATCAGTTCACACCCCCCCAGTACAGACCCCCCCTCCATCAGTGCAGGCCCCCCACAATGCAGACCCCCCCTCAGTGCAGACCACCCCCCTCCATCAGTGCAGACCCCCATCAATGCAGACCCCCCTCATTGCAGACCACCCCCCTCCATCAGCACCCCCCCTCGGTGCAGACCCCCCATCAATGCAGACTCCACTCAGTGCAGACCCCCCTCCCTCCATCAATGCAGACTCCCCTCAGTGCAGACCCCCACCCCAATAATGCAGACCCCACTCAGTGCAGACCCCCCTCCCTCCATCAATGCAGACCCCCACCCCTTTAATGCAGACCCCCTCAGTGCAGACCCCCACCCCATCAATGCAGACCCCCCTCAGTGCAGACCACCATCCCTCCATCAGTGCAGACCCCTCTCCCATAGTGTTCCCCCCAGCACATGTCTATTTGGATAAAAACTTTACAGACCTCAGAACAGCGCGGGATAGGCACAGCGGCATGTGTCCCTCGGACTCCTCCTCCTTCCCCTTTGTAAACAGAGAGGAGAGGGAGGCGGCCTTCGGTCAGCTCCGCTGTGCGCAGCGCTGTGTAGGGGTGAGGACTGTGCAGCGTGCAGTGTTAGCGAGCGGTGCCGCTGCCCACAGGTGTCGCCCCTCTGGCGGGTGTCACCCGGTGCGGCCTGCGCCCCTCGGCAAGGCCTGTGTATGGAGGTAAGGAAGGTGGGTGCAAAGATGAGCCGAGGAGGCAGGTAGAGTTAAAGGGCAATGGAGGGTTGGAGTGGAGAGGATGGGGGAGGTTTGGGGCGTAGAGGTTAGTAGGGGTATTAAGATGCAAAGGTGTACTGACAGGGTGGGTAATAAAGATGTAGGTCGCGTATCGGGCAGCCCATTCATTTCAATGGGCTGTTCTATGCGCTACAAATGTGGAAGAAAGTCCCAAACCCTTTTTGTTTAAATCACACGGTGCCAAGGCACATGTCAGCAGATGTGTGAGGGGGTCATTAAAAATTAATGGCACTGCTGTGTATCTGCTAAAGGGCAGCACGTTTCTATGGTGTCAGGAAAGAGATTTTCCATGCGTTCCAAACACACAAAAATGTGAACGCAGGTTAAATGTCTCTGCTCCTGCTTTAACTAGTTGCTGCCCGCCCTGCAGTCAAATGACGGCGGGGCGTTGCGGCTCTCGCTCTGGGACGCTGTCATACGACGGCGTCCCAGAACGGCCGCTCTCGCGTGCCTGCGGGCACGCTGTGTTGCTAGGACACGGCGCGACCCCATTCTCTGTAAAGAGCCACGTCCAATCACAGCCGGTGATCTCACATGTAAACATGGAGATGCCGATAATCGGCGCTCCTCTCCTCACACTGACAGAGTGTGTGGCGAGGAGAGCCGATCAGCGGCATCTCCACGCAGGGGGGCATCTGCACATGTAATCAGGGCATTGATCATCAGTGCCTTGATTACAATATAGTGTGGAGTGGCAGCAATCAGTGCCCACCAGTGGCAGCAATCAGTGCCCACCACTGCCCACAAGTGCCACCAATAAGTGCCCATTAACGATGCCAGTCAGTGATGGCTATCAGTGCCGCCTATCGGTGCTGACCATCAATGCCCATCACTGCTGTCGATCAATGCCCATCAGTGTCGCCCATCAGTGCCACCTATCAGTGCCGCCTATCAGTGCCGCCTATCAGTGCCACATATCAGTGCCACCTATCAGTGCCCATAAGTGCTGCCTCATCAGTGCCCATAAGTGCAACCTCAAAAATAAAAAATAATAATAAAAATAGTAATAAAAAAATAAAAAAAGGTTTCCTGTACAAGCATAAGAGAACACAACCTATAAATACTAGCAAGAAATTTATTACCAAAATTCCACACAACATGGCACCGGTTGGGTGGAGCTGACATATAAATCTTGCACCCCCCTGGTACTAGGAAATGTTCCTTTTCTCTGTACGGCTTTGAAAGGTCTTCTTAGCTGGGTCGGCTTGTTTTGCCGTGTGGTTTGCCGTTCTCCGGCTCGGCATCATTGCTGTTTATTTGTCTTGTAGGAGTCGCATTCCTGAGGATGAAGATGTCCTCATATGGAGGCCACACATCCACAATGGAAGCCCACAGAGGGCCCCGCAGCCCTCAGAGCCCAGGAAGGAGAACGTGTTCTGGGACAGGATGTTCGGTCCTTGCGGCAGGAACGGCGTGAAATAATGCTGACGGGGAGCTCCACTGCGGGACAACACATTGATTATGTTCTATTTATTTCCTTTATTATATTCAGGATTTTACAAATTTATAATAAAACGTTTAGGCAGAAAGTTGGGGATAAGGTTAAAGCGGGGCCCCGTATTACATTTATTTTTTCATGTACAGTACATTGCTAGTGCAACATGCACACTTATGTGTCAGTGTAAAGTGAGACCTGGAGGAGAGAATGGACGGAGGGGCGGCATGAATAAGGGGGGAGCAGGGTCAGGGAGCGGTCAGCTAGGTCAATGTGTTTGGTGGGGGTGTAGCCCAGTGGCGGCCCATGCATTGTGGGCGCACGGGCGCCGCCCCCTCCATCCCTGCTGCCGCCTCCCTATCCATGCGCCCGGCCCCTTTCAGGATGCCAGACGTTTGGACTTCTATGGCGGGGGCAGGAGGGGGTGTATTTTTTTTTAAGCATCCGATTAGAGCCAGAGGCTCTAATAGACTTCAAATAAGGGTGGGCTCGGGGCGCAGAGAGTGCGTCCTGCTCCCACCCTGTTGTGTGACCATATCGAATGAATATTCGTTATTTTCACACCGCATTGCCTCCCCACCAATCTGGAGGCAGATCAGTGAGACCTGTTTCATGATTGGCCAAAGCGCCAGGCGTCTCTATTGGATGCTCAGCGCTTTGGCGGAAGTGGGACAAAGTGGAGGAAGCTGAAAAGAGGGTAGGAGACGCCGAAGAGGACACCTTACCTTACCCTCCTCCTGCACGAGGTGTCCCGCAATCCATCCGCACGCGCGGGGGGTGTGTGAGCTGGGTGTCACTGGCAGCATTTGATGGGCACACTGGCAGCATATGATGGGCAGACTGGCAGCATTTATGGGCACACTGGCAGCGTTTGATGGGCACAGTGGCAGTATTTGGTGGGCACAGTGGCAGCGTTTGGCACAGTGGCAGCGTTTGATGGGCACAGTGGCAGCATTTGAGGGCACAGTGGCAGTGTTTGATGGGCACAGTGGCGGTGTTTGATGGGCACAGTGGCGGTGTTTGATGGGCACAGTGGCAGCGTTTGGCACAGTGGCAGTGTTTGATGAGCACAGTGGCAGAGTTTGATGGCACAGTGGCAGCGTTTGATGGGCACAGTGGCAGTGTTTGATGGGCACAGTGGCAGCGTTTGGGCACAGTGGCAGAGTTTGATGGCACAGTGGCAGCATTTGAGGGCACAGTGGCAGAGTTTGATAGCACAGTGGCAGTGTTTGATGGGCACAGTAGCAGCGTTTGATGGGCACAGTACCAGTGTTTGATGGGCACAGTGGCAGCGTTTGATGGGCACAGTGGCAGCGTTTGATGGCACAGTGGCACCGTTTGATGGGCACAGCGGCAGCGTTTGATGGCACAGTGGCACCGTTTGATAGGCACAGTGGCAACAATTAATGATTTTTTTTCAAAATTCAATTTTTTGCGCCCCCCCAAAATTGTTGAGCACCAGCTGCCACTAGTGTAGCCCTTACCTGATTGGAGGCCGAGGTTGAAGGGGCAGGGTTCAGATGAGAGGGTCTTGGTGGTGAGGTAGTTCTCTCACATTCCAAGGAGTCAGGAGAAGTGGCAGCTAAACCACCCACCCACCCTGGTGTTAGGGGTTACCGAGGTGGATAGGTTTTGTGGTTGTGGTTTTTGTGTCTAAAGTTTCTTATCGAGTTTATACAAAAAAAAAAAAATGATAATAATAATAATTAAAAAAAAGAACAATATATAATAATAATTTACTAAATGTATGTTGCACATTTTGTCACAGCAGTTGGCGGGTCAAGGGGTCTTTGGGGGGGTCAGTAATTACAAGGTTACAAAAGTGTGAGGCCCATCTAAGGTATGGCGCTTCCACTTGGTGGTTCTCCGAGGAGCGAGGTCTCCTGGGGGAGGGGAATATGGAATCATGTGTGATGTCGGAACGTCTTTGAGACGGTTGGGGCGCGGCTGAGGACATGGGATGATTCCAGTTAAAATTGTGCCTTAAGGACACCCAAAGACCTCGTGTTGTTGGGCATTACATTGTTGAATTTGCACTTATTGGTATGTTTTAAATTGTATGATATTTTATTCTTTGGTTAATAAAATTGGCTGCTGTGGCCGTATAAAAAAACCCATGTCACTCAGTCCGTGTCTTTATTCTTAATTTGTAAGGACCCCGGTTGCCGAATCCTTTAGTCGTGATTACCTCTCACAGGGATCACAGTACTACCCATAAGTAGGAAAACTTCTGCATCCCCGGTCTCCCTTCGGGTGTGTCATATGATACCTGGAGGAGGAGTCTAGGAGTTCCCTCAACCGTGCACTGTCAATTTCCAGCATCTGAGACCTCGCAGTAATCTCATTCTTTTCAGGGGGACCCCTTATTAAACTGAGGGGATGGGGCACAATAGAAGGGGGGGCTGGCTTCTGCACTCCGAAACAGCAGGGACACTGTCTGGGAATTTTGCCAGGATGCTTTGGGGAGGGGGTTTGAACACCCCTGACCCCCCCCCCCTTATCTACGCCCCTGCCCTTGACATTGCTTTCATCTGCTTTTCTCTCCAGGACAGCACCATCTTTGTTCAGGCATCACCCACGGCCACCATCTACTTCCTGGACTGAGATGCCAGCTCATAGATGACACAATCATGTAACTCCCTAGTCCCTGTGCAAATGTTTGGCACAGATCAGCCCCTGCTGTAACCTCTCACCTTGTGACTTGCTACAAAGTTACAATGTTGTAGTCTGATTACTGGGGGGGAGGGGAGACTGAGGAAATGCTTCCTCCTGCCTGCAGCAGACTGATGATATCATTTCAGCCTAAGAGGCAATGTCACTGATGGGAGACCAAGGCTTTTTATTGATAAAAGGTGGAGGTTTTCTAAAAATTAATACTGTACAGTGGAACCTCGGATTGCGAGTAACGCAGTCAACGAGTGTTTCACAATACGGGCACTGTATTTTTAAAAATCGTAACTTGGTTTGCGAGTGCTGTCTTGCAAAACGAGCACTATTCAGGCCAAAGCGGGTGCAGTACCACTTTTGGCCTGAGGTGGGGGGACGCCGGAGCCGAACGTCCCGTTTGGAAATGCACGGAAAGGCCCGAGTACAGCACGGCTTACCTCGGCAAATCTCGGGTAGGAAGTCTTTCCGGGGTCAGCCGAAGTGTCCTCGGGCCTTTTCGGCCGTTTCCGAGGCTCTCCGGTGCCCCCCCGCCTCTGGCCGCATGCGGTATTGCATCCCATTTAAGTCAATGCGGAACAAATTATTTTAGTTTCCATTGACTTCAATGGGAAAACTCACTTTGATATGCGAGTGCTTTGGATTACGAGCATTCTCCTGGAACGGATTATGCTCGTAATGCGAGGTTCCACCGTATATGGAGACATGTCAGAGATTTATTCAGGGAGACTTGTTGTAAAGTTATTTGAAGGTGCTCTTCACAGCTTGTTAAAAATCATTTGAAAGGATGATGGAAGATACAAAGTTACAATGTTGCAGTCTGAGCAATGGGGAAGAGGCTGCAGGGTATTAGAATGCTGAAGATAGACTGTTGCTGGATGCAATTTGCAGTGGCGGCCGGTGGAATATTTTTTTGGCAGCGGGGGGGTAGCAAACAGTATGCCACCGACACCCCATCCCTCCCACCCATGTCGGTCAGTCGGTGGGACGGTCGCACTTACCCCATAACGGCTTCCCATGCTCGGCGGCCGTTCCCCTCCTTTCCACGAATCTCCGCGGCGGCGGTGGCTTCAGTTTCCTCCCTCCTTCGCGATGGCCAATCGGGAGTATTCCCTTTTCGGCAAAGGGTCTCACACCAGCTTCTGATTGGCCGGATTGAGGATCAGTGTTACAACAGCAAATATTCATTCGCTATTGTAACACTTGGGTGGGCTCATGGCACAATGCTCTGCGTCACGAGCCACCCTATTTTGAAGCCTATTAGAGCCTATGGCTTTAACCAGGTGCTTCAAAAAAATACCCCCCGCCGCTGTTAATTTGGCGCACATCGTCCTGAAAGGGGCCGGACGCCTGAATAGGGGGTGGCTGCGGCGGCCATGGATAGATTCATGCTATGCATGAATCTATTAATGATACATATAGGGGGCGGCGAGAATAGAGTGGGCGGCGCCCAGGCGCCCCTAATGGACGGGCCGCCACTGGCACTTTGTATACGTTCAGTTACAATCCCTGCAGGTAATCATTGGCTATCCGCACACAGCTGTCAATCCCAGACACAGAGTAACTAGAACCTTCAGGGCCCCTGGGGGGGGGAACATAAAGGGCCCCCCTGAGCATGAGGCTGGGTCTCAATGGCAACCCCTACGACCCCCTGTATGTACACCCCTGCCCAAACACAGTGTCTGTGTGACAGCGCTGGACCTGTGTTTGATTGGATATCGAAGGAAGGCACACGGGATCGATGCGTTCTTCAGAGAGTTCTGTGGCTGATGGGGGTATGGCGTCAGGCGAGGCTGGTATAGGTCTCTGACAAACCTCTCTGGAAGCGACTGAGAGGTGCTCCGAGGGAGGATTTAGAACAGGTTTAGAGGCGCCCCAGGTGTAGAAGTATGTCACAACAGAGGTTGGATTTGGAAAAGTTTATTGAAGGACTTCAAAAGTTCACAGGTGAAATTCCAACCTGTTTCAGAGGAATTTCCTCCTCCTTCATCAGGGCTGTGTAGGTTGATGTGGTCAGTGCGGGTCCGGAACTGGAGATCCACTTTGGGTGATGGCCTTTTTGGTGGAAAATCTGATAGCCTTTTTGGTGGACAAGCTGTAGCACCCTCCTAGTGTAGGATGAAAGGCAAATTTAGGTTTTTGCTCACTCTGTAGTCAAAGGAGCAGTGTTTGTTCTGGTCTGTTCAAGGTTTCCTAGGCTGGGTGTTTGATTGCTGCATCCTGCTTCTAGAAGAGGCTTCCAGATCATAGGGAGGGAGATAAAAATGACCAGCCTGAATATTTATCATGCTCTGGCCCATCCCTGGAGAGCAGTGTCCAGAATGTTAAGGTAAAAACAAAAATTGCGCTTACACTAATTAATACAAGCTGCGACTAAAAAAGTAGTAAACCATAAATATTATGCCGCGTACACACGGTCGGACTTTCCGGCATACTTGGTCCGGCGGACCAGAGTGTGCCGGACAATCCGCCCGTGTGTGGGCGGCGGCGGACTTTTCCGGCGGACTTCTTCCCAAAAGCCCGCCGGACCTAGATTTTAAACATGTTTGAAATCTTTCCGTCGGACTCAGTTTCGGGCGGAAAGTCCGCTCGTGTGTGTGCTGGTCCGACGGAAAGCCCGCTCGTGTGTAGGCTGGTCCGACGGACCAAATACGACACGAGGGGATGGTATTGCATCTCGCGCTCGCTGCAATAGGAAAAACAAATCTTCCTATTGCGGCGAGCGCGGGGCATACCAGGCCCTTAGGTCTGGTATGGATTATAAAGGGGAACCCCGCTACGCCGAAAAAACGGCGTGGGGTCCCCCTAAAATCCATACCAGACCCCGATCCGAGCACGCAGCCTGGCCGGTCAGGAAAGGGGGTGGGGACGAGCGAGCGGCCCCCCCCCTCCTGAACCGTACCAGGCCGCATGCCCTCAACATGGGGGGTGGGTGCTTTGGGGGAGGGGGCGCCCTGCGCCCCCCCCCCCAAAGCACCTTGTCCCCATGTTGATGAGGACAAGGGCCTCTTCCCGACAACCCTGGCCGTTGGTTGTCGGGGTCTGCGGGCGGGGGCTTATCGGAATCTGGGAGCCCCCTTTAATAAGGGGGCCCCCAGATCCCGGCCCCCCACCCTATGTAAATGAGTATGGGGTACATGGTACCCCTACCCATTTACCTAGGAAAAAAGTGTAATTAATAAAACACACTACACAGGTTTTTAAAATATTTTATTAAACAGCTCCGGGGGGATCTTCCTCCGGCTTCGGGGGTCTTCTTCCGGCTTCGGGGGTCCCTCCGCTTCATCTTCTCCCGGCGTCCGGTTGGTTCTTCTCCGCTCTCCGGCCTCTTCTCCCGGTGTCGCAGGTCTTCGGCCGGCCCCTCCGCTCTCTTCATGTAGCTCTATTGCGAGCGGAGGTCCGGACTTCTTGGCTTCTTGGCTTCTTGGCTTCTCTTCTCTTCTCTTCCCCCAGATGTTGACACGACGCTCTCTCCGGCTGGACTGGTCTCTGAGGGCTGCGTTGTGACTTATATAGGCGGAGACCCCGCCCCCATATGATGTCACAGTCCCTGGGCATGCTGGGACTGTGACGTTTTAGGGGGCGTGGTCGACCACGCCCCCTAAAACGTCACAGTCCCAGCATGCCCAAGGACTCTGACATCATATGGGGGCGGGGTCTCCGCCTATATAAGTCACAACGCAGCCCTCAGAGACCAGTCCAGCCGGAGAGAGCGTCGTGTCAACATCTGGGGGAAGAGAAGAGAAGAGAAGCCAAGAAGCCAAGAAGCCAAGAAGTCCGGACCTCCGCTCGCAATAGAGCTACATGAAGAGAGCGGAGGGGCCGGCCGAAGACCTGCGACACCGGGAGAAGAGGCCGGAGAGCGGAGAAGAACCAACCGGACGCCGGGAGAAGATGAAGCGGAGGGACCCCCGAAGCCGGAAGAAGACCCCCGAAGCCGGAGGAAGATCCCCCCCGGAGCTGTTTAATAAAATATTTTAAAAACCTGTGTAGTGTGTTTTATTAATTACACTTTTTTCCTAGGTAAATGGGTAGGGGTACCATGTACCCCATACTCATTTACATAGGGTGGGGGGCCGGGATCTGGGGGCCCCCTTATTAAAGGGGGCTCCCAGATTCCGATAAGCCCCCGCCCGCAGACCCCGACAACCAACGGCCAGGGTTGTCGGGAAGAGGCCCTTGTCCTCATCAACATGGGGACAAGGTGCTTTGGGGGGGGGGGCGCAGGGCGCCCCCTCCCCCAAAGCACCCACCCCCCATGTTGAGGGCATGCGGCCTGGTACGGTTCAGGAGGGGGGGGGCCGCTCGCTCGTCCCCACCCCCTTTCCTGACCGGCCAGGCTGCGTGCTCGGATCGGGGTCTGGTATGGATTTTAGGGGGACCCCACGCCGTTTTTTCGGCGTAGCGGGGTTCCCCTTTATAATCCATACCAGACCTAAGGGCCTGGTATGCCCCGTGACGGGGCTAGCAAGGTGTCAATCTCGCCGATAAAAGCGGCAAGATTGACATCCTTCTCTAGTCCCGTCGCACCTGAGTCACGTTCAAAATGAACGGACTTGTCCGTGTGTGGGCAAGTCCGTTCATTCTGAAAGTCCGCCGGAACTCCGGCGAAAGTCCGTCGGAAAGACGGGCGGACTTAGCCCGCCGGAAAATCCCGGCGTGTGTGGGCAAGTCCGTTCGTTTTAAAGTCCGGCGCACCTGGCGGACAAAGTCCGTCGGAAAGTGTGCCGGACCAAGTAGGATAGAAAGTCCGCTCGTGTGTACGCGGCATTAGATATATCAATAAGTCGCGCTACAAAATGACAACTGGCAAATGCCTAAAAAAGCCTCATAAAAATACGGGGATAAATGATAATAACTGAATAAATGAATATTATAAATGAATATTATAAGAGTGCTGAGCAATACAAATAGACACTTTGAGGTTAAACCAAACTACATGCTATTAGTTAGGTGGGACACAGAAAGCAATGACTATGTCCATGTGAAAAAACGCAATATTAAAAACCAAATCAATAACAAGTGAATATCTCCAATAACTTGGAAGAAAAATATTGTGACAAATCTATAAAAAAAAAAGGTATAGCGTGATACGTAAGGAAAAAAATAATAATAACAATAATCCCAAAAAAAAATCCGTGGCTCAGCAATAATGTTAAAAGTCCATCCGTGTTAAATTAAATTACACAAAAATGGCTTGTCTCCAAGTGCTCTGTGAATAATAAAACAGAATCTTGCTGTGGTGAAAAGTAGAGTGCGTAGAAAGACCTCCACCTCTTGAAAAAAATGTCTGCCTCTTACCAGATGGAGATGGTCTCTTAATTACAGGAGACCCAGGGGGCGGATGGCTGCAACCCCAGCCAGGGATCTTTAAGGCAGGCACTCAGCGTCCAGGGACTCTCTCCCACCAGCCTCCGCAAATAAGGAAATATCACCATGCAAAAAACAAAGTGCTCCACATAGTATAAAACCAGCGTTTTATGAAATATATAAAATTAAAGTTGCACTTACAGGAACATGGTAATAGCAAGCATATCGAAAAAAGCCGGCCGGCTCCAAAGTAACCCGTGTCTTCCGGGTATGTGTATCGCGGTGTCGTCGGGACGTAGCTCCTCCTCCCTACGCCGTTTCGTCACAACAGGATGTGGTCCCGTGACCACATCCTGTTGTGACGAAACGGCGTAGGGAGGAGGAGCTACGTCCCGACGACACCGCGATACACATACCCGGAAGACACGGGTTACTTTGGAGCCGGCCGGCTTTTTTCGATATGCTTGCTATTACCATGTTCCTGTAAGTGCAACTTTAATTTTATATATTTCATAAAACGCTGGTTTTATACTATGTGGAGCACTTTGTTTTTTGCATGGTGATATTTCCTTATTTGCGGAGGCTGGTGGGAGAGAGTCCCTGGACGCTGAGTGCCTGCCTTAAAGATCCCTGGCTGGGGTTGCAGCCATCCGCCCCCTGGGTCTCCTGTAATTAAGAGACCATCTCCATCTGGTAAGAGGCAGACATTTTTTTCAAGAGGTGGAGGTCTTTCTACGCACTCTACTTTTCACCACAGCAAGATTCTGTTTTATTATTCACAGAGCACTTGGAGACAAGCCATTTTTGTGTAATTTAATTTAACACGGATGGACTTTTAACATTATTGCTGAGCCACGGATTTTTTTTTGGGATTATTGTTATTATTATTTTTTTCCTTACGTATCACGCTATACCTTTTTTTTTATAGATTTGTCACAATATTTTTCTTCCAAGTTATTGGAGATATTCACTTGTTATTGATTTGGTTTTTAATATTGCGTTTTTTCACATGGACATAGTCATTGCTTTCTGTGTCCCACCTAACTAATAGCATGTAGTTTGGTTTAACCTCAAAGTGTCTATTTGTATTGCTCAGCACTCTTATAATATTCATTTATAATATTCATTTATTCAGTTATTATCATTTATCCCCGTATTTTTATGAGGCTTTTTTAGGCATTTGCCAGTTGTCATTTTGTAGCGCGACTTATTGATATATCTAGTGTCCAGAATGTGGCTGGGGAGGTGATAAATAGCCTGCATCCCTGGAGAGATTGTTTCTTTTCCCAAGGAGGGTTCCAAAACCTCAGGGGCTGCTACCCAAGGCTGGTGCTACAACTAAGCGAACTAGGCAGCCGCCTAGGGCGCAGCCACGGCCAGTTGTTGCTGGGTCAAACTCCCCCAGAGCGTCCTGCCTAAATACCCAGTCAGCACCCCTGCTGCCACAGCCGTGCCACTCAGCAACAGCGCAGGCTTTACAGCAATCAGAGCTGGCCCTGAATATATGGCAGCTGACAGCATCAACCACCGCCTGCTGTTCTCAGCACCAGGGTTTCGTTGCTAGGGCCACCCATGTCCTAGCAACCAATCATCTGCTTGCCCCTTCCCCAGGCCCTGGCACTCAGTGGAAGAGGAGGAAGTTCCTCCTCCAAACCTATCTGGTCCCAGTGCCCAGCCTTCCAGGTTCTACCTGTCCTGTAGCCGACTGCAGCAATGAGAAGGAATGGATCCCGATGTAAGCTGGGGTCTTCACAATACTCCCTCCTCCCCTTCCACTACTTCAGCTATTCTCTTAAACCTCTCCACTCTCCTTACCCCACTTTGCACTGCCCTTCTAAATTTGGGGACCCTACTGAAAGGGAATGGGTTCTAGGGACCATAATGTAGGGAGGTTTTGGGGACGCTGATTTAAGGTCACTTTGGGGACCCTGATGTAAGGGGGCTTTAGGGACCCTGATGTAAGTTGACTTTGGGGATGCTGATGTAAGGGGGGCTCTGGGAACCCTAATGTAAGAGGGCAATTTTGGGGATCCTAATGAAAGGGGGACTCTGATGTAAGGAGGAAATTTGGGGTCCTTGATTTAGGGAGGGTGAACTCTGTGGACCCTTATGTAAGGAGAGACTCTGGGGACCCTGATGTAAGGGAGGGCTATGGGGACCCTCATATAAGAGGGGGCTAAGGGGACCCTGATGTAAGGGGGATCTTTGGGAACCTAATGTAAGGGGAGACTTTGGGGATCCTAATGAAAATGGAGTCTCTGTTGTAAGGGTGAACTCTGGGGACCCTGATGTAAGTGGGGATCTCTGGGGACTAGGCATGTGCAATTCGTTTCGTTCCGAATTCGTTTTTTAACGAACTTCGACAAATTTGTTAACTCGGGAATATCCGAATTAACGAAAACCCGTTTAACAAATTTTTTCCAAATATTCGTAAATTCGATAAAATTGGACATTCGTACATTAGTAAATTAGTGAATTCGTAAATTTGTAAAATCGAATATTCAGAAATCTGAAATAATAGTTAACTAATAATAACTTAACTATTAGTAATTACTAGTAACTTTTAAATTATAGGTATTGTAATTTCCTTTAAAATTTGGCTGTTAGTGAACATAATACATACAAATTTATCCGAAGTTATGAATGATCCGAAAAAACGGAATGGAACGTAATGAATTAATAATAATTAATAACAATAATAATAATAACAACGTTTTATTATTATTATTGATTATTAATTTGTTCCATTCCATTTGTTTAGATGCAGCATTCGTTTTGGATAATTCGTAACTTCGGATAAATTTGTATGTGTTACGTTCACTGACAGTCAAATTTGAAAGGAAATTACAATACCTATAATTTAATAGTTAGTTACTATTTCAGATTTTTGAATTTTCGGGTTTTTGGATTTTCAAACTTCGAATTTACAAATTTCCGAATTTTCTAATTTACAAATGTACGATTTTACGAATGTACGAATTTACAAATGAACAAATGTAAAAATGTACGAATGTACGAATGAACGAATGTACGAATGAACGAATGTACGAATGAACGAATGTTCGAATTTACGAATGTACGAACGAATGCATTTACGAATGAACGAATTTACGAATCGCGATCAGAACTAATGACCCGAAAAACGAAAAAAAAAATAAACGAATGAAACTAAAACGAAAATGAACGAATTTTTTGGCTGTGCACATGTCTACTGGGGACCCTGATTTAAGGGGCGGGGACTCCTGGGACACTGATGTAAGGAGGGCATAACTCTGGGGACACTGATGAAAGGAGGGGGGCTCTGGGAACCCTGTAATAAGGGGGGGACTTTGGGGACCCTAATGAAAGGGTTAAATGCTGATGTAAAGGGGTCAGGCCCAGGTCTAAAGCTGTGAAAGGGGCCCTGATGGCTGTTCTGTTCCCCACACGCTGCCCCAATGTTCTGCATACCGCTGCAGGATTGGATGATGTTAGCTGGAGATGAAGCCGTCTCCTGCAAACTTCAGCCAGTCCGTGAAGAAGAGGTATCCAGCCAATGAGGTACTGCACAAGCCGTGCTGCACGTAACATCTTCATCCTCCCAGCTCTCCAGTCTGCACATGGAGCTTAAGTTGGCAAGGAGGTGAAAAAGCATCCCTGCACAAGCTGCATTTGGAGCCTTTATTATTTTTTTTTTGTGGAGGGGGGGTTGGGGGTGCAAGTAGCTTGTCTTGCCTCGGGTGCAAAATAGTCTAGCACCAGCCCTGCTGCTACTCTGAGGCAGCCAATGGACTGTAAAGCTGTTCTTGGGGCCTCAGCGGTGTCAGAGCTGAGAACCTTGAGTGATCTTCCTGAGGAGCTGGCTGTGGGCCTTTTGCTGTGGATCAATTGTTGCTGGAAGAGATCTACTGTTGAGGAAGAAGTTTATTCTTGCTGGCTGCTGAGGAATCTATTGTTGCTGGGGGCATCTGTTTTTCATGGTAATCTATTGTTGCTAGATGGACTTATGTTGCTGGGGGGGGGGGTCAATTTCTGCTGGTAGGGATCTACTGTTGAGGGAGAGGACTATTGTTTCTGGCTGCTGGGGATCTATTGCTGCTGGGGCATCTATTGTTGATGCAGGCATCTATTTTTGCATGGCAGTCTGTTGTTGCTGGGGAGGGATCTATTGTTGCTGATTGGGCTTATGGTGCTCAGGAGTCAATTGTTGCTGGTATGGGTCTACTGTTTAGGGAGTGGTCTATTGTTGCTGGCTGCTGGAGAGTCTATAGATGCTGGGCTGGCTGCTGGGAAATCTGTTGTTGCTGTCGGGCTCTATTGTTGTTGGAGGCCCATTGTTGCTGGGGGGGGAGATCTATTGTTGCTGGGAAGGATCTATTGCTGCTGGTTGCAGAGGATGGTGCTCGGAGGTGGGTATCGGGACAGTACAGGGAGGTGGGTAGGGGGTGGAACCAAGGGATGGTGCTCGGAGGTGGGTAGGGGAAGGTACAGGGAGGTGGGTAGGGGGTGGAACCAAGGGATGGTGCTCGGAGGTGGGTAGGGGGCGATACAGGGAGGTGGGTAGGGGGTGGAACCAAGGGATGGTGCTTGGAGGTGGGTAGGGGGCGGTACAGGGAGGTGGGTAGGGGGTGGAACCAAGGGATGGTGCTCAGAGGTGGGTAGGGGGTGGTACAGGGAGGTGGGTAGGGGGTGGAACCAAGGGATGGTGCTCGGAGGTGGGTAGAGGGTGGTACAGGGAGGTGGGTAGGGGGTGGAACCAAGGGATGGTGCTCGGAGATGGGTAGGGGGCGGTACAGGGAGGTGGGTAGGGGGTAGAACCAAGGGATGGTGCTTAGAGGTGGGTAGGGGACAGTACAGGGAGGTGGGTAGGGGGTGGAACCAAGGCATGGTGCTTGGAGGTGGGTAGGGGGCGGTACAGGGAGGTGGGTTGGGGGGGAATCAAGGGATGGTGCTCAGAGGTGGGTAGGGGGTGGTACAGGGAGGGGGTGGAACCAAGAGATGGTGCTCGGAGATGGGTAGGGAGTGGAACCAAGGAATGGTGCTCGGAGGTGGGTAGGGGGTTGAACCAAGGGATGGTGCTCGGAGATGGGTAGGGGGCGGTACAGGGAGGTGGGTAGGGGGTGGAACCAAGGGATGGTGCTCGAAGGTGGGTAGGGGGTAGAACCAAGGGATGGTGCTCGGAGATGGGTAGGGGGCGATACAGGGAGGTGGGTAGGGGGTGGAACCAAGGGATGGTGCTCGAAGGTGGGTAGGGGGCGGTACAGGGAGGTGGGTAGGGGGTGGAACCAAGGGATGGTGCTTAGAGGTGGGTAGGGGACAGTACAGGGAGGAGGGTAGGGGGTGGAACCAAGGGATGGTGCTTGGAGGTGGGTAGGGGGCGGTACATGGAGGTGGGTAGGGGGTGGAATCAAGGGATGGTGCTCAGAGGTGGGTAGGGGGCAGTACAGGGAGGGGTTAGGGGGTGGAACCAAGAGATGGTGCTCGGAGGTGGGTAGGGAGTGGAACCAAGAGATGGTGCTCGGAGGTGGGTAGGGGGCGGTACAGGGAGGTGGGTAGGGGGCGGTGGGAAGCCTTGTGTTCCATCAATCAGCTTCCAATGAATGTAAATTGCAACATAAGAAGTAAATAAATACATACATAAATAGTGCGGGAAATATATAATGATAAGTTTAATTTTCTCTAGTAAGACAAGTATATTCTAATAAAAAAAAAGGTGCAAATAAAAAGTACACTACAAATTTAATTTAAGTCATTTATCATTTTTTTTTTTTTTCGACCAATGAGGACACACCAAAGCATCGCTCCCAAAAACAATTCTGGCAGTCGGCTGTGACTTCTATATACAGGTCTGCACGAGGAACCCAAATCTCATCCCGGTATTAATTACAGGTTTTATTTTTATTTTTTTATTTTTTTTAGTACAATACCATCCTCTACATTTTAATTGTATATTAAGAAATACATGGTACAAAAATATACAGGTTATTAACAAAATTATTTTCTTCCCTTCTTGAATAATACTGCCATGGATTCTATTATTTTCATTAAAGCCAAAAAAAAAGTGCATGATAGTTATTATTCCGTCAGCGTAGATTAAAGCTATGATCTGTGATTGGCCGCACGGTAACCTATTCACATGGACCGGATGTTAAAATTGGATATTTCAGCAGTCACGCCATTTGTAAATGTAAGCTGATTTGCCACTAATCCGGTAAACCGAATTCTAATTATGGAAAGGCCTAATAATGTAATATATTGCAGCTTTCCAGTCCTTCTTAATGCTTATTTCCATTTTTTTACCCCCTGGTGATCCTGCCAGGAAAACACTTCCTGTTCTGGGATGACAATGCTAACTCAATATTCACTGTATTGTATTTATGGAGGAGCAGCGTTGTCACCCTAGGACAAGAAGTGTGTTAGGACTACAGAACACCTCCTGCTCTCCTTATTCCCCATAACACGGTGGGGGGGGGGGGGGGGGCATGGTTGTGTAGTCCTCAGAGATAGCTGGGCACAGTGTAATTGATAAGAATGAGCACAGGAAGTGCTCATTAGATTTCTGGCAAGAAAAACAAGAAGAATGTGACCATATTTCATGTTACAACCTAAACATGGGTGTAACATGAAACATGGGAGGAAACAAGGGTTGAGCGTTTAGTGGCCCCCCTATACTTAACAGACACAAAGAGAAATTCATTGTTAGGGTTTACATACACTTTAATAATATGTGTCCCTGTTGGAATTTCTCCCTCACTTCCTGTGCCGGTGACACCCTGGGAACAGTTTTGAACTGGAAAATAAGCATAAATCTTTCCTATGGGTACACACACCAGATGGATAACCCTTCACAATCTTTCCCTTTGCTACATTTCTAGCAAATATGTTGGAAAAAAAATGGCAACATTTTTTCCTGAGCTTCTTTTTGAATCATGGAATGCATATTGTATCAGATACAGAAATTTATCATCACATTCTACAATCCTTCCAACAAGACCGAGGAGTAACCAAACCTGGACAGTTCTCTATCATATCATTGAAAACATTCTCTCTTATCAACCCTCGTACTCCCCTTATCTCCATTTAGAATTCCATCACACCAGATCCATTACCAAAAAAATCCAATGCCGTGACTGTTCGGGCGTAACAATGCACCATTCACACCGTGCCATAAACCTGGGGGACCAGGTGGTCCGAACATTTCACTGGGTACAAACGTTGTTTTTTGATTTATTGTCCACTTGAGGTTCTTCTAACTCCTTTCATCTGGTCAGTAGTAGTGCAAAATGTTCTACTACTTAAAATTGACCCTTCCTTTTATCATGTGTCTTCATCTAAAGTTGACCCTTCCCTTTATCATGTGTCTTCATCTAAAAGTGACCCTTTCTTTTATCATGCGTCTTCATCTAAAAGTGACCCTACCCTTTATCATGTGTCTTCATTTAAAGTTGACCCTTCCCTTTATCATGTGTCTTCATCTAAAGTTGACCCTTTCCTTTATCATGTGTCTTCATCTAAAAGTGACCCTTCCATTTATCATGTGTCTTCATCTAAAATTGACCCTTCCATTTATCATGTGTCTTCATCTAAAGTTGACCCTTCCATTTATCATGTGTCTTCATCTAAAGTTGACCCTTCTACCTATTGTGTGTCTTAATTTGGTTTGGTTTTTACAATTTATAGAAGAATTACAGAAATGTTACTTTTAGGGGAATCGCCCAATTGCGGCCATGGTCCTCAAAGTTTAGGGCCAGGACATGGGGGGCGGGGGGCAGAAGCCTCAGGCCCCAGATCAGTGGTGGTTAATTAGTGGACCACGGCCTCCATTCTATGGATTTCTGGCTGCTCTGATAGCTACTGCAGTCACACCATGCTCCAACACACCTACCCTCTGTCCTCTCACCCCAACCACCCACAGCCAACCTGAAAAACATATTACCCATGCGCAACCTCCCACCACAAGGTACTAGGAAACAAGTAAATGGCCATGCATTTTGACCCTTCCCTTTATCATGTGTTTTCATCTAAAGCTGACCGTTCCTTTTATTGTGTCTCTTATTTTGGGGCTGTTTTTGCTATTTATAGAAGACTGACAGAGATGCAACTTTCCTGTCAAATGTAAAAAGGAAAATTTAGACATTAGTAGAGATCCCTTGTGTCCAACATGTGGGCCCCCTGAGAATCTGCAGACAAATACTGGGCAAGATATTTTTCCCAGTCCTTGGGACACTGCCACTCCCATTCAGGGCCCACATTTAACATGACCACCTTCTGGGTGGTCCACATCACACCCAGTTTCTGGGCAGCCCCATACCTAAACATGAGGAATATATTTGTAGCCTTTGACCATATCTTGAGACATATCTGCAGTCTCTGACAGCTTTACATTTACTGAATATTATTTGGGGCCCCTTGGTGGTGTCGGGGGGCCGCGCTTGAGGGCCCCTATATCAAGAAAGTTGACCACCACCGTTATAGATAATTCTTTAAAGTGGATTTTTGGAAGTTCCTCTATAGATCAGTTTATGAAATGATTGCGTTTACCATGCTTAGGGGATTAGGTTTACATTAAAAGTTCTGTAGCCAGGGGGTGCATTGCCCATGCTGAAGCACATAAGCTGGAAATCCAATTCTGAGCCCATACCAAGTCTATAGACAATAGACATCACATCTGACTCACTGACAATCTAATCTCCTAAAGAATAGCACATCAATGGAATTCTGTCTCGCATACACACACAGGGAACCAACATCCCAATCTCCTAATAAGTACCATCATCTAGAGTAAATCTACCATATATGCAGACAGGAAACCAACAACCTAATCTCCTAAAGAAGTACACATATTTCATTCTCTGCCACTTACACGCACGAGGAACGAACAACCTAATCTCCTAATGAGTAACACACTATAATTATTCCATATATGCAGATAGGAAACCAACAACCTAATCTCCCAAAGGATTACACATATGGAATTCTCTGCCACATTCACACACTGAGAACCAACCACCTAATCTCCTAAAGAGCAACACAATCTACTTCTACCATGTATTCACATGGGATACGGACAACCTAATCTCCTAATAAATTACACATATGGAATTCTCTGGCATACACACAGGAAGGCAAACTCACATACTCAGCTCTATCTCTACTTACAAGAAGACAAGCGTACAATAATTCCCAAACCTACCAGACTTCTCTAAAATTATTATTGTACGGCGACAAATAAAATCCAACTAAGCAAAACAGGCTGTTGCACTTTACAAGGCAAGTTTCCCAAAAACTTAGGGAATGAGGTGAAGTTTCACGATTGGCTGATGAAAATCAGCAGATCTTCACCTCATCCATTAAGCTATGGGGCGAATTCACTTGCAAAGTGTAACTTCCCTTGCAAAGTGCAACAGCCTATTTGTCTTTAAAAAATCAACCCCATGCGTGTCATGGGCATGAAGAGGTTTCAACTGGAAAGGAAGTAAAGGGAAATCTCCTAAGAAGGGTTCACTTACAAGAAAAAAATAATAGAGGTTCTATCACTTCCCCGGCATCAATAAGATAGAACATTTGGCTGGAGATGGCCTTAAAGTGTATGTAAATCCAAGAACACAAATGCAATTTCCTTTTTTCTCCAAAAACACCTTCTGGTTGCCATTTCAGTTGTTTCGGTTGGTTTGGACTTCAATTTTAATAGTTTACTTGCTCAAAACTAGCAAATTCTTCAAACTGAAGATGGCAGATGCCTTCAACTCGATGGTTCTTTCCTTTTGAAAGCTGCCCAGAATTGCCAAGTCTATGACCAGTGGAATGGCCATTGCTCCATTTTGGTGAACCTGCTGGATAGGGTTTGGTATTTTGCCATTTGCATCATTCATGGATTTCAGGTACATGTAATGTAAAGTAAACGGGGTGGGACTATAATTATTTTCATGAACATTCAGGAGAATGCTGATTGTTGGGACATGGCACTGGAAACATCATGCTGCTGATATTACTAGTGCCAGGTAAATTTTTAGGGGCCCTTCAAGGACCTTCTCCTTCTTTTCATCTAAGTTGTTTCCTAAAAATAGAAGCATGTTGTTCCTCAATGTTCCCAAAACCAGAGAATTCCACTTTGTGGGTGAATGTGTCATTTGGGCAGACAACATAAGAGTAGATAAAAAATGCATCTGCTAACTCTGCTAACTAATCAACGAGGAACTGTGGCCTTTTTGTTTAAAAAGACAACTTAAGTGCATATGAGAGATCTTTAAGAAGCTGCAAGGCAAAGCTATCAAAAATAAACTTAAGCTATTCTTGAAGGATCAGTCAATGTTTCTTCAAAACCTTTGTTCTTCATTTGTGTGCCTCAGATTTGATTTGGTTGGAAGGGATTTTGATCCCTGCGGAATACCCTTCTTGAGTTTTTGGACCCAGCAAGGAAATAGTAACCATCTCATACAGAGAAGGCGTATGGTGAGTGGTGGGGTCCATACAATCAGCTGACACAGTCTGTAAACATTTAGGCAATTTCTAGACATGATGAGCCAATGAAATAATAAGAGATTAGCCTACCCAATACTGATACTTTGGCTGAATGGCTGGAAAAACCATTGACTTACCATATGTGTTCAAGGACTCCAAGATCTTCACAGATCTCCAAAGTACATTAGGGTACCCCATTAGAGTCCTCTTTACATCATAGTCCCCGTCAAAGTCAGCCTTTACATTATACTCCCCCCTTACAAGGTCTGATTCAGAGTCCCCTTGCATTAGAAAGTAAACCAAAGAAATTCCAGGCTCAGCTTACCGACCAGCCTGCTAACCAACCGAATTGTCCTGTCTAGACAGGACAATTCGGTTGGTTAGCAGGCTGGTCAGTAAGTTGAGCCGGGAATTTCTTTGGTTTTGTTTCGCATACATTGCCCTTCCATGTGCCCCTTGCTGCAAAGGCCAGTTATAGGTGAGGGCGGTCCCATACATTAGACCCCCCCTTACATTAGGGTCCCCATCAGAGCCCCATCAGGGTCACCATTACATTCCACCTTACGGCAGCGTCCTCCCTTTACTTCAGAGTGCCTATCATGTCTGGATAGAGGAGTGCCATCCGCCTATGAATTGTGGGGCAAGCACATTGGTTGGTAGGAACAATGATGGTACAATGACAGTGGAGGGTGGGGGGGGGGGTTGGGAAGAAACGGAGATCAAATGCTGACATGTGTGAGCGGCCACTGACCCTAGCTGCGGGCCAGAGTTTGGAGACCCCTAACTGACATTGGATATCAGTTTGTATAGCTTGACCTGGTTGACCGCTGTCTGTTTTTCACTATGGCTGTGCTTCTGGCATCAACAGAGGGGTGTGGGGACTTGGGTAGAAACCAGAGACCATAGGCTGATCTAAAGACCCGTTTGAACAGCCACTGAACATAGCTGTGGGCAAGAAAAAAATGTTGCAGTCAACCATATTTGGCCTGAGGGCCGCAGCTTGGAGACCCCAAACCTAGATGTTAGATATCAGTTTTTGTAGCTTGACCTGGTTGACCCAGATGCTTTTCTGACAGCTTTTTCACCACGGTGTGCTTTTGGCATTACTTTTTTATATCTGACCGAGTGATCACAGTCGGCAAGTATTATAACCTTCTAGGTGAACCCAAAATATACAAAAAACATTTGTCTTTAGTATGGCTTAATACATTGCATGTCTCTTTAACATTTAGACTAGATTACACAGTGTTATTATTACAACATCCCCTCCTTTACCTGCCTCTATATCTTCATATGTTCCTCTTACTATTAAACAATTCTCAGAAAGAAACGTACATCAACAATGAAATCATTTTCTCCTATTTATATATTATTGCCACAGAAAGTACCATTTTTTTCCCTTATTCCCCAGAAGAGACCCGCATTGAGCTAGTTCATCGTGAATTATTTGGAATTTGGAACCTCGGGGGACAGAGTTTGTTTAATCAAAAGGTTGCAGGAGCCATACTTTGGATAACACCAGACAAGGAATGGGTTGATTTGGAAGAGTTATATGACTTGTATTTGATAAGCCAAGACCTAGCTGTCCCACTAGATCTGGTTTCCCAAAGGGCCATAACTACTGTAGTCCACAAGGTCACTGTCAGCCTTGGAACTGGAGGTGACTTTGGCGGCTACCATAGAACTGTTTTTCCAAGCCAGGTAACCAATACTATTGAACTTCCCATACGTGAGGAGATTTCATTGTAGACCTTCCGGATGGTGCACATGTCCTTCAAGATCTCTGCATTCCATCCAATGAGTCGTCACCATCCACTGCTGAGTACGAAACTGTTCCATCCAAGCAAATCAACCTCTTATTTCTTAGACTCTATAATAATCCAATTTCCTCCCTTCTCTGAGCAGATAAAAATAAAGTATCCTGATGTGCTTCTAATAGAGATAAAATATTTTTTGGCACTCCCACGTACTTTCCACACATCTCAAAAGTGCTGGCTGTGAGGCAAGGTCAGGAACCTCATGACGCATATATTTTTTTTCCAATCATTACGAAACACAGTGCTTTTTTTTTTTTGAGCCAGCTCGAAACGTTAGCAAGTTGGACTCTGTGTAACAACATCTTTAAAGCCAATACTAACCATGGCAACAGATGAGAGGCAAAAAAAAAGTGCATGACTCGTTGCAAACACACAGTGGTTTTTCAGAATATGGAATCCTGGAATCACAAAGCGTGTCCCATACAAGGCTTAAAGAAAGTACCCACTTGTATTATTCCCATAAAAGGATGCTGAAATTCCATCTACAAAAAAAAGAAGCCAGTTTTAAAAAATGTGCAACTTTTTATTTAGTTCCACGAGCCCAGCGTCATGTGGCACAAAGCTTTTCCAAACATCCTTAGACTGCAAAATGGGCCTGCCATCTTTGAAATTTGGGAGCTTCCATTTCATCTTTAAAGTAAAACATTTGTGTCTCAGGCCAAAAAAAAAAAAAAAAGTTCCAAAAAAAAAAACACCATTATTTTTGAAATGTTGGACAGTGCAAAAATATTGGCACTTTTAAAGTGTGATAATGAGGTTTGACCCGTCTTCATCCACCGCTGTGGGCCTTTTCCAAATACTTGCAGACGTGGACTCAAGCCCTTAACCAGACATGAAATGAATCCACTGAGGCACTTCAAGAAAGCTTGAGGTTCCAAGCCATGGTGGGAATGATCTCAGTCACGAAAAGAGGTAAAAAGTGTTTTCTTCCACGAGGAAACTCCAACTTTTTCCTGTGACCTCGAATCATCATCCAAAACCGTTCTGTTCCATTTTTTAACGTCTGTCTCTTCCTCTTTTAAACGTGGCCTCCTAATAATTTAGTTTGGTAACCGCTCTCTCTCTGCTCGTGTCCAGAATTTGGTTTCCAGAGCGTTTGCGGTTCCTCTTGAGCTTGGACAAGTCTTTATCGAACACTTCTCCAGATCGTAACGCCGACACCAGGTCGTCAAACTCGCCTCCTTCTTCAGATGTGCTACCGGCTTGGGACTTCTTCAGCCGCCTCTCTTTCTCGCGCTGTTCTTTAAGCTGCAGAGAAGAAAAAAAAAAAGGGGGGGGGGGATTTAGAGCCGTCACAATGTATCATCTCGAACAATAAATCGTGTTATCTGAGTAATCACTCCCTTGTAAACTCCTCAATCTTCCCGCCTTGTCTTTAAGATAGCAGGAACGTTTTAAGCTTTTAATGACCATAAATCATCAAGGACTTAGTGGGCAGAAAGTGAAGTTTCCAAGACTGTTGAGGGCAGATATTAAAAATGATTTATCACCCTTTTGCTGGTCCTGGATTACAAACCTTGCAGCCATGAATCAAATCAGTTTGGAAGGCTTTACAGGGAAAACAGACCTACTAGATTTATTTCACAAACATAGATATATAAGGTCCCTCAGAGGTTAGAAAAAAAAATGGTTGACTACTTCAAGTTTGGGTCTAGGTCTGTGCTTCTCAGCCAGGTTTTCTAGCCTACGACAGATGCATTTATTTCCATTGTCCAGGAATAGGACATAAAACTATAGAGTTCTAATTTCGAGGGAAACAGAAATAACTCAACTGAAAAAAAAAAAAAAACCTTGAGAAAAGGCATAAAATACTAAAGAGAATATAAGGTATTTTATAAAATATGCACTAAGGGTTCATTTACACTTGCTTCATAATGTGGCATTGGACACGCTTTTTTAAAGCGCTCCCATCGCTAAATAAAATGGTGACCTTACAGTCCTGGTCACACGTTGTGTTTGTTTTGCTTAAAAAAATTACCTCCCATTGGCGCTTCAAAGCTTCTCCAAAACCTCAATAGAAGTCTATGACAAAGATCGCCAACAGCCCCTGCAGCTTTTGAGGAGCTTTTATTCAGGTTTAGCTTCGCTTTGTTTTGGAGGTATTGCAGGTACGAGATATCCCAGGATGCACTGGGAAACTAACAAGCCAACCAGGAAGATGACACCAGCAGTCACTTCCGGTTCATGTGTATATATTCTGGGAGTGTCCGGTGCAGACGTCACATCTGGTGTTCAGCGTGGAGCAGCAGGTAAGTGAGCGGGGTCCGGACTGGAGCGGAGCAACTACCAGACGACACATGTGGTGTGCAATATGGGAAGGCTATAACAGAAGGTGAGTGGGGACTTGAGCGAGAGGACTAAGTGGCAGAGGATCGGCAGAGCGGGGGGACCGGAGCAGGAGAAACTAGCAGATGTCAAATGTGGTGAACAGCGTGGGTGCAATATAACAGGAGGTGAGCGGAGACCAAAGAAGGAGAATGATCAGCAAACCAGAGGATCAGCAGAGCTGGGGGTACTACTGAGCAGGGGATCTGCTGACCAAGTATACTAGTAAGCTGAGGATCTGCTGAACAGGGTTACTAACAAGCTGGGAATCTGCTGAATAGGGGTACTAATAAGCTAGGGATCTGCTGAATGAGGGTACTAATAAGCTGGGGATCTGCTGAATAGGGGTACTAATAAGATGGGGATCTGTTGAACAGGGGTATTAATAAGCTGGAGATCTACTGAGTGGGGGTACTAATAAGCTGGGGATCTGCTGAATAGGGGTACTAATAAGATGGGGATCTGCTGAACAGGGGTACTAATAAGCTGGGGATCTGCTGAATAGGGGTACTAATAAGCTGGGGATCTGTTGAACAAGGGTACTAATAAGCTGGAGATCTACTGAGTGGGGGTACTAATAAGCTAGGGATCTGCTGAATGAGGGTACTAATAAGCTGGGGATCTGCTGAACAGGGGTACTAATGAGCTTGGGATGTGCTGAGTGGGGGTACTACTGAGCTCCTTTAAAACAAGTAGAAAATCAACACACACAGGGCATTTCAAAAAAGCATCACCGAAGCAGTAAAAAACACATCAAAAAAGCATGTTGAAGCAGTAAGTGCTTTATTGTGTGTTAAAGTCCAAGCAAATGTATGTAAGGCATGTAACAAGCTATTTAAAGGTAAAAATTGCACCCAAACAATAAATGCTACCATTGTTGACCTCTCCCTCTGAAAATGCTAGTTGCCTGGCCCTTGTTTACATTGGAGCAGGAACACCCATATAAGTATAGAACACAGTGGAGGGATGTTCTAAGAGGATAGTTTTAGGGTTTGGTCCTACCATGGCTTCCATCCGTGCCCTGCGCTCCTCTTCCTCCTTCTTCTTCCTCATGTTCTCCAGATCTTGTTTGGCCTCAGAAAACGACTGCAGGAAAGTGTCAAATATACCGAAGAACTCATCCGGCTGCATTCTGCCATCCACCTCCCCGAAATGCTTCATGGCTTTGGAAAACTAAGAGGAAGAAAAGAACAGATTTGGTCAGGAGAGTCCCCCTTTACATCAGGGTCCCCACTGGAATCTCCCCTTACATCAGCATCCCCACTGGAGTCTCCCCTTACATCAGGGTCCCCACTGGAATCTCCCCTTACATCAGCATCCCCACTGGAGTCTCCCCTTACATCAGGGTCCCCATTGGAGTCTCCCCTTACATCAGGGTCCCCATTGGAGTCTCCCCTTACATCAGGGTCCCCACTGGAGTCTCCCCTTACATCAGGGTCCCCACTGGAGTCTCCCCTTACATCAGGGTCCCCATTGGAGTCTCCCCTCACTTTAGGGTCCCCACTGGAATCTCCCCTTACATCAGGGTCCCCATTGGGGTCTCCCCTTATATCAGGCTCCCCATTGGAGTCTCCCCTTACATCAGGGTCCCCATTGGAGCCTCCTCTTACATCAGGGTCCCCACTGGAGTCTCCCCTTACATCAGGGTCCCCACTGGAGTCTCCTCTTACATAAGGGGTCCCCACTAGAGACTCCCCTTACATCAGGGTCCCCATTGGAGCCTCCTCTTACATCAGGGTCCCCACTGGAGTCTCCCCTTACATCAGTGTCCCCACTGGAGTCTCCCCTTACAAAGGGGTCCCCACTAGAGTCTCCTCTTACATCAGGGTCCCCACTGGAGTCTCCCCTTACATCAGGGTCCCCATTGGAGTCTCCCCCCACTTTAGGGTCACCACTGGAATCTCCCCTTACATCAGGGTCCCCATTGGGGTCTCCCCTTACATCAGGCTCCCCACTGGAGTCTCCCCTTACATCAGGGTCCCCATTGGAGCCTCCTCTTACATCAGGGTCCCCACTGGAGTCTCCTCTTACATAAGGGGTCCCCACTAGAGACTCCCCTTACATCAGGGTCCCTATTGGAGCCTCCCCTTACATCAGGGTCCCCACTGGAGTCCCCCCTTGCATCAGGGTCCCCACTGGAGTCTCCCCTTACATAAGGGGTCCCCACTAGAGTCTCCTCTTACATCAGGGTCCCCACTGGAGTCTCCCCTTACATCAGGGTCCCCATCAGAGTCCGCCAGAAAACTATTTTTTTATAGTAAAAAAGCATTGAGTTATCATTCAGCATAGAAGAGAGATACACTCTGATCTAAAGGAAGCAAATGTATTCCATGAAACGCGTAGACCCAAGAAAGAGATGTGTGACTATGACTGTTCAATGTACATATCGTTAAAATGGTATAAAAACCCCAAAAGAAAACTGTATTATATTGTAGCTTACCAATCCTTAGGCCCCTTTCACACGATCGGACCGTTCAGGTCCGCCTGTCAGTTTTGACGGCGGGCCTGAACGGGCGATCCATGTTAGCCTATGGAGCGTCGGATGTCAGCGGAGACAGGTCCGCTGACATCCGACCCCGTCCAATCCGCTAAAAGCAGACGGATGGCTCTACGTCCAGGTCCGTCGCTGGCGGATCGGGTGAGATCTGATGAAAACTGACACGCTGTCCGTTTTCATCCGATCCCTCCATAGGCGGCAGCGGCGCCTGACAAGCCCCTCCCCGCTCAGTGATCAGAGAGGGACCTGTCATCCGCCGGCTCAGCGGAGATCAACGGATCTCCCGCTGAGCCGGCGGACCGAGGCGGGCTCCGTAGAAACGGAGTCCGCCTCGTGTGAAAAGGGCCTAAAATGCTGTGGCTGCATTATTTTCTTTTTTTTGTCCTTTATTTTCACCTGCTGATCTGGCTAGTAACACATCTCCTGTATTAGAGCGCCCCTACTCTGGAGGAAGGAGCACTGGGGGCACCTTTGGACAGCAGCATTGTTAGAGTAGAGCTATAGGCAAAGCTTTATTTTTCACTTTGGATAATAAAGGAAGGTTATAACCTCAGTTTTTTTTTTGCCATCTGTGTCACATTGGGGAGATTTACCGTCACTTCCTGTCCCATAACTAAAACAGGAAGTGAGAGTAAGTCCCTGCAAATTAAGGGAATCCCTTAGGACCTCCAAGATCTCCAGAACTAGCGTCCCCATTGGAAGATTTCCCCTCTATTACTTTTCTGAGGACAACCCAAAATTTGGGGTTTTCTTTTACTTCCACTTTCAATGATAATGGTAAACAGGAGCAATAAAGAGGGTGAGTCTACCTAATGGGGACAGGAAGGGGGGTGTAATCCCTCTCCATGCTATCCAAAACTAAAAAAAAAAAGTTTTGCCTTATTTAAACATTAATCTAGGGGGGGGTGTTAGATGTATTAGCAGATTTATATACACTAACAAATTGAAGCCAGACTCCAACTCACACTGGCAGCACTCCTGCCAGTGGTAAATGGTTTCTCCCAACCCTGTGCAAATGAGCTTGTTCTCAGACTTACTGGCCAAAATAAAGGAAAGAAAGCCTAAAAAAGAAAAAGCAGCCATCACATCTAAGAATTGGTAAGCTGCAATATATGAAATGTTTGCCTTTGGGCTTCATATCGCTTTAAGGATTGTTTTACCTTCATCATGAAGGAGTTATGTTTAAAAAAAAAATGTTTTAGAAATACATTTTTAGAAATAAATACAATGTATCATAATGGGGGGACAATGGTGGAGAAGGGGGATTTGCTCCCACAATAGTCGGGATCTATGGGATCCGGTCTGGGCTGGATTAAGAGCCTCATGGGCCTGGTGCTGAGGAATTTGGTGGGCCTTTCATTGAAATAAAATGAAAATGCAAACAAATATTTAATGGCGGCCCATTCCATTAGGGGCTCCGCCCCCCTAATCCATGCGTCCGGCCCCTAATCTACATGCGGGGCGCCGGACGCATAGATTCCAATGGGGTTTTTTTTGTTTTGAAGCACGTGATTAGACCTGGAGGCTCTTATTGGCGTCAAAAAAGGGTGGGCTCGGGGCGCAGAGCCCACCTAGTTGTGTGCAATGAATTAATATTTGCTAATGTCTTCCCGATTCTCCTCATCCATCCGGGTTCCTGAGACCCGATTGGCTGGGAGTCTTAGGACGGGTCTCGGGACTCGCTTCGCATTTGGCCATGAGGAGAGGCAAAGGCCCCGGCAGTGTCTTCTGGCAGCCCTGGATTCAGCAGAGGCATCGCCACCTCGTCCTCCTCCCAGCACCTCTACCGCAGTAAGGTAAGGCCATGGATGGCAGTAAGAGAGGACCACGGCCTATCGAGTGGCGGTTTGTTTAGTGGATCGCCGCTTAAATCAATCGATCTATCGAGTGAGATAGGGGGATGGTGGCAGTGAGAGAGGATCGCAGCCTATCGAGCCTATTGTGTAGTGGATCGCCGCTTTGATCTATCGAGAGCCTTGCGTGCGCGGGCGAGGGGGGGTTTGTGGTGTCAGTGAGAGAGGATACCGAGCACAACGGGGGGGGGTTGTGTGTAGTGGATCGCCGCTTTGATGGAGAGCCATGCAGGGGTCCAGGTCTGCTTGCCACCAGCCGCCACTGGGGATGAAAGAGAGGTGGGGATGGGTAGGGAGTGAGAGAGAGAGAGAGAGAGAGAGAGAGAGAGAGAGGGGGTGGGAATGTGAGAGAGAAAGGGGTGAGAGAAAGAGGAAGGGTTAGAGAGAGAGAGAGAGAGAGGGGGATTGGGAGGGTGAGAGAGAGGGAGGTAAGAGAGAGATGGGGGGGGTAGGAGAACGATAGAGGGGGGATGGGAGGATGAGAGAGATAGAGGGGGATTAGAGAGATAGAGAGTAGACGGGAGGGGTGAGAGAGAGATAGAGGGGGGATGAAAGAGATAGAGGGAGAGTGAGAGAGATAGAGAGGGATGGGGGGTGAGAGAGGGAGGCGGTAAGAGAGAGATAGAGGGGGGATGAGAGAGATAGAGGGGGGGTGGGAGGGGTGAGAGAGAAATAGAGGGGGGATGAGAGAGATAGAGGGGGGATGGGGGGTGAGAGAGAGGGGGGGTAAGAGAGAGAAAGGGGGGGGTAAGAGAGAGATAGAGGGGGGATGGGGGGATGAGAGAGATAGAGTGGGATTAGAGAGATAGAGAGTAGACGGGAGGGGTGAGAGAGAGATAGAGGGGGGATGAAAGAGATAAAGGGGGATGAGAGAGATAGAGGGAGAGTGAGAGAGATAGAGAGGGATGGGGGGGTGAGAGAGAGAGGGGGTAAGAGAGAGATAGGGGGGGTGGGATGGGTGAGAGAGAAATAGAAGGGGGGATGAGAGAGATAGAGGGGGGATGGGGGGTGAGAGAGAGAGAGAGGGGGATTAGAGAGATAGAGAGGGGATGGGAGGGGTGAGAGAGAGCTAGAGGGGGGATGAAAGAGATAAAGGGGGGATTAGAGAGATAGAGGGAGAGAGATAGAGGGGGGATGGGGGGGTGGGAGAGGGAGAGGGGGGTAAGAGAGAGATAGAGGGGGGGTGAGAGAGATAGAGGGAGAGAGATAGAGGGGGGATGGGGGGTGAGAGAGAGAGAGGGGGGTAAGAGAGAGATAGAGGGGGGTGGGAGGGGTGAGAGAGAAATAGAGGGGGGGATGAGAGAGATAGAGGGGGGATGGGGGTGTGAGAGAGAGAGGGGGGTAAGAGAGAGATAGAGGGGGGTGAGAGAGATAGAGGGGGGTGGGAGGGGTGAGAGAGAAATAGAGGGGGGGATGAGAGAGATAGAGGGGGGATGGGGAGGTGAGAGAGAGAGGGGGGTAAGAGAGAGATAGAGGGGGGTGAGAGAGATAGAGGGGGTGGAGAGAAATAGAGGGGGGGATGAGAGAGATAGAGGGGGGATGGGGAGGTGAGAGAGGGGGGGTAAGAGAGAGATCTAACATTTTACATATTAATGATGTGTACACTGCACACAGACAGGGTTGGGCAGCATTAGTGGCTCACTCACACCCCTGGGCTGGGCCTATCTTAAGGAAGGGGTCTGGAGCTGCAGCTCTAATAGAACTTATGTTAATCTGGTCCTGTATCCAGTTATTAATGGTGGAAGTTTTCTGATCACACGTCACGCTCTGCGTTCGGCCACATGCAGCCATGGCGGTTATACTCCGACGCTCTGTGCTGGTCTGGGCTTTAATGGATCACCATGGTTGTCATTATTCTATATATTGTGAAGGGTCGGAAGCCCGCCGCTCAACACAGGAGGAAGAAGATGAACTTTTATGGGGTATATGTTTACGTGTTTTCTCCTACTGTTGTAAATCTGCCTCTCTGCTGACCCCCCCCTGACCAGACAACCCCCTTGGGTAAACCATCTTATCTGAGCTGTCACACTGTTAAGTCCTCATTGGATTACCTCTCAGTCTGCTTTCCCCCCAGTAACCTGGCTGTCATTAATTACCGGCGGCTGACCTGTGACAAGACCAGACGTGACCTCTGACCCCCCCTGACAAGTCGCAATGTCAAGTAAATCTTCATTTTAAAGGGATTATGTCACATGGGGAGCATTTACTATAGAGCTGCAGAACATTACAGAGCAACAGAAAAAAGTCGTGCTGATTTTTAACGATTGTGGTGCCATGGCTGAGTAATAGGCTGTGGAAAAATGAGCAATGTAGGCCCCCCGTCCACACCCAATTTGGAATCGCAGACGGCATCAACGCCATTCTGCCCGTGATTTCAAATTGCGTGGCATTTGGTGCAAAATGCACAACACGCGTTGTGTGGGCACCATTCATTCGAAATGACACCCCCAAACGTTGTGCGATTTGACTGAATCACGCTGCAATTGCAGCAAAACGCGGTTTAAAAATCACCCAAAAAAGGAGTAGAAGCTTCTTTTGGGTGACCAAGACATTTCGTGTGGCCCTCGCTCCTTTCCTGCAGCTCTGCCCCCCCCCTCCATTTCTCTGCTGAAATGGAGGGGGGGGCAGAGATGAACCTGTCTGCAGCTGCACAGAGAAGCGCAGGATCTGTCGGAGAAGTTCTGTCCTCCTCTCTACTGCTGATTGCTGAGACGGAGGGGGGAGGGGGGGGCAATCAGCAGTAGAGAGGAGGACAGCACTTCTCCGACAGGTCCTGCGCTTTTCTGTGCAGCTGCAGACAGGTTCATCTCTGCCCCCCCCCCCGTATCGCCAATCAGCAGTAGAGAGGAGGACAGAACTTCTCAGACAGATCCTGCGCTTCTCTGTGCAGCTGCAGACAGGTTAACCTCTGCCCCCCCCTCTGTCTCAGAAATCAGCAGTAGAGAGGAGGAGAGAACTTCTCAGACAGATCCTGCGCTTCTCTGTGTAGCTGTGGAGAGGTTCATCTCTGCCCCCCCGCCCCCGGTTTCGGCAGCCAGCAGCAGAGAGGAGGACACAACTCATCCTACAGATCCTGTGCCCGTCTGTGCAGCCACTCCTTCTCCCTACCTCCCCTGGTCTCAGCATTCAGCAGGCTCCGGCGGCTGACTCCAGCTCTCCTCTGGTCCTCCTCCAGACTCTGCTTCCAAGCTCCACCCCTATCGTCTCTCCTGCAGTAGCACAAAGTAGGGGGGGGGGGGCGAGTCTTGGCATCTGATGTAAGGAGAGGGGGTGTAGTGCTCTGGACAGTTAATCCTGCAGATACGACCAACCCTTTGGGGGCAACCATAATGCCGGGAGAGTGGGGAAAATGCCCCATTGCCGTGGCCGTATGACTTACGTCAGTGGCAAGGAATGGGTTAAACACCCGATTTAGTTGACCTGAACAGAACGTTCGATGTGAGTGTTGTATTTGTTCTTGGCACACATTGGCTCATTGCATTAGAAGGACGAGAAGTACAAAGAGACATGAAGCGGGCGCCCCAGGATCCCCCCAATGCCTCCTATTTATAGAGAACCTCATCCTCCGGCAGGACGATCCCGGGGGCGACTTCTGATGGACTGTATAAATATTTGAAAAAGTTCAGAAGACTTCGGCTGGTTTGGACAATTCCTTCTCTACTGTCACTTGTCCCCGACAAGAACATTACTCATCAATCCAGGAATGGTGACCCCCATTCCCCTCCGCTGGGCGCGTTATTTATGGAATCAAAGAGCCGCACCGCCACCCTCCGTACACACAGGACTCATTCAACGGGCAGAATAGATTTCATCGCTAAACAATCGTCCCATTTAACAGACAGACGGCGTATTGATGGGACGCCCAGGAGAGACAATTCTGAGCTTCGTTTACCCCGAATACTGCGAGAAATATCCGCGATTATTAGAGAGGAAAGCTGATAGGCTGATACATTGTATCCAATTATGATTGCAATGGATAAAACTAATAATAGATAAGATAAGATAAGATAGATAGATAGATAGATAGATAGATAGATAGATAGATAGATAGATAGATAGATAGATAGATAGATAGATAGATAGATAGATAGATGTGTATCTGCTCAGTCCCACCAGGATGGAGAGTAAAGAGGGGGGAGGGTTGTACCTTATCCCGGGCCTCGCTCAGAAGGTCCTCTAGTTCTGAGAAGCTGAAACTGGCCACAGTGATGAAGTCACCCATGACTGGCACAAAGCGGTCTCCTGCCTCCCGGTAGTGACGCTTCTGATAGTCCAACTCCTGCCGAAAGAAGAAAGGGTTAATTCCAGCGCAAACGTATAATTGGTAAATATATATGTACAGTATAGGGTGGTAGTCATAGTTGCCCATTACATACTGAGGTTCTGCCTCCACCTATGCAGTGCTACACAATAGTCATGTTTTACTGCTTCCTCTCACCATGGGAGACTGTGAGTCTTCCTACTTTATGAAAACAATGCACCCCCTGTGTGGCTAATATATTACACTTTATGGTCAAACATACGTAGACCTTTCCTCCAAACGATAGAGTTCAGGTGTGTCCAGTGAAGAGTCCTGTTAATACTACATCATATAAAGTCAATGTAGACTATTGTGCTTTTCCAACCTTGTGGTAAGTTTGGTGAAGACCATTTTCTGTTCCAGCAAAACTTTGCCCCTGTGTAAGAAACCAGCTCCATATTATATAGACATGGTGTGACTAGTTTGGTGTGGAGGAACTCGAGCGTCCTGTACTGAGCCCTGACCCCAGCATCCTGAACACCTTTGGGATTAATGGGAAACTTTGATGGTGAGCCAGGTCTTCTCATCCAACATCAGTACCTAACCTCACAAATAGGCACAAATTCCCACAAACACCCTCCAAAATCTTGAGGAAAACCTTCCCACACGAATGTAGGCTGGTGCAACCACAAAGGGGCAACTCCAAATAAATGGCCAATTGAAACACCAATTCGGAGCCAGGTCTTTTTTTTTCATGCCCAACGAGAGGCCCAACATGTGAGCCAGGTCTTCTCGTCTAACATCAGTAACTGACCTCATAAATGGGCAAAAATTCACACAGACACCCTCCAAAATCTTATGAAAAGTCTTCCCAGAACAGAGGAGGATGTTGTAGCCACAAACTCTGTTTTATGGGTCATGGGGGAACTCCAAAATAATGGCCATGGTTTCTGGAATGAGATGTCCAGCTCGATCAAGATATGATTTGACCAGTTTAGTGTGGAAGAACTCGAGTGTCTTGCACAGTCCTGACCTCATCCCTACTGAACACCTTTAGGATCACTATAAGAAGATTGAATTCCAGGCCTTCTCATCCAACCTGACTTCACAAATGTGTACAATTTCCCACAGACACCCCCCTCCAAAATCTTGTAGAAAGCTTTCCCAGAAGAGTAGAAAAATAAGAGGACCAAATCCATAAAGACATGGTTTGACCAGTTTGGTGCGGAGGAACTCGAGTGTCCTGCACAGAGCCCTGACCCCCAACCCTACTGATCACCTTTGGGATGAATTGGAACACTGATGATGATCCCAGGTCTCCACCAACAGTACTTAACCTCACAAATGGGGACAAATTCCCACAGACACCCTCCAAAATCTTGAGGAAAACCTTCCCAGAAGAATGTAGGCTGGTATAACCACAAAGGGACAACTCCATATAAATGACCATTGGTTTTAAATGGGATGTCCAACAAGCTCCTATAGATATTCAGTTGTTCACCAACCTTTAACCATATAGTATACCAACATTGGGTAGACTGAATCCTTTATTGGGTAAAGTAATTAGCTTAAGTTTAAAGTTTAGTTATTTTAGAGGTAAATATTTAGTATTTTACTTAAGCCCAGTCTTTTTTTGTTCCTTTAAAGACATGAACCATGAAGTGGGGACTTTTTCTCTCCACCTTTAGGATCACTATAAGAAGATTGAATTCCAGGCCTTCTCATCCAACCTGACTTCACAAATGTGTACAATTTCCCACAGACACCCCCCTCCAAAATCTTGTAGAAAGCTTTCCCAGAAGAGTAGAAAAAAAAGAGGACCAAATCCATAAAGACATTGTTTGACCAGTTTGGTGCGGAGGAACTCGAGTGTCCTGCACAGAGCCCTGACCCCCAACCCTACTGATCACCTTTGGGATGAATTGGAACACTGATGATGATCCCAGGTCTCCACCAACAGTACTTAACCTCACAAATGGGGACAAATTCCCACAGACACTCTCCAAAATCTTGAGGAAAACCTTCCCAGAAGAATGTAGGCTGGTATAACCACAAAGGGACAACTCCATATAAATGACCATTGGTTTTAAATGGGATGTCCAACAAGCTCCTATAGATATTCAGTTGTTCACCAACTTTTAACCGTATGGAATACCAAACACGGGGTAAACTGAATCAGCCGGACATGTGAACCTAGCCTTAAAAGACATGCACCATGAAATGGGGACTTCTTCAGGTTGTGGTGCTCAGATACAGTTAAGTTCAGCTTTAACCACTTGCCGACCGCCGCACGCCGATTTACGTCAGCAGAATGGCATGGGCAGGCAAAAGGGCGTACCTGTACGGCCCTTTAAATTTGCCGCCTAGCGGGTCCCGCGAACTCGATGTTCAGCCGGTGGCAAGCGATTGCAATGAGGAGAGGAAAGGCATTTCCCTGTTCTGCCTAGCAACATGACAGAGATCTACTGCTCCCTGTCATCGAGAGCAGTAATCTCTGTCATGTTGTAGTAAGCCCATCCCCCCCACAGTTAGAACACATCCAGGGAACACACTTAACCCCTTGATCGCCCCCCCCTAGTGTTTAACCCCTTCCCTGCCTGTGTTATTTATACAGTAATCAGTGGCTATTTGCAGCTCTGAACACTGTATAAATGACAATGGTCCCAAAATAGTGTCAAAAGTGTCCGATGTGTCCGCCGCAATGACGCAGTCCCGTTAAAAATGGCAGATCGCCTCCGTTACTATTTAAAAAAAAAAAAGTAATAAAAAAGGCCATAAATCTATCCCCTATTTTGTAAAGGCGATAACTTTTGTGCAAACCAATCAATATACGCTTATTGCAAATTTTTTTTATACCAAAAATATGTAGAAGAATACATATCAGCCTAAAAACAAAGAAATTTGTTTTTTTTATATATTTTTTGGGGATATTTATTATAGCAAAAAGTAAAAAATATTGCTTTTTTTTCAAAATTGTCGCTCTTTTTTTTTGTTTATAGCGCAAAAAATAAAAACCGCAGGGGCGATCAAATACCACCAAAAGAAAGTTCTATTTGTGGGGGGAAAAAAAAGACGTCGATTTTGTTTTGGTGTAACGTCGCACGACCGCTAAAGCGACGCAGTGCCGAATCGCAAAAAAAATGCTCTGGTCGGGGGGGGGGGGGGGGTAAATCCTTCCATGGGGCTGAAGTGGTTAAAAAAAAAAAACAGAGGTAGATCAATTACAAGGAGAGCCACTGAGAGCTCCCTCTAGTGGCTAATCTATAAATCTCTGAATTAAACAATTTGATAGAAAAGGGTTGTTAAAATACTAAAGCAACATTAACACCCACATAAAGAGCAAAAAATCCCTGGAAATATGGACTCATTGAAAATAAAGTGTACTTCCCCTTTAAGCTGTACTGTATATCACCCGTCATACGCCGACACGCGGACCGGCGATGACAATGTGACGCCCTCCAGCACTTCTCTCTCTCTCACATAAAAGAGCACACATGGTCACTTGTTAATTGTACCCATCCCCCCCCCACACACACACGCGTTGGCCGCGCTGATTTAATTAAAATCTAATTAAACTCCAGCCTGGCGTTCCCTGCGATTATAATGACTTCATGCAGCCGGCTTCAGGGAATAGATGGGGATAAAAGCTTGCGGTTTACCTTAATGAACGCATGAATGTGATCGACTCAACCTAGAAGGAGAATCACGAGCCGAGAAGAAGGATGCCTGATGCCATTTTCTGAGACGAACAAAGATGGGAGTTTTTTTCCCCCGAGCTCTGCTCCTGCATAAGGTTTGCTTGTCTGGCACAATGATGTATAAAAAAAAAAAAATAGGCGCCCCTAAGAAATCTGAGCCCGGGGCCCCTGTCTCTGTGGCCCTTCCCATGCAACTCACATCCTCCCAACTCATCACATTGCTATCATCTTTTTTTAGATGGACTATAAACCGAAGGACTTATGAATAAATGGTTGTGGAACGAATCATCTGAGTTTCCATTATTTCTTATGGGGAAATTAAATACAAGTGCTTTGGATTACACGCATGTTTCCGGGAACGAATTATGCTCGCAATCCAAACTCTTTACTGTATTTATATGCTATGCAAATGGAATATTCTTTGTAAATGGAAACATGTAACCAATACAAAATAAGTGTTAAAGAGACACAAGAGGGCGCTTTTAAGTGCAGCAGATTAAAACATTTTGTAAGGTGAACTGGGATTTCCAGCACCAGAAAACCAGTGCGGATTTATGCTCATGTCCTGCGTGCGCACATTGCACAAATGCTCATACTTCTAAGTGAAGAGGGAATGTTAGACCTACTATCAGTGGTGTACCAACTGGGAGGCGGCGGTCTGCGACGGGTACAACACACTGCTAAGGGGGTGTCACACCCCACCCCCACGAGTGAAGCAGTGACAGCGGGGCGGGCTCAGGCAGTGCATCGGCGCAGTGACAGGGCAGATAGGGAGATTGGTTACTAGGTGGTCCGAGCAACCAATCATTAGCCGGTTAATATGAAAAATGAACTCCAGCAGTTCCCACCCTCTGTTCAGCACTGCTGTGTCTCTCCATCTGGCTGCATGATTAAGGTTGGAAGGGACTGGGGGGGGTCTGTGTAACATGCAGGGGGTCTGTCCAGATCTGTGGGGGGGTCTATGTAATATGCAGGGGGTCCAGAGCTGCGGGTGGGGGGGGCTGTGTAATGTAAAAGGGTCCAGAGGTGCAGGGTGCTGTGTAATGTAAAGGGGTCCAGAGTGCTGTGTAATGTAAAGGGGTCCAGAGGTGCAGGGTTCTGTGTAATGTAAAGGGGTCCAGAGGCGCAGGGTGCTGTGTAATGTAAAGGGGTCCAGAGTGCTGTGTAATGTAAAGGGGTCCAGAGGTGCAGGGTGCTGTGTATTGTAAAGGGGTCCAGAGGTGCTGGGTGCTGTGTAATGTAAAGGGGTCCAGAGGTGAAGGGTGCTGTGTATTGTAAAGGGGTCCAGAGGTGAAGGGTGCTGTGTATTGTAAAGGGGTCCAGAGGTGCAGGGTGCTGCGTATTGTAAAGGGGTCCAGAGGTGAAGGGTGCTGTGTATTGTAAAGGGGTCCAGAGGTGCAGGGTGCTGTGTATTGTAAAGGGGTCCAGAGGTGAAGGGTACTGTGTATTGTAAAGGGGTCCAGAGGTGCAGGGTGCTGTGTATTGTAAAGGGGTCCAGAGGTGCAGGGTGCTGTGTATTGTAAAGGGGTCCAGAGGTGAAGGGTGCTGTGTATTGTAAAGGGGTCCAGAGGTGAAGGGTGCTGTGTAATGTAAAGGAGTCCAGAGTGCTGTGTAATGTAAAGGGGTCCAGAGGTGCAGGGTGCTGTGTAATGTAAAGGAGTCCAGAGTGCTGTGTAATGTAAAGGGGTCCAGAGGTGCAGGGTGCTGTGTAATGTAAAGGAGTCCAGAGTGCTGTGTAATGTAAAGGGGTCCAGAGGTGCGGGAGGCTGTGTATTGTAAAGGGGTCCAGGGCTGCGGGGGGCTGTGTATTGTAAAGGGGTCCAGAGCTGCGGGGGGCTGTGTATTGTAAAGGGGTCCAGAGGTGTATAGAATACCCAAATCACGTGCAGGGAAAACTTAAAAAAACAGCATTTTTTGCCTACACGTGATTGGATGATAGAAGTCGGCAGAGTTTTCAGCTCATTTACTAAGCTCAGTGTGCAACTGTACTTTGCAAAGTGCACAATCTATTTGCTTTTACTAAATCATCCCCTTCTGTGTCTTATGGACACATAGAGCGGGGCTTGGGAGCGAGCATGCACCAGTGCCCCCCATAGCAATTGGCTTGCTATGGGGGGGCACTGGTCAAGGGGGAGGAGCCAGGAAGGCCATCGGGGAGGACCCGAGAAGAGGAGGTTCGGAGCTGCTCTGTGCAAAACCACTGCACAGAGCAGGTAAGTATAACATGTTTGCTGCACTTAGAAGCGCCCCCTGGTGCCTCCTTTACATTAATACAGATATCCCTTCTATCTGTTGAGACGCTGCACTTCACAAGTCCTTTGAAGCCAGCTGCTATACCTTATTTAGCATTATGAACTATTCAGCTACGACTTTACTTCTCCTGACTCTACTGCCTTGTGTCTTTGCACTATAACAGATTTGTATCTGCTGTAAAATAAGCGTTATCCCAATTTGGCTGAAAAAGTGTAAATACACTTTAAGCCTTTCACTTCCACCTGTATATCGGAAAAATACAGGAGAAAGACTTTGGTTCCTCTAGAAGGGGGTCCCGGCTTTGGTTTGGGAAGGACTCGGGATCATACGATAGAAGATATTTAGTATTTTTTCTCCCATGGAATAAAATAAATTGCGGTTTCCCGGTAATAGAACGGACGGGTTGCCTGAACGGAGGACAATGGTCTCCTTGTATTACTGGGAAGTGAAAGCCATTGGGAGGGTGGTGCAGGGTCGCCGTGAATGAAAGACGTACACACACCACTGGCAGACTAGGTGGGCCTAATACCGCCTAAATTTGTTCTGGATGTTTGTGGTTCTTTCGTGCTGCAAGCCACCCCCCCCCCACCCCCCCTAGTGGCTCATTAATTGATCTGGTTCTCGCTTAGCGCGCGCTCGCGGCTGAGAATGAAGGCATTCTTCTCTCTGTCTGATGATCGCGAGTTATAACCAGCCATTATAATTCAATTAACAGGGGAGGTCAGCGCTTCCGTTTCACTGCTTTACTGTGATAATTGCGGCAAAGTCTAACGCGCCTTTCCCTGGACGCCGAGTACAGTAACTGAATTCTCCCAGTTTAAGGTTTACAATGCTGGTCATTCACTGGGAACTGGGGCAGTGAGACTTCTCTTCCACCACCTTTCTAACTCCTTGGGGCCTGAGAAGATCGTTTCTACTCAAAAATAGGAGAAAGGAGAAGTTCTCTGGACTGTTTCACACGTCTTTCCAGCACTACAACCATTGCCGGGACAAGGGGTGGGCAGCTGGGACCTGGGAACTGTGGTATCATGTGAGGTGGGGGAGGGGTGGCGCCACAAGGAGATTGGGGGGGGGGGGTTGTGTTGGAAGGAGGAATTTGGGGGATGGCATGTGGTAAGTATTGTTCTAGGAGAGGAAATTCGGGGACAGGGTGCTAAGAATGGTGATTTAGAGGCATTTGTGTTGGGAGAGGAGATGGGGGGGGGGGAATATTTGTGCTACGAGGGGCGTGGGATTTGGGGGGACTTTGTACTGGGAAGGGGGATTTGAAGTGGGGTGGGGGGTGGACTAGGTGGGGAAATTTTAGGGGTAGAGGATTTGTGCTAGATAGGGGATGGGGCATTTGAGCTGGGGGGATTTGAGGATGGGGGAGTGCAAAGATTTGTGCTGAGAGGGGGGATTTTAGCATGGGGTCAATGCACCCAAAAGTGATATTCTAGTTATAAATGCAGGATGGGCTAAGTCAGCCCCTGGTGAGTGTGATTTTCCAAGACCATCACACTGGGTCATCCACTTAGCTAACCAGGTGCCAAAAGCCGAGCAGAGACTTGTCCTACAGTACACCCCAAAATGCCAGTAGATCCAAAAGAAAGCCAGCGGCAAGCCATCAAGACCCAACAGACATTGTTCCAGACAGGCAACCACCAAGCCTCCCTGGGACCTCCTTCTCTGATGCCTTTCTGGGGTGAGCTGTAGAGGCTAAAAATGAAGCCCTTGCCTAGGACCTCCTCTGATGATGCATTTCACTCAAAATTGAACTTGATCGTAGTGAGTTGTTTTACTCCATGTTTAAGCCTAGATTTGGGTAAAAATTAAGTCCTCATTTAGGACCTCCTCCTCCGCTGTTATGTTACACTCAAAATTGGGCTTGATCATAGAGAATCTACAATTAAACTCAGCTTTGGGTAAAAATGAAGCCCCTCACATGGGACCTCCTCCACTGAAACATTTTACCAAAAACTGAGCTTAAACATAAAAAGTCTCTACGATTAACCCCAGATTTGGTTAAAAACAAAGCTCTCACCTACTACCTCCTCTGATGATGATGTGTTTTGCTCATAAATGTACTTGTTCATAGTAAGTCTCCATGTTTAAGTCTAGATTTGGGTAAAAATGAAACCCTCCTCTAGGACGATGACCTCCTCCTCTTCCTTTGATGAATTTCAACCTAAACTGGGCTTGATTGTAGACAGTCTCTACAACTTTGGTTGAAAAGGGTGAAAATGAAGCCCCGCCTGGGATTTCCTCCACTGACACATTTCACCGAAACTGGGCTTGAGCGTAAAAAGTCTCTACGATTAAGCCCAAATTTGAGTAAATATATTGTCCATGCCTAGGACCTCCTCTCTGACACCCAAAACTGGGCTTTATCTACAATTAAGCCCACATTTGGGTGAAAATGAAACCACGCCTGGTACCTTCTTCACTGAGGCATTTCATCCAAAACTGGGCTTGATTGTGGAGAGTCCCTAAGATTAAGCCCAGATATGGGAGGAAATGGAACCATGCCTGGAACTCCCTCCTCCGAGGAACTGAAGGGTCACTCTATGATTAAGCCCAGTTTTGGGTGAAATGTGTCAAAAGGAGGTGGTGGTCATTGTCCTCATTATATCCATATCTGGGCCTAATCTCAGGGAGTCTCTAAGATTAAGCCCAGTTTTGGGTGAAATGTGTCAAAAGGAGGTGGTGGTCATTGTCCTCATTATATCCATATCTGGGCCTAATCTCAGGGAGTCTCTAAGATTAAGCTCAGTTTTGGGTGAATTGCATCAAAGTAGAGGTGAAATGGATGAAATGTGTCAGCAAGAGTTAGTTGATAAGAAAGAATGTTCTGACAAACAATTTTTCCAAGACCAAAAATGTAACTATCTATGGCCAGAGGAAGGGTGGAGAAGCTGGGCCAGCAAAGACAAATATTAGACACTCCCAGAGGAAGAGAGCTATGATACGTAAGGAGGGAGGGAGGGTTAAATTTTATGTGGCAACATTTGGTTATTCTAATTTAACAACAGGACAGAATGCATTTTTTTTAACCTTCTTTTGTATCACTTACATTTTCTTAGAAAGCCTTCTCCTAAACACGGGGTATTGTTTCAGGCCTTTGTCGTCACTGTGGTTGGTTAATAATATCGCTGTCAAATCTCTGAACAAAAAAAATGGAGTCCCACCACAAGAACTTCCACATTTCCAACTTTTGACTGCAGAGTCTGCAAGGTTCTGGTCCAACATTGAGGACACTACCCCCCATTGTTTATTTTCTATAGTCATCTCCCAACGCTCATTAACCAGCTGGAGGACTTCTAAGTCACATCTTGGCTCATGATGCTATTCCGCCTCTCCCAATCCTAATTTATCTAGCCACAACTGGAGTACATCCATAAGTTTTGTTTAAAGTGTTCATAAAGGATACAAATAGATCAAAAACTAGACCTCATCTTTTGGGAAAAATAAGAACCATTGATGGAACATTACACACAAATCTCTAAAGAGTCTCTTAGAATTAATTATGCAAGAAAAATATAGTGGATCGAGTCAAGGTTGGTCTAGAAAGTATGACTTTGGAGGGTACTCTAAGTTTATTATTTCATTGCTTGTTCCATAAGGGTTTGCCTTTCAGTCCTGTCGAACAATGGTGTAACTATGGCCATAGCAGCCCACAAGGCTGCTATGGTGCCCAAGGGTGGGAAGGGACCACACTGAGGAGGTTGCCCGATGTCTCCATTCCAGAAGAGCTGAGGTCAGATACAGAGGATCATGCTGTTGCTAGGTATAGATCTCCATTACACTCCCACATCCGTGAGCACCATTGTCTTGAGAGCTTCTGGTCATCCTGGCCAACAATTTGATATTACCACTGTGTATCTAACATTGTACTGCTCTGTTCCATAAGGGGTATACAAGTTCAAGGTTCAAAGTAGATAAAACAGGAACAAGGATGGAAATGAAAGATGCCCGTATGATTATACCCTCATCCAATACCATACCCATACAATTAGACTCCCATACAAAAACATACCCATACAAAAACATACCCATACAATAGCATACCCATACAATAGCATACCCATACAATTAGACGCTATACTATTACATACCCATACAATTAGATGCCTATACAAAAACATACCCATAGAATAACACACCCATACAATAACATACCCATACAATTGGACACCCATACAATAAGATAACATACCCATACAATTAGACGCCCATACAATAACATACTCATACAATAACAAACCCATACAATTGGATGCCCATAGAATAACATACTCATACAATAATATATCCAAACAATTAGATGCCCATTCAATAAGATACCCACACAATACCATACCCATACCAACAGTCCCCCATACAAGATGTCCATTCCCTACAGATGGGAAGAGTGAATACTCACGGCCTCTACAGCCCTCAGTCCATTCTTAATGTTGTGAACTTCCTTCTCCAACTCCACTAAGCTGAAGACAGAGAGAGATCACCGATCAGTATTATAATATAATGTCACATATCATTGCTGGACTTATCAAGGGCGCAACAGCTGTGTACCAGGCTCTGATTTTTAGGGGCCCGGGGACACGGCAAGCAGGGAGGGGGGTCACAGCACAGAAAGGAGGGGACACGGCACACAGGGAGGGGGGACACGGCACACAGGGAGGGGGGACACGGCACACAGGGAGGGGGGACACGGCACACGGAGGGGGGACACGGCACACACGGAGGGGGGACACGGTACACACGGAGGGGGGACACGGCACACACGGAGGGGGGACACGGCACACACGGAGGGGGGACACGGCACACAGGGAGGGGGGACACGGCACACACGGAGGGGGGACACGGCACACACGGAGGGGGGACACGGCACACAGGGAGGGGGGACACGGCACACAGGGAGGGGGGACATGGCACACAGGGAGGGGACACGGCACACATGGAGGGGACATGGCACACAGGGAGGGGACACGGCACACACAGAGGGGGGGACACGGCACACACAGAGGGGGTGACACGGCGGGAGGGGACACGGCACACACAAAGGGGGGGACACGGCACACACGGAGGGGGGGACACGGCACACACAGAGGGGGGGACACGGCGCACATAGAGGGGGGGACACGGCACACATAGAGGGGGGGACACGGCACACATAGAGGTGGGGACACGGCACACAGGGAGGGGGGACACGGCACACAGGGAGGGGGGACACGACACACATTGAGGGTACACGGCACGCACACACGGGGGGGGGACACGGCGGGAGGGGACATGGCACACATGGAGGGGACACGGCACACACGGAGGGGGGGGACGGCACACACGGAGGGGGGGACAGCACACACGGAAGGGGGACACAGCACACACGGAGGGGGGGACAGCACACACGGAAGGGGGACACAGCACACATGGAGGGGGGACACGGCACACACGGAGGGGGGACACGGCACACACGGAGGGGGGACACGGCACACACGGAGGGGGGGGGACACGGCACACACGGAGGGGGGGGGGACACGGCACACACGGAGGGGGGGGACATGGCACACACAGAGGGGGGGACACTGCGGGAGGGGACACGGCACACACGGAGGGGGGACACGGCGGGAGGGGACATGGCACACAGGGAATAAGCAGCAAAGGTAGAAAGGTTCTATCTTTACAGGTATCATTAAATATGAGAATTTTATTCAGGATAGGAATTCTGTCAATGTTGCTGTTTTAGCTACTGACAGTTTTATATTTTCTCCTCAGCCAGTCACATGATTTACACCCTCCCACCACACTGCATAGCCAGGAAGGTGACACCGCTATTCTCTGTTGCAGTTTTGAGGCTTCCCGCGTTCCAGCGCCTCTCTTTGTATATCTCATCACATGGACCAGCAGCCTCAGCAGGGGGCGGGGCCTAGCTTGACTTTTATAAAGAAAAGTCCAGAGTAACGTTCCACAAAAAAAGACTTCTTTGGATCCCCCCATCATTCTGCTACAGAAGCTGACCTCGGCTTACGTACTCTCTCTCATATGCTCAGCATTATTTGTTATTTACTAATGACGGTTTCAAACATGATAATAACGGTGCATAGTGAATACACGCAGAAGCCAATGAGATTTGAAAATCACAGTCACATGGCTGAAAATATGACCCTTGTGCTATAGCTTTGTGAATTGAGCCTACTGGCTTATGTTTGATCAGACACAGACAGCGCGAAGCGAGAATACCAGCGGAGAAATGACGCACTTGACTTTGGCGGCCTCCGAGAGGTGCTGCAGCTCATTCTGGATGTTGAGGATATCCGGATAGGTCCTTTCAAAGATCATAATTAGGTAATGTAGGAGGGTGATGTTCCTGAAAGAGAGACGAGGGTTACATCATCGGAGGACATTACAAACAAAGCCTGAAAATGTCTCCTGTTCAGACAGGAGATAAAGAGATACAATGTAACATTGTTTATAAACATTGTTCACACAAGAGATAGAGAGATGCAAAGGGGTTGATTTACTAAAACTGGAGAGTGCAAAATCTGGTGCAGCTGCTCACAGAAACCAATCAGCTTCCAGTTTTTTTTTTTGTCGAAATTTAAGGAGGAGCTCCGGGCTCCTTCAGAGAAATAAATAATAGTCAAAAGCTACAAATACTGTAGATGGCCGACTTTTAATATTAGGACACTTACCTGTCACACAGTTAAAGCGGTGTCCTCACCCCAGCTGATTTTTAAATTGGCTGACGGGTGCTGCCGCTGCCATCTCCACTAAGCCTTGCGGCTTCACCACCGATTCCCCACTGCGCATGCGCGAAGTGCTCTGCGCTTTGTGAATGGCCCGGTGGCGGGGGAAGGAGGAGGGGGCAAACTTTCGTCTGGCTTTACCGCGGTGAGATCAGCCGGAAGTGGGAACGGGTATACAGGTACCCACCTCCCCCCCCACCCCCCGAAAGGTGCTAAATGTGGCAGCGGAGGAGGGGAGGAGGCAAACAAACGGAGCTTCCTCTTTTGGGTGGAGCTCTGCTTTAACTGGACAAGCTGAAGTTAGAAACTGATTGGCTACCATGCAGAGCTGCACCAGATTTTGCACTCTCCAGTTTTAGTAAATCAACTCCAGAATAACATTATTTATAAACATTGATCCGACAGGAGAGAGATACAAAGTAACATTGTTTATAAACATTGTTCAGATGGGAGATAGAGTGATACAAAGTAACACTGTTTATAAACATTGTTCAGATGGGAGGTAGAGTGATACAAGGTAACATTGTTTATAAACATTGATCAGACAGGAGATAGAGAGAGACAAAGTAACATTGTTTATAAACATTGATCAGACAGGAGATAGAGAGAGACAAAGTAACATTGTTTATAAACATTGATCAGACAGGAGATACAGAATAACATTAAACATTGTTCCGCCAGAAGATGGAGAAATACAAAGTAACATTGTTTATAAACATTGTTCAGACAGAAGAGAGAGAGAGAAAGAAAACAACTTTGTTTATAAACATTAAAGTAGAACTATAGGCAAACTTTTTATTATTATGGATAGAGCAAAGGAGGGTTATAACCCCTTTCAGATTTATTTTTCACCATCTGTGTCCCATTGCAGACATTTCCCTTCACTTCCTGTCCCGTAGAAAAACAAAGGAAGGAAATCCCTGAAAATGAAGAGAATTCCTTGGGGATGCCCAAGTCACCAGAACTAGTGTCCCCATTGGAAGATTTTCTCTCTATTCATTTTCTGGTGACAACCCAAAATTTGGGATTTCCTTTTACTATCACTTTTAATGATAATGGTGAAGAGGACAAACAGAGAGGGTGAATCTCCTTAACACAGGCGCAGACAGTAATAAAAGCTGACAAGGGTTTTAATCCCTCTCCACTTATCCAAAAAAAACAAAAAACAAAAAAAAAAAAAAAGCTTTGCCTTTAGTTACACTTTAATCAGTTGGGAGAGAAAGTAACATTGTTTATAAACACTGGAACTCTCCATCTCCTATCTGACCAATATTTATAAACAATGTTACTTTATATCTCTCTATCTCCAGTCTGAACAAAGTAACATTGTTTATAAACATTGTTCAGACAGGAGATAGAGACAAAGCAACATTGTTTATAAACATTGTTCAGATGGAAGATAGAGAGATACGAAGTTACATTATTATAAACATTGTTGGAGCTCAGCTTTTTCCCATGTTTTCTCTAAATAAAAAGATTTTCTGTGATCGGCAGCTCCTTCTATTGGCTAAAACATGGTATATAACTCTGAAATAGCTCAATCAGAAAATCACAGCGATTGTGCTTTACTGCTTCTCTATCAGTCAGCTCAGATGGACCGGAAATAGCCTGTCTGTGTGGTTAACTGCTCTTATTTTAGCATTTAGCATCATGATTGACTGTACTGCTTGATGTACAATGAATTCCATTATATCGTTATGACATTGTGATATAAAATGAAAAAAAATGAATTGCCGTCATGAAATGACGAACCGCGCTCATCTCTACTCGTCATTCAATTGAAGGGAATGAATTCGCTCTCGCTCACCTGTCTATACTGGACTTGGTGTCCATGATTTTATTCAAACTTGCAACTTTGAATCCAAAGGCATTTCCTCGCTGTCCTTTGTTCATGTAGTTCCCGAACGCCAGGACCACCTCCAGGAGCTGCTTTAACCTCTTACTCCTGGTCAGTTCTTTACACGCCATGAGAAGAGCTTGGAAGCAAAAACAAGCTTTATCAATCAGGAACAGAAGGACAATATAGAAAAACTAAGGTTCCAATTATAGGCGGAGTCTGGCAGGCCGAGACATCCAAATCTTGTTATATATCTTGGGAACTCAGGGTGGGATCTCCCAGGCGTTCCTGACTCTGCCCTTCAACACCTGGGAGTATTGGGGGTCCCTGACCACCTTTGTGTGTTCCTCCTCTTACATTCTCCATAATATAAAATAAATCAAAATCCAGCATGGTGAGAACCCCTCATAATGGGCACATCAGGTGTACAGACCCGGGAACTCAGCACAGGGATGGTGAGAACCCCTCATAATGGGCACATCAGGTGTACAGACCCAGGAACTCAGCACAGGGATGGTGGGAACCCCTCATAATGGCACAGCGGGTGTACAGACCCGGGAACTCAGCACAGGGATGGTGGGAACCCCTCATAATGGCACAGCGGGTGTACAGACCCGGGAACTCAGCACAGGGATGGTGGGAACCCCTCATAATGGGCACAGCAGGTGTACAGACCCGGGAACTCAGCACAGGGATGGTGGGGACCCCTCATAATGGGCACAGCAGGTGTACAGACCCAGGAACTCAGCACAGGGATGGTGGGAACCCCTCATAATGGGCACAGCAGGTGTACAGACCCAGGAACTCAGCACAGGGATGGTGGGAACCCCTCATAATGGGCACAGCAGGTGTACAGACCCGGGAACTCAGCACAGGGATGGTGGGGACCCCTCATAATGGGCACAGCAGGTGTACAGACCCGGGAACTCAGCACAGGGATGGTGGGAACCCCTCATAATGGGCACAGCAGGTGTACAGACCCGGGAACTCAGCACAGGGATGGTGGGAACCCCTCATAATGGGCACAGCGGGTGTACAGACCCGGGAACTCAGCACAGGGATGGTGGGAACCCCTCATAATGGGCACAGCGGGTGTACAGACCCCTAACACAAGGTAAGGATGGTGGGTACCCCTCATAAGCATAGCTTATGAGGGTTCTGCATGTTGTAGTGACAGGTTCTCTTTACTAACTCTGTCTGCTCACCTTCCACCTTTGGTTTGGACTCCGCAAGCCTCTCCGGAAATTTCTTCTTAAAGAACAGAGCCTGCAGCCGCTGCTGGTAATGATCAATCCTGGAGAAGGAGATGGAAATATTACAGTATCAAAAAATTTCAATTGAGCCGCTAAAAAAAAAAAAAAATTTAAATTTTTAACTGATAATATAGTTTGTTTGAAAAATGCAAAGAAAAAAAACAAAACAAAACAAAAAACGTCTGTCTTGTCATTCGCAAACCAATCAGATTACAGCTATCATTTGTCTATTACATGTTAAAAATGTATCAGTTTCTGAATGAACCTTTTACATTTTAAATTAAAGTTGAAGTTTAATTTGTTTTGCCTTCCCTGGTTTCCCCCTCCCCCCTCATCAACATGCAAATTCCTTTGTTTTTAAATAAAGTTTTCATGTTCATTACATATCTTATTATTATTTTCTGTATATATTGATTACTATTATCATTAACATTTTCTTTACATATCTTAATATTTTTTCTTTACATTATAATTGTTTTAATTTTCACTCCTTTTCATTCCTTATTATTATTTTCTTTATATTATTATTACTACTACTATTATCATTTTCATTATATATACTATTGTTATTTTCTTTATATTGTTATCATCATCATCACATATCTTATTATTATTGTCTTTATAAATTACTCTTATTCCTATTATTATTACTACTATTGTCAATTTCTTTATATATCTTATTATTATTTTCGCTGCATTTTTACTATTACTTATTTTTATTATTATTACTACTGTTAGCATTTTCATTACATATGCTATTATATTCTTTTTATTTTTATATAACTGTTATAATTTTCATCATCATGTTCATTACCTGTCTTATTGTTATTTTATTGTTATTATTATTATCATTACTGTTATTATTTTCATTACACAGTATCTCATTTTAGACCCAGTTGTGGGGCAGGGACAGGGACAGCCAGGTTAGGGAGCAATAGGTAATAGATCAGGGGTCTTCAAACTGCAGCCCTCCAGGTGTTCAGGAACTACAATTCCCATCATGCCTAGTCATGTCTTTGAATGTCAGAGTTTTACAATGCCTCATGGGATGTGTAGTTCTGCAACAGCTGGAGGGCCGTAGTTTGAGGATCCCTGTAATAGATAATGCTGGACGTCCCCCAGCCAGGAAATGAGGCGGGGCTCAGTCTGACTTGCTGTAGCTTCTAATGCACATTGTGAGACGCTCACAGTGTGCAGTGAAATCAGAGGAAGCTGTTTCAGTCAAGGAGAGGAGCCGCTACAACTGAAGCGAAGGCTTGAGGTCAGATTTAATGATTTTTTTTTTAGACTGTAATTGTATACAATGTATTTCTTTCTCTGTGAGAGTACAGAGAGGGAGGAAACAGCGCCACCTGCAGGATAGAGAAGGTAATTTATGTGTTCATTGGCTCTCATGGTGATCTCATGACCAGGAACCTCGCTGATTATTTTATATCTCTCTGAGTTGTCAGTGACACGGCTGTCTCTGAACAAGAACCAATCACAGGTGCACGCTGTCTGCCGCCTTACCGGCTCATCTCATACAGGAATCGGTCTGCTCTCGCCATGCGGTCGATCTCATGCTTGTGTTCTTCCAGCAGGTCAATGTCACTCTTCTCCGGGACGAATTTCAGGAGCTGGTGGGACAAAGACAGACAGACCCGTCTATTAGATTAGCAGTAATTATATTTATAGTCTAAGACTTAATGTACACGGGACTCTGAGGCAACCTCCTCAGAACGATTTTTTTGACAGCTTGAAACCGGCGGTTAAAAATTGCCCGTTTGGCCACGTTTGCATGCCGCGTTTAGCGGCGTTTTGCCACGCTTGCGTCTAGGAGCATTTATTTAAGATAACATCATAGGACCCTCCCAAAGCCCACAAAACAGTATTATTTAACTATTTCAGCCATTCTGTGAGACCAGAGAGAGTAGCAGCAGCTGAGAGAGCAGCAGTGTACTTGTATCTACCTCAATTTCTGTGCTTTTACTATGGATCCCATAATGAGCATATGTGAGGAAATGCTCCTAACGTTGCTGTTGATGAGGCTGGAAAGACGTTGGAAATCACGTGCGAGGACCAGAAACCCTAACCCTAACCAGAAACCCTAACCCTAAACTTGTTCTTCAAGGGGAAAACCCTAACCATAACCCCCTAACCCTAATAGGAAGCCCTAACCCTAACCCTGACCAGAAACCCTAACCCTGACCGTAAACCCTAACCGTAAACCCTAACCCTAAACTTGTTCTTCAAGGGGAAAACCCTAACCATAACCCCCTAACCCTAATAGGAAACCCTAATCCTAACCCTGACCGTAAACCCTAACCCTAACCCTAAACTTGTTCTTTAAGGGGAAAACCCTAACCATAACCCCCTAACCCTAATAGGAAGCCCTAACCCTAACCCTGACCAGAAACCCTAACCCTAATCCCAACCTTGACCGGAAACCCTAACCGTAAACCCTAACCCTAAACTTGTTCTTCAAGGGGAAAACCCTAACCATAACCCCCTAACCCTAATAGGAAACCCTATCCCTGACCAGAAACCTTAATCCTAATCCTAACCCTAACCGTAAACCCTAACCCTAACCCTAAACTTGTTCTTCAAGGGGAAAACCATAACCCCCCAACCCACAATAGGAAACCCTAACTTGCTCTTCAAGGGGAAAACCCTAACCCTAACCATAACCCCCTAACCCTAATGGGAAACCCTAATCCTAACCCTAACCGTAAACCCTAACCCTAAACTTGTTCTTTAAGGGGAAAACCCTAACCATAACCCCCTAACCCTAATGGGAAACCCTAACCCTAAACTTGTTCTTGTAATGCCGCATACACACTAGCGGACTTTTCGACCAGACTGGTCCGACGGTCTATCCGACGGACTTTCGGCGGACTTCCGATGGACTTTCCTAACCAACGGACTTGCCTACACACGATCACACCAAAGTCCGACGGATTCGTACGTGATGACGTACGACTGGACTAAAATAAGGAAGTTGATAGCCAGTAGCCAATAGCTGCCCTAGCATACAGACTAGCGGATTTTTCGACTGGACTCGAGTCCATTGGAAAGGTTTGAAAAAAAGTCAGCTGGAGCCCACACACGATCGAATTGTTCGACGGAGTCCGGTCCGCTGGACCGAGTCTGCCGGAAAGTCCGCTCGTGTTTACGCGGCATAACTAGTTCTTCAAGGGGAAAACCCTAACCACAATCATAGTCGGAGCTACCTAGAATTTAACATGGGGGGAAAATGCAATTAAAAAAGCCAGATATTAAATTTCATACAACTATGTTTGATCAGGTCGGGGGTGAAGCTCAATGGTGGGGGGTCATCTGGTTGAAATCTAACAACATAAAGGTCAAATTCCAATTATACTTTGGCTTACAGCAATGCTAGTGGTGTATTGGATTGGATCATGGGCTCATTAGGGGTATATAAATGGTCTGTGAAGCATAGCAAGCAATTACAAGTTTTTAAAATATTTTTTTAGTGGTTTTTCATCATTTGCTATCATTTTAAATAGGGAACCTTTAAAAAACGTTTCTAAACAAAAACGCAGCTAAACGCCAGTAATGACCTGGGAACTCAGCACAGGGATGGTGGGAACCCCCCATAATGGGCACAGCGGATGTACAGACCCGGGAACTCAGCACAGAGATGGTGGGAACCCCTCATAATGGGCACAGCAGGTGTACAGACCCGGGAACTCAGCACAGGGATGGTGGGAACCCCTCATAATGGGCACAGCAGGTGTACAGACCCGGGAACTCAGCACAGGGATGGTGGGAACCCCTCATAATGGGCACAGCAGGTGTACAGACCCGGGAACTCAGCACAGGGATGGTGGGAACCCCTCATAATGGGCACAGCGGATGTACAGACCCAGGAACTCAGCACAGGGATGGTGGGAACCCCTCATAATGGGCACAGCGGATGTACAGACCCAGGAACTCAGCACAGGGATGGTGGGAACCCCTCATAATGGGCACAGCAGGTGTACAGACCCAGGAACTCAGCACAGGGATGGTGGGAACCCCTCATAATGGGCACAGTGGATGTACAGACCCGGGAACTCAGCACAGGGATGGTGGGAACCCCTCATAATGGGCACAGCAGGTGTACAGACCCAGGAACTCAGCACAGGGATGGTGGGAACCCCTCATAATGGGCACAGCGGATGTACAGACCCGGGAACTCAGCACAGGGATGGTGGGAACCCCTCATAATGGGCACAGCGGGTGTACAGACCCGGGAACTCAGCACAGGGATGGTGGGAACCCCTCATAATGGGCACAGTGGGTGTACAGACCAGGGAACTCAGCACAGGGATGGTGAGAACCCCTCATAATGGACTCAGTGGGTGTACAGACCCGAGAACTCAGCACAGGGATGGTGGGAACCCCTCATAATGGGCACAGCGGATGTACAGACCCAGGAACTCAGCACAGGGATGGTGGGAACCCCTCATAATGGGCACATCAGGTGTACAGACCCAGGAACTCAGCACAGGGATGGTGGGAACCCCTCATAATGGGGGAACAACAGAGAGATTGAAGAGACTATCATGGGGTTTAATCTGCCAACATTTGGATAATCACTTTTGGGTGGATTGACCGATAAAGAAAAACTTTTTGCTTGGAGTCAACACAAAAAATAAAAATGGACAACCTCCATGCAGCGATGTGACATTCTTGTGTCCGATTCATGAGGGGCGTTTAATAAGCTTTGTCTTTGAGAAGAAGAAGGATATTCATGTACACATCTCATGTATCAGACGGGCCCCGGGGTGACATTACTGTATAAAATCATTTATTATGAGGAATCCTCAATGCCACAAGTCTGACCCCCCCGACCTTCACCCCCATCCCCCCCTTACTGATGTCTGTTGCCCCAAGCTGTCCGGATAGCGGTCAACTTACAGGCAATCTGGACTGAGATGACGACGCGGATGACACCGGCGGCGGTTGGGGACATATGTATAGAAATGAATGACTTCCTCTATGGCCAGTACTGGGTACATTAGATGTAGTCAGCAATTCTTCTGTGTCTTCATCATTCTTATATACAGAGCCAGACTTATCAGTGTCGGCATTTGTATCAGAAGACAAAACGCTCGATGTTCCCCTCCGAGCGTCCAAACACAATCCCCCAATATAGAAATTCCACCGCCGAGTCTGTCCTCAGGAGACAGATGAACATTCCTGACTGTAAAGAGGATTCCTAAGTACCACATGCTGGTCTATCAATTATTTAGAGTGTAAGCTCCTCTGGTGCAGAGACCGATGTGACTGGCTCAGTGTTCTCTGTACAGCACTGCGGTATATGTCAGAGCTATAAACATGTATAATAATAGTGTGTGACTGTGGTGAGAAAATTAGAGTGTAAGCTCCTCTGGTGCAGAGATTGATGTAACTGGCTCGGTAATCTCTTTACAGAGCTATGATATATGTCAGAGCTATATAAATGTATAATAATAGGGTGTGACTGTGGGGGGGGACATTAGAGTGTAAGCTCCTCTGGTACAGAGACTGTTGTGATTGGGTCAGTGTTCTCTGTACAGCGCTGCGGTATATATCAGAGCTATATACATTTATAATAAAAAGAGTGTGTGACTGTGGAGGGACATTAGAGTGTAAGCTCCTCTGGTACAGAGACTGATGTGACTGGCTCAGTGTTCTCTGTACAGCACTGTGGTATATGTCAGAGCTATATAAATATATACTACTAATAGTAATAATCTGTGACTGTGGAGGGGGGGGGGGGGACATTAGAGCGTAAGCTCCTCTGGTTCAGAAACTAATGTGACTGGCTTAGTATTCTCTGTACAGCACTGCAGTATATATGAGAGCTATATGAATGTATAATAATAATAGTAATATTATTGTGTGACTGTGGGGGGACATTAGAGTGTAAGCTCCTCTGGTACAGAGACTGGTGTGATTGGCTCAGTGTTCTCTGTACAGCACTGCTGTATATGCCAGAGCTACATAAATATATAATAATAATAGTGTGTGACTGTGGGGGGGACATTAGAATGTAAGCTCCTCTGGTACAGAGATGGATGTGACTGGCTCATTGTTTATGTACATCACTGCGGTATATGTCATGAGCCATATACATTTATAATAAAAAAAAAAAAGAGTGTGTGGCTGTGGGGGGACATTAGAGTGTAAGCTCCTCTAGTGCAGAGACTGATGTGAGTGGCTCAGTGTCCTCTGTACAGCACTGCGGTATATGTCAGAGCTATAAAAATGTACATTAATTATAGTGTGTGACTGTAATGGGATATTAGATTGCAAGCTCCTCTGGCGCAATGATGACTGTGGGGGGGGGCGTTAAAGTGTAAGCTCTTCTGGTACAGAGACTGATGTGACTGGCTCAGTGTTCTCTGTACAGCGCTATGGTATATGTCAGAGCTATATAAATGTATAATAATAATAATAATAGTGTGTGACTGTGGGGGGGACATTAGAGTGTAAGCTCTTCTGGTACAGAGACTGATGTGACTGGCTCAGTGTTTTCTGTACAGCGCTATGGTATATGTCAGAGCTATATAAATATATGATATTAATAATAATAATCTGTAAATGTGGTCGGACATTAGAGTGTAAGCTCCTCTGGTACAGAGACTGATGTAACTGGGTCATTATTCATGTACATCACTGTGGTATATGTCAGAGCTATATACATTTATAATAAAAAGAGTGTGTGACTGTGGGGCGGGACATTAGAGTGTAAGCTCCTCTGGTTCGGTGTTCTGTGAAAAGCACTGCAAACAGTAAAACAATACATTTTTTGAATGATTCATTAGGACATCCAGATCCTGGGGACGTTGGCCCTATTTGTAACACGACCAATGCGTTACGTTCGCTGTCATCACATGACGAGTTGCAGATTTTATCGACGAATCTCCAAAAGGAAATTCTCCTGCATGTGATCCCACCTGAGTCTCTGCTGCAAATGCAATGCAAATGCGTCTCTCTGTCAGCCTAAACTCCTCGCCATTTAAATTCTCCTGAACAAATCTTGAGAGCGAATGAACGGCGAATACTGGCGTCAAGATCTGCTTTTTTTTTTTTTTTTTACAACACTGCCTCTACAAGCCAAGGATGTATAATTTCATAGCGATCTCCGCGGCCAATATTTTCTATAGAAATGATAAAAAAAAAAAAAAAAGCGTATATTTCTGCCGCTGCCAAACCAGAAGCTGCGAGACAGCAGACAGTCTGCGAGTCTCACTTAGAGCTCATTAGTGTAGGACAGGCTCTGGGCCCGGGACCTCGTCTGAAGGGCTGCAGACCACAAAGAACGTATTGTGTGTAAAACAACACCGACTTTAGTCAATAAAAACTCCAATTTTCGTAGAGGAGCTACTGAATCCTGCGGATAACACATTGCTCGCTTCGCGTTTTTTTTTTTTGTTTCCAATAGCTGAATGCGCTTTACAAAGTAAGAAAAGCTTTTAATGTCCGCAAGAAAATATCTACTTCATCAAGCTTGGCAGTTCAAGTGACCCCATGAGGGTGGAAGTACGGGAGCCGACACACTGCTGACTTGTTTTGAAAGCTTAACGTTTGGCGCGAAACACAAAGATCGCGGATTGGGAGGGAGCGGAGGTGCGTGCCACCAGAAAGGAATGCGCTTTGTTGCCGCGCTTCTGTAATTCTTACTTTTTGGCTTTAGGTGAGCTCATAGGGAGGTCTGTTTATAAAATGATTCTTGAGGCATTTGCACAGCCGTCCTGAATGGTCACCACGATCCGTCTCATATGTTTGTTAACTAAAAATGTCAGCTCCATCTACTGGCCCTAATGCGGTATTTCTTTGATTAAGTCAACTTAATCTAGTGGTAATAATGCAGTGTTTCCCCCCATGGAGGTATTTCAGGAAAATTCTACATTACAGCCACTAGATGGAGCTACCCCTTAGTGCCCTATAGCGCCAGATCCCGCTGTGTGGGTGACCATTTTTTATCAGCCCCCTTTTTGTAAACTCCATCTAGTGGCAGTAGTGCGGTATTTCCCCATGGAGGTACTTCGGGAAAATTCCACAATATATCTGTGACAGACTCACCCGGGACAGAGGCTATTGGAGGGGACTGAACGCAAGCCTCTTGCCCACCGATTATGGGCCCTAGCATTTGGGGGAATGGTGCTCTCTGTGAGCTGTATGCCTGGGGACCCTGGGGTTGGTGTTACTTTGGATTCAGCTCCATGTCCCCCCAAAACACACAGACTCTGGAACCCTTTATATGCCATATTAGAATGATAAGAGTGAATTATACTGTTGGGACACATCCTGTGAGAAGATGCTAATGTCATCAACTCCACTCACCTGTCTGATGTCAGCTATAATGGGTTTAATGTAAATAAGTTTAGTCTAGGTTCTAAGGGTATTCAACTCATTGTTGTTTGTTCTAATTAACCCTGTGTTGATGTTTATGGTAATGTATGTTAATTGAATGAGCTGATCACATTGTCCTCTATACAATGTAGGAGACGGGACGACTCCTATTGGAGCTCATGTTAATTAGGTTAGCTTTGAGTCAGCCTGCTGTATAAATGTGTGTGAGATCTCAAATAAAAAAGTTAGTCCTGATGTACTCCAAGACTGGTGTTGTCTAGTTCTTGGGGGTTCCTATAGCCAGATCCATTGGACTTGTGTTCCAGAACTTAGGAAGCGGTATACAGACGGAAGCACTCAAGCGGAGTGTGGGACGTTCCGTGACATTGGTGGCAAGCAGCGGGAAAGCTTCCTGCAGTCTGGGAAATCTAAACCTCCAACTGGATCCAAGATCAGGATAGCAGACTTCAGTCACCCCAGCGGAGATATGGACCTGGCATCAGAATTCCCGGGGCTGCTGCGGATCATCCTTTCAACATACACCAGGACTGTGTCTGAGGATGAATACCTGGAGCTTAGGCAGCAAATTCGGGTGGAGCTCTGGATTGCAGCCCTCCGTCTCTCTGGTATAAAACAGGGCAAGTGCTTTCCAACCCAAGAGCAACGGGCCAGTGACCAATGGGCATTGCGGATGGCATTCCTGGGAGAGCGGCCCCAGGAGCAATGGGTGACTGAGTTGGACAGGTTGGTCCAGCAGGAGATAGAGCTGGACAATCGTTATCGGGCTCTGCAATGGCACGCAGAGGAGGGATATTTAGGGGAGACAACAGAATGCTCTCCGGAGGGATATGACTTTGGCGGCCCTGGATTGCTGTGGGAGAGCCTTACAGATCTTTTTATGTTTGGCGATGAAGGGGAACCTGACCTTGAGGACCTGAGAGAATATAGAGAGTCTATGCTTGGTCTTGCAGGGGTCTCAGAGCTCAAACCTGATCTGGACCATTTGCTAAGGAAGGAACAGCATCTGGAAAGGGCATACAGGAAACTGCTAGAACAAGTTCAGCAGCATGCCAGAGAATCGGCAGTGGAAAATCCGGAGATTGCCATCCCCAAACCTGAAGTGCTGACAACAGGGCAGAGCTCTGCTAACCTCTGCCCAGAAATGATAGCATCTTCTGGGTTCCATGGACAGGAGATGGTGAACCTCTATCCCCAGACATCAGTTGCAGAGACATGGGATTTGATAGACTTTTCTGCTGAGGAAGAACAACCTGATGAGCCTCCAGCAGAAGAGCTGCTATCATTGCCAAAGTTCACTGTGTTCTGCCCAGCACCAACAGTGGCTTCGGCCTTCCTGAGAGAAGAGGTAGTCGGCCTTTCTCCCACAACACTGACAGGGACATGTGATTTTCTGCCAGCAGCATCTATGGAGTTAAAACAAACTTCTCCAGCTGAAGATCTGGTAACTGAACAGAGGGTCCAAGACCTCTGTCCCACACTTTTACCAATTCCAGAGACTGGGGATTTAATAGACGTTTCTGTAGAGGAGGAACCACCTGGCAAACCCCCAGCAGAAGTGCTGGCAACCGGACAGAGGGTCCAAGACCTCTGCCCCATACCTGCAGCAATTGTGGAGGCTCAGGGTGAGAAGATGGCAATCACTTCCCAGCAGCAGATACAGGGGGAAAAGGGAGAGGAGGTGTGTGTTGTCCCTCCCCAACAGTTGGCCAGGGTGGAGGAAGCGGGCTTTCCTCCCCAGCAAAGATCCGTGTACCTGGGAGACAGTACCATCGACATGTCGTCCCAGCAGCCAGAGGAGGGAATAGAAAAGGAAGCAGCCGGCTCACCTCCCCAATGGCAGCTACACAGTTTGGGAGTGGAGGAAGCCAGCCTCCTGCCCCAACGGTTAGCCGGAGCAGAGGATGCGGGGTTTCCAGCAGAAGGGCTGGCAACAGGGCCGAGGACTGCTGGACTCTGCCCTCAACTAACAGAGGATGGATTACCTGTGAAGGTGGATGGGACTTCAGTCTCCACCTGTATACCCCAGGGATGCTGGGCAGTGGGCCCCGATCCCCAACAGCGTGATGGAGTGAGCCCAGACACCCTGTCTTCTCTCCAGCGGCAGAAAGGATTCCAGGGAGAAGGGCCAGTCCAGGCCTCTCCCCAGCGGCAGATATGTTCTCTGAGAGAGGCAGAGGTTGGCTGGGTGAGTAATACTCTGTTTGGAACAATTTATTTGGGGTACTGTGTGGGTACAGGCATTAGAGGACTGGAGCTACTTACTAACTTCGGAGTCAACCCGTCTGGCGTCTCCTGCCGAAAGGGGAGAAATGTGACAGACTCACCCGGGACAGAGGCTATTGGAGGGGACTGAACGCAAGCCTCTTGCCCACCGATTATGGGCCCTAGCATTTGGGGGAATGGTGCTCTCTGTGAGCTGTATGCCTGGGGACCCTGGGGTTGGTGTTACTTTGGATTCAGCTCCATGTCCCCCCAAAACACACAGACTCTGGAACCCTTTATATGCCATATTAGAATGATAAGAGTGAATTATACTGTTGGGACACATCCTGTGAGAAGATGCTAATGTCATCAACTCCACTCACCTGTCTGATGTCAGCTATAATGGGTTTAATGTAAATAAGTTTAGTCTAGGTTCTAAGGGTATTCAACTCATTGTTGTTTGTTCTAATTAACCCTGTGTTGATGTTTATGGTAATGTATGTTAATTGAATGAGCTGTGTGTGAGATCTCAAATAAAAAAGTTAGTCCTGATGTACTCCAAGACTGGTGTTGTCTAGTTCTTGGGGGTTCCTATAGCCAGATCCATTGGACTTGTGTTCCAGAACTTAGGAAGCGGTATACAGACGGAAGCACTCAAGCTGAGTGTGGGACGTTCCGTGACAATATCCACTAGGTGGCGCTGCCCTATAGGGCCAGATTGTCAGGGCTGGGCTCAGCCCTTCCTTCTCTGAGCTGGCCGCTCAGCTGTCGGCTAATTGCCAGCTCCCATCTCTCTCTCCACAGTTACTCAGCTGTTGATGATCCTGCTCGTCAGTCCTGCTTACTTAAGCCATCCAGCCCAGAGGATCTCTGCCTTCGCCTTGGTCGACATCACAGAGACTATCTCCTGCATTCCTGTTAAAAGACTTGCTTGGCTGACATCCCTTCTGGCTCCAGATCCTGCTTGCTGTTTGACTACGCTCATCTCCGGCTCCCTGACGTTTGGCTTGTCTGACTATCCGTTCCGGTTCCTGAACTTTGGCTATGTTTTGACTACGTTTGTTCTATTTACTTTTATTATTAATGTAGCGCTGGTAGATTTTTATCTACCACTGATAGGTAAATTCAGTGGGTTGCTTATTATAGGAAGTTAGATTTGCCTCTGTTCCAGCTTGGCTGACGTTGCATGCAGTTCCACATTGTGCCGGTGGGTGTCGTTGTCACCATCGGCAGGTGTTGGAAAAGCAACGTGTCGAAGCGTATGAGTGCTCCTCTGTCCCGGAGATAACTCGGTGGAGGTGGTCCTCCGAGTTGCATTCTGGGAGAGGGTATTTATGGGACAGACGCCATGTTTTAGGGTTCGTTTTCAGCCACTTGCTGGCCCTCCTGGCCGACAGGTATGCACTAGGAATACCACCTCGTGGTCCTCCGTTCCGGAGGCCCGCGTCACTGTGGCGTGTGGGTGGGCCCAGAAGCCTGTCTGGGGCCTACCACATCAGCGGAGGAATGGTCCTGAGCTGTCTATCCAGAGTGAAGAAGCTGGACAACCAAGGAGATCCCAGGGGAGGACCCATCATGAAAGGATCATGCAGAGTGCTGGTCTGGAGAGGGGCCTGGTGACTCGGTTGGAGGATGCATTCCGAAGTAATCTTACTGCATAGTACTGCCGGATTGGCTTAAAGGTTCAAGTACTGTGTCTGACATTCATCGCAAACCATTACATCCTGTGGCAGAGGATCGTACGGGTTTTATTCCAAACAAGTCTGTGGCAGAGACTTTTGTTCGTGCTGCGTGCTGGCTGCTAGGCAAGTGAGAGATGTTTATCCAGGAGGGCAAAGATTAAATCCTACGAAAGGGGGACTATTCAATTGCAAGTGTTCAATTACAAAGAATGTTCTGAAGAAATACAACAGAAAGGTATTTGAGCTTCCCTGCAGCTTTCCTACTACCTCTTTCCTGCTACTTCCCTCGTTCGTTTTAGTAAAGCATTGGAAAACCTACTCAAGTGTTTGGTGCTTATATCGTCCAGAGGTAAACTCAACGGAACCCTAGACCCGGTGCTGGTGAAACAGAGGTATCGAGCGTGAAGGTAACAAGCCCGCTTAAACCAGCAGCTCCACCGAGAGTTATTGCTACATTAAACAAGTGTGATTTAACTGTACTTCTATCTCGGTCTGATTTCATGGTTTCTGACACAGATACTGCTGTTTGGGTGACCAGTCTTATTTCCTTCTTTGTAAACTTAATCTAGCGGTAATAATGCAGTATTTCTCAATGGAGGTAAAAAAATTCTACATTATAGCCACTAGATGGAGCTACCCCTTAGTGCCCCATAGGGTCAGATCCCGCTGTGTGGGTGACCATTCTTATCAGCTCCATCTTTGTAAACTCCATCTAGTGGCAGTAGTGGGGTATTTCCCCATGGAGGTACTTCAGGAAAATTCCACATTATAGCCACTAGATGGAACTGCCCCATAGGGCCAGATCCTGCTGTTTGGGTGACCAGTCTTATCATCTCCTTCTTTGTGAGCTCCGTCTAGTGGCCATAATGCGGTATTTCCCTGGCTGAGGTATTTAAGGAGAATTCTGCATTGTTCACCACTGGATGGAGCTGTCCCATAGTGACCCATAGGGCCAGATCCCGCTGTGTGGGTGCCCAGTCTTATCTCTCTTTATAAGCTCCATCTAGTGGCAATAATGCGGTATTTCTCTGATTGAGGTATTTCAGGTAAATTCCACATTATCGCCACTAGATGAAGCTGCCCCATAGCGCCAGATCCTGCGGTTTGGATGACCATTCTTATCATCTCCATCTTTGTAAACTTAATCTAGTGGTAATAATGCAGTATTTCCCAATGGAGGTATTTTAGGAAAATTCTGCATTATAGCCACTAGATGGAGCTACCCCTTAGTGCCCTATAGGGACAGATTCTGCTGTGTGGGTGAGCATTCTTATCAGCTCCCTCTTTGTAAACCCCATCTAGTGGCAGTAGTGCGGTATTTCCTCATGGAGGTACTTCAGGAAAATTCCACATTATAGCCACTAGATCAGGGGTCTCAAACTGGTGGCCCTCCAGCTGTTGCGGAACTACAAGTCCCATCATGCCTCTGCCTTTTTGAGTCATGCTTGTAACTGTCAGCCTTGCAATGCCTCTTAGGACTTGTGGTTTCACAACAGCTGGAGGGCCGCCAGTTTGAGACCCCTGCACTAGATGGCGCTGCCCAATAGGGCCAGATGCTGCTGTTTGGTTGATCATTCTTCTCATCTCCTTCTTTGTAAGCTCCATCTAGTGGCCATAATGCGGTATTTCCCTGGCTGAGGTGATTTCAGGAAGAGTTCCGTATTGATCACCATTGGATGGCGCTGCCCCATAGTGACCCATAAGGCCAGATCCCGCTGTGTGGGTGCCCAGTCTTACCAGCTTCCTCTTTGTAAGCTCTATCGAGTGGCACTTATGTGGTATTGGGTGGACAGACTTCCCGATCATGACGTGCGTTGAAAGGAAAAGGCCCCCTAAGAAAATTCGACTTGATGCAAATTGGGTAATACACTAGGGAGCATTGCGATGCACTGCAACAAATGTGCGTTCTCTTAGTATGTTAGAGTGCCATTCAAAATGAATCTTAGAGGTGGAAGACCGTGCTGGACTGATTGCTTGGTTGAGGGTCTGTGAAGGAGGAGTCTTTGTTCTCTTCTGATTGGATACTGGGAGCTCCTTTTACCTATCCTCACAAATTCAAAATGAATGGCACCAGAACACATGTAGCTCACGTAACCACAGCGCAAGATTGGGGCTTCCATCTCCTTTTACCTGGTAAAATACTGATATTTCAGGTCATGCTTGACTAGAGAAGATGAATCTTGAATAAATGAAAAGAAGAAGCCTTTACACTACATAGTTGGGTTGGTGTTGATACACACAATGGTTAAATAGTTGGTTGACACACTGTTACAAACAATATTAATAGAAGAATATTTTGTGATTTTTCCTCCGCTGTGCTGACCCAGTTCCAACACTATGGACGTACCTGCTCCAACATGTCCTTCGGGAGGTCCTCCTGCTCATCCATCTCCATAATGGCCTTCTTGATCTCCTCATTGGAAAGTTTGAGCCTACAAACAGACAAAAAAAAAACAAAACACACAACTGTTACTAACTACAGACACCAAGTTTGTGATGGTTATTGAGTGTTAACAAGAAATCATCAGAAGTTGTCCACTGGTCTGGAGGGGGACTTTTGGGGGTCTACAATAGCAGATAAATTGCTCCTCATTTAGGCGTTGCCATCTGGATTCTGATATATACATACTGTATTGGAATCCAAATTTCAAACATATCGCTAGGCTTTAGTCTTTTACTTGGTAGTTTATTGTATCTTACTATATCATGGCAGATGCTTTGTAACTGGATATGAGTTTTGGCATTCCAGGATCCCTTTGTGTCTCCTATAGTCTCCTATTGTTTGAAAGATTGTCCTTCAATAAAAAGTGTATACCTCCTATAACTCTTAATTAAGCAGAGCTTTAAATCTGGGAAATGTGTGAGGGAAGAATGTTCCTTACATTGGTGATCAGTGGGAAGAACGTTCCTTACATTGGTGATCAGTGGGAAGAATGTTCCTTACATTGGTGATCAGTGAGAAGAATGCTCCTTACATTGGTGATCAGTGAGAAGAATGCTCCTTACATTGGTGATCAGTGAGAAGACTGTTCCTTACATTGGTGATTAGTGGGAAGAATGTTCCTTACATTGGTGGTCAGAGGGAAGAATGTTCCTTACATTGGTGATTAGTGGGAAGAATGTTCCTTATATTGGTGATCAGTGAGAAGAATGTTCCTTACATTGGTGATCAGTGAGAAGAATGTTCCTTACATTGGTGATCAGTGAGAAGAATGTTCCTTACATTGGTGATCAGTGAGAAGAATGTTCCTTACATTGGTGATCAGTGAGAAGAATGTTCCTTACATTGGTGATCAATTAGAAGAATGTTCCTTACATTGGTGATCAGTGGGAAGAATGTTCCTTACATTGGTGATCAGTGGGAAGAATGTTCCTTACATTGGTGATCAGTGAGAAGAATGTTCCTTACATTGGTGATCAGTGGGAAGAATGTTCCTTACATTGGTGATCAGTGAGAAGAATGTTCCTTACATTGGTGATCAGTGAGAAGAATGTTCCTTACATTGGTGATCAATTAGAAGAATGTTCCTTACATTGGTGATCAGTGAGAAGAATGTTCCTTACATTGGTGATCAGTGAGAAGAATGTTCCTTACATTGGTGATCAGTGAGAAGAATGTTCCTTACATTGGTGATCAGTGAGAAGAATGTTCCTTACATTGGTGATCAGTGAGAAGAACGTTCCTTACATTGGTGATCAATTAGAAGAATGTTCCTTACATTGGTGATCAGTGGGAAGAATGTTCCTTACATTGGTGATCAGTGGGAAGAATGTCCCTTACATTGGTGATCAGTGAGAAGAATGCTCCTTACATTGGTGATCAGTGAGAAGAATGTTCCTTACATTGGTGATCAGTGGGAAGAATGCTCCTTACATTGGTGATCAGTGGGAAGAATGTTCCTTACATTGGTGATCAGTGAGAAGAATGTTCCTTACATTGGTGATCAGTGAGAAGAATGTTCCTTACATTGGTGATCAGTGGGAAGAATGTTCCTTACATTGGTGATCAATTAGAAGAATGTTCCTTACATTGGTGATCAGTGAGAAGAATGTTCATTGGGAAGAATGTCCTCTTACATTGATAGTTAGAATGCCACCCTTACAGATGGCCTAAAAGATTACAGGTGACATGCCACTGGCTTTGTCAAGTGGGGTTGGACCCAGAACCATGCAGGCACCATCAGTTGGAAGGTCAGTCAAAACTCAAGGAATCCTTAGCAACCTCTGGAAAAGCGCTGGCTGAGAATGGCTGATGATTGCTATATCTACTTGCATCCTTGGTACCTAAAAGTCCTACATAATATATAAGGTTCTTTAAAAGAAATCAGCATTCTAAACAGCAGATGTGCAGACTTTACAGACATCAAATGTTCACCAGGTAGCTTTCACAGTTATAAAGAATTAAGACCGTGCATTCAAATATTTCCCAAAGTCAAGTTCTGGTTTCTCGGTTTTCCAATACTGGATTTCTATTAATAATTCAAGTGCCGGAGCCAGGCCCATATTAGCTGCTTTTTCTTGGCAAGCAAAATGGATGAAGGTGTTACAGAGCAAAGGAATTCATAATCTGCCAACACTGACTAGGAGAAATTGCAGCTGAGCTAAACTTAGAAAGTTCACTCCATTTGCATTAACCTGAATTTTGGATTATTTCATTTAGAAGCCATTGAGCTTTGCAGACCGCTGTTTGAGTTTATTGCCCCATAATTGGTGTCAGTAGGAGGAATAGTGCCCACAGTGGCGTCTCCAGCTTTCATATTTGGGGGGGGCACATGGGGGGACAGGGACAAAGTAGGGGGGGCAACTATAAAAATTATATATATATATATATACACACACACACACACACACACACACACACATACAGTGCCTTGAAAAAGTATTCACACCCCTTGACATTTTCCACATTTTGTCATGTTACAACCAAAAATGTAAATGTATTTTATTGGGATTTTATGTGATAGACCAACGCAAAGGGGCACATAATTGTGAAGTGGAAGAAAAATGATAAATGGTTTTCAAAATTGGCACCTGGGGTGGATCCTATATCTGGCATCCCTCCCCTCAGGCAGACAGGCAGTGCACCGTACGTCAACGTCAAGTGATGTTAGGGTAGTATACTGGCAGATTGGGGTGATATAGTGCCAGGTTAGGGTGATATACAGTAGTGTCAGGTTAGGTGGTAGTGCCGGGTTAGGTGCTATACAATAGTGCCAGGTTAGGTGGTAGTGACAGTCTAGGTGGCAGTGTCAGGTTAGGTGGTAGTGCCAGGTTAAGTGATAGTGCCGGTTGGGTGGTAGTGCCAGGTTAGGTAATAGTGCCAGATTAGGGTGGTAGTGCCAGGTTAGGTAATAGTGCCAGGTTAGGTAATAGTTCCCTGGTAGGGTGGTAGTGCCAGGTTAGGTAATAGTGCCAGGTTAGGGTGATAGTGCCAGGTTAGGGTGGTAGTGCCAGGTTAGGTAATAGTGGCAGGTTAGGGTGGTAGTGCCAGGTTAGGTAATAGTGGCAGGTTAGGGTGGTAGTGCCAGGTTAGGTAATAGTGGCAGGTTAGGGTGGTAGTGCCAGGTTAGGTAATAGTGGCAGTGGCAGCTTAGGTAATAGTTCCCTGGTAGGGTGGTAGTGCCAGGTTAGGGTGGTAGTGCCAGGTTAGGTAATAGTGGCAGGTTAGGGTGGTAGTGCCAGGTTAGGTAATAGTGGCAGGTTAGGGTGGTAGTGCCAGGTTAGGTAATAGTGGCAGGTTAGGGTGGTAGTGCCAGGTTAGGTAATAGTGGCAGGTTAGGTAATAGTGGCAGTGGCAGCTTAGGTAATAGTTCCCTGGTAGGGTGGTAGTGCCAGGTTAGGGTGGTAGTGCCAGGTTAGGTAATAGTGGCAGGTTAGGGTGGTAGTGCCAGGTTAGGTAATAGTGGCAGGTTAGGGTGGTAGTGCCAGGTTAGGTAATAGTGGCAGGTTAGGGTGGTAGTGCCAGGTTAGGTAATAGTGGCAGGTTAGGGTGGTAGTGCCAGGTTAGGTAATAGTGGCAGTGGCAGCTTAGGTAATAGTGACAGGTTAGGGTGATAGTGGCAGGTTAGGTAATAGTGGCAGGTTAGGGTGGTAGTGCCAGGTTAGGGTGGTAGTGCCAGGTTAGGTAATAGTGGCAGGTTAGGGTGGTAGTGCCAGGTTAGGTAATAGTGGCAGGTTAGGGTGGTAGTGCCAGGTTAGGTAATAGTGACAGGTTAGGGTGATAGTGTCAGGTTAGGTAATAGTGGCAGGTTAGGGTGGTAGTGCCAGGTTAGGGTGGTAGTGCCAGGTTAGGTAATAGTAGCAGGTTAGGGTGGTAGTGCCAGAGTAAATACATGACAACATGAATAGATAAGAGTCCTGTTCCCCTCTTCCTCCATCACCTGCACTAAAAGCATGAATCTATGACTGTCTCTGCTGCTGCAGAACCTCCTTCTTCTGAAGTAAACATAAAGAAAAAAAAACTCACACGGGTGCTGGCAATCTGAGGATTGATTCTGGCTTCTTCTTCCTGGAGCTGTAATCAAAATGTGGCGGGTGGGAGGGGAAGAGGGAGGGGCTGCAGCACGGACAAAGAATTGCAGCCTCACCGTGCCCATCATTTCCGCCTTACTGTGCCCTCATTGCAGCCTCACCGTGCCCACCATTTATCATTTCCCTTCCACTTCACAATTATGAGCCACTTTGTGTTGGTCTATCACATAAAATCCCAATAAAATACATTTACATTTTTGGTTGTAACATGACAAAATGTGGGAAATTTATGTGTGTGTGTGTGTGTGTGTATATATATATACAGTATATGTATGTATGTATATGTATGTAATATATATATATATATTTTAGGGCTGTTACTGATTAAAATTTTCGTGTTCAATTATTCAATTAATCGACTTTTTAAAAATCAATTAATCGACTAATTTCGATTAATTATAACGCACACACAGATCTACTTTTAGCTGACGTCATGCGTAGCTCCTCCCCCGTACGCGTTACGTTCAATCGTCCTCAGAACTTCCTTCAGCAGGGCGGAGCTACGGCGTCACCCTACAGTCTATTTAAATAGCACCGTTGTGCATCAGGGGGACGGATGGAGAGCCAGAGACATCCATCACCTGCTGAGACAGCAAAGTCTCAGCTCTTTGGAAAAAAAAAAGTGCCCTCATCATAAATGTTTCTTGATTGCTGGATAACCAATGAAATGTCAGTTCATCGTCAAACTGACTTACAGCCAGGAAAGCCCTCAAATATATAGATTTTCATAGCCAAGTCCAGGATTTACATAGATGTTTATCTGAATACTTTGACCAGTGAGATCAAATCGTTAGGATCTGTCTTCCTCAATTTATGATTTCACGGACATCGACGTCACCGGAACTCCTCCCCCCTTCCCTTCGTTAGCAGACGGAGGCACTTGGGGAAGGGGGAGGAGTCCTACTTTTGTCCCTGTCCCCCCATGTGCCCCCCCCTAAATATGAAAGCTGGAGACGCCACTGGTTCACACCAGTGCGTTCCAGTTCCAGAAAAAAAACGTAGAACTTGCTGCATTTTTCCTGCACTGGAACGCTCCAGTAAAAAGCATCAAAAAAGCACTTGAACGCACCAGAATGCGCCTAAACGCACTGGAACACACATCCTCATTTAAGGTTAAAAAAAAGGGGGAAAATGCACTGGACTGCATCAAAAATGCACCAAAAATACTTTAAAAATGCACTGGACTGCATCAAAAATGCACCAAAAATACTTTAAAAATGCACTGGACTGCATCAAAAACGTGTCAAAAAAGCGCATGCATAAAAGAATCTGGAACGCACCGGACTGCGTTTCTCTGGTGTGAACTGGCCCTCAGAGTTCCCCTTTAAGTTGAAGCAGAGGTGCCCCCCTGTATGGTGCCCCTGGCAGTGCCCCCCCTCAAAGTTAATCTGGAATGTGGAGTGTTTGGGAGGATTATACAAAACGCGCTGATAAGCGATTAGGTATAAAAATATACAGTAATACTTCGCTGATTAAACATGTTCTGGGCCGATTTCAGATTCCATAAACAACGTTCAAAAGGAAAGAAAAAAAAAAAAAGGATAATATTCGGTATCACGCCGGAATCGTGTTCCCGCGCCGGAGCCAATGTAAACTCTCGCCGGCCTCTTGGAACGTTGCAACAGATATTCCCGACGCTGAAATATGTCCGACCTGAATGTCCTCCAATGAGCAGCAGCTGGAATACCGGCGGTGACCGGGACACGGTCAAAAACGCCCATCTCCCAGCCCGCCGCACTCACTTGGTGGGGTGAGGAAGAACCAGGAAGGGGGCGTGTAATATTTTACAGTCATCTGATAAACACGCGCGGCGGAACCGGGGCGATTTAAAGCTGAACTCCGGCCCAAACATTCATTTAACCAGTCGTAGCGTGCGCACACCCCCCCCCCCCCCCAAAAAAAACGTAATGGTAGTACACAGGGCAACCCTTTCCTTTTGCCCCGCTGCCACTCTCCCCTCGCACTAGCTGGCAATTCCCGACTGTCAAAATGACAGCCGGGAATCGCTGTGTAAATACCGTACATGTAGAACAGGAGCCACAAGGGGCCACCTAGATAAAGGGCCAGTTTACTGACCTTCAGACTTTAGAGGGTCCGGACTGTGGTCAGTGGGAGTAGAAAATGCCCTGGGCGTCGATAACCACGCCCATTAATTGGTGTCCACAAGAAGAATAATACCCCATTATTGGTGTCATTAGAGGAATATTGCCCCATAATTGGTGTCAGTAGGAGCAATAGTGCCCCACTGTTAATGTCAGTGGGAGGAATATTGCCCCATCACTGGTGTCAGTGGGAGGAATAGTGCCCCATCATTGGTGTCAGTGGGAGGAATAGTGCCCCCTTCATTGGTGTCAGTGGGAGGAATAGTGCCCCATCATTGGTGTCAGTGGGAGGAATAGTGCCCCCTTCATTGGTGTCAGTGGGAGGAATAGTGTCCCATCATTGGTGTCAGTGGGAGGAATAGTGCCCCCTTCATTGGTGTCAGTGGGAGGAATAGTGCCCCATCATTGGTGTCAGTGGGAGGAATAGTGCCCCATCATTGGTGTCAGTGGGAGGAATAGTGCCCCAAGGGCCGAATAAAGGCAAGCAAAGGGCCACATCCGGCCCCCTGGCCGCAGTTTGGAGACCACTGATGTAGAAGCTGCTGTTATCATCTCCCATAAAGTTTATTAACATTGTTCAGACTGAAGATAGAGAGATACCAAGTAATATTGTTAATAAAAATTCATCAGACGGGGATGGAGAGAAATAAAGTAACATTGTTTGTAAACACTGATTGGAAGAGAGACAGAGAGATACAAAGTGACATTGTTGATAAACATTGATCAGACTGGAGATAGAGGGTTACAAAGTAACATTGTTTATAACAATTGTTCAGACTGGAGACAGAGAGATACAAAGTAGCATTGTTTATAAACATTGCTCAGACTGGAGATAGAGAGATACAAAGTAACACTGTTAATAAACAGCTAAGCAATCCGACATATAAGTCAGGGAAATTGAAGGCGGAGTTCCAAACACCGCCTTCTGCAGACCTCTCATTGGATACCTGCACTGCCCAGAGGCACTGTGAAGAGCCTGCTGAATTTGGCTCCACTGGATTACACAACAGGAAACCTGAGAGGTCTTTGTGATTTTACAATGTTTTCGGTTCCCTGATCTGATCCTCTTCCCGGAATGGATCTTCAGTGAGGAATGGTCTGGAATGGTGGGAAGACTCGGGGTGATCGGAAGGTTCCCGGACCCCTCCCCCCCCTCTAGATCGCCAGAACTGATCTTTTCAGATGAGCTTTGAGAAGACGATTGCAGCATCTGTAAGACATTTGTCCCTGAAATCGCACGTCTACATTTCACGGAGGGATTAGGCGCTCCTCGCCATCTACGACATTCCCACGGAGGACGGAGAGCGATGGGAATTCCGGAGGCTTTACGCGCCATTTCCAGCGGCGTGCTTATCGCATGTTTTGTGAATCGGTGTAGTGCAGTGATTGGGCACTCCTCTATCTGTATCTGCGAGAACCAAATGTTATTGCTGAAGTTTAACCACTTGACCTCCGGAAGATTTCACCCCCCCCCCCCTTTATGACCAGGCCAATTTTTTGCAATATGTCACTGCGTCAACTTTAACTGACAATTGCGCGGTCGTGCGACGCTGTACCCAGATACAATTTATGTCCTTTTTTTTTCCCACAAATGGAGCTTTTCTTTTGGTGGTATTTGATCACCTCTGCGGTTTTTATTTTTTGCATTATAAACAAAAAAAACCAAACAATTTTGTAAAAAAATATATATCTATATATCTATATATAGATGTATTTCTATATATAGCGATATAGATATATCTATAGATAAATATATCTATATCTATCTATCTATCTATCTATCTATCTATCTATCTATCTATCTATCTATCTATCTATCTAGCTATCTAGCTATACATAAAATATGTATATAGATCTATATACATATTTTAATTTTTTTTTTACTTTCTGCTTTAAAACGTCCAAAAAAAAAAAATCTAATTTCTTTATAAATTTAAGCCAATATGTATTCTGCTGCATATTTATGGTAAAAAAAAATTCCCAATAAGCGTATATATTGGTTTGCGCAAAAGTTTTAGCGTCTATAAACTATAGGACATATACTGGAATTTTATTTATTTCTGTACTAGTAATGGTGGCGATCAGCAACTTATAGCGGGGACTGCGATATTGCGATGGACAATCTGACACTAACTGACACTTTGTGGGAACCAGTGATGCTAATACAGTGATCAGTGCTAAAAATATGCACTGTCACTGTACTAATGAGACTTGCGGGTTAAACCACAGCTTCCAACTGTCCATGATTTGGAAAAATGTCCCTCCGTCCCTCATTCCTCCTCATTTGTCCCTCATTTTGGTCTGATCTATATAGTTGTATATATAAAATGCATATCTTTCAAGAATTTTTTCCCGGTGCTAAACCTTTCATCCAAATTCTAAATTGCTGCATTTGTAGATTTCAAAAGCCAATATAAAGGAATAGTAGTGGTAAAAAAAAAAAAAAAAAAAAGCACTTGTGGATTTAACTAATCACTAATTTTGTATAATTCTCCTTTAAGGGGGCGTGAAAGGGGGTGTGTCCTATGTTTATCTACTTTTGCTAATAGGTAGACATGTGCACTGACAAAAAAAAATTTGGTCATTTTCGTTTTTGTTTCATTTGTTTTTTTTGTTTTTTAGGTCATTCATTATGATCGAAATTCGTTATTTCGAATAAATTTATAACTTCAGGAAAAATTTGAATGCGTTATGTTCCATTCGTTTAGATGCGGTATTCGTAAATTCAAAAATTCCTAAATTAAAAAGTTCGGAAATTTGCAAATTCGGAAGTTTGAAAATTCAAAAACCAGAAAATTCAAAAATCTGAAATAATAACTAACTAATTAACAATAACTAACTATTTAATTATAGGTATTGGAATTTCCTTTCAAATTTGGCTGTTAGTGAACATAACGAATTTATCCGAAGTTACGAATTGTCTGAAATAACAAATGGCGCATCTAAACAAATGAAAAGGAACAAATCAATAATAATAATAATAAAACGTTTTTATTATTAATTTGTAACGTTCCATTCGTTTAGATGGGGCATTCATTATTACCTCTAATTTAATAGTTATTATTAGTTCAGATTTTTGAATTTTCGGGTTTTCTAAATCTTTGATTTTGATTTTCATTCTTATTTTCGGATTTTTGAATTTTCAAATTTTCAAATCTAGGAATTTTCTGAAAAATTCGTTAAAACGGGTTTTTGTTGATTCGAATATTCCCAAATGAACAAATTTGTTTAATTTCACCTATAAACCAATTCGGAACAAAACAAATACCCTGTTGAACAAGACCCATTCAAGTAAATAGCGCTGCTCTGCAAACGCCCTGCTGATAAAAGAATAGGAAGCGCTCAGAGGCTTCCTGTTCATTCACAACGTGAAGCATAGTAAACACAGTTTACTATTCTTCAGTGATAAATGAACACAGTGAGCGATTGCTACCAATCGCTCACTGTGTTCATTCAGGAAAGGAAGGGGCCAGTAAATATTACATATATATTGTACTATTTATTGCCCTCCCCCCCACTCTCCATACTGAAATGACCCTCGCCCCGTGTGCCCTCAGCAGCTGTTGCTAGGAGTGAAGGAAAGGACGGAAGCCAGAAGCGCTGCCAATAAAAGGCCACACATGGGGGCCCCAGGCAGCAGGTGGGGGCACAAATCATAGAACCGATTTCCCTGGGGTGCAGTCAGAGGGAGAGAGAGGTGGTGACAGCCGGGGGGATCGGTGTTGGCAATAAGGTAATACAGCCGGTCATCCTGCCGGTCATCCTGTACTGATGGGCCCGGTACAGGAGGGCTGGCTGTACTGATGGGCCTGGTACAGGAGGACTGGCTGTACTGATGGGCCTGGTAAAGAAGGGTTGGCTGTACTGATGGGCCCGGTACAGGAGGGTTGGCTGTACTGATGGGCCCGGTACAGGAGGGCTGGCTGTACTGATGGGCCCAGTACAAGAGGGATGGCTGTACTGATGGGCCCGGTACAGGAGGACTGGCTGTACTGATGGGCCCGGTACAGGAGGGCTGGCTGTACTGATGGGCCCGGTACAGGAGGGCTGGCTGTACTGATGGGCCCGGTACAGGAGGACTGGCTGTACTGATGGGCCCGGTACGGGAGGACTGGCTGTACTGATGGGCCCGGTACGGGAGGACTGGCTGTACTGATGGGCCCGGTACAGGAGGACTGGCTGTACTGATGGGCCCGGTACAGGAGGACTGGCTGTACTGATGGGCCCGGTACGGGAGGACTGGCTGTACTGATGGGCCCGGTACCGGAGGGCTGGCTGTACTGATGGGCCCGGTACAGGAGGACTGGCTGTACTGATGGGCCCGGTACAGGAGGGCTGGCTGTACTGATGGGTCCGGTACAGGAGGGTTGGTTGTACTGATAGCCCCGGTACAGGAGGGCTGGCTGTACTTATGGGCCTGGTACAGGAGGGCTGGCTGTACTGTTGGGCCCGGTACAGGAGGGCTGGCTGTACTGATAGGCCCGGTACAGGAGGGCTGGCTGTACTGATGGGCCCGGTACAGGAGGGCTGGCTGTACTGATGGGTCCGGTACAGGAGGGTTGGCTGTACTGATGGGTCCGGTACAGGAGGGCTGGCTGTACTGTTGGGCCCGGTACAGGAGGGTTGGCTGTACTGATGGGCCCAGTACAGAAGGGTTGGCTGTACTGATGGGCCCGGTACAGGAGGGCTGGCTGTACTGATGGGCCCGGTACAGGAGGGCTGGCTGTACTGATGGGCCCGGTACAGGAGGGCTGGCTGTACTGATGGGCCCGGTACAGGAGGGCTGGCTGTACTGATGGGCCCGGTACAGGAGGGCTGGCTGTACTGATGGGCCCGGTACAGGAGGGCTGGCTGTTCTGATGGGCCCGGTACAGGAGGGTTGGCTGTACTGCCTTATCAGTGGCCTTGGTCAGTCCCCAACACACGACCCCTCTCCCTCACCATGTCCATCGGCCCGCTGAAGAACTTCTTCACCAGAGGGTTCGTGGGATGTGCCCGGTGTTCACCTGACATCCTCTGGAGACTATCAAAGTGAGACTGCTGGGGTGGGGGGTAATGCAGGGGACTGTGGGGGGGTTTCTGTGCAATGATGGGGGCAATATAGGGGAGCGGGTCCTATGTATGATGGGGGAGGGGATCCTATGTAATAGGGTGTAGTATGTGGGGAGCGAGTCTTGTGTAATGATGGGGTGTAGTATGGGGGAGGGGTCTTGTGTAATGATGGGGTGTAGTATGGGGGAGGGGTCTTGTGTAATGATGGGGTGTAGTATGGGGGAAGGGGAAATCGGCCAGTGTATGGACAGCACAAGCCATAGACATGCTTTTTTTTTAGTGTCAGATGAATAGAGACGGAATACGGTGCTGGCCGCACGGAACGCAGAGCCTTCTCTTCATTATTCCCGGGACCTCCAGCTCCCGTTCGCTGTGTATTTAGGAGGAAAAATCTTAATGAATGGAAACTGCAATTTCAAATGAAAAATGTGTCAGTTTCGGATAAATAGAGGGCCAATTAACCGCAGAGATTTATGTGCCGTTCACGACAATTAGATCCAGCTGGTCGCCTGCAATTAGAAACACAATCTGCAGCATTTACGGCTCCTTCAAGATGAACCAGATGTGCTGCTGCCTTAGTAGCCGCCATGTTTCTGCCAGTTCTGAGAGCGATTATACGATGCCATTGAAGAGACACTCAGACCTATTAAAGAGCGATTTGAGATAACGAAGAGCGGCAACCGCGAGCAAACCGGATCTCAGCTTATGTCAGTCTAGAACAGGGGTCTACAAACTGCGGACTGGGGACCGGATGTGCCCCTTTGCTTGCCTTTATCAGGTCCTTGGGACACTTTTCCTCCCACTGCTAAAAGGCACTATTCCTTCTACACCAACAATGGGGCTTAATTCCAACCATTACCCCAACAATAGGGCACTATTCCTACCACTGACCCCAACTGCAGGGAACTATTCTTCTCACTGGCTCCAATGATGGGACACTATCCCTTTCACTGACCCCAGCAATGGGGCACTATTTCCCCCAATGCACCAACGATGGGGTACACTTCCTTTCCCTGACACCAACAATGGGACACACCAATGATGGGACAATATTCCTACCACTGATACCAACAATGGGGCACTATTCCTACCACTGACCCCAACTGCAGGGAACTATTCTTCCCACTGACTCCAATGATGGGACACTGTTCCTTTCACTGAGCCCAACAATGGGGCACTATTTCCCCCAATGACACCAATGATGGGGCACACTTCCTTTCCCTGATATCAACAATGAGGAACACCAATGATGGGACACTATTCCTCTCAATGACACCAATGGCAGGGCACTTTTTCTTCCCCTAATACCAACAATGAGGCACTATTACTGCCACTAATACCAATTATGAGGCATTCTTCACTCACATTGATTCCGGGGGATTTTCTAATCAATGACTCCAATGATGGGACACTATTCCTACCACTGATACCAACAATGGGTCACAATTTCCCCCAATGACACCAATGATGGAGCACACTTCCTTTCCCTGATACCAACAATGGGGCACACCAATGATGGGACACTATTCCTCCCAATGACACCAATGGCAGGGCACTTTTTCTTCCCCTAATACCAACAATGAGGCACTATTACTGCCACTAATACCAATTATGGTGCATTCTTTACCCACATTGATGCCGGGGCATTTTCTAATCACACTGACCACAGTCCGGCCCCCTCAAAGTCTAAAGGACAGTAAACTGGCCCTTTATTCAGAAAGTTAGGAGACCCCCTGGTATGAAGGAAACAAAGTGGCGTGTAATCATAGTGGCTTCTGAATAGAGTTGAGGTTTGGAATTGGGTCTACCATGGAGGTTCCAGGTGAACCCAGCCCCTTTGCAAGTTATGGACCCGCCAAACTAATCTGGCAATTCGCCAGCCCTAATTCATCGTAATGATAACGTACTGCATGGACCCTTGAAGGTAAGTCATCTGTCTTAAAATGGCCCAGTGATGGGGGCTTTGTTAGGTGCTGACCCCCTCACTATAAAAAAAGGAGGCGCAGGGCAGCCATAGTGTCTTGGAAGCTGCTGTAGGAAAAGCCACCGACCTGCATAGGGAATGATTAGGGTAAGATAGCTAAGGGTACTTTATTTCTGATTGCTAGCTCTTTGGACAATCAACCATTTTGATGACTTATTTTGTTCTTATTATGTGGGTTTATTTGTTTCATTTCATTTTCTTGTTAAATTTAGAATTTGCAGACTTTCCGTTGGGTTCACCAAACCCCCCCCCCCCCGGGGCAGAATTGCTTGTTCCTACCTCTGAGTTGGCTCCCATTACTATAGTCTCGGTGCTACAACATTAACAGCAGTAACTCTTTAGCAGACATCATAGGAAGTGATTAGTGATTTAGCCGTCAACTTACTTTGAGAGCAGAATGACGCAATTCTGCGCCCGCCGGCCGTCAATCACAGACAGTTCTTTGACCTTGCGTGTAGACAGGTAAATATCCTCCATGGAGTCCATTTCCTTCTGTAGGGAGAGAGGCACAAGAGTGTCATAACATATTTCCAATCCATGGGACACAAGCAACATTGAGACCGCATTCACACTTTTGCATGCGTGGTACACCGTGCAGCGTATGCACATTTTGCCGCAATGCCGCTCATTTTTGGTGGCATCCTAATGCACATGTATGGCACAAACACTGCAACACCTAATAAATAGAGAACACGTGAGTCGCCTTACTTTATACTGGAAAGAAAAGGCAGGGGCATATGTGTGCCTGGCAAAGAACTGGGGGGAGCCCAACAACGCTTGTCAGAACGCCTACAAAAAGGACATCAATTGGGACACAAGTTTGAATAGGCCCTGAAGATATGGATGCCCAAGAGGCACGAGATCTCCTATTATTGGATGCCCAAGAGGCACGAGATCTCCTATTATTAACGAACTTATACCAAAACTACGGGTGCTGCTCAAGGCTCCGACAGGTCCTCTTCTATTATCAGCCGCTGGGAGTGCAGGTAGGGACAGAGCTCCTCCCAGCTTCTAGACACGTGCAATTTGTTTCATTCTGAATTCAAATTTTCATGAAATTCAGCATTTTCGTTCATTCAGGAGCATCCATAACTATTTTACGAATATTTTTCTAAAAAAAATTTTTTGAAAAGAACGAAAATTCAAAAGAACGAAAATGTGAAAATTCGAAAATCAGAAAAAACGAAAATCGGAAAATAAGAACGAAAATCGGAAAATAAAAAAAGAAAGTCCAAAAATTAAAAAAATCAGAATGAAAATGGGAAAATCTGAAAGTATGAAAATCCGAAAATAAGAACGTAAATTCAAAAATCCGAAAGAACGAAAATTTTGAAAATTTAAAAATCAGAGAGAACGAAAATCGCAAAATAAGAACGAAAATCGGAAAGTCAGAAAGTACGAAAATCCAAAAATAAGAACCTAAATTCAAAAATCCGAAAGAACAAAAATAAGAACGAAAATTTCGAAAATTTGAAAATCAGAAAAAAACGAAAATCGGAAAATAAGAACGAAAATCTGAAAATAAGAACGAAAATGCAAAAATTCGAAAAACAAAAAGAAGGAAAATCCGAAAATAAGAACAAAAATCCGAAAATAGGAACGAAAATCCAAAAATAAGAACAACAATTGGAAAATCAGAAAGAACAAAAAATCCGAAAATAAGAACGAAAATTCAAAAATCAGAAAGAACGAAAAACATTCGGATAATTTTGTTTTTGTATTTTCTATGATAATGACATTATAAACCATTATTATAGTTTTTTTTTTATTATTATTATTTATTAATAATAAATAATAATAATAAAAACTATAATAATAGTTATAAACTATTAAATTATAGGTATTTGAATTTCCTTTCAAATTTGGCTGTTAGTTAATGTAACGAATACAAATTTATTCGAAGTTACAGATTATCCGAAATAACGAATGCCGCATCTAAACGAATGGAATGTAACGAATACGAATGCATCCGAAGTTACGAATTATCGAAATAATGAATGCCAATCATAACGAATGATCCGGTAAACGAAAAAATTAAAATAAAAAAGGAATGAAACGTAACAAAACACATTTTTTGGCAATGGAACATGTCTACCAGATTCGTAAATATCCCTGTGGCGGGGACCAAACGTGTTGGGTGTGTGGCCTTGATGGGCTGAGGCTGATTTTATATTCCACACACAGGTTTTTTTTTGAGATGTGCAGCTTATGGGACCTTTTCTTTCCCACTCCTAACATTACTGTTCACAGTTGTAAGCGACTGTCCTCATGCACACAGCCATTTGGTCCCTGGGCGTCTAATCAGGCGTCTTGGGCTTCCTGAAGGCACAGGTGCAGCGTTCAGCTCCTCTGCCAGCTGTCAAAATCTATGATAGGCTGAAACATGCAGCGGCTGGACGTTGTACCAATTCAAGCTCTGACTATTTTACAGAATACAACCTGTAGAATAGCCTTAAAGGGTGGTCCCCACATTTTTAGAGGTAAAGTCTAGGTGGGACCAACCTGTAATGTGGTCCACATGGGTGGTCTCTATATATTTAGACGTAGTCTGGGTGGTCCCTGCATATTTAGAGGTGGGACCAACCTGTAAAGTGGTCTGAATGGTTGGTCCCCACATATTTTGAGGTGGGGCCTGGGTTTGACCAACCTGTAAAATGGTCCGAATGGGTGGTTCCCACATATTTAGAGGTGGAGCCTGGGTGGGACCAACCTGTAAAAGGTTCTGAAAGGTTGTTCCCCACATATTTTGAGGTGGGACCTGGGTGGGACCAACCTGTAAAATGGTCCGAATGGGTGGTCCCCACATATTTAGAGGTGGAGCCTGGGTGGAACCAACCTGTAAAAGGTTCTGAATGGTTGTTCCCCACATATTTTGAGGTGGGGCCTGGGTGGGACCAACCTGTAAAGTGGTCTGAATGGTTGGTCTCCACATATTTTGAAGTTGGGGCCTGGGTGGGACCAACCCGTAATGTGGGCACGATTGGTGGTCCCGATCCATAAAGTGGGCATAATTTAGGTGCACCCACCTGAAAAGTGGTCCAAATGGGTGGGGTTAACAGTGTCCAAGGATCTGGGACCATAATGTGTACAATGCCAGCCTACATATTATATAAATGATACAATGTATTCAACAGATAGAACATTGCATTCCAATAAGGAGCATTTATACATCACAAGGCACTTGAGAAGCCGCCAGGCTGGAGTTCCTCTTTAGCCAGAGAGTGAAGCCCCCTTCTGCTGGGTGCTGGAACAGCGACACCAATGACCGGCATGGTTAATGTTTCGCTGATGGGCCCACCTGTTTAATATTAGTGGCGGAGTCTAAGGAACGCGTTCCAGGCCGCCTCTGGCTCGTTTTCTGTTATTTGTGTTTTCTTTTTGTTTTGCAACACTTTCCTAAGAAATGAGAAGAGGTCAGTGCAGGAATTCGCCTCGCCACGCCGCCAGACAGGAGAGGTCAGAACACCAACATCGATCTCTGCCCATTATGTTCAGAGCGAACGGATCGCGTCAACAAACACCTCCGATCTAGAGGGGTTCTGCTATTAAAGAGAACCTGTCATCTACCGCCATGAGCACAGCCCCTTTTAAAGGGTCCATGATACAATGTAACATTGAACTGACTAAGTCCATGATACAATGTAACATTGAACTGACTGTAAGTCCATGAAACAATGTAACAGTGAACAAAGTCCATGATACAATGTAACATTGAACTGACTAAGTCCATGATACAATGTAACATTGAACTGACTGTAAGTCCATGAAACAATGTAACAGTGAACTGACTAAGTCCATGATACAATGTAACATTGAACTGACTGTAAGAGCAGACAGAGAACGACAGATTAATAGAAGGAATGCTGCAGTCCGCTACTTGCCCACCACTTATCTAGGGCTTGCATGCCATGCTTGCCCTGTGCCCCTCACCCCTCGTATGGGTACTGTGCCTGGGATGATTAGCATTGATCTCCCCCCACATAAGGGTGCTGCACCAGGAACGATTGCTATTGACCTCCACCACATAAAAGGGTGCTGCATCTGGAGCCACTGCCCCTCCTGCCTCCCCTTTGCCCTGCTGATGACCAGTGCTACCAGGACTGAAAATGAGGGATGAGTTGGCACCAGAGCATAAGGACACCCTCCCAACCGACAACTGTCTAAGAGGGGATCTCCTTCACTTTGGAGAGATTTACTCTCACCTCCTGTTGTGTCTATGGCACAGGAACTGAACTGACCCTGGAACGACTACCATTGACACCCCCCCACCCTTTCCACCCCACATAAGGGTGTTGTGCCTGGGGACAACTGCCATTGATCCCCCCCAACCCCATGTAAGAGTGCTGTGTCTGGGGACAACTGCCATTGATCCCCCCCAACCCCACGTAAGAGTTCTGTGCCTGGGGACAACTGCCATTGATCCTCCCTCAACCCCACATAAGAGTGCTGTGCCTGGGGACAACTGCCATTGATCCCCCCCAACCCCACGTAAGAGTGCTGTGCCTGGGACAACTGCCATTGATGCCCCCCCAACCCCACGTAAGAGTGCTGTGCCTAGGATAACTGCTATTGACTCCCACACATGTAAGAGAGTGCTGTGCCCATGGTGATTGCTATTGACCCACACCCCACTTAATGGTGCTGTGCCTGGGGACAACTGCCATTGATCCTCCCTCAACTCCACGTAAGAGTGCTGTGCCTGGGGACAACTGCCATTGATCCCCCCCAACCCCACGTAAGAGTGCTGTGCCTGGGACAACTGCCATTGATCCCCCCCAACCCCACGTAAGAGTGCTGTGCCTGGGACAACTGCCATTGATGCCCCCCAACCCCACATAAGAGTGCTGTGCCTGGGGACAACTGCCATTGATGCCCCCCAACCCCACTTAAGAGTGCTGTGCCTGGGACAACTGCCATTGATGCCCCCCCAAAGCCACTTAAGAGTGCTGTGCCTGGGACAACTGCCATTGATGCCCCCCTACTCCACGTAAGAGTGCTGTGCCTAGGATGACTGCTATTGACCCACACCCCACGTAAGGGTGTTGTGCCTGGGACAATGGCTAATGACCCCCCCACCCCACGTAAGGGTGCTGTGCCTGCGACAACTGCCATTGATCAAGTAAGGATGCTGCACTTGGTACGACTGCCATTGATTTCCAAACCATGTAAGGGTGCTGCACCAGGAACAATTGCCATCGACCCCCACCCCACATAAGTATACTTTGCCTGGGACGACTGCCATTCACGCCCACGCCATATAAGGGTGCTGTACCTGGAGCCACTGCCCCTCCTGCTCCCCCTTGCACTGTTGATGACCAGTGCTACCAGGACTGAAAGCGAGGAATTAGTTGGCACCAGAGCATAAGGACACCCTCCCAACCGACAACTGTCTAAGAGGGGATCTCCTTGACTTTGGAGAGATTTACTCTCACTTCCTGTTGTGTCTACAAGCAGGAAGTGGAGGTATATCTCCCTAGTAAGACACTAGTGACAAAAAAACAAACACCTGACCGGGTAAAACTACAATCCTACTCCGTCCAAAAATGAAGAAAAAAGCTTTGGCTTTGGACATACTTTACTGGCTTTTGGCTCAAGCGGAGAGCGCAGCTCAAACTCTGTTCTGATTGGCTGTAAGGAAGGCAGAGGGTTAAGCATTATGGACCATTTAGAGAAGTTTACTCACCTGCTTTAGAGAGTTGTTAGTGAGCAGGTCCTATGCAGCCAGCCGCAGGTAAGAAAAGGAGACATGCCAAAAATTAGTCAAAGAAACAAAGTTACAAAAAGTTTATACAAGAAGCAGCTGGCAGCAATTCTACAACATGTACAATCAGATTGTGAACGTCGATACAATGGAGCGCAGACTCCCAACCACTGGAGTACCGCATTGGAAGGAGCCCTGAAACCCGATCAGGTAAAACCACATAACCAGACGGGGAATACTGAATATATCTGATGATAACAATTGTTCAAGGAAAATAAAAAGATCAATAAAGTGGACCTGTCATCAGGTTCCTTCACGTTTTGAGTATGCTCAGTAATGTAACAATGTAACACTTCCACATATTTATGACTTCTCACAGAGATCACAGTACCCCCCCTCCAAAAAAACCCATCATCTGCATCACGCTACTCCTCCCCGAAAATACCGTCCTCTGCTTTTCTTTGAATGGCACCATCTTTGTTCAGGCATTACCCTGACCCACTGGACTGAAACGCGTAAGCGTTGGGCTCTTGTAGGTAATCTTTTACCTGTGAACAAATAAAGCAAAACCGCTATCTGCAAGCTGAGTGCCGCTTATATCAATACAGGCAAGTGGATTAGCTTGACAAGAGCCACAGGGTGCCCCACGAACCCGCATGAAGTCTTATAATGGCCTGGAGTAGAGCGGCAGTGGGTTTGTGTCTATATCAGGGGTCTCCAAACTTTTTAAACTAAGGGCCAGTTTACTGTCCTTCAGACTTTAGGGGGGCCGGACTAGAGCCAGTGAGAGTAGAAAATGTCTTGGTGTCTACAACAATGCCCTATCCTTGGTATCAGTGGGAGGAATAGTGCCCCATCATTGGTATCAGTGGGGGGAATAGTGCCCCATCTTTGGTGTCAGTGGGGGGAATAGTGCCCCATCTTTGGTGTCAGTGGGAGGAATAGTGCCCCATCTTTGGTATCAGTGGGAGGAATAGTGCCCTATCCTTGGTATCAGTGGGAGGAATAGTGCCCTATCCTTGGTATCAGTGGGAGGAATAGTGCCCTATCCTTGGTATCAGTGGGGGGAATAGTGCCCCATCTTTGGTGTCAGTGGTAGGAATAGTGCCCCATCATTGGTATCAGTGGGAGGAATAGTGTCCCATCGTTGGTGTCAGTGGGAGGAATTACTCCCCATCGTTGGTGTCAGTGGGAGGAATAGTGCCCCATCATTGGTGTCAGTGGGAGGAATAGTGCCCCATCGTTGGTATCAGTGGGAGGAATTACGCCCCATCATTGGTGTCAGTGGGAGGAATAGTGTCCCATCATTGGTATCAGTGGGAGGAATAGTGTCCCATCGTTGGTATCAGTGGGAGGAATTACGCCCCATCATTGGTGTCAGTGGGAGGAATAGTGCCCCATTGTTGGTGTCAGTGGGAGGAATAGTGCCCCATCATTGGTATCAGGTATTTGGTCTAGGATGTCACAAAGCCAGCAGACAAAGCTGTCATTTAGTGGCAGTAATGATACCGGCCCTAAAATCTATGTCCTTGGTGTGCAGCGGGTGGAGGTTCGGGGGGGGGGGGGAGGCGAATGGACCAAATCTGGCCTTTTAGCTCGCCCATTCAGCAAACCACAAGCCAGTCTGGACATTCTCCGCTTAGACTGGAGGTCAAAGGTGGCTTTTTTTTAATGATAAAAGGGGAGGAGCTTTTCTGAACCATGATATTGTAACAAGTCCGGAATAAAAGGTCCAATTTAATAAAATCTTCTGCCGTCATTTCACCCGCTTTACAAGTTTGCTTGAAAAAAAATCCTGACATGTCACAGTATACTGTACAGCAATAGTATCATATTTAACCGCTTCAATACCCCTTTCCTGCCCAGGCTAATTTTCAGCTTTTGCACTTTGAATGACGATTGCCTGGTCATGCAACACTGTACCCATATCAAACTTTTATATATTTTTTTGGTGGTATTTAATCACCACTGGGGTTCTTATTTTTTGGTAAACAAACGAATAAAAACCAAAATTTTTGAAAAAAAATTTTTTCTTAGTTTTTGTTATAACATTTTGTAAATAAGTAATTTTTCTCCTTCGCTGATGGGTACTGATGAGGAAGCACTATTATAAAGCACTGTTGGGCACTGATAGGCAGCACTGATGGGCAGCCTTTATGGGCACGGATAGGAGGCACTGATGTGTACTGATAGGTGGCACGGATGAGTGGCACTAATTGGCACTGATAGACGGCACCGATAGGTGGCACTGATGAAGAGGCATTGACAGGCATCACTGATGGGCACTGAAAGGCAGCACTGATGGGCACTGAAAGGCAGCACTATTGGGCACTGAAAGGCAGCACTGATGGGCACTGATGAGGAAGCACTATTATGCAGCACTGATGGGCACTGATAGGCACTGATAGGCGGGAACTGATTGTCAGCTTTAATGGGCATGGATAGGTGGCAATAATGGGCACTGATAGGCGGCACTGAAGTGTACTGATAGGTGGCACTGATGGGCGGCATTAGTTGGCACTGATAGGTGGCATTGATGAAGAGGAATTGACAGGCATTACTGATGTGCACTGAAAGGCAACACTGATGGGCACTGATGGGAATCACTGGTGGGCACTGGCAGGCCTCGCTGATGGGGCTGTACTGATAATCATTGCTCTCCTCTCCTCAGCGTGAATAGGGGAAAGCTGGTAACTGGCACCTCCTATTTACACTGTGATCAGCTGTGATTGGACACAGCTGATCACATGGTAAAGAACCTACGTCATAGGCTCTTTACCGCGATCGAAGATGTGGGGTGTCTGAGTGGCACACCGCACCATCGATCGCCCCCTGGGGGGGGGATATGGTTAAGGTACTCTCTACCAACGGAGCCCCAGTGAAGTGATTGTGCCTAACCTGGATGATGCCAGAACAAAGATGGCCCTGTCCTTCTGGAGAAAAAAAAAACAGTTGGAGGCATTGCTGGGGGTGGGGGTGATCCTGTGATCTCTGGGAGAGGTGATAAATATCTGGAAAGGGTCAAACTGACACATTCCTCAGCATGCAATAAATACCCGATGCTAGGTCCACTTTTAATACCAAATTACCATAAAGCGCGCTCCACGTACGTTAATTCAATTCTGACAGATGAGTGCGTCATCCGCCGCACTGTACGGACCCCGGATTTCTCTGTGAGGCAGGAAAGCCGGCCAACCACAAACAGCAGGGAGGCCGCCGTACACCACAGTGCCGTCACTCCGGGTGCTCGCATGTGCCGTCTGCGCACTTTTATTAAACAAAACTGAATTGTGTGTTTGGATAACCTGAAATGTTTGCAAATATTATTACACTTTATTGTAAATATCTGCTAAGTGTGAGATTAGCCCTTTCCGGGAACATAGCGTGTCCTTGGCTTTGACCCAGCACATCTTCCTCCGCACCACACCGCCAATCACCTGTCTGCACGGCATGCTGGGATTTGTGGTCATGCAAAGGCCGATAGGTGGCCCATATATGCCCTCTACAGGGATCCTGAGCTGCTGCTGCATTGCATACTCCTCGTTTTCGGCTCTGGGTAGACATGTGCGGTTCGTTTAGTTCCAAATCAAAATTCGGAACAAAATTTTAGTAATTCGGAGATTCGGATGTATCCAAATTTCCGAATGACAATAGTAACGAATTTAAATAATAAAACTAAATGTACATATTGCTGACTATTGCTGATTTCCTTCCAAAGACTATTGTGTATTGGTGTTAGAATATAGCAGTCTTTCGAAATTCTAATTTCTAAAAGAATAGAATAAAATAAAAGAGAATAGTATAAAATAGAAAGAATATAGCCATCTTCCGAAATTTGAATTTAGAAAAGAATACAATAGAATGGGATAGAATATAGAATAAAAGAATAGAATACAATAGAATAGAAAATAAAAGGAATAGAATAGAAAAGAATAAAAAAGAATAGAAAATATAATAATAGAATAGAAAAGAATAGAATAAAAAAAAATTGATTTGAATAGAATAAAATAGAAAGAATACAGCCATCTTCCGAAATTTGAATTTAGAAAAGAATACAATAGAATGGGATAGAATATAGAATAAAAGAATAGAATAAAATAGAATATAAAATAAAAGGAATAGAATAGAAAAGAATAAAATAGAATAGAAAATATAATAATAGAATAGAAAAGAATAGAATAAAAAAAAATTGATTTGAATAGAATAAAATAGAAAGAATACAGCCATCTTCCGAAATTTGAATTTAGAAAAGAATACAATAGAATGGGATAGAATATAGAATAAAAGAATAGAATAAAATAGAATATAAAATAAAAGGAATAGAATAGAAAAGAATAAAATAGAATAGAAAATATAATAATAGAATAGAAAAGAATAGAATAAAAAAAAATTGATTTGAATAGAATAAAATAGAAAGAATACAGCCATCTTCCGAAATTTGAATTTAGAAAAGAATACAATAGAATGGAATAGAATATAAAATAAAGCAATAAAATAGAAAAGAAGAAAATAGAATAGAAAATATAATAATAGAATAGAAAAGAATAGAATAAAAAAAAATAGATTTGAATAGAATAAAATAGAAAGAATATAGCCATCTTCCAAAATTTTAATTTAGAAAAGAATACAATAGAATGGAATAGAATCTAAAATAAAAAATAGAATAAAATAGAATATAAAATAAAGGAATAGAATCTAAAATAAGAAAATAGAATATTAAATATAATAATAGAATAGAAAAGAATAGAATAAAAAAATAGATTTGAATAGAATAAAATAGAAAGAATATAGCCATCTTCCGAAATTTTAATTTAGAAAAGAATACAATAAAATGGGATAGAATATAAAATAAAAGAATAGAATAAAATAGAATATAAAATAATGGAATAGAATAGAAAATAAGAAAATAGAATAGAAAATATAATAATAGAATAGATTAGAATATATTAAAATAGAAATAATATAACGGTCTTTTGAAATTCAAACTTCGAATAGAATAGAACCAGCTTTTCTTCGCATTGAATTTGGATCGATTTGATATTTTCAAATCGGATTCGATTCGAAAACTTCTAATCCATTGGAAAAACTAATTTTGTTACGAATGCAACAAAAACAAAATTAGTAACTTAACGAATCGATCCGAAGCAAAACACATTTTTTTCGTTCTGCATAGGTTCTAGCTCTAGATGGACTTGATGCTGCGATTTTTGGCTTGTTGTGGTGATGACTACTCAGATACGAGGATGGACATAGTAGCCCAACACCCGTGTCATGTGAGGTCGTATCATAAACACACACACACAACGTATCCCCACTACATCTTGGCCATTATTTTTTATTCTATGGATTAAAATACATTAAAACCCTTCTTTTTATGTTTTCGAGTAGGGAAGGGTTATGAGTAGGAAATGGGTTTTTGTGTCCCGTTGGGGAAATTTCCCTTCAGTTCCTATCCTGAAACAACAGATAATGTAGAAAGGATGTGAGTGCCGTAGAGACCATGACGGTGCCATGAGACCGAAAATTTAGGAAAATCTAAAATTAGGAGTTGTCACCACGACAGGAAATTGGAGCTCTGACAGTAGGGAGTAGGACACCTGTTTTGGTTGACAACTGTTTTTTTTTCTACTGGAAACGTGTTGGTAGAGTGCTGGACTCAAAAATAGAAGGGTGGGGTTTGAAATCCTAATATAGGAGGCAGCTGTCAGCAGGGGTATCCTTGGGGGTCCCCCCAGAGTTGTCCAAATAATGTAGAAAGGGTGGGAGGGACCCAGTTAAGAGGTCAGAAGAGAGAGACAATATGTTTAAGGAGCAACTCTTTGTCATCCTTGGGGGTCCCCAGAGTAGTCCAGAGAATGTAGAAATAATGAGAGTGCCACACTTCTGATGTCTAGTAAATTTTAATTGCATGCCAAGAGGTCAGAAGAGAAAACCAACGCGTTTCTGAGAATCATTACTCCTCTTCATCAGGGTTTGGATGCTGGCAATAAATGAACAGAGTACTGACCAGTGACCCAAACTAGTACTGATCTTATCCTTCCGTTGTGCAATCTGCAGTCCAGTGTTCTCTTTATTCATTGGCAGCACCCAAGCTCTGATGAAGGGTAGTATTAAGCCTCTGAAACGCGTTGGTTTTCTCTTCCTACCTCTCTTACACTCATCTTTTCCACATTCTCTACACAACTCTGGAGCCCCCCCCAAAGGATGATAAAAAGTTGCCCCTTAAATTTTGATTTTGAACCCTATCCTTCTACTTTTAGTTGCCTACAGCAGAAACAACAAGTAGTGAGAAAAACTCCCCCCAAATTAAGGGGAAAGAGTTGAAGAGGAAGCTCCTCTAGAGGATTTCCCATTTCCTGTTCTGGTGACAACTCAAAATTTCTCAGATTTTTAGTCTCGGTAAAAATGGCCATCAAGACAAATGGAGAAAGCGAATCTCCTGAACAGGGAAACAGAGAGCAACAGAATCTGACAGGGTTAATGGCCCTTTCCTAGACTTTTCAAACTAAAGAACACACTCCAGGGGTGTCTAAGGGTTCCATTGTAAGGAGCATTCTTCAAACTAATCACCAATGTAAGGAGCATTCTTCCCATTGACCACCAATGTAAGGAACATTCTTCTCACTGATCACCAATGTAAGGAACATTCTTCTCACTGATCACCAATGTAAGGAACATTCTTCTCACTGACCACCAATGTAAGGAACATTCTTCCCACTGATCACCAATGTAAGGAACATTCTTCTCACTGATCACCAATGTAAGGAACATTCTTCCCACTGATCACCAATGTAAGGGACATTCTTCTCACTGATCACCAATGTAAGGAACATTCTTCTCACTGATCACCAATGTAAGGAACATTCTTCCCACTGATCACCAATGTAAGGAGCATTCTTCTCACTGACCACCAATGTAAGGAACATTCTTCTCACTGATCACCAATGTAAGGAACATTCTTCTCACTGACCACCAATGTAAGGAACATTCTTCTCACTGATCACCAATGTAAGGAACATTCTTCTCACTGATCACCAATGTAAGGAACATTCTTCCCACTGATCACCAATGTAAGGAGCATTCTTCTCACTAATCACCAATGTAATGGGGCTTTATCCCAATAATCTCCAAAGAATTAATTTTAGAAGGGGGTTTCCCGAGTCCCTAAAACTATTTCAAGGCTTCCACTAGGATTCAAAGGTTGAGAAAGGCTGCAATAAGGAGTCAGTCCACCCAGTTGAACAGGAACAGAGTCGGGAATAATATCAGGGAGATCTTGCTGCTGGGAGAACCCAAGACATAAAACAAGACGGGGGCTCAACCAGCCAACCAGGCTTCACCTATAACAATATTTGCACATTTAAAGACCTTTTTAAATGAGTCTTCCTAAAAATAGTTTTTTTTTTTTTCGTTTTAGATTGGGTTGTGAGGGGTTCGAATAGACATGTGCAGAACGGAAAAATTTGTTTAATTTCGGATCGATTCCTTGTGTTACTAATTTTGTTTCTTTGATTCATTTCGGGATTTTAGTTTCATTTAATTTTGTTTTGTTAATTAATTTTCTAACAAATTCCAAATTTTCAGGAAGGCTTCCAATTTGCATCAATCAAAAAAAAAAAACTGAATTCTGTGTGAAGAATTGCTAGTTGTTAAGGAGCAGGCCGAGAAGCCGGCCGCCTCGTCCTTAACAACCGATGACTCATCAGCTGTCAGCAGGCTTCCCCACTGACAGCTGAAATGTAAACAATACAATGTCGGCAAAGGGAGGGGACGAACAAGCTTCCCCCCCCTCCTGAAACAAACCAGGCTGCTTGCCTTCAACATGGAGAGGGTGCTTTGGGGTGCCCCCCAAAGCACCTTGTCTCCATGTTGATGGGGACAAGGGCCTCTTCCCGACAACCCTGGCCAGTGGTTGTCGGGGTCTGCGGGCGGGGAGCTTATCGGAATCTGGAAGCCCCCTTTAACAAGGGGGCCCCCCAGATCCTGGCCCCCCCCTATGTGAATGGGTATCCTGGCAGCCTGGCAGGCCAGGAAAGGGGGACGAGCGAGCGCCCCCCCCCCCAACCATACTAGCCCATATGCCCTCAACACGCCTCTTCACCACAACCCTGTGCTGTGGTTGTGGGGGTCTGCAGGCAGGGGGCTTATTGGAATCTGGAAGCCAAAGGAGCCCCCAGATCCTGGCCCCCTCCTATGTGAATGAGTATGAGTAGTATGTCTACACATTCACCAAAAAAAAAAAAAAATGCAAAAAGTGAGTAAAGACATCGTAAATCACGATGCCTGCTGCACAACCTGGACCTGAAAAAAGCGAGAAAGAAAAAACCTCCAGTCTTGTCGAAGGCTCCCGCCGTCCGCCAGCTCCGTCGTCTGACAGTTGTTAAATAGTGAAGGGGCGGGGCCACCAGATGACATCACTGGTTGGCTCCGCCCCCTTGTGACGTGGGCAGCCCAGCATGCAAGGGAGTTAAAGGGGGCTTCCAGATTCCAATAAGCCCCCTGCTCGCAGACCCACACAACCACTGGCCAGGGTTGTGGGTAAGAGGCCTTTGGTCCAAGGTGCTTTGGGGTGGGGGGTAGAGCCCCCACTGCCCCAAAGCACCCCCCTCGTGTTGAGGGCATGTGGCCTGGTATGGTTCAGGAGGGGGGGGGCGTTCGTCCCCCCTTTCCTGGCCTCCCGGGCTGCATTCTTGGATAAGGGTTTGGTATGGATTTTTGGGGGATCCCACGCCATTTTATTTATTTTTTTCATTTTTGTGTGGGGTTCCCCTTAAAATCCATACAAGACCCGAAGGGTAGCCACAGCCTAATACCATTATGCCTTAAAATAAATATGGAGGCTGCCATTGTTGACTTGTCCTTTAAAAAACCTACCATGTAGCCTCAGAAAACGACTAAGGCCAGACGGCCAGGCATGTTGCATTTTCAAAAGGTCAGTACTGGCAGCCTTCTTATTGCTCTCTCAGTGCACTTTAAGGGGTAACAATGGCGAACCAGTGAACAAAACCTTACGTTGGTTTTAGACAATGAAGACCAGTCACTTCAGGTTCAAGAAAATGGTAAATTCTATGGGCCCCGGTATATTGGACCGCAAAGTGTCTGCAGGTCACGTGACCTACCTGATGTCGCTGATAGGCCGAAAACATTCCTTCAAACTCTTCCAGGTCCAGCATTTTAAAGGCTCTGATGTCATCAATCTCATTCCAGATTGTGTCGCTGATTTTATCCTACAATGCAAAAGAAATGAAAGCATAAATAAGAAAGGCTTAAGTAATAAATTTTTTTTTTAAAATGTAATAAAAAAAAAATTGGTAAATATTATGAATTAAATGCATAAGTAATAAAAAAAATTAATACATAAATAATAAAAAAATGAATACATAAATAATTTATACAAAAATGATACTGCACCTGCAGTCATAAATTCATTATTAATAAAAATAAATACGTAATAAATACATTTTATTAAAATAAATACATAAATAAATAACTAAATAAAAAAAACTTAAATTAATAATTTGTAAATAAAAATTATACTGTAATTGCAGAAATAATTTTTAATAAAAACAAATCTATAATAAAATAAAAAAATGTAAAAAAAATGTTATTAATGCATAAATAATAACTAAATATTTTTTTTTTACAAATTATTTAACACATAACACATATTCGTTACTGCACTGTAAAGAAATAAATGTGCCCTCAACAGATAGCTGAGAACGGTTTTCTGTGATGTTAGACAATTGTTTGACACTTTATTTTTATAATTTATTTATTTTCTCCTTTTTTTTTTTTTTTTTTTGCATTCTTTTATTTAAGATATTTAAAGTGTTACAATGCAAAGAAAGCATACGAAAAACACTCACTACAAACACCAGTAATATATAAATGAATATTTGAATAATAAAGTAAAAAAAAAAAAATATATAAATTTTTTTTTTTTCATTTAGTTATAATATTTTTTTTTTTACATAAAATGCAGCTAAGATCACAGAGTGGATAACAAATCACCCCCTCCGCTAACTGCCTAAGAAAAGTGATGTTTCTGCAATAGCGACCTAAAAACGGAATCCATAAGCTGACCCCAGCAGTAATGTGAAATCATTCATGGAGGTGGTGTGTGATTTTCAGCCTGGAATGTTCCAATAATACCCATAAAGTCACCTCCTTCCCTGGAGCTAATCTCTCAGTGGTAAGCCTTAGGAAAACACGGTTTATGAAGAATGATGTTTTATGGACCTCCCTGAGATATCGGCACAGACAGCGACCACTAACAACGCTGCTAGGAATCTGTCCGGGCTCTAGGTGGAAAACCACAGGCACCGCTAGAATTTACAGAAGGAGCGGGGAAGGATTGCAGTTTGTGTGCCCTTTGGCTTCTTTCATGGCAATTTCCCATGAAACCACAGACCCTCAAATAGGTCCTAAACTCGTGGTATGAGGACCTCAGGGGGTGCTTATGGTTTTTTTGCTTCTTACAGCAAGTTCCTCATTAAAATCCAAAAATTTTAAAGGGTTAGAGTAGACCATCCAAGAAAGCTATTTTGGAGTTCAACCCCCTGGACAATCTATTTTGTCTCACGGGGACCCTAATGGATTGATATCTGCTGCCCTAAGTTTCTAGTTTCATTATGTGAGACTTTCAACATCCCTGCTGGATTGTTTTTATTAGTCATTATGGAGAATTTAATAGGGGGAGCTGGAACACACAAAGATGGGTGGGACGACCCGAATACACAAAGATGGGTGGGATGACCCGAACCCCCAGGTGGACAGGAACAAAGTTGAGAATAACGACAGGGAGATCTCACTTATGGAGTATGTAAAGCAGGAGATGCACGGTTAGATTTTTGTTCGAACGTTCATATGGAGCTTCTGCAAAATCTCAGAATATTCTTTCTTGCCATCACTGAGTCAACTAATGTAGTTGAAAAACCCATTAAAAACGTGCCCAGACCAGTTATTTGAATGGAACCCCAGATGCATCAAACAGGTTTCATTACAGTATGTAGGATTTTTCTCAAGCGAAAACTACTTTCAAAGTTTTCAATTTGCTCCTTTGAACATTCTAGTCACTGCACTCCAAAAAATGAACCTCAATTTCACCCCACTATCAAAAAATGTAACTACAATTTTCAAACAAAAATTTGCGTATGACCAACTTAAGACATAAGAAGCCAGGGCTGACACAGACCACCAAAGGTCCATCTGTACCTAAAATATCACTTTTGGATGGATTGACCCAGTAATTGAATAATTCTTGGTTTTGAAACCCCATTCTAAAATCATGAGCAATAATATGAATTTGGCTTACAATTGGCATTCCAATTTATTTCAAAGGAGTTCAGTAGGGTTGAGGTCAGGATTCTGTACAGGACACTTGAGTCCCTCCACACCAAACTGGTCACACCATATCTTTATGGAGTTGGCACCACTCTTCTGGGAAGGCTTTCTACAAGATTTTGGATGGTGTCTGTAGGAGTTTTGTGCCCATTTGTGAGGTTATATACTGATGTTGAATGAGAATACCTGGCACACCATCGACATTCCAATTCATCCCAAAGGTGTTCAGTATGGTTGAGGTCAGGGTTCTGTGCAGGACACTTGTGTTCCTCCACACCAAACTAGTCGAACCGTGTCTTTAGAGATGTTGATTGAGAAGCCCTAACTTGTTCCAATTCATCCCAAAGGTGTTCAGTAAGGTTGAGGTCAGAGCTCTGTGCAGGACACTGGTGTTCCTCCACACCAAACTGGTCAAACCATGTCTTTAGAAATGTTGGTTGAGAAGACCTGACTTGTTACAATTCTAAGGTGATGAGTAGGGTTGAGGTCCCGACTCTATCTAGCCATTTAAGTTCCTCCACACTAAACTAACAAGATATTTTGGGGGTGCCCCCCAAATATTTTGTTTGTCTATAGTATGGATTCTGACCAAATCCTTTTGGGTGAGGAGCACCCCACTCCTTCATCAGTGCCTCTCATTAGTGTCCACCTGTGTCATGGGTGGAGACCTCAAGTTCTCCCATATAGAGGAGTGTATTGCTCCCATGGTTCAGAGAAGCAGGATCTCCCAGTCTATGGATAGTGTAGTACCCACTAATCATGGGGTACTTTGTCGCAGTAAGTGGGCTTAAGCACCATATAGCAATATGGTGTGACCAAATCCCCATATTTTTTAATAATGTTTTTTGAAAATGTCTAGGTGTTTTAAATAAGCCTTGCAGGAGGTAAATGTCTTTTTTGCATGTGTGCGCTGTAATATTTTGTTCCACACTAAACTAGTCACACCATGGCTTTATGGAGCTGGCTTTGTACACATGGGGCACAGTCATGCTGGAACAGAAAAGGGTCTTCACCAAACTGTTACCACAAGGTCGGAAGAGCACAATTGTCTTCAATGTCCTTGTATATTGTGGTTAATAATAGCACCCTCCACTGGAAACACCTGACCTCATTTGGATGGGGATCCACGTAATTTTGAGACACAAAGGTAGGTGTGATAGTCGGTCGCTCTGAAACATTTGGCTGCATAATGTATGTAAAGGGGCCTATCAGACTGGGTGACCAAAACTAGAAGGTCCTTGGAAAGCACCTAGAGTGGGGATACATACAGAAATGAATGTGAAGGTTCTCATTCATCCAGGTCATGATATATCTAGTTGTAGTTAGTCACATTCACCTGGACTTGTGTTGAAGAACTTTCGTAGCGTCTCCAAACCACTTCTTTAATTCCATTTGGGACACTGTGAATAATGTCCCCCTTGCAGATAGCTAAAAAAGATCATTGCTGTCAGTGGTTACTCATCTGAGAGACAGAAGTTGCTCATTGCTCAAGGAACCTTCAGCAACCTCTGGAGGAACATTCATTGAGAAAGGCTGCCTTAGAATAGAATATCAATAGCACCTCTGGATATGGCTTACAGAAACTTAACTTGCTCAGAAATTTGCACTTGTCTTAGAGGTATTAGTCCTACCATCTGAAATATGTAGGTTACTTTAGGCTGTCATCAGGTGTTCTTTCCTCTCTGAGTCCGAAAATATCTACAGACCTTAAAAATCCACCGCCAGATCATTCAAAATTTGGCCTGAACAGTCATGACTACAAACTATTGTGGTACTAACTTGCAAGACTTTATGGGGTGAATGTCTTTGCTTGCCCTGTAGAGAGCAGGAAGAATCGCTCTCAAACTTCGGGACCAACACATCAATAGGTTTCAAAAAATCCAATTTGACAGGTTTGACCATGAACAAATGAACAGTCAAAGTCAGCATTTTCTCCTTAAAGTACAACTAATGGCAAAACTTTTTTTATGTGTTGGATAGAGTGGAGAAGGATTAGGACACTTGTCAGTCTGTGGTCCCATTAAGGGGAAATACCCTCTCTATTTGTCCTGTTTACCATTATCATTGAAAGTGAAAGTAAAAGAAAGTCCCAAGTTTTGGGTTGTCCCCAGAAAAGTTATAGAGGGGAAATCTTCCAATGGGGACACTAGTTCTTATGCCCTGGGGGTCCCCATTACCTTAATTTGCATGGATTTCCACTCACTTCCTGTTTTGGTTATGAGACGGGAAGTAAAGGGAGATCTCTGCAATGAGACACAGATGACAAAAAATCTGACGGGGATTAAAACCTTCCCTTGCTCTATTCAAAATGAAAAAAAAAAAAAAAGTTTGTCAATAGTTCAAGTGTGGAAGGGTCAGATTTATTTATGGTCCAATTCACCCAAAACAATATCCTTCTAGCCCAGGGTTTCTCAACCAGGGGTCCGTTGAACCCTAGGTTTCCTCCAGAAGTTGCTAAGGGTTCCTTGAGCAATGAGGAATCTTTGCCTCTCAGATAAGTTCCCACTGACACCATTGATCTTTTAAGCTTTATCTGTAAGGGGGTCATTCTTCCCAATGACCTCAAGTATAAGGATCACTCTTCCCTCTGACCATCATACTAATGTATCATGAGGTGTAAATATAGTAATTTTTAGTAGTGGGGGTTCCATGAGTTTGTAAAGTTATTTCAAGGGTTCCTCTGTTTTGAAAAGGTTGAAGAAAGGCTGATGTAGCCTGGTGTGCTCAGCCAATGGTAATACTGTATTATAGCTCATTCAGAAAAATAGCCAGCACGTTAGCAAAGCTGAACCTCAACATTCCAGAAATGTTGAAGGTCCATTATAATGTGCAGAAATGTAAAGTGCAAAGAAAGTAACAAAAAAAAAAAACCACATCCACCAATGACTCAGAGCCTCAGTCTGTCACAGTGATAAAAGGGTGAGGGAGGGGTAAGTGAGGTGCGAAATGTTGGGGGACATGTTTATTTTCCACTTTCCCTTCCGCATTACAATGATGTACTTTATAGAAAATCTGATGTTTTGAGGTTCATCTCTGCGCTGCACTGGCTATTTTTCTGAACAAGGTTTACACAGTGAGTTACCAAAAACAGTATCCCACTTAGACCTCTGAAAAAAGACCACCTTGTACATGAAGTCACATTGGACTTTGCCATTTGTCATCACCCCTTCCTATCACGGGCTGCATATGGTGTCATATTGAAGGACCTCAGATGGGTCATGTGCCATTGACGTCCCCAACCTTCCCACAAGGCTGCTCTGCTCCTTCCACTTCCAGAATAATGGCCCCTTTGTGGTCCTATAGGAAGCGTAAGGAGAAGAATGGTTTTCACACCCAGGGAACAGAAGGTGTGAGAACATGCGAAGGGGCCAATACTTTCCAGGAGCTCAAGTTCTCTCCAAAACATTTCATAAAAGCTCAGGAAAAAGTTTATAAAGCTCTTGGATAAACATTTCCACTATACACTCATGTTGACTTTGGAGATGTAAAGCTAAAAATGTGCTTTTCTGGGTACAATGCCTAAGAAAATCGTGTAGGATAACCTGATGGAGATCCTGCTTTTCTGTTTTTCCTATAGAAGCTTTATTTTGTATATCAAGCTTAGCCAGACAGAAGGAGTGTGCTATAGAAAGTCACCAAGAAAGATTCCATATGACTCCTCACCCGCCTTCTTCCCACAAACCAACACACATACTGGAGGTCAACCGGCTTACACCTAAAATGGCTGTATTGTGAGACTGTGGTGGGGACATTAGTGTGTAAGCTCTTCTGGTGCAGAAACTGATGTGACTGGCTCAGTGTTCTCTGTACAGCACTGCGGTATATGTCAGAGCTATATATGAATAATAGTATGTGATAATGGTGGAACATTAGAGTGTAAATTTTTGTTTATTAAAAAATCATACAAACATTCAGCTTATTAATAAAAACATATTTAAATAAAAATAAACAACTAAATAAAAACAAGCGTGCTTACATCAGCAAGTAAAGGAAACCGTTTCCTGACAAGATAACATATAAAGAAACATATTTTAATGACAACAAAAAAGAGACTACAAACCCCGAACCTCAACTTAAACACAATCCAGGCTAAGAAACATTTTGAGATTTAATCGCCATCAGGATGCAATTCCAAAACCCCCCCATTCACCCCTCCCCCCCACATCATTCACCCCAACTTCCACATCACCTTGCATTCTGCAACAGCCACTCTCATTCCCTTCCCCTTCCCACCTCCCCCTCCACCATCATCCAATCCATCCCTCACTCCACCCCTTGGTGTCTTCTGACCTCCAGCCGCACTTCTGCCACGTCGAGGAGGAGGGGTTGGCATCACCATACATTCTGGTCCAGCACCCTCCACTGCCTTCACTACACTAGGAGAAACAATAGTTGCAGACAGAGACTTGACAACCACACTTTCTGACACTGACTGGGGAACCACAGACTGGGGGGACACTGACACCACAAAGAGCCTCACAGACACAGATTCTGAGAGACACTAGGATTCCCTGCTACAACCTCCGCCAACCCAGACTCTTCTCTATCCAGACGGAAAAATTCCTCCACTAGCTCTGGCTTATTGTGCAAAGCCTCAGGGAACCGGCTATAAGGGTGACCAACCTTATCACATAGGTTACATTTAATGATGTTACAGTCCCTTGCCAGATGCCCCAGTTCCTGGCACAAAGAGCACTTCTGTTCTGGACAGTTAGAGGAGAAATGTCCCTTGACTCCACATTTATGGCACTGCTTAGGTTGACCAGGGTAGAAGACAGTAATCCTATCTTTACCAATAAAGGCAGAGGAGGGCAAATGCTGGTCCACATTCCCACACAATCGCAACCTCATTGACACTGACCACCCACCCGTCCAGATTCCTCTATCATCCACAATCTTTTTTAGGGGACACAAAGTTTCACCAAACCTCCTCAACCAGACCCATGAATCCTTTGGGGGTATAGACTCATTCCTTGTCAGGATAGTCACATTCTTAATCAAGGGCTGTCGTGAGACAACTTTGGGGACAAGCCCCTTCCAGTCCGGCTGGCCCCCTTATACATGCTCAAACCGCTCCCATAACAGATCCAGTGACTCTGGACGCACAAATGACAAATCAAATTCATAGGAACCAGCCGGAAAGATAAGAGCATAAATATCCTCTGCCTTAAATCCCATGGCTAGGATCTTATCCACAACCACCCTCCCGATAGGTGGAATATCTCCTCTTTCCCACCTGAGCTGTACCACATTCCTGTGTTTAATAGAAGAAGCTGCTCCTTAATCTCTGACCTTGATCATCACTTGCCACTGGTAACAGGAGTGGTTGTTCCATGTGGCAACTGCTTCTCCCTCACCGCTGGCAACGATGCGGTTCCCCGTCCGGTGGAACCTCTGCAACTTGGTTGGGCTTCTGGTCAAAAGCCCCAACCCCGTGCTGCTTCTCTCAAACCTGGCTAGGCCTCAGACAGCCTAGCAGCCAGGTGCTCCCGGGATAGGCCTCAGGCTTCTGGCTTAGCAACCCGGAGCCTTATGACACACGTCCACCCAGACAGCCGCCCGGGTGGCACAGAACACTGATCACCTGACTCCTCCTGAATAAATAGGCTCTCCCAGCAGGCCAAGGAAATAAAGAAACCCCTGCCAATTGGCTGAGACAACCCATCCACTCCTAGTCTGAATTCACTATGCCCTAGTCCAGTGATGGCAAACCTTGGCACCCCAGATGTTTTGGAACTACATTTCCAATGATGCTCATGCACTCTGCTGTGTAATTGAGCATCATGGGAAATGTAGTTCCAAAACATCTGGGGTGCCAAGTTCGCCATCACTGCCCAGTCATTCTAATGCCACTGGGAACAATTTGTCTCCTACTACAATGTATCAATCAGGAACAATCTGTCTCCTACTACAATGTATCAACCGGGAACAACAATCTGTCTCCTACTACAATGTATCAACCAGGAACAACAATCTGTCTCCTACTACAATGTATCAACAAGGAACAACAATCTGTCTCTTACTACAATGTATCAACCGGGAACATCAATCTGTCTCCTGATACAATCCCATCGTGTCCCCCTCACCAAAATATTCAGCTTTACGGATCTGCACCCCCCAGGCAGAGCTGTCTGTGTCCCACTGCCCCCCTAGAAAGATTTTTACTCACTTCCTGTACAGGTGACACAACTGGAAGTGGAAGGAAATCACTTTGCCTTTAGACAGCTGTCACTGGAACAGGTATCCTCATTGTAAGATTTCTCCCTTTGGTGACAAATGTAACATTTTGAATTTTTCATTGTTATCTGTCCCTGTGACAAGGAGCGGCCGGTCCATAAGGGGTGCAGGGGCGCTGCCCCTCTAGTTTGCATGCGGAGAGCTGGACTCAAAGGTTTCTACAAGTCTTTTTTTTTCAAGCCACATGATTAGAGCCGGAAGCTCTAATTGGCTTGAAAAAGGTTGGGCTTGGGGTGCAGAGCACTGTGAAGGAGAGAGAGTGCGGGGTGCGGGGGGGACCGTGGAGGGGGGAGTGTGGGGGGACCGCGGAGGGTGGAGTGCGGGGGGGTCATGGAGGGGCGAGTGTGGGGGGACCGTGGAGGAGAGAGTGTGGGGAGAACATGGAGGGGGGGGGGGAAGGGGGAAACTGTGGAGGGTGGAGTGCAGGGGGGGGTCGTGGAGGGGAGAGCAGGGGGGGGACCGCTGAGGGGGGTAGTGCGGAGAGACCGTGGAGGAGAGAGTGCAGGGAGACCATTGAGGGTAGACCGTGGTAGGTGGAGTTGGGGGGGTCCGTGGAGGGGAGAGCGCTGGTGGACCGTGGAGGGTAGATCGGGGGGACCGCAGAGGGGGGTAGTGTGGGGGGACAGTGAAGGAGGGAGTGCGGGGGGGGGTCATGGAGGGGTGAGCACGGGGGGATCGTAGAGAGGGTAGTGCGGGGGGGACTGTGGAGGAGAGAGTGCAGGGAAACCGTGGAGAGAAAAACATTGAGGGGGAGTGTGGGGGGACAGAGAGTGGAGGGTGGGGGGACCACGGAAGAGGGAGTGTGGGGGGGTCGTGGGGGGACCGTGGAGGGGGGAGTGTGGGGGATGAGCAAGGGGGGAGTGCAGGGGGACAGTGGGGGTGGAGTGTTGGGGGACCATGAAGGAGGGAGTGTGGGGGGACCTTAAAAGGTGGAGTGCAGGGGGGTCAGGGAGGGATGAGCACAGGGGGATCGTGGAGAGGGGAGTGCGGGGGGACGGTGGAGGAGAGAGTGCGGGGAGACCGTGGAGGGAAAACCGTGAAGTGGGGAGTACGGGGGGTCGTGGAGGGGAAAGCGTGGGGGGAACGTGAAGGGGGACAGTGGAGGGTGGACTGCAGGGGGGACCATGAAGGGGGCAGTATAGGGGGACCATGGAGGAGGGAGTTTGTGGGGGTCATGAAGGGGTGAGCGCAGGGGGGCGGTGGAGAGGGGAGTGTGGGGGGGATCATACCATGGAGTGGAGGGCTGAGTGCGGACTGGGGGGGTGTGTTTGCCGCCGCCCCCCCCCCCCCCCAAAAAAAAAAGTTTAGCACCAGCCGCCACTGCCAGTGACTATGGCCACAGGAGAGATAAAGCAAATTTCCTAATCAAAGGGAATAGACATCAATAAAAATCTGACAGAGCCTCAAATCCCTCACAACTCTATACACGTGTATACGGAAACAAACAAAAAAGCCTTTGGCTTTAGATATTTAGCAGTCTATTAATGAAAAAAAAATGCTGTGCGAATGTCTCAAGCGTTTGCACAGCCACCACGAATAATCCCCATAATTTGCCTAATATTTTTTTTTTTCTATGATCGTCAGCTCCATCTAGTGGCCATAATGTGGTATTTTCCTGATATAACATCAAGCATAAAAATACTGCATTATGGCCACTAGATGGTGTTGAAAATCATAGAAAAAAAAAATATTAGGCAAATTATGGGGATTATTCGTGGTGGCTGTGCAAACGCTTGAGACATTCGCACAGCATTTTTTTTTCATTAAGAAGATCAACCACTTGAGCTCCAGAAGGTTTTACCCCGTTCATGAAATTATTGGCTATTCGGCACTGTGCTACTTTAACCACTTACTGACCGTATACTGTACATATACAACGGCAAGGTGGACTCTCTGCACAGAATCAGGTACAGGTATGTAATTCTGCACTTCCAGGTCTGGGGCACGAACACGCGCCGCCGGAGACCCACTCCCGCTGTAATTGAGTTTTTATTTATTTTTTTATTGGACATAACTGAAAACAGCCACCATTTAAAAAAAAAAAAAAGTATCTTTGTTGTGTTAGCTTTGTAAATTGAACCCTATGCACCGTATCAATGCATCTGAAATGTGAATTATATTGCCAGATTATAAAGATTTTGAACATTTAAAAACAAATGTGAAAAAGACATAAAGAAATAAAAAAATAAATAAATAAACGATCCAGGCAATGAGCAAATCATCAATATATGTGATTGGAATAAATATTATAGAAACATAATCAGGAATAACAATTTTTTTTTTTTGAGGGAGGAGCCCATTAAACAGGAGCGCCCCCTATCGTACCTCGTTCAGTTTGGACCAGTTGAAAGACTTCAGCGGATGTGACGGCTGCGGGATCGATTTCTTCCTCAAGTTAGTTCCGGGGTTAAATGAGTTCAGGGGCGGCGCCATCATACCCATTCCAAAGAAAGGCGGAGCTCCGGGCGGCGGAGGGGGGCCCCCTGGTGGCGGTGGTGGAGGAGGGGGTGGAGGGAAACAGGAAAACGATTGGGGCGGAGGAGGGGGTGGTAAGTTTTCGGATAAGGATGGAGGGATAGGGATGGGGCCCCCCGGAGGTGGGGGTGGGGGAGGAGGAAAGGAGAGGGCGCCCCCATTCTGAAAAACACAAGATGCAAAAATTATAATTACACCGGCGAGAAATAGTCAGCTTTATTCTCTGATTTTACTGTATCTGTGATAATTCCGCCATCAAAACATCCAATTCACATTTCTTAAATATCACTTTATTTTTATATTAAATATGTAGACATGTGCAATCCGTTTCGTTTCCAATTTAGTTTTTTAACAAATTTCGACAAATTCGTTAATTCGGAAACATCGGAATTAACAAAACATCCCCGAATTTCCGAATATTCGGAAATTCGTAAAACCAAAAACCCGAAAATTCCAAAATTTGAAATAATAAATATTAAATTATAGATATTGGAATTTCCTTTCAAATTTGTCTGTTAGTGAACGTTAGGAATATGAATTTATCCCAAGTTATGAATTATCCAAAATAAAGAATGGAACGGAACGCAACTAATGGAACGTAACAAATTAATAATAATAAATAATAATAAATAACAATAATAATAATAATAAAAACTTTTTATTATTATTATTTATGATTAATTTGTTCCATTTTAGAATAAATCAGGTGGGAATTTTTTTTTTTTTTCACCAAATCCATGGATCCCCCTCCTCTCTTACTGAGAGCTCGTTGAGCTGAGCCATCAGCTCCCCCATCTGGTCCCGGGCGTGCCGCAGCTCCACCGACTCTTTCTGCAGCTTGTCCTTCATCTTGTTGAGGGTCTTCATCATGTCCTCCTTCTCCTGAGTCTTCGTCTCGCACTCCCTCTCCTTCCTCTCCAGCCGGCTGGTCAGCTCCGTGTGCTCTGGAGGAGGAACAGAGGAGGAACTTTTCAACACTCGATAACCCAGCAGCCTAAAAACGGATCTCAAATTGCTCTTCCTATCCTATAGATTGTAATGTGACCATCAATGGCTTTGTTGTTAAATGAAGCCAAGTCCATGACAGCTGTTAGTAATGGTTGAGGGGTGCTATACGTCCTCATCTGCAAGGAATTTATACATACTCCTTGGTAATGGATCCAAATCATGCAAATCAGTACCCAGATCTAAGGGGGGCACTGGGGTGGGCTCCCCAGTTTTCAGTTACACCCTTCTACTAGGTCTCTGAGACCAGTGTGCTTATTGAGCCATGATGTAAAGGGGGACACTCTGATGGGGACGGTTGATGTAAGAGGTCACTCTGATGGGGACCCTGATGCAAGGTTGGACTTTGATGAGGGCTCCTGATGTATGGGGAGGGGGGGGGGGTTATGTTATGCAGACTCCTGATGTATTGGGGGAGGGACTCTTATGAGGATTTCTGATGTAAGGTTGGATTTTGATGAGGACTATGATGGGGGTACCTGATTTTAATGGGGAATCCTGATGTATGGGGGGGGGTGATGCAAACTCCTGATGTATTAAGGAAGGGGGGAGGGGGAGGGACTGTGATGAGGCCACCTTAGGTAAAGTCTCCTGATGTATGGGGGGGGGGGTATATGATGAGGACTCCTGATGTATGGAAGGGACTGTAATGAGGATATCTGATTTATTGGGGGGGGGGGACTCTGATGAGGACTTCTGATGTATGGGAGGGACTGTGATGAGGACCCCTGATGGAAGGGAGTACTCTGATGGGGGTAATTGATGCAAAGGGGAACTCTGATGGGGACCCAGATGTAAAGGGGCACTGTGATGGGGACACGGATACAAGTTGGATGCAATGGGGACTCCTGATGTATGGAAGGGACTGTAATGAGGACATCTGATGTATGGGGGGGGACACTGATGAGGACTTCTGATGTATGGAAGGGACTGTAATGAGGATATCTGATGTATGGGGGGGGACTCTGATGAGGACTTCTGATGTATGGGAGGGACTGTGATGAGGACCCCTGATGAAAGGGAGTACTCTGATGGGGGTAATTGATGCAAAGGGAGTACTCTGATGGGGGTAATTGATGCAAAGGGAGTACTCTGATGGGGACCCAGATGTAAAGAGGCACTGTGATGGGGACACGGATATAAGGGGGACGCTGTGGGGACTCCTGATGTATGGGGGGGGTCAGACTTCGATGAGGACCACTGATGTAAGTGGTGACTGTGATGTAAGGTTGGACTTTGATGAGGACTGCTAATATAAGGGGGGGGGGATTATGATGGGGGGTACCTGATTTAAGGGGGGACTCCTGATGTATGAGGGGGGGGATGTGATGTATTTGGGGGTGGGACTGTGATGAGGACCTATGATGTATGGGGGGACTGTGATGAGGACCCCTAATGTAAGGGGGGAGGGGGAAACTGTGGTAAGGACACTTGATGTAAGGTTGAACTATGATGAGTACCTCTGATGCATGGGGGGGGGGGGCTGTTATGAGGACTCCTAATGTAAGGTGGGACTATAATGGTGACTCCAGATGTATAGGGGGACTAGGATGGTGACTCCTGAAGTAAGGGGGGGAGGGGTGGGACCCCTGATGTAAGGAGGACTATGATGGTGACTCCTGATGTAAGGGGGGCTATGATGGTGACTCCTGATGTACGGGGGGACTATGATGGTGACTCCTGATGTAAGGGGGGGACTATGATGGTGACTCCTGACGTAAGGGGGGACTATGATGGTGACTCCTGATGTAAGGGGGGGACTATGATGGTGACTCCTGATGTAAGGAGGACTATGATGGTGACTCCTGATGTAAGGGGGGGGACTATGACGGTGACTCCTGATGTAAGGAGGACTATGATGGTGACTCCTGATGTAAGGGGGGGGACTATGACGGTGACTCCTGATGTAAGGAGGACTATGATGGTGACTCCTGATGTAAGGGGGGGGACTATGACGGTGACTCCTGATGTAAGGAGGACTATGATGGTGACTCCTGATGTAAGGAGGACTATGATGGTGACTCCTGATGTAAGGAGGACTATGATGGTGACTCCTGATGTAAGGGGGGGGACTATGACGGTGACTCCTGATGTATGGAGGAACAGTGATAGGTCTGCCAGGTAAAAGGGGACACAGGTTCTGTTTAGTCACCTAATCTAATCTTTCTCACTGCTGTATGCAGATGAGCTGTGATGATGATATTCTTTTCATAAAATATAAATTTTTCAAAAAAGTTAAAAATTGGAATAAAAAAATGAAACAATGCGATACATTGTAACAAAGCATTGCACCGCTCCTACATAATGTAGATCAGCGAACAGACGTTATTAGGGTCAGGTGTACAGCCCATCATTATACTCAGCTCACCCCAATCTGGGCGTTTTACCACCCTGGAGTTCTACAATACGAACACCCCATAAGTCACCCACACACAGAGCCACTTACCTTTCCTGAACTTCTCTGCTTGTTCCCGCCATTGCTTCACCTCGTTCTCATTGACTAACCTGAAAAGAAAAGAAAGCAGACCGGCTTTAGGAATATTATACAGCTGGACGCCATTTACTACGCCCCCCACAGGGAAGGACTGGACTGTGACCCTGTCTGTTCAGATGTTCGATAGACACTTCAGGTCCAGTGTTCTCTGTACAGCACTGTGGTATATGTAGGAGCTATACAAATGTTTAATAATAATAGTGTGTGACTGTGGGGGGACATTAGAGTGTAAGCTCCCCTGTTGCAGAGACTGATTTGAATGGCTCAGTGTTCTCTGTACAGCACTTCTATATATGTCAGAGCTATATAAATGTATAATAATAATCATGTGTGACTGGGGGGGACATTAGAGTGTAAGCTCCTCTGGTGCAGAGACTGATGTGACTGGCTCAGTGTTCTCTGTACAGCACTTCTGTATATGTCAGAGCTATATAAATGTATAATAATAATCGTGTGTGACTGCGGGGGGGGGGTATTAGAGTGTAAGCTCCTCTGGTGCAGAGACTGATGTAATTGGCTCAGTGTTCTCTGTACAGCACTGCAGTATATGTCAGAGCTATATTAATGTAGAATAATAATAATAATAGTGTGTGACTGTGTTGGGACATTAGAGTGTAAGCTCCTTTGGTGCAGATAGTGATGTGTATGCCCCTTTGTACAACACTATAGTTTGAAAGCACGTGGAGGGCACAGATAACGTACATCTTTATAATATTCTTGACATTGAAGTTCTCCAGTGCGGACACATCAGGATCTTCTCCGCTCTCATCCTGAAGGACGATTTGCTGTAAAATCCGGTCCAGGAGCTGCCAGTGCTGCAGATTACTTCCATTCCGCTTGTCTGTGTCCAAGTAGAGACATTGCTGGTTATACACTTAACAAATACATGTCCACACCAGGGAGGTTTACCCTCACTTCCTGTCTAGGTGATGACTGTCAGAACAGGAAGAGAAGAGATACCTCTGTGATGACATTTAAGATCTGACAGATCTAAAGATCTAACCCTTCCCCACTCTATCCAATACTAAAATAAAGTTGGGCTTTCCGAGTGTAGCCCTCTTGTCCTAAACAGGGGCTACTATGTCAATGTCGTTTTTAGCTAGGTAGTAGTTAGCTCAGATGGTTGTATAGTTGTTCACCTGGTTTTAACCTAAGCTTAAGTTGGCTTGCAATTTTTCACTATCGCCAGTAGATGTCACTGTATCAATGGTCATAGTATGAGATTTCACAAGCAAAACTATAAAAAGTATATTTTCTTCAGCCAATCCAGTAGGAGGTTTATACCACTGGTGCATGCTGGGGAGGATATAAATATTTGGGATAAGCCATGCGCTCGCTCTCTTCCCTTGGGCTGAGGCATAGGGAGATGCTGCTGGATGGAGCTCTGCTGTTAGATCCAATAGCAAGTATGATGCCTAACATGTGCTTAAGTAATCCTGAAGTTGTCCTGCCTGGTGGGGAGGAAGCTATGCCAAGGAGGAGACCCCTTGCTGGAGAGAGCCAAGAAGAAGGCTGGTCTCTCAGAAGGTCCTGGTGACTCACTCAGAGGACACACTAAAATTTGGGAACATGCTTACAGTGTTTCCGGGTCAGCTTAAAGGTTCTGACACTGTGAAGCTGCACATTGATCTGGATCTGGGGATTCTGTAAGTGATCTGCTACGGTATCTGGGACTCCTCACCCCCTGAACCGTTCTACAATAAATCTTTACAAAGATGAAAACTGACCGGCACCCAATATCCTTTCTTGGTCCCCCCATTTTAGCCATGGACTCAGCCCTAAGAGTGAAATGCTAGCCTGCCCCTGCCTCTGGAGGTGCTATCCTGCCTTTGGGGTGTCAAAAGGGGTTCTACACGAGCATTTGTCCCTTCCCTGCTAAATGCACTAACAGAAGAAGAATAAACACAATGTGTTAATAAGCTAGAGAAGGATTGCACTCCAAGGCAGGCAGCCATAGATTAATGGCACCTTGGGCACAGGCTGCCTTAGATTCTTGGGCTCCTCTGCCAGTTTAATGAGGTCATGCATAAAGGCAGGTGTACTTAGGCATTTGTGTCCTGACATAATGGGATACAATAACAATGCTTCTAGGTAAAGGGAAGGTGTATGAATTGTGCAAGACAATTTGATTATCCTAAAAGAAACCTGAGACGTGCAAAACTGAAATAAACTTACTATAACCAGGTTTGATGTGCAGAGACTCTTAGAAAGGAAAACCCTCCATTGCCCAACCTGAAAAGTGCTAAGGAGATCTTGAAGGGGAACTACTGTAGAGCAATGGCATTCTCCAAGTGAAATTACTTAGGGGTCTCTCCTGGCAAGACTAACGCATTTTGGGGGTTCAACACCTTTATCAGAAATTCTGGCAAAGGGGTGTTGATACCTGGAAATACATCAGAGAGTTTAGTTACATCTCTACCCTCTACTGGCCAACCTAAGAAGAGCTAAGGAGATCTTGAAGTGTAACTGCTATAGAGAAACACTGAGCAATGGCAATCCCCAAGTGCAGAGACTTAGGGGGCTCTCCTGCCCATAGTAACACATTTTGGGGTAAGAACCCCTTCATCAGAAACTCTGACAGAGGGGTGGACACCTGAAATCGTGTCAGTTGGTGCAGTTGCATCTTTACTCTCTAATGGCCAACCTGAGAAATGCTAAGGAGATCATGAAGTGTAACTATTGTAGAGGAATGCCATTCTCCAAATGAGTGACTTAAGGGGCTCTCTTGCCAATACTAATGCATTTCTCGGTATCAACATCTTCAACAGAGACTCTTACAAAGGGCTTGATACCTGGAAATGCATCACTGGGTTCAGTTACATCTCTAACCCCTATTGGCCAACCTGAAAAGTGTTAAGGAGATCTTGAAGTGGAACTGCTGTAGAGGAATGGCAATCTCCAAATGGAGTGACTTAATGGGCTCTCTTGCCAATACTAATGCATTTCTCGATACTGTCAGGGCTGGGCTCAGCCCTTCCTTCTCTGTGCTCGGGTTGCTCAGCTGTCGGTTAATTGCCATCACCCATCGTTCCACATTGGCTCACCTGGTGATCATTTCCTGCTTGTCAGCCAGCCCCTTCTGGCTATTTAAACTACCTGGTTCATTCCTTCAGTGCCTTCGCCTTTGGTCACACATATCTGGAAACTCTCTACTGTGTTCTTGTTGGAGACTTACCTGGCTGACATCCCTTCTGGTTCCTGATCCTGTCTGCTGCCTCTGACTACGCTGATATCTGGCTTCCCAATTTACTGGCTTGTTCTGACTACCCACTTTGGCTACCGAACCCTGGCTATGTTTTGACTACGTTTACTATTTGTACAATTCTTTTACCATTATATTAAAAGGTGTGATTTTTACTGCACGTTCTGTCTCCATCTGTTTCATGGTTCCTGACAGATATCAACATCTTCAACAGAGATTCTTACGAAGGGGTTGATACCTGGAAATGCATCACTGGGTTCGGTTAGATCTCTAACCCTTATTGGCCAAGTAATAAAGTGCTAAGGAGATCTTGAAGTGGAACTGCTGTTGAGGAATGGCAATCTCCAAGTGGAGTGACTTAGGGGGCTCTCCTGCCATTAATAATGCATTTCAGGGTATCAGCTCCTTTATCAGAAACTCTAAAGAAGCGGTTGATACCCTGAAATACATCAGTGGGTACAGTTACATCTCCATCCTCTGATGGCCAAGATGGCCTAAGGGGCTCTCTTGCCAATACTAATGCATTTCTCAGTATCAACATCTTCAACAGAGACTCTTACAAAGGGCTTGATACCTGGAAATGCATCACTGGGTTCAGTTACATCTCTAACCCCTATTGGCCAACCTGAAAAGTGTTAAGGAGATCTTGAAGTGGAACTGCTGTAGAGGAATGGCAATCTCCAAATGGAGTGACTTAATGGGCTCTCTTGCCAATACTAATGCATTTCTCGATACTGTCAGGGCTGGGCTCAGCCCTTCTTTCTCTGTGCTCGGGTTGCTCAGCTGTCGGTTAATTGCCATCACCCATCGTTCCACATTGGCTCACCTGGTGATCATTTCCTGCTCGTCAGCCAGCCCCTTCTGGCTATTTAAACTACCTGGTTCATTCCTTCAGTGCCTTCGCCTTTGGTCACACATATCTGGAAACTCTCTACTGTGTTCTTGTTGGAGACTTGCCTGGCTGACATCCCTTCTGGTTCCTGATCCTGTCTGCTGCCTCTGACTACGCTGATATCTGGCTTCCTGATTTACTGGCTTGTTCTGACTACCCACTTTGGCTACCGAACCCTGGCTATGTTTTGACTACGTTTACTATTTGTACAATTCTTTTACCATTATATTAAAAGGTGTGATTTTTACTGCACGTTCTGTCTCCATCTGTTTCATGGTTCCTGACAGATATCAACATCTTCAACAGAGATTCTTACGAAGGGGTTGATACCTGGAAATGCATCACTGGGTTCGGTTAGATCTCTAACCCTTATTGGCCAAGTAATAAAGTGCTAAGGAGATCTTGAAGTGGAACTGCTGTTGAGGAATGGCAATCTCCAAGTGGAGTGACTTAGGGGGCTCTCCTGCCATTAATAATGCATTTCAGGGTATCAGCTCCTTTATCAGAAACTCTAAAGAAGCGGTTGATACCCTGAAATACATCAGTGGGTACAGTTACATCTCCATCCTCTGATGGCCAACCTTTGAAGAGCTAAGGAGATCTTAAAGTAGAACTACTGTAAAGAAATACTGAGAAATGGTAATCACCAAGTAGAGTGACTTAGGAGGCTCTCCTGCTGCTACTGACGTCTATCAACCCGTTCATCACAGACACTGAAGAACTGGTTATTTTCCAGAAACATAGCAGTCGGTGGAGTTTACATCTCTACCATCTACTGGCCAACCTAAGAAAAGCTAAGGAGATCTTGAAGTCTAACTGTTATAGAGGAATACTGAGCAACTGCAATCCCCAAATGCTTTCCTGACACTACTGACATGTTTCGGGGTATCAATCCCTTCATCATGCGTTCTGAAAAAGTGGCTGATTCCTGGAAATGCATCAGTGGCTAGAGTTACATCTCACAATGGTGGTCTTGTGATAGTGTTATGAAAGTGTGGTGGGCTTGAACTATGACATTTATAAATTAAAAACCACTTTTTAATGTTTGTTATTGAATTGATAATTATTGATTCTCTGAACGATTCAGGGCAGTTTGGTTTTGCTTTTTAGCTAATATTTGTAGCTAGCAAAGAAATATAATTTGGATGTGTGATAACATTCATCATAGTATGGATGTCTAGACTACTATATATGTGAGCAATCTGGTGAAAGACAAATGTGGACCCCGGGTTGCATTGTTTTTGTCCTTCTTGATGTAATAAAACAAACCCATGCTGTATATTGCAAGTGAGCGCCAGATTTGTTTCTGTCCTAACACTGGAGAAGAGCGCTTGCAGAAAAATGCTTGCACCACTGGGCCCAGCGTCCCCTGAATTGGCAGCCAAGGCTGAATGGCCTTGACCACTTTGAAGTTCCCCTTTCTTAAAATAATGTATTTGCCCATCACACCAACTAATAGCCAATCAGAGCATTGGAAAGGTTGAAGTGAGCTTCTCCCCTCCATTTGAGACTTCTGCCACCACTCAATGGGAGGGTCCCTACTGAGAAACTCACGCATTTGCAGGCAGTGCTGGAGGATGGACAGCAGGTATGGGTACCCGTCCGTGTGCTTCATCTTCTTCTTTATCAGCTCAAACATCTGGGTGGCACTTTTGGTGTCTATGTGAACCTGAAAAGGGAACAGAATTACAGTGATTTGTACTCAATCTCTGACTATTGTCAAAAATTTGTATCAAAAACCAAAAACTAAAAAAATGATTATACATAGACATTGTTACATTCTGTATTAATTCTGTCTTAAAAGTACCAAATATGATACATCTTCTTGCTTAAACATATGGCACTGTCTCATACGTAGCATCATTATATGAAGATCCAGGAGTACTTATTACCAGTAACATCCTATTACAGATAGGCTACACTGGAACAGTCTATGGGTTAAAGTGATTGTAAACCCTCGTTTTTTTTTTTTTCTTAAATAACAAACATATCATACTTACCTCCACTGTGCAGCTTGTTTTGCACAAAGTAGCCCCGATCGTCTTCTGGAGTCACCCCGGCGGCTTTCGTGGCTCCTCCCCGCATCAGATAACCCCCTAGGAGAAGCAATCTCCCGGGAGTTACCTTGCGGGCGCGCTCCCGAGTCCAGCATTTGCATCCATAGACACGAATGCCGGACTCGGCCCCACCCCCCGACACCCGCATCATTAGATTTGATCGACAGCAGCGGGAGCCAATGGCTGCTTTGCTATCAATCTATTCAATCAAAAGCCAGAACCCCGTGGAGAGAGGGAGAGCGCGTCTCCACCAAGTGAATGAAGGGGCTCAGGTAAGTAAAACAGGGGGGCTGGGGGGCCGGTCACTGCCAGGTGTTTTTACACCTTAACGCATAGGATGCATTAAGGTGAAAAAACACAAGGGTTTACAACCCCTTTAAAGGCTGGGGACCATGAAGTAGCTTGTAGAACAGATAGGACAGACTGGAACAGTTTATACGTTCACAGCGGGGACCATGAACTAGCTTGTAGAACAGATAGGTCAGCTTGGAACAGCTTATATGTTCACAGCTGGGGACCATGAAGTAGCTTGTAGAACAGATAGGACAGACTGGAACAGTTTATACGTTCACAGCGGGGACCATGAACTAGCTTGTAGAACAGATAGGTCAGCTTGGAACAGCTTATATGTTCACAGCTGGGGACCAAGAAGTTGCTTGTAGAATAGATAGGTTAGACTGGAACAACCTATAGGTTCACAGCTGGGAACCATAAAGTAGCTTGTAGAACATATAGGTTAGACTGGAACAACCTATAGGTTCACAGTTGAGGACCATGAAGTAGCTTGTAGAACATATAGGTTAGACTGGAACAACCTATAGGTTCACAGTTGAGGACCATGAAGTAGCTTGTAGAACAGATAGGTTAGACTGGAACAACCAATAGGTTCACAGCTGAGGACCATGAAGTAGCTTGTAGAACAGATAGGTTAGACTGGAACAGCTTATACGTTCACAGCTGGGGACCAAGAAGTAGCTTGTAGAACATATAGGTTAGACTGGAACAACCTATAGGTTCACAGTTGAGGACCATGAAGTAGCTTGTAGAACATATAGGTTAGACTGAAACAAGTTATAGGTTCACAGCTGAGGACCATGAAGTAGCTTGTAGAACAGATAGATTAGACTGGAACAACCTATAAGTTCACAGCTGAGGACCATGAAGTAGCTTGTAGAACAGATAGGTTAGACTGAAACAACTTATAGGTTCACAGCTGGGGACCATGAAGCAATTTGTAAACCAGATATGATGCTCTACTCACAGAATCCTAGAACAGCATTAATCCATAGGTGCAGATAGCTTAGCACTCCGCCCCTGGGGTGCCAGTCCCCCTCCCCCCTCCTCTTTTCAGCGAACTGATTCATTTTCACAGGAGGGAAAAAGACAATCTCCTCAGGGCCCCAAACTACTTAACAGCTCTCCCAGCCACCATCTGGGCACACCTCCCCAAGGATTGGCTGGGCCCTGCAAAATAATCAGGCTGGCCTTTTAACCACTTGACCTGCGGATGATTTACCCCCCGTCATGACCAGGCTGTTTTTTGCAAAATGGCACTGTGTTACTTTAACTGACAATTGTGTGGTTGTGCAACGCTGTACACAGCTGTACATCGTTTAGGCGACGTTTATGAAATATATTTGTATCAAATTTTAACATAAAATGTTCCATTGCCAGGAACAGTAAATCCATAAAACATACCTGAAAAAATGATATACTAAAGACAATTTCCAGCATTTTCTGCAATTATTATATTTGAATGAAAAAAATTAACTTTTCTGAATGCCTGACGTTCCTAATATTCAATAATCCGGCGGAATGATCACCATTGCCCCAAAAAAAAAAAGCAAAAAAAAAGAATTTATCCAGCTGCAGCCAAATACGCTGCCAATTCCAGAGACACAATTCAGTTCCAGCGTTTAGTTAAACAGTGTTCAGCAGAAAACAATGAGAGATTCCTATTTCTTACACTCTGCGAAAATATTTAAGCCACAAAATTGCCCGTTTGGGGTTCATCTATTCCCCCGTAACCTCAACTATGTATTTTTGTTCAATAAAAGCAAACTCCAATTATATTTAATATGTCGCAGTTATAGTTTGATAATATTTCTCCTACAATTACTTCATCGCATCCAAGTTTTCAGGCTGCAGTTTATTTCACGGGTTATACTAATAAGCTGCAGTTTCAAAGATTTAAAGCGGCTTATGGGTTTGTTTTCCCTGGTTGCTCCCTTCATCAACATGCTGCTAAAATGTTCAAATAAAAACCTTCCGTTTTCATTACATACCTCATTATAGATCCAGTGACATCATGGCTGGTTCTCTGTGCAATGCAGGGCAGATCATGACTGGTGGGCAGGGTGCTGTACATGGCTTCATGGAAACATCACAGCACCCTGCTCAAGGGCCCTCGGCCCTCAGGCAAGCAGTGGGCTGGTTCTTGGGAGGAGTTATGCAGATATCAAAGTGCCCTAAAGGGTGGGTGTCAATCTGGAGGAGTGGGTGTACCCAGGTGGTCTGGATTTGCATGCAGGCCACCCTCAGTAACGCCCACATGTGGTGAGACTGCATTGATGGGCACTGGTGAGGCTGCGCTGATGGGCACTGGTGAAGCTGCATTGATGGGTACTGTCGAAGCTGCATTGATGGGCACTGGTGAAGCTGCATTGATGGGCACTGATGCAGCTGCATTGATGGGCACTGGTGAATTTGCGCTGATGGGCACTGGTGAAGCTGCGCTGATGGGCACTGGTGAAGCTGCATCAATGGGCACTGGTGAAGCTGCATTGATGGTCACTGGTGAAGCTGCATTGTTTGGCACTAGTGAAGCTGCGCTGATGGGCACTGGTGAAGCTGCATTTATGGGCACTGATGAAGCTGCATTGATGGTCACTGGTGAAGCTGCATTGTTTGGCACTAGTGAAGCTGCGCTGATGGGCACTGGTGAAGCTGCATTTATGGGCACTGATGAAGCTGCATTGATGGGCACTGGTGCAGCTGCACTGATGAAGCTGCAGTTGGTACCCACTTTTAATGTACAGAGAGGAAACGGTGGCGCCTAAAGAGGAAGTGGTGTGGTTTACAGGTGACAGGGCGGGTCCTAAACAGGAAGAGGTGTGGCATTGGCAGTAAAGGGGTGGATACTTTTTAAATTAGGGGGTGCATGAGTTTTAGTCAGGCCTGGGGCAGCACAAAACCTAAATACACCACTGCATGTGATGCTGATGATTGAAAGAATTGAAATCCGAATACATTTTTTACATTTTGGAAAAAGTAAGAAAGTTTTGAAGGATTTTCCAACACTTTCTGTTCTGGCAACATTGGTCAACAATACAAATAGGGTAAATCTCCCCAGTGGATTAAGGAAGACTGTAGCAGCCAAACTGGAGATGAAATGAGCCACACGTTGCCTGCATTGACCATGAAGCCTAATTGAAAACCACATTTTTGGTCCTGATGAAGGGGTTCACCTGTAGCTTCTGAATATGCAATTGAATTTTACTCTGGACGTTCATCAATGGAGGAGTGCTGTCTTCCCTCAACCCCCCTACAAGGGGTTCTAAACCTTCCACACTACTTCCACTACAAACCTTCCAGAAACACAGCTAAGATGCTAGTTGACAGTCTCAGTTGAGAGTCGGGCCAATAGTGGGCATTGCAGGACATGTTTTACACATACTGCAATGCTGTTCTATATCAGCATGTATTCCAATCTTTTGCTCCCTACTGGCAAAGCTGATTCCTCCCAGCTACAAATCTAGTAGGGATAGGCTAACAGTCAGGCCCAACTGGGTTCAGCCCAAACCCACAGGAAATGGTCACATGATATAAAGCCCCCAGCCCAAGCAGCTGCAGCCCACCCCATTGCCACATGTAGCATAGGGGTGGGAACACTGTTGACCTAAAATGACCACGTGGCCATATGGACAAGGTCTTAACCAAATATGGCCATGTGGCCAATTTAGGTCACTGATGTCATCAATGCTGTCAAATGCATTGGCTGTGCAAATAAAACTTATTCTAGACATTTACCAATAGAGTGGTACATTCTTCCCTCAACCATCCTAGAAGGTCTTCTAAACCTTCCAAACTACCCAAAACATAAAAAAATGGCCTGACACCTCCCAGCTACAAACCTAGTAGGGATCAGCTAACATTTAGGCCCAACTGGGTTTGACCCAAGTCCACAGGAGACGGTCACGTGACATCAAGCATCCAGCCCAGTCAGCTGCAGCCCACCCCATAGCAACGTATAATAAAGGGGTGGGTTTACTGGTGACACCGTTGACCTATAATGACCACATGGCCATATGGACAATGTCCTAACCAAATATGGCCATGTGTCCATATTAGGTCAGTTATGTAATCAATGAAGTCAAACTCATTGGCTGTGCATAAAAAATTATTCTGGACAATTACCAATGGAGGGGTACTTTCTTTCTTCTACCCTACTTTGACCCAATTATGGCCATATTTGGTTAAGACATGGTCCATATGGCCATGTGGCCATATTAGGTCAATGATGTCATCAATTACGTCAAACACGTTGGCTGTGCAAACAAAACTTATTATGGACATTTACCAATAGAGGGGTACTTTCTTCCCTCAACCCCCCTACAAGGGGTTCTAAACCTTCCAAACTATCCAAAAGGTAAAAAAAAGGGCTGGCTCCTCCCAGCTAGAAAAACCTAGTAGGGATGAGCTAATGTTCAGGCCCAACTGGGTTCAACCCAAACCTGCAGGAAACGGTCACATGATATCAAGCGCCCAGCCCAATCAGCTGCGGCCCACCCCATAGCCACATATAATGTATATGTGGGGGCGGGTATGCTGGCCATATCGTTGACCTACAATGACCACATGTACAATGTCTTAACCAAATATGACCACATGGTCATATTAGGTCAATAATGTCATCAATGATGTCAAATCATCCCAATCAGCTACAGCCCCGAAATTCCCCACCCATAGCAACATATAACAAAGGGGTGGGTATGCTGCTGACATTGTTGACTTAAAATGACCACATGGCCTAATGGACACTGTCTTAACTAAATATGGCCACGTGGCCATATTAGGTCAATGATGTCATCAGCGCCGACCCCTTTTGTTATGTGCTGCTTTGGGGGGTGGAATTCCCACAGACACAGATAATTAGGGTCATGCAACAGTTTTTACATTTTAGGAAACATTTTTAGACATTTTGGCAAACTATATTAGAACATTGGAGATCTTGCACCATGATCATTGATGATTCAAGCAATGGCTGGTCATCATGCAATGTTGGTGTTGTGAAGTTATTTTTATACTTACAGGCCCTGGAGGGCTTATAAGCCCTCCCCAAATAAAAGAGTGCAGCGCACGTGTTGACCAGAGTCTGCCCCTCCCCCTCTCCAGATTATACAAATACTCAATGCAACTTGCGCCCGCTCGGCAGTTGTGTAGGCAAATAAACCAATTACTCCTGGATCAGTGCGGGCCTGCCGAGTAATAATTGGAAACATGCGCGGTATTAATCCTAATTATTTTCAGAAGACTTTGTTAATTCAGGACATTCTTTGTTAATGGACAACAGGCACGACTAATGAGATCGGCATGGACCCTAATAAACCTATTTATCAAGGAGCGGACCTGCCAGCATCGTGGTATACCAGAGAGGTGATGAGTCAGCCAACTGTAACATGTGTTTAGGTGCAGCTGGAAAATTATTGAGTTGATTAGATATTTAGACAGATAAAAATGCTAATGAGAATTTAAGAGTGCAATTAACCTAAATTGTTCTATATTTAGGATGTATCCGGTCTATAAACCAGAGGCTCTGGATGGACAGTTGGATAACTGGTTCTATATTTATAATGTATCTGGTCTATTTTGGTCAATGAAGAATGGCCCCGTACATTGGTGGTTAGAGGAGAAAGGCCTTTTTTACACTGGCGTTTAGTGGAGAAGGCTTCCTACATTAATGGTCAGTGAAGAAGGCTTCCTACCTTGATAGTCAGTAATGAAGGCTTACTACTTTGATGGTCAGTGGAGAAGGCTTCCTACAATGATGGTCACTGGTGAAGGGCCCCCTAACTTTGATGGTCAGTGGAGAAGGCTTCCTATATTGATGGTCAGTGGAGAAGGCTTCCTACATTGATGGTCAGTAGAGAAAGCTTTCTATATTTATGGTCAGTGGAAAAGGCTTCCTACAATTAATGGTCAGTGGAGAAGGGCCCCCTTACTTTGAGGGTCAGTGGAAAAGGTTTCCTACCTTGATGGTCAGTGGAGAAGTCTCCCTACTTTGATGGTTGGTGGAGAAGGCTTCATACATTGATGGGCAGTGGAGAAGGCTTTTTGCATTGCTGGCCAGTAGAGAAGGCTTCCTACTTTGATGGTGAGTGAAGGCTTTCTACATTGATGGTAGGTGGAAAAGGTTTCCTACATTGATGGTCCGTGGAGAAGGCTTCCTACATTGATGGTCAGTGGAGAAGGCTTCCTATATTGATGGTCAGTGGAGAAGGCTTCCTACATCGATGGTCCGTGGAGAAAGCTTTCTATATTTATGGTCAGTGGAAAAGGCTTCCTACATTAATGGTCAGTGGAGAAGGGCCCCCTTACTTTGAGGGTCATTGGAAAAGGCTTCCTACCTTGATGGGCAGTGGAGAAGGCTTTTTGCATTGCTGGCCAGTAGAGAAGGCTTCCTACTTTGATGGTCAGTGAAGGCTTTCTACATTGATGGTAAGTGGAAAAGGTTTCCTACATTAATGGTCAGTGGAGAAGACTTCCTACATTGATGGTCCGTGGAGAAGGCTTCCTACATTGATGGTCGGTGGCGAAGGCCTCCTCTTACATTGGTGGTTCACAAAGAAGGTTCTTTTACATTTATGGTCAGTGGGGCACGGACTCCTCACATTGGTGGACAGTTGAAAAATGTAAATTACATTACTGGTCAGTAAGGAAGGCTCTACTATACATTGGTGATCAGAGCAGAAGGGCTTCCCTTACACTGGTAGTCAGCAGGACAAGGGAAGTCACATTGGTGGACAATGTGATTTAAATTAGCAGTTTCATTAAAGGTTAGTCAAGGAACCCATGACAACCTCAGATAGAACTCTAGTTGAGAACGGCTGCTCTAATCCCTCCCCACCATCCCCTGTATGGTTATACTATCACATTAACACTACTCTCTATTTTCTTACATCCACTCTTACATTGTTGACTCACCAGGTCAAACCTTTTGGCCAGTTCCAGTTCATCCTCATTTCTCACCATCTCAAAGAAGTCCAGATGTCTGAAACGCACAGAAGAAAAATAAACACAGGAACATCACACAATGCCCATTAGCTCTTAAAGGGTCACTCCACCTAAAAACAAACAAAAAAAAGATATTTTGGTGTTTGGTAGCTGCTGGAGAGTAAAAACACTTTGCCATCTCTCCTTTTTTTTTTTTTTTTTGAGGACAAAATATGGTGGGTTGGAACACCCAACACTTCCAGGTGGACAGCAACAGTGTTGGCAATTAAGGCCACGGGATATCACTGCTGGAGTAGCCAAAGCGTATAGTGTAAGAAGCCAGGGGCTGCATCAGTAACATAAATATCTCATTTGGGTGGACTGACCCTTTAATGGCTATGCTTATGTAGATACAATTTATTTTTGTTATTACAGGGGTTTTATATTTTTGTAGATGAGAGTTTGAGACATTGAACAAAGTGTGAACAAACAATCGTCCTCCTAATACAGCATCATACCATGAAAATAAAATGAATTCTCCATTATAAAGTAACAAAGGGGTTTATAGAAGCTCTTGAGTCGTGTTGATCTCCAACCTTACAGAAAGGCTTCTTCTCGGTTAGAGCTGTGAAAGTGTGGAACAGGCTCCTTCAGGAACCAACTCTGGCCAGCTCAGCTGATTGTTAAAAAAAATAGCTGGATGAATTCCTAAATTCACTAAATATAACTGGATATTAACATTTCTAAGTAATAACACCAGAGATCTTTGACCCAGGAAATATCTGATTGCCTTAGGCCTAGTGGATCAGGAAGCATATCTTGTCTTGGGGGAATTTGGACCATGTTATGTAATGCTTTTTTTTTTGCCATCCTCTGAATCAGCTTTGGGCATAGTGTTCTGTATATGAAGGTTTTCTATGTATGTATTATTCTTTTGTTTTTTGATTAGTTGACCCAGATCAGAGGTCTCCAAACAATGGCCTGCCGGCCACATCCGGCCTGCTACCAGATTTTGACTGGCCCGCGGGTAGGTTCATTGACGTATCCCCTAAAGTGGTTATAAACCCTTACATATACCCAGTGAAGTGACTGGCCTCACAGAGATGAAAAAGATCAGAGGCCATTTCTCTGCTCCAGAAGGCAGGGGGCAGGGATCTGATGTCACACACTGCACAGCATAGAGTAAGGAGCTGAGTGTAATCTGAGACCTGAGTGGAGGCAAAGGACACACCTCCCTTTACACAGTCTCATAGGGAAACATGCACAGCTTAGGCTGTCAACTGTTCTGTGTGCTGGGTGGGGTGGGGGCATCTCTCGAGATTCACTAGTGTCTGGAGAACTTATAAAAAGTAACTAATGCAGATAGCAGAGGAAAGAGAGAGGACACAGAAATCACACTCCGTGTTTTGGATTGAGGCAATCTATAGAAGGATATGCTTTGTTCATTTTTCATTTCAGAGGTTTACAACCACTTTAACCACTTCTGGAACGCCCTTACGCATATATACTGCAGCAGGGCGGCCCTTCAGCGCAAAATCACATACCTGCACGTGGTTCATTGCTTTGGGTCGGGGGCGCGCATGCGCGGCACCAGTGACCTGCGGGAGCGGGCTCTACATAGTATGTAGGGGCCTTAGACTATAAGCGCCTTGAGGGCAGGGACTGATGTGAATATACAGTATATATATATATATATATATATATATATATATATACAGTATCTCACAAAAATGAGTACACCCCTCAGTCACATTTTTGTAAATCTTTTCTTCCATCTTTTCATGTGACAACACTGAAGAAATGACACTTGTCTACAATGTAAAGTAGTGAGTGTACAGCTTGTATAACAGTGTCTACCCTCCCCCCCCCCCCATTCTTTCCCTCTGTTACAAACGACAGGTCCTCTTTATGATAAGCCTTTCATCTGATTGGACGCGGAGGGGGGGGGGGGGGATTGTTCTACCTGTCCAGGGTGGCGTTTTCATGTCTTCTCAGTTTTTCGATAACGGGCTGGATTCCCAGCATGAGAAATTCGTATCGAAGGTGTAACCGAAATTCTAAATTGTCCTATAAGGGGAAAAAAAAGCATAAAAAAAAAAAGAAGAAAATGTCAGTCATTTTACATCTCGGGACCAATCACAGACTCCTAAATCGGTGTATGGATGTGATAAACACTGCCAGTACAGAACAATATCTTCTCTAATTGAATTTATTTCTTATTTGATTCACTTCTTTGGTTTTGGCGAGGGTTCGATCCCTCCAGAGCGGCTCAATGGAGTTCTACTATTCTGGCACCAGAGCGGAGCTCACAGCCCATCCATCAGTCCCACGCTGGCCGTATTTCATCCCTCGGTGTCACGCCGTGACCTCGCTGCGCATTATGCGGCGGAGACGCCAGGATTGTGGACTGATCGTCACTATAAATCCTCCGAGATCAAGACACCAGCTGAATAAAATGAGCCAGCGTTCTTTTGGGACAGAGACTTGATGGGGCGACGCTCCAATCGCCGGGTGCCGTTGCTCAAATATTCTACTTTTAGGAAAGGAGCAAGCAGAAAAATTCTCATCCAGCATGCTCTGTAATCAAATAGTAAATCCACGCCGCACACCAGACATGTACGATCCGTTTCGTCCTGAATTGTAATTTGGTCGAATTTTCTAATTACAATAGTACCCAATTTAAAACGAATCTTAAAATAAACGGGAAAAAAAAAATTGGGACAAAATTTGAATCGTTTTCAAATACTTTTCGAATTCGAATCATTTTCAGATTCAAATTCGAAAAGTTTTTTGAATTCAAAGTTTTTCAAATTCGAATAGTTTTCCAATATCCAAAGAGAATACAATAGAATAGAAAATAAAGGAATAGAATAGAAAAAAAAATATAGAATAGAAAAGAATATCACAGAAAATAAAGGAATAGAATATAATAGAGTAAAACAGAACAAAATAGAATAGAAAATAAAAGAACAGAAAAGACTAGAATATAATAGAAACAAAAAGAATAGAATAGAATAGAAAGAATATAACCATCTTCTGAAATTCTAATTTCAAATAGAATACATTTGAATACAAAAGAATAGGATAGAAAAAAAAAGAATAGAATAGACTATAATAGAATAGAAAATAATATAATTAATTACAATAGAACAGAATAGAAAGAATATAACAATTTCCCAAAATTCAAATGGAATCAATTTGAAATTGAATAAAATAGAAAAGATTAGATTAGAAAAGAATAGAAAATAACAGAATAGCGTGGGAAAAAAACAGAACAGAAATAATATAACCATCTTCCAAATTTAGAATTTAGAATACATTTTAATAGAAAATAAAATAATAAAATAGAATAGAATAGAATAAACAAATAGAAAAATAATATAATTAAAAAAACAATAGAATAGAAAGAATATAACCATTTCCCAAAATTCAAATAGAATTTAAATAGAATAGAAAAGAATAGATTAGATTAGGAAGATGGTTATATTCATTCTATTCTATTCTGTTGTTTTTTTTTATATACTATTGTGTTATATTCTATTCTATTCTAGTCTATTTATTTATATTCTATTCAAATTTGAATTAATTCTATTTGAATTTTGGAAAATGGTTATATTATTTCTATTCTATTGTTTTTTTTAAATTCTTTTCTTTTTTTTTTTTCTATTCTATTCTATTCTATTCCACTCTAGTCTGTTTTTTTTATTTTCTATCCTATTTTGTTCTGTTTTACTCTATTATATTCTATTCTTTAATTTTCTGTTATATTCTTTTCTATTCTATTTTTTTTCTATTCTATTCCTTTATTTTCTATTCTATTTTATTCTCTTTGGAAATTGGAAAACTATTAGAATTCAAAAATGTTTCGAATTCAAAAGCTTTTCGAATTTGAATGCGAAAACGATTCAAAAACTTTTGGAATCGATCCGAATTCGAATTAATTAGAATACAAATAAATAAAACAAAATCCAAAAACGGAATTAAACTAATGTAACTAAACTAATTTACGTAAATAACGAAGCAAAATGAAACAAAACAATTTTTTTTTTTTCTGCACGTGTCTACCACACACCAATCAGCTCTGAGTGTATAGAACGGTGGTCTCCAAACTACTGGCCCTTGGGGCACTATTTCACCAACTGACACCAATGTTGGGGGGCACCATTCTCTCTACTAACACCATCAACGGGGCACTATTCTTCCTATTGATACCATTATTTCACCCATTAAAACCAATGATGGGCCACTGATATTGGGGCATTTTCTACTCCCACTGGCCACAGTCTGCCCCCCCCCCCCAAAGCCTGAAGGACAGTAAACTGGCCCTTTGCTTAGAAAGTTTGGAGACCCCTGATATAGAAGGTAAAGAGTGGACTCAGCCCCAACTCCTCCCACTAGTCACACCCACTGACGCATTTTGCCTGATATAGACAGTAAAGAGCGGCCTCCGCCCCAACTCCTCCCACTAGTCACACCCACTGATGCATTTTGCCTGATATAGAAGGTAAAGAGCGGCCTCCGCCCCAACTCCTCCCACTAGTCACACCCACTGACGCATTTTGCCTGATATAGAAGGTAAAGAGCGGCCTCAGCCCCAGCTCATCCTGATAGCCACCAGGGGCGGCCCGTCCATTAAGGGTGCACGGGCGCCGCTCCCCCCCCCGTCCATCGCCGCCTCCCCTATCCATTCAACCAGGTCCCTTTCAGGACACTAGCCAGAGGCTCTAATAGGCTTCAATATAGGGTGGGCTTGGGTCGCAGAGAGTGAGCTCCGATCCCTCCCAGGTGTGTTACAAAAGCGAATCAATATTCACTGTTGTAACACTGATCCTCCTCCCGGCCAATCAGGAAGCGGGTTTTGACACCGGTCACCCGATTGGCTGAAAGGACAGGCGATCCTTTTGGACGCCTAGGAGGAGAAGGGGAGGAGCTGGAAGCCACCATGGAGCCTGCCACCCGCCACCCGCCACAATGGGGTAAGTGCCGGACTGACCGGTAAACTGCGGGGGGGGGGGGGGGGTTGAGTTGGTTTGCCACTCGGGGTAAAATGCATCAGGGGACGTGGCTATCGGGAGGGGCCGTGACTGAGGTTGCTTTTAACCTTCTATACACTCAAAGCTGATCATTTTTCGTTTAACGTTTTTAATGCATCCTATGCATTAATGTTAGAAACCTTCTGTATTTCAGCCCCCCCCCCCCCTTTTTTTCTTACCTAATCCAGCAATGTGCACGAGCTGCTGTCTCTCTCCTCATTGGACAGATTTATAGCAGCGAGAGTCATTGGCTCCCACTGCTGTCAATCAAATCCAATGACACAGGAGCGGGGGGGGGGGAGTGCCTGTGTCAATAGACTTAGCAGCGGGACTCGAGAGCGAGCCCGCATGGGTACCCCCAGAAAAAGGAGGAGCCTGGATCGATGGCGGGGCACCCCAGAAGAACAGGATCGGGGGCTGCTCTGTGCAAAACTATTGCACAGAGCAGGTAAGTATAACATGTTTGTTATTTATTTATTTATTTTTTTAAAACGCGGGTTTACAACCCCTTTTATTTTGTGTTATATTTTTAGCCCGCGGCTAAAGAAAAAGTTTTCTTTTACAATCTTCACACTCCAGCGCTGTCCCTGGCTTTCTTCTCCATCCAGAGCCAACGTTGGGCACAACAACTCTTTGGGGTCTATTTCTAAAAAAATTAGCATAGCCAATGCGAATCTGCTTGAACATTCATTCTATGCAAGTTGGGCAAAAATAAATGCTGTTTAGGCTATTTCTTATCTGAATGGATGTTCTTTTATTATGGGCAGTAGCAAAATACTGCGATATGGCCACTAGATGGAGCTGAGAAGCATAGGAAATACAAATGTCTTTGTGATAAGAGATACAATGTAACAACTCTAAAGAATGCTCGAGGGAATTAGCAAACAAATGTAACCAATGGTCACACTTAGTTGCTACTTCTCTCTCACATTCCCTAGAATTGTTACATTGTATCTACTGTCACAAAGACATTTGCATTTTCTATGTATCTCAGCTCCATCTAGTGGCCATAATTTGTTATTTGTTTTAGACCAATTCGGTACAAATTGGGCAAAAATAAATGTTCTTTAGGCTATTTCTCATCTGAATGGGGGAGGCATGTTATAAACGCTGCCCCCTATATGGTTAATAGATAGATTCATGCATATCATGAATTTATCCACGGCCGCCGTAGCCACCCCCTATTCATGCGTCCGGCCCCTTTCAATACGCCGGGCGCATGAATTACAGCGGTGGGGGTGTTTTTTTTTTTAAGCACCAGATTAGAGCCATGGACTCTAATAGGCTTCAAAATAGGGTAGACTCATGGCGCAGAGCATAGCGCTCAGAGCCCACCCAGGTGTGTTAGAAAAGAAAAATCAATATCCGCTTTTCTAACACTGAATCGCCTCAGGAAGCACGGGTCTCATACCCGTTTCCCGATTGGTTGAAAGGTCAGGCGATCCTATTGGATGCCTAGGAGGAGGAGGGGGATGCACGGCGGAAGCCGCTGTGATCCACACCACAGGAGGAGGAAGAAAGCCGCCAGACATGCTGTCCGCCCGCTTCCTGGATGGGGTAAGTGCAGCTTTGATGTCCTGACTGTCCTCTGGGGGGGCTGTTTGTGGCTTAGATTTCCTGACTGTCCTCTGGGGGGGGGCTTTTTGCGGCTTTGATGTCCTGACTGTCCTCTGGGGGGGGCTGTTTGCGGCTTTGATGTCCTGACTGTCCTCTGGGGGGGCTGTTTGTGGCTTTGATGTCCTGACTGTCCTCTGGAGGGGCTGTTTGAGCCTTTGATGTCCTGACTGTCCTCTGGGGGGGCTGTTTGTGGCTTTGATGTCCTGACTGTCCTCTGGGGGGGCTGTTTGCGGCTTTGATGTCCTGACTGTCCTCTGGGGGGGCTGTTTGTGGCTTTGATTTCCTGACTGTCCTCTGGGGGGGCTGTTTGCGGCTTTGATGTCCTGACTGTCCTCTGGGGGGGCTGTTTGTGGCTTTGATGTCCTGACTGTCCTCTGGGGGGGCTGTTTGTGGCTTTGATGTCCTGACTGTCCTCTGGGGGGGCTGTTTGCGCCTTTGATGTCCTGACTGTCCTCTGGGGGGGCTGTTTGTGGCTTTGATGTCCTGACTGTCCTCTGGAGGGGGCTGTTTGCGGCTTTGATGTCCTGACTGTCCTCTGGGGGGGCTGTTTGCGCCTTTGATGTCCTGACTGTCCTCTGGGGGGGCTGTTTGCGCCTTTGATGTCCTGACTGTCCTCTGGAGGGGGCTGTTTGCCGCTTTGATGTCCTGACTGTCCTCTGGGAGCGGGGGTGGCTGTTTGCCGCCCTCCCACCCCCCCCCAAAAGAAAAAACCACCACCCGCCACTGTATCTGAACAAATGTTCTTTTATTATGGCCCGTAGTAAAAGCACAAGATGGCCACTAGATGGAGCTGAGAAGCATAGGAAAAACATAAGGCTTTGTAATGAGAGATACAATGTAACAACTCTAAAGAATTCCAGAGGGAATTAGCAAATAAATGTTATCGATGGTCACATTTTGTTGCTACTAAATCCCCCCAGAGGGGACACAGACTGCAATAAAAAAGACGACAGGGGATCTAACCCTTCAACATTTCAAACAAAACCAGAGCAAGCATTTTGGCTGGATATACAATTTACATACAGAGGTTTTTTTTTTTTTTTTTAGTTCCACCAAACTGGAATTCCACTTTAAACCCCCATTATCCGGCTATCCTCTAAGTGCTGGATGGCTCTGTGCTGCATCTTTCAATCGCCTGCAGATTGGAGGAGATGGAAACAATTCGCAGCGTCTGACATCTATCACCCATGTGATCCGTGTTTTGGAAATAAGATCACGTCATAAACCATTAAAATATTTTGTGCTACCGGCACCGCGTGCGCGCCTCGGGCCCCTAACAGCGAATGGCATCGGAGAAATGGCCTTTTAAAGGAACAGCTCTGGAAGCGTTCAATCACAGCTGACTCTTTGTTTTCAAGTGCACAGCGGGTGAGGATATTGTTATGAAGTGTGTGCAGGACGGGGCAGTGATAGAAAACAGACCAGCAACCAACCCCCCCCCCCCCCCCCCAGGCTGCAGACGCAGGAAGTTGTAGATATAAGAGGAGGGCCCTTTAAAACAACTGTTCCCTATAATTGTCATGCATTGCTTTAGAAGGCACTGCACCTGTGATGAAGTCAGGAGGACCACCTTGAAATGGGTCAATGACCTGGAACAAGTATGTAGCCAGTAAAGTCTAAAAAAAAAAAAATGTGCTGTACTTCCTAAAGATTGAAAGAAATACCTTTAAAGGTGGGGGAATGGATATTTAACAAGGGCTGTAGAGGTCACCTATTTATGGAAAAACAAAAACTTTTCTCACCAGTTCCATTTTTATGTTTCAGTCAAAGCTAAAAGAGTGACTTTGTGGCTCTCTGATACACTAGGGTAGGTCAGGTGAAGGGAGCTGATGAAAAGAGAGGGGGCGCCATGGAGAATAGAAGGTACACAGGTAGGAAGCGTGGGCCAAATCTAGAAAGATCCCGAGAGCAAGGACAAGGTTAATGGAGACTTCCAAATCCCCGACTGAGTGCTCCAGAAAAAGTGAAATAAAAGAGAAATATTTGTACAGATTGTAATGAAAGCACACCGCTGTGAAAGAAGAGGAAAGGCCATATTTCCTGGGCCCTCTGACCTCAGGGGCCCCCAAGACATTTGGACCCTCTGTTTCTCTTAGTTTCACACCATGTAGATGAAGGGAACTTGCTTTTTGAAATCGTAATAAGCTCACCTCTCCTGCTCCAGCGTTGAGGACGGCGTTGATGAAAGACATGATGGCGGTCTTTAGATTGACCTCGTCTCTGTATCTTCCCATACTTCTGTCCAGTTCATTCAAGAGCGACTGAAGGAGAAAAGAAAAAGTAATTGGTATCGGTATTCAAGAAAACAACATTCAGATAGACGTATAGATAGCTTGTTGGCTCTCCTACCATCCCATTCCAAGGCCACCCCACCTTCTGATTCCAAGGCCATCCCACCATCTTATTCCAAGGCTATCCCACCTTCCTACTCCAAGCCCATGCCACCATCTTATTCCAAGGCCATCACGCCATCTCATCTCAAGGCCATACCACCATCCCATTCCAAGGACATCCCGCCTTCAAATTTCAAGGCCATCCCACCTCCTCATTCCAAAGCCATCCCGCCTTCCCATTCCAAGACAATTCCACCTTCCTATTCCAAGCCCATGCCACCATCCCATTCCAAGGCCATCCCGCCTTCCCATTCCAAGGCCATCCCGCCTTCCCATTCCAAGGCCATCCCCCCTTCCGATTCCAAGGCCATCCCACCATCTTATTCCAAGGCTATCCCACCTTCCTACTCCAAGCCCATGCCACCATCTTATTCCAAGGCCATCCCGCCATCTCATCTCATCTCATCTCATCTCAAGGCCATCCCACCATCCCATTCCAAGGACATCCCACCTTCCCATTCCAAGGCCATCCCGCCTTCCCATTCCAAGGTAATTCCACCGTCTTATTCCAAGACAATCCCACCTTTCTATTCCAAGCCTATGCCACCATCTTATTCCAAAGTCATCCCGCCATCCCATTCCAAGGCCATCCCGCCTTCACATTCCAAGGCCATCCCACCTTCCCATTCCAAGGCCATCCCACCATCTTATTCCAAGCCCATGCTACCATCTTATTCCAAGGCCATCCCACCATCTCATCTCAAGGCCATCCCACCATCCCATTCCAAGGACATCCCGCCTTCAAATTCCAAGGCCATCCCACCTTCCCATTCCAAGGCCATCCCGCCTTCCCATTCCAAGGCCATCCCACCTTCCCATTCCAAGGCCATCCCACCATCTTATTCCAAGACAATCCCACCTTCCTATTCCAAGCCCATGCCACCATCTTATTCCAAGGCCATCCCGCCATCCCATTCCAAGGCCATCCCACAGTCTCATTCCAAGGAAATCCTGCCTTCCCATTCCAAGCCCATCCCACCATCTTATTCCAAGGCTATCCCATTCCAAAGCCATTCCACCAAAGCCTAAAAAAAAGAAAACGAATGCAGCCATCACATGTAAGAATTTGTAAGCGGCAATATAATACATGTTTAATATTGCTTTAAGGTATCACTTCCTTTGTCAGGCCAAATAACAAACCTGTAAATAGTATCTAGACATCTTATAACTAGAAGGAACAGAAGCTGTAACATTTTGGACAATTTCATGCTCCCAACTTTGTTGGAACAGTTTGGGGACGGCCCCTTCCTATTCCAACATGACTGCGCACCAGTGCACAAATCAAGGTCCATAAAGACATGGATGAGCGAGTTTGGGGTGGAGGAACTTGACTGGCCTGCACAGAGTCCTGACCTCAACCCGATAGAACACCTTTGGGATGAATTAGAGCGGACACTGCGAGCCAGGCCTTCTCGTCCAACATCAGTGTCTGACTTCACAAATGCTCTTCTGGAAGAATGGTCAAACATTCCCATAGACACACTCCTAAACCTTGTGGACGGCCTTCCCAGAAGAGTTGAGGCTGTTATAGCTGCAAAGGGCGGAGTCAACTCAATATTGAACCCTACGGACTACAACTGGGATGCCATTAAAGTTCATGTGCGTGTAAAGGCAGGCGTCCCAATACTTTTAGTAATATAGTATTCCTCTATTTGTAACGCTCCTTCCTCTATTACTGCAGCGCTGGCGTTTCCCAGGCAGAGAACATCCTGAGGACAGAATCCATCAGGAATTAGATTTCTTCTGTTCTACTTAAGTAAACACAACACTTTGAGGATCATTAATATTCGCTGACATCCCCGTCTATCTCTGTACTATTCAGACATTTCTAAGCAATTAAGAACAATTTCAAAGAAAAATATTGGTTCCTATTGTACATACGAATGTATCCAACGCTATATTGATCTGATGGCTGGTTCACAGAACTGCAGAGGAACGCACTGTGCATTCCCGCGCGACTCACATGCAGTTCTGTGCTGTGCAATCTCAGCCTATTCGTTCTTGCATGGGCTGAAGTCGCATAGAACCGCACCAAAAGCAACGCATGCACCGATTTTGGAAACTCACTGCAACCGCACCGCATGGAACTTCTGTGCCATGTGATCTGGTGTAGGCAAACGCGCTGTGCTGGAGACCTACATTTGGGGTGTCATTGACACCCGCTGCAGATCACAACCGAAGTGCATTTTGAATGCAGTGCAGGAAACGCGCATCAAACTCGGGTTTCTCAAACCGCCCTTCTGGTGCGAACTGGCCCTAAAAGCTAAAGTTGTCACTCACGTTTGTTTCTGAGGGTTAGACGGTATGGATCGAAGATTAATCTCTCCGGTCTATGATAGACTTTAGAGCTTTAGAAGGCCTTGTTTAGACTTGTGGTTGGGGCAGTGGCGGCCCGTCCATTAGAGGCGCCGTCCCCCCTTATCCATGCGTCCGGCCCCCTAATCTGCATGCAGGGCACACAGGCGCCGTCCCCCCTTATCCATGCGTCCGACCCCCTAATCTACATGTAGGGCACACAGGCGCCGTCCCCCCTTATCCATGCGTCCGACCCCCTAATCTACATGCAGGGCACACAGGCGCCGTCCCCCCTTATCCATGCGTCCGACCCCCTAATCTACATGTAGGGCACACAGGTGCCGTCCCCCCTTATCCATGCGTCCGACCCCCTAATCTACATGTAGGGCACACAGGCGCCGTCCCCCCTTATCCATGCGTCCGGCCCCCTAATCTGCATGCAGGGCACACAGGCGCCGTCCCCCCTTATCCATGCGTCCGACCCCCTAATCTACATGTAGGGCACACAGGTGCCGTCCCCCCTTATCCATGCGTCCGACCCCCTAATCTACATGTAGGGCACACAGGCGCCGTCCCCCCTTATCCATGCGTCCGACCCCCTAATCTACATGTAGGGCACACAGGTGCCGTCCCCCCTTATCCATGCGTCCGACCTCCTAATCTACATGTAGGGCACACAGGCGCCGCCCCCCCCTTATCCATGAGTCCATCCCTCTAATCTACATGCAGGGCGCACAGGCGCTGCCCCCCCTTATCCATGCGTCCGACCCCCTAATCTACATGCAGGGTGCACAGGCGCCATCCCCCCTTATCCATGCATCCGACCCCCTAATCTACATGCAGGGTGCACAGGCGCCACCCCCCCTTATCCATGCGTCCAACCCCCTAATCTACATGCAGGGCGCACGGCCGCTGTCCCCCCTTATTTATGCGTCCGACCCCCTAATCTACATGCAGGGTGCACAGGGGCCACCCCCCTTATCCATGCGTCCGACCCCCTAATCTACATGCAGGGCGCAGGGGCGCCATCCCCCCTTATTTATGCGTCCGACCCCCTATTCTACATGTGGGGCGCACGGGCGCCGCCCCCCCTTATCAATACGTCCGATCCCCTAATCTACATGTAGGGTGCACAGGCGCTGTCCCTCCTTATCCATGCGTCCAACCCCCTAATCTACATGCAGGGCGCACGGGCGCCGCCCCCCCCTTATCCATGCGTCCGACCCCCTAATCTACATGCAGGGCGCAGGGCACCGTCCCCCCTTATCCATGCGTCCGACCCCCTAATCTACATGCAGGGCGCCGGACGCCGTCCCCCCTTATCCATGCGTCCAACCCCCTAATCTACATGCAGGGCGCCGGACGCATGGATTCCAAAGGGGAGGGGGGGTTAAAGTACGTGATTAGAGCCAGAGGCTCTAATAGGCTTCAAAAAAGGGTGAGCCCACCCATTTGTGTGACAATAGCGAATATATATTCGCTATTGGCACACTGATCCTCCTCCCGGCCAATCAGGAAGCGGGTCCTGAGATCCGTCACCCAATTGGCTGAAAGGACAGGCGATCCTATTGGACACCAAGGAGGAGGGGGGAGGAAACGCACGGTGGAAGGTGCCGTGATGCAGACGCAATAGAAGCCACCGCCTGCCGCCCGTAGGAGCGCTGCCCGCCAGCAACCTACATGGGGTAAGTGCGGGGCTGGATGACTGACTGCGGGAACCCTGGGAGGTGCAGGTGAACCGACCGACAGCGGGGGGGTGGGGTGGTTGTTTGCCCCCCCCCCCCAGAAAAAAACACTAGCCCCAGCAGAATTGCACGGTTGAGCTATGTTTTTCCTTAACCCCTTCACACCGACATTACACATATATACGGCCTCACTGGGCATAAATGTGTATCTGTCTTTGTGCTGGGATCGTACCGCACAGCGCCTCCCCCCCCCCAGCACAGAGACCGGGGGGGGGGGTCTCACAAAGAGCCCCGGGTCCCATACTAATAATCAGCACCCTTTAGTCCGGCTTCCGGGTCACCTGATCGCTGTGATCGCCTCTGATTGGCAGAGTGATCAGTCACTGTGAAGCTCCTGTGTAAAGAGAGGAGAGATACATTGTATACATTGTATCTCTCTCTCTCTCTCCTTGCAGAGAGAGAAAAAAAAAGTGTGTGTAAAAAAAATAAAAATTAAGTAAAATAATAATAAATAAATCAAATAAAAAAATAGATAGATCAAGGTTTGATGTAGGTCAGTGGCAGGGTTAGTGTTTGGGTCAAGGATCAAAAGTCACGGTCAGGGTTAAAGGTCGCGGTCAGGGTCAAAGGTCACAGTTAGGGTCAAAGGTCACAGTTAGTATATTTTGGGCAAGATTTTTTCTGTGTTCCTGCAAAGCAGAGACTAGAATCCATCTCCTCCCTTAGTAGAAGCAGCACACACACATAGTACACATAAACACTGGCTAGGCACACATTTATCCCTTTGATCGCCCCTGATGTTTAACCCCTTCCCAGCCAGTCTCATTAGTACAGTGACAGTGCATATTTTTAGCGCTGATCACTGTATTACTGTCACAGGTCCCCGCAAAGTGTCAGTTAGTGTCAGATTGTCCGCCGCAATGTCGCAGTCCTGCTATAAGTTGCTGATCGCCGCCAATACTAGTAAAAAAAATAAAAATTCCAGTATACATCGCATAGTTTGTAGACGTTATAACGTTCACGTAAACCAATCAATAGACGCTTATTGGGATTTTTTTTACCCAAAAATATGTAGAAGAATACATATCGGCCTAAACTGATGAAGAAATTTGTTTTTTAATTTTTTTTTGGATATTTATTATAGCAAAAAGTAATAAATGTTTTTTTTCAAAATTGTCGCTCTTTTTTTGTTCATAGCGCAAAAAAAAAAAAATAATGTTCGCGCAAAAAACCAATCAATATACACTTATTGGGATTTTTTTTTTTACCAAAAATATGTAGAAGAATACATATCGGCCTAAACTGAGGAAGAAATTTGTTTTTTCATTTTTCATTTTTTTTTTTTTTGAATATTTATTATAGCAAAAAGTAATAAATGTTTGTTTTTTTTTTTTTTTTTTTTTTTTTTTTTTTTCAAAATTGTCGCTCTTTTTTTGTTCATAGTGCAAAAAAAAAAAAAAAAAATAACGTTCGCGCAAACCAATCAATATACACTTATTGGGATTTTTTTTTTACCAAAAATATGTAGAAGAATACATATCGGCCTAAACTGATGCCAATATTATTTTTTTTATTGGATATGTTTTATAGCAGAAAGTAAAAAACTGTTTTTTATTTTTTTTTTTTTTAAATGGTCGCTCTTTTTTTTGTTTATAGCGCAAAAAAGAAAAACCGCAGAGCTGATCAAATACCACCAAAAGAAATCTCTATTTGTGGGGGAAAAAAAAAAAAAGGACATCAATTTTATTTGGGTACAATGTCACATAACAGCGCAATTCTCAGTTAAAAATAACGCAGTGGGGGGCGTGGCCTAGCACTGCATGGAGTAGGACGTGTGGACCCTGAGCTCCGTCCACTACTCCTGTAAAATCAGTAATCCTGGACCTTTCCACTGACCAACTGGCTGGACTGCCTCTCTGGGACACCTGGGACAGCTGGCCCTAACTCCTGAAGGCGGGGGACGCACGGCGGCCCGAACGGAGCGGCGATCTCCCGCTCGGCGGGTGGACAACTAATTGAGACCGCGGCTTCGGCCTACAACCGGAGGCCGCGGCCATCTTGGTACACCCTAATCTCGGCCCTGCTTGGATCCAGCCACACAACGCAGGTACCTGGCGGCCAAATAACTCCCTGAAGGAGCTGCACTGTGCCCATCCCTCCTTCTCCTAGCCTGCTCACCCATCTGAGGCCCAGAGAAACTGACACCCACAAACGGCCTAGCTGGCGGCCTGGGCCTACATGTGTTGACCGGCGGCCATCTTGGCACACCTGCCCCCTATACCTGTGCAGTACACATAGACTACAGCCCTGCTATCCCCCTATAAGGGCGGTTTATCCTGAGGACGTGGCCTGACAGAGGAATAGGACGCATTCCTGAGAAGAGCTGCCCATTACTGCTGACTTTATCTCATCCTATACCCGCAGACCCCTCTAAACAAGCCTAGTAGTTTTCCTTTTGTGACCGCTGAAGAATCCAATCAAGATGTCTCCCACAAAGGCTCAGAAAGCAGCGACGGCGGCAAAACTAGCTCAGTACCGCCGGCAGGAAGGAGAGGAGATGGAAGAAAATGATACAGCGGAAAAGCCTGAGGAGGAACGCCCGGCGGGAGATACGGATCGGCTTCTCGAGGCAATCACATTCTGCAGAACTTCACTAACAGCCCAGATAGAGGAGGTAAAGGTAGATATATCTTTGATCCGGCAAGATTTCCATAAACTCCGGGACCGGGTTAAAACTACAGAAAACCGAATCAGCAATGTGGAAGACGCCATCCCACCCCTGCAAGAGGGGACAGAACGTATACAGCGCCAAATCCAGCAACTGTTCTCCAGGCAAGACGAAATGGAGAACAGACTGAGGAGATGCAACCTGCGATTAATCGGCCTCCCTGAAGGCGCTGAGGGAAAGGACCCCACCACGTTCCTGGAGCAGCTACTCATCACACACTATGGCAGAGAGGCTTTTTCCCCAATGCTAGCTGTGGAAAGGGCCCACCGAATGCCTGCCAGACCGCCTCCGCAGGGAGCACCCCCGCGCACCTTTATAGCCAAGCTCCTTAATTATAAGGATCGGGATGCGGCCCTGAGAATGGCGCGAGAAAAAGGCAACATTCAACTAGGGAACAGCAAAATCGCCATATTCCCTGACTTCTCAACAGAAGTACAGCGCCGCAGACAAGGGTTCACAGAAGCCAAACGCAGGCTGAGATCAAAGCAAATTAAATATGCCATGCTATTTCCAGCCCGACTCCGAGTAGAGCAAGATGGCAGAGTTCACTTTTTTGAGGACCCCGAGGAGGTGATAACCTGGCTGGAACGCCAGGGGGCACCGGAGAGAGCAGACTGATACCGCTGTAAGTACTTTCTTTTTTTGCTACCACTTACCACAAACAATACAGCATACAACTCCTGACACTTATTGCAGACCTGATTAGAAATTAACAGATATGCGCTGTGCACTGAAGTGGACATATACAGATCAAACTGCTAGATTTAAATATTCTTTGCACTAGCCCATTTACTCGCTTAGTGAGCCAGATGGAAGACCCGCCAAGGAACTGTGAGTTGTATCCTTACTACGAGAGTCAAGTTTAGCCAAACAGTCAAAAACTGATTTTTTTCTCTTACCCACATTTTTTACTTTAATTTGTTTTCCCCTGACATCTGATGTGGCTCAATATGTTTTTTGAGAAGACGGAGCCCCGGAGAGGGCACAGTCCTGCCCCTCTATTGCAAAGTGCAGCGAGACTTTACCCCACTCGACATCAGAGAATATGCTAGTGGGATTGGGGACCACTGCAATGAACAATTATATACCGCTCCTCCAATACGGAGTGTAACCCGTCAGCACTCTCTTGTGCGGTGGCCCCAATTACTCACATGTTTATGGCTTCAACATGCAAAGTTTTGTATTTCCTTGTTGGGGATTTTCAGTTGGTTTGGGGATGATGCCTGCAACGGTTGGGGAGGTTGCAAGGCGGGGTGGGGGGTGGTGGGGGGGATAGTTCAACCGTTGAACAGATTTATATGTGTCATAACCAGATGGTACACCAACCAAAGTTGGACATTGTTGTTGCAGACATTAAACGTTATGTTATACTTAGTGCAATGCACGCTAAATATACATTACAGACATCTGAGAAGGCTAACCAAAAATCTAGATGCATATATGATGGCTGAAATACGTTGCTGTATAGAAGAGAACACATGGGGACTCTAAAGTTTCTTACCTGGAATGTGCGGGGCCTGCGTGAGAAGATAAAACGCTCGGCGGCCCTCACGTTCCTTAAAAAACAACACGCTGACATCTTAGTCTTAGTGGAGACTCATGTGGAAGGGAGATTGCAAATGGCTCTTCGCCGACCATGGGTCGGATGGACATTTCATTCAACCTACACATCACACGCACGTGGAGTATCAGTTTTGGTGGCCAAATCGGTACAATTTGAACTTATAGAGGTTTCTACAGACCCGCAGGGACGGTATGTCTTTTTATCTGTCAAGCTGTATGGGGAACCTTTCCTTATTTTGGCTTTCTATGTACCCCCCCCATTCTCCATACCCATAATCTTAGAGGGCTTCACATTCATGACCAAACACCCCACAGTCCAGGCGGTCTGGCTGGGGGATTTTAACACCACACTAAACCCCTCGGTAGATAGACTTCAACCCTCGAATCCACAACCAATAACCAACAGAGAAACCAAATTTGCCAAGCTAATTTCCTCCTTTCATCTTGTGGATTCTTGGAGATACAAATACCCACACAAACAATTATTCTCTTGTTTCTCTTCCTCCCACGGCTCTATGTCTAGAATTGACATGATACTGTTATCACAAAGTCTTACACCCCGACTACTAGAGACGGCTTTTTCTCCCAGGCTGTTGTCTGACCATAGCCCATACTGGATTACACTAAGCGTGCCCACTGACAAACCAAAGCGGAATTGGCGATTAAACCCGTTCTGGCTCTCACTACTCCCTGAGGATGATGAACTTATGAATGAATGGAAGTTGTTCTTCAGGAACAACGACCGCTCAGCTTCCCTGACAACAATCTGGGAGTCTTTTAAATCTCATGTTCGCATGATACTCTCAACCCGCATTAACAGAATTAAAACAGATTCCTCTAGAGAGCTTGATAGAGCGATAGCGGTACTATCTCAATCCGAACAAAACTATATAGATGATCCCTCTCCCGCAAATGCAGACTCACTTAAACTCCAGGCCAGAGTAGTAGCCCAACTCCAATATGGGAAAGAAAGACACAAAATGTTCTTTGCTAAACAAAAGCTGTTTGAGAACGGGGAAAAGGCTGGTAAGCTCCTAGCATACCTGGTACACAGTGAAGATAGACCCCCTGTGGTAATATCTTTACACGGTCCTGGCGGTGAATCCATCACTAATCCCCTCACAGTAACATCTATGTTCAGGGATTTTTTTATTGACCTCTACACCTCAAAAAGTCCTGAGGATAAGGGCCCAATGAACTCCTTTTTGGAGGAGACGACATTCCCCCAGTTAACAAAAGACCAGGTTGACCTCCTTGAGGCACCACTCACTGAGGAAGAAATAGCGTTGGCTATTGCTGGATTTGCCAGGTCCAAATCCCCGGGCTCGGATGGCCTACCTATAGAATTTTACTCCCAATTCGGCGATTTTTTGATCCCAAAACTTCTAACTTTATATAATCACCTATTCGAGACATTTACACTCCCCGCTTCTATGAGAGAGGCAACAATAGTCCTCATACCCAAACCGGGAAAAGATCCAGGATACCCCGAATCCTACCGCCCAATCTCCCTATTACAAGTAGATATCAAGATATTAGCCAAGGTACTCTCCCTCCGACTCAATCAGGTCATTCTCTCTCTGATACATACGGATCAGGCGGGGTTCATGCCTGGTCGTAACACTTCGTTCAACCTACGAAAATTGTTCATAAATTTACAGGCCACACATGAAAATGTAGGATCCCGGGTGATTGTGACGCTTGACACGGCCAAGGCATTCGACTCCGTGGAGTGGGGATACTTATGGCAATGCTTGGGAAGATATGGCTTTGGCCCCAGATTCCTTAAGTGGATCAAACTGCTTTATCAAAACCCCACAGCTAGAGTGGTGGCGAACGGATGGCCGTCTCAAGAGTTTGACCTCAGTCGAGGCACGAGACAGGGCTGCCCTCTTTCCCCACTTCTCTATGCCTTAGCTGCGGAGCCTCTGGCTGTGTCGATCCGTGTGGACCCCGAGATTGTGGGTTTACAAATGGGAACCTTAACTGAAAAAATTAGTTTATATGCGGACGATACCCTATTATACCTCGCTGACTCAGGCCCATCCCTTCAAAAAGCACTACAGTTGATCGAGCATTTTGGAACGTTTTCCGGTTTAAAGATGAACTGGGAAAAGTCTCAGATACTACCTATAGACAGTTTCCCACCATCTGAATCATGGACAGATACCCCACTAAAAAGAGCAGACACAATCAAATACCTGGGAATCCATATCTCCAGAGATCCGGCTGATTATATTCCCCTTAACATTGAACCCCTCTTTTCACTAGTCAAAACCAAAATACGCACTTGGGCCCGCCTACCACTAGGAGTATGGGGTCGCATAAATCTGATAAAAATGGTCCTTCTCCCAAAAATCCTCTACATATTGTGGCACACCCCACTCTATCTCCCATTAAAACACTTTAAATCTCTTGAAGCTTTACTCAAACCCTTTGTGTGGGGGACTAGCAGACATAAAATCGCATGGTCAGCGCTTAAAAACCCGACAGACATGGGGGGAATGGCCCTACCGGATCTGAACCTCTATTACATTGCATCACAATTATCACAACTATTCCACATAGACAAGACAGACAACGTACGCTTCCTGACCCTTCTTTGCTCCAAAAGTGTGCAACTCACAGGTGACTCTCTGTACACAATATCGGCGGGATCCAGGAATACTGAGGTGGGGGGAGACAAGAAGTCCTTACTATACCATTATAGACGTATTTGGGACCTTGCCTCCACCAAATTAGAAATACCAAGACTGCATGATCATACACCGATATGGCACAATAGAGATATGTCAGAATTCATTAACATACCGGACTCGGAGCTGTGGGAGTCTAGGGGAATTTATTATATACATCATCTGCTGTTCAATGGAACTCTCAAAACCTACGATATACTCAAAGAGGAATTTTCTCTTCCACACTTCATGTTTTTCAGATACCTGCAAGTAAGACATGCAACCCAAACACAATTCTTACAGGCTGAGGCTCCTCCTGCTCTCCATCCTGTTATGGCTATTGTTAAAAGTACAGACCCGCGTGGACTAATATCCACATTTTATAATATGCTTCTAACTCCCACCTCGTCAAAAATAGCGTTTGATTTGAAGCCTCGATGGGAGAGAGAGGTGGGCCTGATGGAAAATGAGGAGTGGGAGGAAGCCCTCGAGACATGCAAAGCAGTATCACCAAAACTCTCGGACAGACTCTCCCAGATTTACATAACACATAGAACATACCTCACCCCAATTCGAGTAGCCAGATATAAGCGTAATCAGTCCACTCTATGCCCGATGTGTGACCAAGAAACAGGTACGTTCTTTCATCTAATATGGACATGCCCCAAGATACAACAACTATGGAAACAGGTCATAACTTTCTTACACGACACCATGGGCTCCCCAATAGCATTAGATCCAAAACAATGTCTCCTAGGGATATTTCCAGACACAGTTGACAAATTCACCAAGGTATTCCTACATGAGACTCTATTCTCCGTCAGAAAAATTATTGCAAGAAAGTGGATGAGACCATCCCCTCCCAGTGTGACGGAGTGGAAAATAGAAGTTAACAATACCTTGCCATACAAAAAACATATTTACATTAACAGAGGATGTCCGACCAAATACAACAAAATCTGGGATCGATGGTTGCAAGAACCTGAAACTTGCACTTAACCATAAACTCGCTCAGTAATACAACATACGGATCTCTGTACCTAAAACTCTATTCCAGATACATACAGAGAAAGTATAAACCAAAAGATACCATGGTTCTTGTTGTTCCCCCAAATGGTCATGTCTATACTAAACACAATATATCCCCTATAGACTTAAAGGTATATAACAGTGTCACATTATGCACATACATAGCACGTGTACTAAAATAAAATACAATTAAATCAAATACGTTCAACGGGGGGGGGGGGGGGGGGGGGGGTGTGGGAGGGAGATAATATTACACATTATGATGATAGTAGTTCATGGTGGTATACATTTATTTCTACATTAACATATACTACCTCTAATGTTGATTATATTAACAATGTATACTGTCCTTGTTTAATACGCTTTTTATGTATATATATATACATATTGGTAATACTATGTATTTATATGCATCATCTTTGCCTAATAAAACCCTGTTTGATGAAAAAATAACGCAGTGCCGTATTACAAAGAATGGCCTGGTCAGAAAGGGGGGGGGGGGTAAATCTTCCGGAGGTGAAGTCATTGAATAACGTAGAACAGTAATAAAGCGGAGGTCATCGGCAGGACACGGCGGGCGCAGCGTCTGTGTTTATGATGACGTGATGCAGGAACTGCGTCCACTTACCAAGATGATGATTGTTAATAAGGATAAAAGGCCCCGATCATCATTATACAATTACCGCGCTAAACGGAAGTAAAACCGCGGGCACGCCACGCTCAGACCGGCCCCGGCCATTACCCACCGTATGTAATCTTTTCCCAGAGACTTTAAATCAATATTTTTATTACATTTCCATGCTATTTATACACACCGCGGTGCTTAACCGACGACTGAACAAATCGCATCGGACAGGAATGTACGTGCCAACATGTCTGCCTGCCTGCATGGGTTCAGTTTAAAGGGGACCCCATACTACAAAAAAATTAACCACTTCACTCCGGAAGAATTACCCCCCTCCCCCTTCATGACCAGGCCATTTTTTGCGATTCGGCACTGCGTTATTTTAACTGACAATTGCGCAGTCGTTGCGACGTTGTACCCAAATAAAATTGACGTTCTTTTTTTCCCCACAAACAGAGCTTTGTTTTGGTGGTATTTGATCGCCTCTGCGGGTTTTTATTTTTTGCGCTATGAACAAAAAAAGACTGACAATTTTGAAAAAAAAATATATATTTATTACTTTTTGCTATAACAAATATCCAAAAAAAAATTAAAATAAAAAAAAAACGAATTTCTTCATCAGTTTAGGCCGATACGTATTCTTCTACATATTTTTGGTAAAAAAATCCCAATAAGCGTATATTGATTGGTTTGCGCAAAAGTTATAGCATCTACAAAACAGGGGATAGATTTATGGAATTTTATTTATTTATTATGAGTAACGGCGGTGATCAGCGATTTATAGCAGGACTGCGACATTGCGGCGCACAAATCAGACACTGACTGACACTTTTTGGGGGACAATTTTGAAGAAAAAAAAACATCCAATAAAAAAATTTAAAAAAATCGATTTTCTTCATTAGTTTAGGCCAATAGGTATTCTGCTACATATTTTTCCCCCAGCATTCAGCTCCTGCAGAGAGAGAGCCATACAGGGGAACGGTGCTCTAGTAATCGACCCCCCCCCGCGTCACAGCAATCACCCTCCCTGCGCACCATACGTTTTTCCCTGCAGCTCAGCCCCCCCCGCCCGTGTGCCCCGCCTACCCCCCCCCCCCCCGAAGCACTGCTGGCTTCCCTCCTCTTCTTCCTGCCGGAAGCTCCTTTCGGAACTGATCACTCACTGTGTTCATTCATAACTGAAGCATTGGCTGTATGCCCCCCCCTGTCAGGTTGTCTGTATGGGGCCCCCCCTGTCAGGTTTGTCTGTATGGGGCCCCCCTGTCAGGTTGTCCGTATGGGGCCCCCCTGTCAGGTTGTCCGTATGGGGCCCCCCTGTCAGGTTGTCCGTATGGGGCCCCCTGTCAGGTTGTCCGTATGGGGCCCCCCTGTCAGGTTGTCCGTATGGGGGCCCCCCTGTCAGGTTGTCTGTATGGGGCCCCCGCTGTCAGGTTTTCTGTATGGGGCCCCCTGTCAGGTTGTCCGTATAGGGCCCCCGCTGTCAGGTTTTCTGTATGGGGCCCCCCATGTCAGGTTGTCTGTATGGGGCCCCCCTGTCAGGTGTCTGTATGGGGCCCCCCATGTCAGGTTGTCTGTATGGGGCCCCCCATGTCAGGTTGTCTGTATGGGGCCCCCCATTAGGTTGATTGTGTGGGGCCCCCCATGTCAGGTTGTCTGTATGGGGCCCCCCATTAGGTTGATTGTGTGGGGCCCCCCATGTCAGGTTGTCTGTATGGGGCCCCCCTGTCAGGTTGTCTGTATGGGGCCCCCCATGTCAGGTTGTCTGTATGGGGCCCCCCTGTCAGGTTGTCTGTATGGGGCCCCCCTTGTCAGGTTGTCTGTATGGGGCCCCCCCTGTCAGGTTGTCTGTATGGGGCCCCCCCTGTCAGGTTGTCTGTATGGGGCCCCCCTGTCAGGTTGTCTGTATGGGGCCCCCCCTCCCTGTCAGGTTGTCTGTATGGGGCCCCCCCTGTCAGGTTGTCTGTATGGGGCCCCCCCTGTCAGGTTGTCTGTATGGGGCCCCCCCTGTCAGGTTGTCTGTATGGGCCCCCCCTGTCAGGTTGTCTGTATGGGGCCCCCCCTGTCAGGTTGTCTGTATGGGGCCCCACTGTCAGGTTGTCTGTATGGGCCCCCCTGTGGTTTCCAAAAGCAGCCCTGCAGACAGGGCTGTGGTGTGTAGCAGACATGTGCAGAACAAAATCGTTACTTTGTTTATAAAATTTTTAAAATAAAAAAAATTAGTTTCGTTATTCACATAAATTTGTTTAGTTAAATTTGTTTTACCGTTTAATTCGTTTACCTGAATCATTTTTGTTTATTTGTATTATAATCGATTCGAATTTTCAGAATTTGAATTCAAATCGATTTGAATAGTTTTCGAATTTCCAAAGAGAATAAAATAGAATAGAAAATAAAGGAATAGGAAAAAAAAGAATAGAATAGAAAAGAATATAACAAAAAATAAAAGAATAAAATAGAGTAGAACAGAACAAAATAGAATAGAAAATAAAAGAACAGAATAGAACAAACAAATAGAATAGAATAAAAAAATAATAGCATAAAATAGAAAGAATATATCCATCTTCTGAAATTCGAATAAAAAAGAATAGAATAGTAAATAATATAATTAAAAAACCAGAATAGAATAGAAATTAGAATTTGAATAGCATAGAATAGAAAATAACAGAATAGTATAGGAAAAAAACCAACAGAATAGAATAGAAAGAATTTCACCATCTTCCTATTCTAATCTATTCTTTTCTATTGAAATTTATTCTATTCGAAATTCAAATTTTGGAAGATGGTTATATTCTTTCTATGCTATTCTGTTGTTTCCTTTATACTATTCTGTTATTTTCTATTCTATTCTCAGCTTTTCTTTTCTATTCTATTAAAAAATTTGAATTGATCCTATTTGAATTTTGGGAAATGGTTATATTCTTTCTATTCCATTCAATTTTTTTTTATTCTATTCTTTTATTTTCTATTTTGTTCTGTTTTACTCTTATTATATATATTCTTTTTTTTTTTTCCTGTTATATTCTTTTCTATTTTTTTCTATTCAATTCCTTTATTTTGTATTCTATTTTATCCTCTTTGGAAATGGGAAAACGAATCGAATTCGAAAACATTTCGAATTAGAAAATGATTTGAAATTGATTCGAAAACTATTCCAATCGATTCGAATTTGAATTCGGTCTGAATTTTTTTCCATTATTTCGGATTTGTTTAAATTCGGTACTATTGTAATTCGGACATTCGAATACATCCGAATTTTCAAAAACCAAAAATTCAGCCGAATATCAATTTGGAACTTAACGACCTGCACATGTCTACTGTGTAGCAGAGCTGTGTAAATCTCAAGACTGGATGGACTGAAATACAAATTTTTTAATCGGTAAAACATCTCGGAAATGTTTATTCCATCGGTGGATTTTGCGGTTTGCCCGGAGTTCAGACTGACGGTAACGATGGATGTCGGTGGGCGTGTCTGTGGCCGGCCATTCCAGAAAGGCTGGAATTCCAGACTGATAATTGGACACACATGTTCCCATCGGCCGGGATACATGTAGAGATATGTAGAGACCAATTATTGAGATGTATGTTGGATTTCATGGGAAATGAATCTCATGGACCTCCCCTCCCCCCTTCCCATCATTTGTGTGCTTTCAGGACGCCGCGCTAAAGACGAATCGCTGGATTGAGTCGTTACCATCCGGAGGTGAGACGTAACGCGAGATGACGGAACCTTCCCGGGCTTCTTCCCGTCTGAGACCGAAGAGGGTCCCTCCGCACCTGTGTGCATGGAATTGTACATGTCATCACAGTGCGAGGCATCGCATGTGCTTTTAGCTAGATTTGGATTGTAGCCGAGCTACACACACCCAACAAAACTTCACTAAACTACGCAGGGTCCTTCTGCCCCATCTCCTTCACCAGCAATTCCCACCTGGAGAAATGACAGCCGGGTATTGCTGGGGAAATACAACAGCTATTCCAGTCATTTGATGTAACAAAAAGGACCGCCTGTTCAGGCAAGAGATAGAAAGATACAAAGTAACATTGTTTATAGACATTGATCAGACAGGAGATAGAGAGATACAAAGTTACATTGTATCTCTTATCTGAACAATGTTTATAAACAATGTCACTTTGTATCTCTTATCTGAACAATGTTTATAAAACAAAGTAACATTGTTTATAAACATTGATCATTAAGAGATACAAAGTAATATTGTTTATAAACATTGTTCAGACAGAATATAGAGGGATACAAAGAAACATTGTTTATAAACATTGTTCAGAAAGGGGTACAAAGTAACAACATTGATCATACAGAATATAGAGAGAGATACAAAGTAACATTGTTTAATAAACATTGTTCAGACAGAATATAGAGACATACAAAGAAACATTATTTATAAATATTGGTCAGACAGGTGATAGAGAGATACAAAGTAACATTGTTTATAAACATTGATCAGATAAGAGATACAAAGTAACGTTGTTTATAAACATTGACCACACAGGAGATAGAGAGATACAAAGTAACATTGTTTATAAACATTGTTCAGACAGAATATAGAGGGATACAAAGAAACATTGTTTATAAACATTGTTCAGAAAGGGGTACAAAGTAACAACATTGATCATACAGAATATAGAGAGATACAAAGTAACATTGTTTATAAACATTGTTCAGACAGAATATAGAGACATACAAAGAAACATTGTTTATAAACATTGGTCAGACAAGTGATAGAGAGATACAAAGTAACATTGTTTATAAACATTGATCAGACAGGAGACAGAAAGATACAAAGCAAGATTGTTTATAAACATTGTTCAGATAGAATATAGAGAGATACAAAGCAAGATTGTTTATAAAACATTGTTCAGATAAGAGATACAAACTAACATTGTTTATAAACATTGATCAGACAGGCGACAGAGAGATACAAAGTAACATTGTTTATAAACATTGATCAGACAGGAGATAGAGATATACATAGTAACATTGTTGTTTTTGTATCTGCTCTGTTGGATTCATCTGCAGATCAAAGGCATATAAGTGATGACTGAGGAAATGCTTCCTCCTGCCTGCAGCAGACTGATGTCATTATCTCAGCCTAGGCAAAGTCACTGACTGGATCTGAATGGCGGATGAAAGGTGGAGCTGGGAAACGATCGTGTTGCTGTATATTGTGACAAGCCGGGAACGTAATTCATGCAGATAATGAAAGGGGCACTTTAGGACCCGCTGAGCCGTCAGACAAGAACTGCGGAGACCCCGAACCCCGCACCACTAATTACCCCCATACCAGTCACATAGTTCATGAACGTTCCCGCGACATTCTGGGACCTGTAGTTCCTCTGGAGAGCCTCACGTTGTCCGAGGGTCAAACCCATCACCCCACATGCCTACGAACCACCTCCAGCGTTCTGTTGATGGAATGTAAGCTCTTGTGTCAAGCGGGATCCCTTTGCGATAAATTATTATTTTTTTCTTCCCCCACAAAGGAAAACATCTCTGTATAATGTACGGCGTGTTTACGGACATTCCGCATACTTTGCCGCCACATCGTTTACTGGAGATCCGCATCCACATCGGGGTCAATATTAATGGCAAGTTTAAAAAAAAAAATGATTTAGCCTCTTTGGCAGTCGCTGGGAATATATATGCAAATTCCGGGATAGCGTGAGGCAACGCCGGAGGAATGCCGCACAACGCAAACTCTCCAACAAGTTCCATTTGTAACAGACCCCGGCCCGTCAGCTTTGTATATCGAGGGGGGGAATAAAATGTCTCTCCTAAGAGAGATACAGGAGCCGTCACTGCCGACCTGCTGGTTGGCCGCCTGTGAGACCCATCTTCTAGTTTTATTACTTCTAGAGTCCCTTCAATCAGCCTTCTCTCAATTCCTCAATGAGAAGTTGGTATTGGCCGCCTCCAGAGAGAGGAAGCCTTTAGAAGAAACATCTGTACAAGGGTCACATCTATGCAGTTAATGAGTTTTCTGGCGCATTTAGTGGTACATTTCGCGTTTTTGATGTGTTTTTAGGACGTATAGGAAAGCACAACAGTTCTGTTCATGGAGTGCGACTTTGATGCGACTTTACACTCCCTGGTACTCAAGTAGCAGTAAAGTCGCATCAAAGTAGTGGAGGAACCTTTATGTGTCCAAAGTCGCATGTCAGAGTATAAATGTTAAGGGCTAGAGTTAGGGTTAAAGGGGTTGTAATTCCTATGCATTAAAGTGCAAAAACTTCTGGCAGTCACCGGTCCCCCAATCCCCCCCCCCCCACCATTTTACTTACCTGAGCCCCGTAATTCCCACGCCGCAGACGCGCTGTCCCTCTCTACACAGGATCCCAACTCTTGATTGGATAGATTGATAGCTTCAGCTGCTGTCAGTCAAATCCAATGACGCGGGCATCGGGGGGGGGGGGGGGGCGGGGCTGAGTCCGGCATTCGTGTCTATGTACGAAAGTTATCTTCCCGGGAGAGCGCTTCTCCTAGGGGGTTATCTGATAAGAGGAGGACCCGTGAGAGCCGCCGGGGGACCCCAAAAGACGATGATCGGGGCCACTCTGTGCAAAACGAGCCGCACAGCACAGTGGAGGTAAGTATGACATGTTTGTTATTTAAAAAAAAACACAAAAAACCCCCCCAAAAAAAACAGCCTTTACAATCACTTTAAGGGTTAGGTTTAACGTCTAAGGTTAAATGTTGGGGTTAGTGATAAATGTAAGGGTAAGGGCTAGCCCATAACCCCAACATTTAAACCTAGCCCTTAACCCTAACCCTAGCTCTAAAATTTAACCCAAGCCCTTAACCCTAACACTAACATTTAACCCTAGCCCTAGCTCTTAACCCTAACCCTAGCCCTTAACCCTACCTCTAGCCCTTAACGCTAACTCTTAACTTTAACTCTAGCCCTTAACCCTAACCCTGCCTTTTATCCCTAACCCTAGCTCTTAACCCTAGTTCTAACATTTAACCCTAGCCCTTCACCCTAACTTTAGCCCTTAACCCTAACCCTGACCCTTAACCCTAACCCTAGCTCTTAACCCTAGCTCTAACATTTAACCCTGGCCCTTAACCCTAACCCTAGCTCTTAACCCTAACTTTAGCCCTTAACCCTAACCCTAGCTCTTAGCCCTAACTCTAGCCCTTAACCCTAACCCTGCCTCTTAACCCTAACCCTAGCTCTTAACACTAGCTCTAACATTTAACCCTAGCCCTTAACCCTAACCTTAGCTCTTAACCCTAACTCTAGCACTTAACCCTAACCTATGCTCTTAACCCTAACCTTAGCCCTTAACCCTACCTTTAGCTCTTACCCCAAACTTTAGCTTTTAACCCTAACCCTAGCTCTTAGCCCTAACTCTAGCCCTTAACCCTAACCTATGCTCTTAACTCTAACCCTAGCCCTTAACCCTAACCTTAGCTCTTACCCCTAACTTTAGCCCTTAACCCTAACCCTAGCTCTTAGCCCTAACTCTAGCCCTTAACCCTAACCCTAGCCCTTAACCTTAGCTCTTAACCCTAACCCTAGCCCTTAACCTTAGCTCTTAACCCTAACTCTAGTCCTTAACCCTAACCCTAGCTCTTAGCCCTAACTCTAGCCCTTAACCCTAACCCTAGCTCTTAATCCTAACGCTAGCCCTTAGCCCTAACTCTAGCCCTTAACCCTAACCCTGGCCCTTAACCCTAACCTTAGCTCTTACCCCTAACTTTAGCCCTTAACCCTAACCCTAGCTCTTAGCCCTAACTCTAGCCCTTAACCCTAACCCTTAACCCTAACTCTAGCCCTTAACACTAACCCTAGCTCTTAGTCCTAACTCTAGCCTTTAACCCTAACCCTAGCTCTTAACCCTAGCTCTAACATTTAACCCTAGCCCTTAACCCTAACCTTAGCCCTTAACCCTAACCCTAGCTCTTAAACTTAAACCTAGACCTTAACCCTAACCTTAGCTCTTAACCCTAACCCTGGCCCTTAACCCTAACCTTAGCTCTTACCCCTAACTTTAGCCCTTAATCCTAACCTTAGCTCCAAACCCTAACTCTAGCCCTTAACCCTAACCTATGCTCTTAACCCTAACCCTAGCCCTTAACCCTAACCTTAGCTCTTACCCCTAACTTTAGCCCTTAACCATAAGCCTTAGCCCTAACCCTGACCCTTAACCCTAACCTATGCTCTTAACCCTAGCCTTTAACCCTAACCTTAGCTCTTACCCTTAACTTTAGTCCTTAACCCTAACCCTAGCTCTTAGCCCTAACTCTAGCCCTTAATCTTAACCCTAGCCCTTCACCCTAACCTTAGCTCTTAACCCTAACCCTAGCCCTTAACCCTAACTTTAGCTCTTAACCCTAACTCTAGCCCTTAACCCTAACCCTAGCTCTTAGCCCTAACTCTAGCCCTTAACCCTAACCCTAGCCCTTAACCCTAACCCTAGCCCTTAACCCTAACATTAGCTCTTAACCCTAACTATAGCCCTCAACACTAACCCTAGCTCTTAACCCTAACCCTAACCATTAACCCTAACGCTAGCCCTTAACCCTAACCCTAGCCCTTAAACCTAACCTAAGCCCTTAACCCTAGCCCTTAACCCTAATCTTAGCTCTTAACCCTAACTCTAGCCCTTAACCCTAACTCTAGTCCTTAACCCTAACCCTGCCTCTTAACCCTAACCCTAGCTCTTAACCCTAGCTCTAACATTTAACCCTAGCCCTTAACCCTAACATTAGCCCTTAACCCTAGCTCTTAACCTTAAACCTAGCCCTTAACCCTAACCTATGCTCTTAACCCTAACCCTTGCCCTTAACCCTAACCTTAGCTCTTACCCCTAACTTTAGCCCTTAATCCTAACCCTAGCTCTTAGCCCTAACTCTAGCTCTTAACCCTAACCTTAGCCCTTAAACATAACCATAGCCCTTAACCCTAACCTTAGCTCTTAACCCTAACTCTAGCCCTTAACACTAACCCTAGCTCTTAGCCCTAACTCCAGCCCTTAACCCTAACCCTAGCTCTTAACCCTAGCCCTTAACCCTAACCTTAGCCCTTAACCCTAACCCTAGCTCTTAACCTTAAACCTAACCCTTAACCCTAACCTTAGCTCTTACCCCTAACTTTAGCCCTTAACCCTAACCCTAGCTCTTAGCCCTAACTCTAGCCCTTAACCCTAACCTATGCTCTTAACCCTAACCCTAGCCCTTAACCCCAACCTTAGCTCTTACCCCTAACTTAAGCCCTTAACCCTAACCCTAGCTCTTAACCCTAACCCTGGCCCTTAACCCTAACCTTAGCTCTTAACCCTAACCCTTACCTTAGCTCTTAACACTAACTCTAGCCCTTAACCCTAACCTATGCTCTTAACCCTAACCCTAGCTCTTAACCCTAACCCTGGCCCTTAACCCTAACCTTAGCTCTTAACCCTAACCCTTACCTTAGCTCTTAACACTAAATCTAGCCCTTAACCCTAACCTATGCTCTTAACCCTAACCCTAGCCCTTAACCCCAACCTTAGCTCTTACCCCTAACCCTAGCTCTTAGCCCTAACTCTAGCCCTTAACCCTAACCTATGCTCTTAACCCTAACCCTAGCCCTTAACCCTAACCTTAGCTCTTACCCCTAACTCTAGCCCTGAACCCTAACCCTAGCCTTTAATCCTAACCTTAGCTCTTAACCCTAACCCTAGCCCTTAATCCTAACCTTAGCTCTTACCCCTAACTCTAGCCCTGAACACTAACCCTAGCCCTTAACCCTAACCTTAGCTCTTAACCCTAACCCTAGCCCTTAACCCTAACCTTAGCTCTTAACCCTAACTCTAGCCCTTAACACTAACCCTAGCTCTTAGCCCTAACTCTAGCCCTTAAACCTAGCCCTTAACCCTAACCTTGGCCCTTAACCCTAACCTTAGCTCTAAACCCTAACTTTAGCCCTTAACACTAACCCTAGCTCTTAACCCTAACTCTAGCCCTTAACTCTAACCCTGCCTCTTAACCCTAACCTTAGCTCTTAACCCTAGCTCTAACATTTAACCCTAGCCCTTAACCCTAACCTTAGCCCTTAACCCTAGCTCTTAACCTTAAACCTAGCCTTTAACCCTAACCTTAGCTCTTAACCCTAACATTGGCCATTAACCCTAACTTTAGCTCTTACCATTAACTTCAGCCCTTAACCCTAACCCTAGCTCTTAGCCCTAACTCTAGCCCTTAACCCTAACCTTAGCTCTTAACCCTAACTCTGACCCTTAACCCTAACCTATGCTCTTAACCCTAACCCTTGCCCTTAACCCTAACCTTAGCTCTTACCCCTAACTTTAGCCCTTAATCCTAACCCTAGCTCTTAGCCCTAACTCTAGCCCTTAACCCTAACCTTAGCCCTTAAACATAACCATAGCCCTTAACCCTAACCTTAGCTCTTAACCCTAACTCTAGCCCTTAACACTAACCCTAGCTCTTAGCCCTAACCCCAGCCCTTAACCCTAACCCTAGCTCTTAACCCTAGCCCTTAACCCTAACCTTAGCCCTTAACCCTAACCCTAGCTCTTAACCTTAAACCTAACCCTTAACCCTAACCTTAGCTCTTACCCCTAACTTTAGCCCTTAACCCTAACTTTAGCCCTTAACCTTAACCCTAGCTCTTAGCCCTAACTCTAGCCCTTAACCCTAACCTATGCTCTTAACCCTAACCCTAGCCCTTAACCCCAACCTTAGCTCTTACCCCTAACTTAAGCCCTTAACCCTAACCCTAGCTCTTAACCCTAACCCTGGCCCTTAACCCTAACCTTAGCTCTTAACCCTAACCCTTACCTTAGCTCTTAACACTAACTCTAGCCCTTAACCCTAACCTATGCTCTTAACCCTAACCCTAGCCCTTAACCCCAACCTTAGCTCTTACCCCTAACCCTAGCTCTTAGCCCTAACTCTAGCCCTTAACCCTAACCTATGCTCTTAACCCTAACCCTAGCCCTTAACCCTAACCTTAGCTCTTACTCCTAACTCTAGCCCTGAACCCTAACCTTAGCCCTTAAACCTAACCTTAGCTCTTAACCCTAACCCTAGCCCTTAACCCTAACCTTAGCTCTTAACCCAAACTCTAGCCCTTAACACTAACCCTAGCTCTTAGCCCTAACTCTAGCCCTTAACTCTAGCCCTTAACCCTAGCCCTTAACCCTAACCTTGGCCCTTAACCCTAACCTTAGCTCTAAACCCTAACCTTAGCCCTTAACACTAACCCTAGCTCTTAACCCTAACTCTAGCCCTTAACTCTAACCCTGCCTCTTAACCCTAACCTTAGCTCTTAACCCTAGCTCTAACATTTAACCCTAGCCCTTAACCCTAACCTTAGCCCTTAACCCTAGCTCTTAACCTTAAACCTAGCCTTTAACCCTAACCTTAGCTCTTAACCCTAACCTTGGCCATTAACCCTAACTTTAGCTCTTACCATTAACTTTAGCCCTTAACCCTAACCCTAGCTCTTAGCCCTAACTCTAGCCCTTAACCCTAACCTTAGCTCTTAACCCTAACTCTAGCCCTTAACCCTAACCTATGCTCTTAACCCTAACCCTAGCCCTTAACCCTAACCTTAGCTCTTACCCCTAACTTTAGCCCTTAACGCTAACCCTAGCTCTTAGCCCTAACTCTAGCCCTAAACCCCAACCTTAGCCTTAACCCTAACCCTAGTCCTTAACCCTAACCTTAACCCTAACTCTAGCCCTTAACCCTAACCTTAGCTCTTAACCCTAACTCTAGCCCTTAATCCTAACCCTTAACCCTAACCCTAGCCCTTAACCCCAAACTTAGCCCTTAACCCTAACCCTAACCTTAGCTCTTAACCCTAACCCTAGCCCTTAACACTAACCTTAGCTCTTAACCCTAACTCTAGCCCTTAACACTAACCCTAGCTCTTAGCCCTAACTCTAGCCCTTAACCTTAACCCTAACCCTAGCTCTTAACCCTAACTCTAGCCCTTACCCTAACTTGCAACCTTGGACACATAAAGGTCCCTGCACTACTTTGATGCTAGTTGAGTGCCAGAGAGTGTAAATTTGCATTAAAGTCGCATCAAAGTAGTCCAGGAACCTTTATGCATCCAAAGTTGCATGTTGGAGTTAAGGGGTAGTGTTGGGATCAAGAGCTAGACTTAGGGTTAAGGACTAGAGTTATGAGCTGGACTTAGGGTTAAGGGTTAGCGTTAAGGGCCAGGGTTAAATGTTAGGATTGGAGTTAAATGTTAGGGCTAGCCTACTTACACAGGGAAATCTCCACCTTTCCAAGGTGACCTACCCCTGCTTTAAATAATCGAATTAAAAAAAAAATTAAACATACATTTAGTAGCTCTTAATAAATTCCACAAACTGGCAATTCTGCCACATGTGCACATGAAGCCTTAAAAATATGGCAATCTGGAGGCAATAACACAAGAAGGGCCCTGGAGGACCATTTAGAGGCCTCTTCACCCATCTACCAAACCTAACCTTGAGAAAGCCGAGGCTTTGAATGGTGTGACGTCATCCATCGTCTATACTGCACTTTTCCGCCTTCATTGTGAAAATGATAATCGCATTAAAATTTCACCCTCTGGTTCTGTCGATAACTTGTGTTCTGGCTGAGACGACGCATCTCATTACCGGAGGATGAACTTCATCCATGATGTCCCTGGACAGCTCCGAGCTCCAAGCCTTGTTCAGAGCAAACAAAAGAATGATTTCCGTTACCTGGAGCCCAACAAACGTCTCCGTTTAATGCGGCTTCCCATGCAACTTGTTTTTTTAAGTAGAGCTCCAGATAAAACTCCCAGGCGGTCAGAACCCGGTCTGTATCCTTGGAGGAGAAATATCATTGAACTTCCTGTCTTGGTGAGATAACAAGAAAAAGATTTGCCACCACTTACCACTAAGGCCCGGTTTACACTGATGCGAGTTCATAACGAATGCGATGCATCAAAAACACTTTAAATTCGCATGTCATCCCTAAAGTCATTGTTTTCAATGACGGTCGTTCACATACATGCGTTGCGATTCCTCTACGAGTGCGATGAGATTAAAAAAAGGGTCTTGTGCGAGTTTACTGCGTTGCAAATTTAGTCTCCATAGAAATCAATGTAAATTGTTCTTGAATCGCATTGATGGTTACATATGTGCGAATGCCACCACACTACTCTCCATAAAAACCAGGAAGTACACAGGAAGTTAACACCTTTTGTTTTTTTTTGTTTTTTTACATTATGATTCCATTAGCTAGAATATCAATCGCAGCTAAGTCCAACTCCTGAAATTCGCTGTAAAATCGATGTAAATTCGCGGTAAATTCACACCTCACACAGGACAAAAAACGGAACAGATTCACTGCGCAGCAGTGTGTTCCCCTAACAAGAACATTCTCCTGAAGAGGGTTATATAAAATGTGTGAGCAACCATTAAAGACGTGGTGGGACATTAGAGTGTAAGCTCCTCTAGTTCTGTGATGACTGTGGGGGGACATTAGAGTGTAAGCTCCTCTGGTACAGAGACTGATGTGACTGGCTCAGTGTTCTCTGTACAGCACTGCGGTATATGTCAGAGCTATATAAATGTATAATAGTGTGTGTGACTGTGGGGTGGGACATTAGAGTGTAAGCTCCTCTGGTACAGAGACTGAAATGACTGTCTCAGTGTTCTCTGTACAGCACTGCAGTATATGTCAAAGCTATATAAATGTATAATAATAATAGTGTGTGACTGTGGGAAGACATTATAATGTAAGCTCTTCTGGTTATGTGATGACTGTGGGGGGGACATTAGAGTGTAAGCTCCTCTGTTTCAGAGTATGATGTGACTTGTTCGGTGTTCTCTGTACAGCGCTGCAGGATATGTCAGAGCATATATATATATATATATATATATATATATATATATATATATATATATATAGTATTATTTTTTTTCCTTATATTGGTTAAACTAGATGGACTTGTGTCTTTTTTCATCCTAACCATGTAACTATATAAAAGTATAATAATAATAATAGTGTATGACTGTGGGGGGACATTAGAGTGTAAGCTCTTCTGGTACAGAGACTGATGTGACTGGCTCAATGTTCTCTGTACAGCACTGCAGTATATGTCAGCGTTATATACATGTATAATAATAATAATAATAGTGTATGACTATGGTAAGACATTAGAGTGTAAGCTCCTCTGGTTCCGTGATTACTGTGGTGGGGCATTAGAGTGTCAGCTCCTCTGGTACAGAGACTGATGTGGCCGGCTCAATGATCTCTGTACAGCACTGCGGTATATGTCAGAGTTATATGAATGTTTAATAATAATAATACTGTGTGACTGTGGAGGGGACATTAGAGTGTAAGCTCCCCTGGTGCAGAGATGTGACGATACAATAAAGAGAAGTCCGGCATTCCCTCACCCACATATATGCGGGAAATAAAACCCGTACAGAAGCCGCTCTGGTCTACGATGGATCTGCCATAGATGGATACAATGTATAGAAATGATTCCACGCACACGCGGCTCTTCCAGCGCAAACTTCAGAAAACTTGCAACAAATAACTTTCCCGACTTCATAAATCTCCCCCCGTCCTGTGAAAACCGCAGCCTCGCAGCCCGGACGGGGGGAACGGGGTCTGAAACACATTAATAATCGCTTGTACAGCCTAAAAAAAGCGGATTTCTGTATTGTGTGTGCCAAGGGGGCTGCGATTCATTTATGTTTGGGTGAAAGTGTGAGGAATAGCTGTGCCCCCCCCCCCCCCCTCACCCCCAACAGATTTACAGAGTTTTAAAGACTTCCATTTTCAGCAGTTTATACCGTCTCTTGACTTAGGCTGGCCATACATTATACATTGTTTTTTTTTCAATTTCCTCAATTTCCTTTAGATTTACCTTCAACTATGTAGTGCAAGAGCTTTCCTGATTGGATACAAATTGAAAGTGTTATAGTTTGACCTTATATTATATTATACTCTATTATATTTTTAAAACATACACAGTGGGGCAAAAAAGTATTTAGTCAGCCACCAACTGTGCAAGTTCTCCCACTTACAAAGATGAGAGAGGCCTGTAATTGTCATCATAGGTATACCTCAACTATGAGAGACAAAATGTGGAAACAAATCCAGACAATCACATTGTCTGATTTCTGAAAGAATTTATTTGCAAATTATGGTGGAAAATAAGTATTTGGTCACCTACAAACAGACCTGTATCTTCTTCTTTAAGAGGCTCCTCTGTCCTCCACTCATTACCTGTCCTGGTGTTTTCGGGCCTCAAGAAATGAGATGAAATGAGTCCGTCAGTACATCGGGATTGATCGATTTTCAGATATATATCCCATAGTTTTTGGACTCTATAACTTTCCTACAGACTAAATAATATACACTGATTTGGGTTTTTTTCACCCAGGACATGTAGAAGAATACCGTATATACTCGAGTATAAGCCGAGTTTTTTTTTTTTTCTTTTTTTGTGCTGAAAATGCCCCCCTCGGCTTATACTCGAGTCAAGCACTTTTCTGCAGCAGAGAATGACATTTTCCGAACCGAATTTGGGGCCCCGTATCTCGGGGCCACTTGGTGCTAGGAACCCCAAATTTGGTGTGCAAACCCAGTGGAACTAGCACTACAACACACTACAACATACCCAAGCACCCAGTGGCCCCGAGATACGGGACCCCAAAGTCTGTTCGGAAAATGTCATTCTCTGCTGCAGAAGGGCTTGACATTTTACGAACCGACTTTGGGGCCACATATCTCAGGGCCACTTGGAGATAGGAACCCCGGCTTTGGATATGTTGTAGTGCTAGTTCCACTGCGTTTTCTCACCAAGTTTGGGGTTCCTAGCACCAAGTGGCCCCGAGATACAGGGCCCCAAACTCAATCAGCTGTGTCCATCTGCAGCAATGTCATTTCGGGACCCTTTAGGTCCAGAGACCCCAAATTTTGGCTGCAGCTAGGGGGGCATCTAGGAACCCTTAACTACCAAGTTTGAAGTTTGGGGGACCTATGGCTGCAAATGGATACAGTGAGGCTGCAAATGGGCACAGTGAGGCTGTAAATGGGCATTGTTGACCCTCTTTTCCACTTACAGTAGCTGCGCATTTCCCACCCTAGGCTTATACTCGAGTCACTAAGTTTTCCCAGTTTTTTGTGGTAAAATTAGGTGCCTCGGCTTATATTCGGGTCGGCTTATACTTGAGTATATACGGTACATTTTGACCTAAATTTATGAAGAAAGATCATTTTTTTTGCAAATTTTAGAACAGAAACTAAGAAAAATGTGTGTGTGTGTGTGTGTGTGTGTGTGGGGGGGGGGGGGGCTCATAATTTTCGGGCTTTTGTTGTTTATTTAGCAAAAAACAAAAAACAAACAAAAAAAAACTCATGGGGTGATTAAATACCACCAAAAGTAAGCTGGGTGAACAAAATGATAAAAATGTCATATGGGTACAGTGTTGCATGACCGTGCAGTTGTCATTCAAAGTGTGACAGCGCTGAAAGCTGAAAATTGGCCTGGGCAGGATGGGAGGGTGAAAGTGCCCGGTATTGAAGGGGTTAAATGTAAAAAAACGGCATCTTTTGGGCCTCACCTGAAACCGCGTCCGCTCGGCGGCGTAGACCTGGTAATGGAGCATGGCTCGCAGGACTTTCTTGTGTCCGTCGGGGACCAGGCACACGGCCCCCAGGATCTCCAGCACGGCGATCTTGGTCTTGATGTTCTCGGTCCGTAAGCTCTGGGAGATGATGTTGATGCTCTCCGGGTGGACCAGGACGTGGGATCTGCCCTGTGAGTTGTTCATCAGCGCCTTGATGCATCCTATAACGGATGTGTGTATTCGGCTCTCCGACGTCTCGTAGTCCATGCTCTTCAGGAAGTTCAGCAGACACGTTAGACCGTCAAGTTCGATGAACCGGGTCACAAACCTGAGGACGCAGATGAAACACGGGATGAAGAAATTCAATTTAAGTGAACTGAGCAATTTTATGCATTAAAGAGACCCTGTCAGGTTACAAATAATATCAAGGTCACAGGACCCTGTAAAAGAAGAGGCATCACATTGTCCTCTCTGGTGGTCTCCTACCTTCCCGACGTTCCAACAGTGTAGCCTCCATCAAACTCTTTGACACTTCCTGGAGTGTCAGATCCCTGTGTCTCCCGCAACCTGCTGGTTCCTTCCTCTGAGCTTCACTTCACTACAGGACTCAACAATGACGTAAGGGGCCAGAGGATGAAACCACATTGCACAACACAAGGACACAAGGATAAGACACTCCCAGAAGTGTTGAATGCTGAAGAGACCCTGTCAAGTTACAAAAATACCTTCCCTTCATTGCAACACTGCAGCCTCCATGAGACTCTTTAGACTTTGACACCCGCCACATACTGGTTCAGTCCTCTGATCCTCACTTTACTACAGAACTCAACAGTGATGTAGGGGGGCCAGAGGATGAAACCACTTTGCATTGTGTGGGATACAAGGATCCTCCATTCCAACAATGTAGCCTTCATCAGACTCTTCAGCCTTTGACACTTCCTGGAGTATCGGATCCCCGTGTCCCCCGCCACATGCTGGTCCCATCCTCTAACCCTTGCATCACTACAGGACTCAACAGTGATGTAAGGGGCCAGAGGATGAAACCACTTTGTATGATGGGGGGACACAAAGATCCCACACTCCCAGAAGTGTCAAAGGCTGAAGAGACCCTGTCAGGTTACAAAAATACCTTCCCTCCATTCCAACACTGCAGCCTCCATCAGACTCTTTAGTCTCTGACACCTCCAGGACTTTCAGATCCCTGCGTCCTCTACCATGGATGCTTCCATTCCTTGACCCTTGCATCATTACAGATTACTCGCCAGTGCTGTAGGGAACAGAGAATGAACCACAGTGCAAGATAGGGAACACAAGGATCCAACACTTAAGGAAGTGTCCACCAGACTCTTCAGCCTTTCAAAGTACCTGCAGTGTCCCCAGGGGGCCAGAGGATAAAACCACTTTGAATAGTGTGGGATACAGGAATCCAAACCCCCCAGAAGTGTTAAGCCTAAAGAGACCCTGACAGGTTACAGCAATACCTTCTCTTCTTTCCCACACTGCAGCCTCCATCAGATTCTTTAGCCTTTGACACTTCCTGGAGTGCTGGTTCCATCCTCTCACCCTCACTTCATTACAGGTCTCAACAGTGATGTAGGGGGCCAGAAGATGAACCATGTTGCACTGTTAGGGACACAAAGATCCAACATTCCCAGAAGTGTCAAAGGCTGAAGAGACCCTGTCAGGTTACAAAAATACCTTCCCTCCATTCCAACACTGTAGTCTTTCATCGGACTCTTCAGCCTCTGACCCCTCCAGGTGTCCTCTGCCATGGCTGCTTCCATCCTCTGACCCCTCCAGGTGTCCTCCGACATGGCTGCTTCCATTCTCTGAACTCTCCAGGTCTCCAGGTGTCCTCCGCCATGGCTGCTTCCATCCTCTGACCCTTGTATCATTACAGAACCCAGCAGTGCTGTAGGGACCAGAGAATGAACCCCCAGTGCACAATAGGGGACACAAGGATCTGAAGTGTCAGACTGGAGTCTTGTGGAAGCTGCAGCGCTGGAATGGAGGAGGGGTGGGAGACCAGAGAGGTCACTATAATACCTCTTCTATTGATTATACTGTAACCTGACAGGGTCCAATCAAACATTGGAACAAAATGGACCATGCTTTAAAAGGGTTACTGCTTCCTTTGGATCACCTGTCAGTTTGGGGTTCTGTGGATGCCGGACTTTAATTATTTTTTCTATTGGCTGAACTCAATACACAAAATTTGACCTGCACCCTTCCCTTCAGTTGAAGCGGCTCCTATCCTGGGCTGAAATTTCTTACTTTGATATCACTGCACACTGTGAGCTTCGGTGTGATGTGGCCCGGTTGGAGCTCAGGCTGAGGCTACTATACACTACATCCTAGGCAGGTCTCTGTGGCTTATTAGACAAGCCTTCCATTTAATTTGGCTTTGTAACTATGCCTCAGTGGCAGTACTACCAGAGCACTTGCGACTGGGCCCTGGCGTTCCACAATCATGGTGGGGGCTGAAGAAAGACAGCAGGAAGGGGGCCCCCTGCAGGACATGTGAAAGGGTGCAGGACTGGGACCCTACGATAGAAGTAAAGGGCCCTAGGACCAGAAGAAAGGGCCCGGGACCGATGGAAAGGGTCCAATGCTCCTGGGGGCCCTTCATGGTTTCTTGCACCAGGGCCCTGAAGGTTCTAGTTATGCCTCTGTTAAACCTGGTTGTCCGAGGCTTCAGCATTTCAGAGTTACTAATCCAGAACAAGCATGCAGATTAAAAAGTTTGGACTTTCGGATCTTTATACTTGCTGTGGGTCATTGGTTCCAACGGTATTGAAGCCAACAGATCAATATGGCAGCCAAGATCCACCTTTAGATGGACAGATCAGCAATGGGTTCCTTCCAATCTTTGTGGTTCAGCAGATAGTTTGGGACACAGAGAGGCACATGGTGCTCTCCGAGTTACAGAACAGATGGAATGCGAGGAGCGCAGACCGCTCCATAATAACCTGACATAAAGTTTATATTACAAAGAATTTACTCATTCACCTCTACCGGCCCATTTATCTTGCAGGAAACCTGACCACATATGGGAATGGCCATGACTGTTCACCCAACATAAATTAGAAGATTTCCATGAAGCACTAAATGCACAGAGTGACCTGCTGCATGGAAAAGATTCCTGCGTTACATTAATGCAAAGATGGAGAAAAAAGTCAACCTTAGTCCTTGTCAGCAGCTCCGGGATTTTTATTGTCTGTCTAGACACCAATCAGAGGCCTCCCGTCACATGTCAGGACACTCAGAGATGGTGACATGGACTGTGTGATAGATCTACGAGGAGCCATCGATCACACGGATCAGTGCTGTCATCAAAGTTTCCAACACAAGGAAAATATCATGGATTTACAATGCGATCTCCTTCTGTCTTATTATCATTTATCATTTTCAGCTTTGCACTGGCTTTTGTATGAGAAGAGATTATATACTGTACATATATACAGCACACTACATGGCCAAATGGACACCTGACCATCACATCTTCAGGAGCTTGTTGGACATGCATCCCCATGATCATTTATTTTAAGTTTCCCCCTCCACTACGGCCATTATTATAAAGTTGCCCCCTCCTCCCCATGGCCATTAATATAGAGTTGCCCCCCTCCCCCCATGGCTGCTGATATGGAGTTTCACCCCTCCCTCCACGACCCTTAATATGGAACCCCCTCATCACCATTGATGTGAAGTTGCCCCCATCTCCCTATGGCCGTTAATATGGAGTTGCCTTCCTCCCTCATGGCCATTATTCGAGGTGCCCCCTTTCCCCCATGACCATTAATATGGAGTTGTCCCCCTTCCTCCATGGCTATTAATATGGAGTAGTCTCCCTCTCCCCCATGGCCATTATTATGGAGTTGCCCCCTCCCCCCATGACCATTAATATAGAGTTGCCCCCCCCTTCCCCCATGGCCATTAAAATGGAGCTGCCTCCTCTCCCCATGGCCATTAACATGAAGTTGCCCCTCTCTCCCTATGGCCATTAATATGGCGTTGCTTTCCTCCCCCATGACCATTATTAGATTTGCTCCCTTCCCCCATGGCCATTAATATGGAGTTTCCTCCTTTGCCCCATAGGCATTAATATGAAGTTGCCCCCTCCCCCTATGGCCATTAATATGGAGTAGCATCCCCGCCCCATGGCCATTAATATAGAGTTGCCCCCTCTCCCCCCCATGGCCATTAATATGGAGTTGCCCCCCTCCCCCATAGCTGTTGATATGGAGTTTCATCCCTCCCCCATGGCCCTTAATATGTAGCCCCTCCCATCACCATTGATATGAAGTTGCCCCCCTCTCCCTCTGGCCGTTAATATGGAGTTGCCTTCCTCCCCCATGGCCATTAATATGGAGTTGCCCCCCTTCCCCGGTGGCCCTTAATATGGAGTAGTCTCCATCTCCCCATGGCCATTATTATGGAGTTGCCCCCTTCCCCCATGATCATTAATATAGAGTTGCCCCCCTTCCCCCATGACCATTAATATAGAGTTTCCCACCTTCTCCCATGACCATTAATATGGAGTTGCCCCCCTTCCCTCATGGCCATTAATATGGAGTAGTCTCCACCTCCCCTGGCCATTATTATGGAGTTGCCCCCTTCCCCATGACCATTAACATAGAGTTGCACCCCCTTCCCCCATGGCCATTAAAATGGAGCTGCCCCCTCTCCCCATGGCCATTAATATGAAGTTGCCCCTCTCTCCCTATGGCCATTAACATGGCGTTGCCTTCCTCCCCCATGACCATGATTAGATTTGCTCCCTTCCCCCATGGCCATTAATATGGAGTTTCCTCCTTTGCCCCATAGGCATTAATATGAATTTGCCCCCACCCTCTATGGCCATTAATATGGAGTAGCCTCCCTCCCCCCATGGTCATTAATATAGAGTTGCTCCCTCTCCCTCCCATGGCCATTAATATGGAGTTGCCCCCCTCCTTCATGGCTGTTGATATGGATTTTCACCCCTCCCCCCATGGCCCTTAATATGGAGCCCCCCCATCACCATTGATATGAAGTTGCCCCCCTCTCCCTATGGCCGTTAATATGGAGTTGCCTTCCTCTCCCATGGCCATTAATAGGGAGTTGCCCCCTCCCCCCATGATCAATAATACAGAGTTGCCCCCCCTTCCCCCATGGCCATTAAAATGGAGCTGCCCCCTCTCCCCATGGCCATTAATATGAAGTTGCCCCTCTCTCCCTGTGGCCATTAGTATGAAGTTGCCCCTCTCTCCCTATGGCCACTAATATGAAGTTGCCCCTCTCTCCCTATGGCCATTAATATGGCATTGCCTTCCTCCCCCCATGACCATTATTAGATTTGCTCCCTTCCCCCATGGTCATTAATATGGAGTTTCCTCCTTCGCCCCATAGGCATTAATATGGAGTAGCCTCCCTCCCCCCATGGCCATTAATATAGAGTTGCCCCCTCTCCTTCCCATGGCTATTAATATGGAGTTGCCCCCTTTGGGGCTATAACAGCCTCCACTCTTCTGGGAAGCCTTTCCACAAGATTTTGGGGGGTGTCTGTGTGAATTTGTACCATTTATGAGGTACTGATGTTGGATGAGAAGACCTGACTCACCATCAGCATTCTAATTCATCCCAAATATGATCAGTAGGGTTGAGGTCAGGGCTCTGTACAGGACACTCAAGTTCCTCCACCCCAAACTGGTCATACCATGTCTATATGGAGCTGGCTTTGTACACAGGGGCACATTATTCAGTTCTGTACTATAGAATGAGGCACTGCCATGCCCTGGGGACTACACTTTAGAACCAGCCACTACCTTACTCCAGGGACTATACTACAGAGCCTGGCACTGCCCTACCACAGGGACCATACTATAGAACCGAGTACTGCCCTGCCCCGGGGACAACACTTTGAAACTAGGTACTGTCCTGCGCCAGGGAGTATTGCAGTGCCCTGCCCTACATACTATACTCTAGACCCAGCACCCGGGACCTTCCTGGGAAACTATACTGTAGATCCGGGCACTGCCTTGCTTTCAGGACTATACTAGAGAACACCACACACACTCTTCAGGTTGATTTTGGACGCTTTCCAAGAAAAGCTCATTGGTGATATTTGTGCTTTCCCTGAAAATAGACGCAGCCACCTAAAAAGCCTCCATAAAATCCGCTCTGTAACCTGCGAAACAAAAACACCGGAGAATTTTCTTTTTTTTTTTTTTGCATTGGAAAAAACGAGGCACAGAAAACTTTAGTGGGATCCAAGTGAATGCAGAAAGGAAATGTTTAATATCAATCCTGAGATACATCACAACCGCAACAATGTTTCTTATGTTTCAGATAAAACAGAACTGGACTTTCATTCAAGGAATAGGAAGTCTGCTGGGGGAAGAGAAGCCTTCCATGTACAGACCGGTCTGGGTTCTCTGCGGTAACAGTTCATGGGGGGGGGAGTCTGAGATTCCAGCGTTTTTGTGAGGGGACAAGAAAAAGGAGCAAAACAAATTACATTCAGGAGGCTGAACCACGGGTCGCTTTTTAGGAGACTGTGGTAGTGTGACCTTAGCCTTAGAGCAGGGGTCTCCAAACTATGGCCCGGGGGCCACATCCGGCCCGTAATGAGATTTTATCCAGCCCACTGCTACACACTTACAGACACACTGAAAGCCTAATTAAAGTGGTAAGGGGGACTCTGATGTAAGGGGCGACTCTGAAGAGGACACTGATGTAAGGGGGGACTCTGAAGAGGACACTGATGTAAGGGGCGACTCTGAAGAGGACACTGATGTAAGGGGCGACTCTGAAGAGGACACTGATGTAAGGGGGGACTCTGAAGAGGACACTGATGTAAGGGGGGACTCTGAAGAGGACACTGATGTAAGGGGCGACTCTGAAGAGGACACTGATGTAAGGGGGGACTCTGAAGAGGACACTGATGTAAGGGGGGACTCTGAAGAGGACACTGATGTAAGGGGGGACTCTGATGAGGACACTGACATAAGGGGGACTCAGATGAGGACACTGATAAAGGGGGAACTCAGATGAGGACACTGATAAAGGGGGGACTCTGAAGAAGACACTAATGTAAGGGGCGACTCTGAAGAGGACACTGATGTAAGGGGCGACTCTGAAGAGGACACTAATGTAAGGGGCGACTCTGAAGAGGACACTGATGTAAGGGGCGACTCTGAAGAAGACACTGATATAAGGGGGACTCTGATGAGGACAGTGATATAAGGGGGGGACTCAGATGAGGACACTGATGTAAGGGGGGACTCTGAAGAGGACACTGATGTAAGGGGGGACTCAGATGAGGACACTAATGTAAGGGGCGACTCTGAAGAGGACACTGATGTAAGGGGGGACTCAGATGAGGACACTGATGTAAGGGGGGACTCAGATGAGGACACTAATGTAAGGGGCGACTCTGAAGAGGACACTGATGTAAGGGGCGACTCTGATGAGGACACTGATGTAAGGGGGGACTCTGATGAGGACACTGACATAAGGGGGGACTCAGATGAGGACACTGATAAAGGGGGGACTCAGATAAGGACACTGATATAAGAAGCACCATGATCAGGACCCTGATGGAAGGGAGACTCTGAAGTGAGGGGGGGGGGGGCATCGAGCTCTGATGTCATAGTGGGCTTCTGATATGAAGGAGGGAATCTGGGGCAAAAGGGAGACTCTGATGTGAAGGACAGGGGTCTGGTGTCATAGGGGGGTTGGGCTTCTGATATAATGGGGGGGGCTTCACTTATAAAAGCAATTGTTAGGGGGCCTGTGATTATTTGTATAATAAATGGCGTGGATCTTTCCACCTTCCTGGAAAGCGATCCAGAAAATAACGTCCTCAGTGTAGAAATGACTGAAGCTCAGGAAGTGCGGTCGGTGGTCCTGATGGAGAGACGATGAGATAAGACCAATTAGCTCCCGAGAAATCAGAATTGTTTTCCAGTCTGAGCGGACTGATAAGACTGAGAGAGAGGAACAGCAAAGCGCAATCAGGAAACAGATCCCCCAGATAGACATATATGATGGGGGCCTAATCATGGCCCCCCCTCATCTGGTGCTGGGCTGGAATCCCCCCCCCCCCCCCATCGTGACTTCAGAACAGCCGGATTCTCAGAAGGATGGGCTCAGCTGCAGGAGACCTTCCTTTGGAATTTCGGTCAATGACGACCTCATTGGGTCATCTCTACACCCCGCCCCCCCAACAAGAAGACGGGACGGGTTCGGGGATTTCTGCTCTGGGTGCCAAACTCTGATCTTGCCCGTCATCATAGCAATGGAGATTTAAAGAGTCCCTGTCGTTTTTGGTGCGTTTATATTCACATAGAAATGATCGGAAACGCGCCATTCTGCTCAAATGAAATAAAAAGGAAAAAATAAAATAGTAATACTATATGAATAAATAAATGTAAAATAAATACACAAATAACTAAAAATCATCATAAGTAAATCAAATGAATAATATGTAATAATACATTAATAAATAAAAATTAAACTCTAACCTTAAAAATATGAAATATATTATTATTATTATTATTATTATTATAATAACATTAATAATAATAATCTTTATAATAATAATAAAATAACAACACCCAAACTCAAACAAAAAATGCATTAATAATAATAATAATAATAATAATTATTATTATTATTATTTTTGTGTTAGGGTGTTTAGTTATTTATTATTATTTTATTTTTTTAAGGAGTAAGGGTTAACTATTTATTTATTGTTACTTAGTATTCATGTATTGAATTTATTTATTTATTTTTATTTATTTGTGTATTTATTTTACATGTATTTATTCATTTATTATTATTCGTATAATAATAATAAATAACAAAAAATAAATAAAATAATAATAAATAACCCTAACCCCAACTCCTAATCCTAACCCTAAACTGAACTCGAACCCCTTACTCTAACGAAAAAAAAACAATTATAATAAACGAATAATAATAATAAAAGAAGAAATAAAAGCTAAAGGAAAAGCTAAAAAAAGCTGAAATGCCTAGCAACAAATGATGCAACAGATAATAGTTTTCTCTATTGGCTAATAAAAAAAAAAAAAAAAAGGTAAAGCCCCAAAAAGTTGCTTACAAACGCGCAAACCGCGCAAAAAAACGCAGAAAAAGCACTAAAAGACGCTACTCTCAGGTGTGAATGCAGCCTTATAATTTATAGCTCCACCTCTTCTAGGAGTTTCTCATTTCTGTCTGTGCTGGCCCAGCTCCTTCTCCTCTCTCCTCACCTGTCTACATAACCTTTGATGTAACTGCTGGAGGAAGAATGAAGTGGAATACTACAGAACGACAGCTCCGAGTCTGCCGGGGCTTCCAGCATCACACCCAGTATGGTGGAATTCAGCGGCAGTCTCAAGGCTTTTGGATGTTCTGATAATATCATCTGTTAGATGAACAAATCATCTTATGGGAAGATTGTTCTTGAAGTGAATGGTCTGTGACAGGTTCTCTTTAGGTCATTATTTCAGGCTTCAGTTTCAGTGATCCGGTGCCCCCTGTAGCCTCATATCACTGCTTCTAGCCAATGGCGACCCTAGGGGGGGGGGCCAGAGGGGGCCCTGACCCCCCAACATTATGCTGGGCCCCACCATGTGCCCCCCCCCCCCAAAAAAAAAAAATTTTTATATTTTTTTAAATTTTTTTTTTTGCAAAAAGGTAATTTCTTTTTGTTTGTATTCATATCGGATGTGCCGCATCTTACTCGGGCCACCGCTGGAGTAACACAGTCTCTATTGAGAGGGAGAACGTCCCCAGTCAGCTCCTGCGGGTGATTCCTCCCCCCTCCCTCTGCTCGCTGACACTGCATAATGCGAGCGCTCACACAACCACGGCTGTCCGATCTGCTCCTTCCCCTGCATCCTCATTGGCAGGGAGAAGAGCGAGTTGCAGGAAGGACTCCACCAGGACTCTCAGTTACTGAAAAAATAGACTGATTTCTCCCGTCCTTAGGATAGGAGAACCAGCCTGTAAATTCCAAGAGATGCCAGACCAGCGCTGTCAATAGCAGGGGCAGGACAGCAAGAGGAGGCTGGGGAACCCCACAGTGGCAGAACACCAGGGCCCGGTGGCAAGACAACCTTTGCAACCCTGATAGTTCTCCCACTGCTTTGGATCCTTATATTTTCTTGGTATGCTGGTGACATATATCTCTTGTTTTCTGCCACCCTGGGGGGCCCCAATACAGTAGGAAGAAAGCTCACTGCAGAACATGTGAAAGGGCCCGTTGTGGGATCGTAGTAAAGGGGTAAAGGGCCCCAGGATAGATAAAATATATATAGATAGATATATCTATATATAGATATATCTATATATCTATATATAGATATATATATATATATATATATGCATTTTATATTGCCCCCCTATTTTTGTCCCTGTCCCCCCATGTGCCCCCCTAAATATGAAAGCTGGAGACGCCACTGCTTCTAGCTGACAGCAGAAACTCTCCTATGGTCTTCTGCTGTAGTCCAGCCTTTTCAAGGTTTCTTGAGGCTCCTTGGGTCTGTACACCCGCTGTGCCCATTATGAGGGGTCCCCACCATCCCTGTGCTGAGTTCCCAGGTCTGTACACCTGCTGTGCCCATTATGAGGGGTTCCCACCATCCCTGTGCTGAGTTCTCGGGTCTGTACACCTGATGTGCCCATTATGAGGGGTTCCCACCATCCCTGTGATGAGTTCTCGGGTCTGTACACCTGATGTGCCCATTATGAGGGGTTCCCACCATCCCTGTGCTGAGTTCCCGGGTCTGTACACCCGCTGTGCCCATTATGAGGGGTTCCCACCATCCCTGTGCTGAGTTCCCGGGTCTGTACACCTGCTGCTGTCAGAGACTGACTTGACCCCCCCCCCCCGCACTCCACATATCACTAAAAATGTCATTTTGGGTGGAGAGATCTTCTAACACATATTAATAAACTGATCTCATTGATTTGTATCTATAACAATAAATATTTTATTCCCTTAAAGCCGTCCCACTACAATCCCAATTATCACATCGGTAAAGGGAGGGGGGGAGGGGTGATGTGCTCCCCAGTGAAGCAGATTTTTTGGGGGGGAGGGGGGCGGTAATGAAATTCGGTCACAATTTGTATCATTCATTTCCCATTAATGAGGATTCATATGTCTGAGGATCCCCTCAAATTATTCAGCAGAGAAAGAAAAAATGTGTTCCTGGATGGAGCTCCCCCCCCCCCCAGTACTGGATGTGGAGCCTCTCCAGCGTTGGCCTGGCTGGCCGGGTCCTGGTCCATGGAATCTCAACATCTGGAATTCTCTGTTGCTTTTTTTTTTTGGTTCGGGAACAAGAGCAGAAAAGCAGAAGCGAACCGAGGCCACTGTTTTCTGTAAACCATTTTATTTCCAAGGCAACAAGGCGGGCGTGTGAGGCTGGAAGGACGGATCGCCAGCGCGCGTTGGATTCGCCGCCGTTGCCAAAAACAGCGGGCGGTGCTCGCAGGGAAGCGGGAACTTCCCAAAATAGCAACAGGTCACGTTATGCCAGGAGAGCGGCGACAGAGCGACACTCAAAAAGGCATTTACGCTAATATGCCGCATTTGCCGCACGTAGGGCGGCCCATTGACTTAAGAGGGCGGTCCTATGCGTGTAGTGCAACAACACAAAAAATGCAAATGTGAATGCAGCCTGACAACTCTCTGTATCCGTCTCCCAGTTGGGCTCCCGTGTCGTCAGCCATGTCACACGGATTCTGCAGGGGGGGGGCCACTGGTTGTCACCATCGGTAAAACCTGAGAAATGTGCCGTGGGACCATCACTTGGCCATCACTAGACCATCACTGGACCATCGCTAGACCATCGCTGGACCATCGCTAGACCATCACTAGACCATCGCTGGACCATCGCTGGACCATCGCTGGACCATCACTAGACCATCGCTGGACCATCGCTGGACCATCACTAGACCATCACTGAACCATCACTAGACCATCGCTGGACCATCACTAGACCATCGCTGGACCATCGCTGGACCATCGCTGGACCATCGCTGGACCATCGCTGGACCATCACTAGACCATCACTGGACCATCACTAGACCATCACTGGACCATCACTAGACCATCACTGGACCATCGCTAGACCATCGCTGGACCATCGCTGGACCATCACTGGACCATCGCTAGACCATCGCTGGACCATCACTGAACCATCACTAGACCATCACTGGACCATCACTAGACCATCACTGGACCATCACTAGACCATCGCTGGACCATCACTGAAGGGCACGTTGGCAGAAAGAGGCCAGCAGGAAATCAGTAGCGCTGAGACGCTACAAAGTATCAAATGGTATTTTATTATAATTATAATAATTATAATTATTATAATATAATTTATTATATTATACACGGCGCACGTTCTGAACACGGCCGCCACGTCACGCACCATTGACTTCATAACCTTTTGACATCCCACTCGACGTGGAAGGAGCGAAATCACGCGGCGACACCGCGTTTGGCGCTCCCGCCCTGATTGAGTCCAGATTCAATCTTTATAACACACCTGTATTAAAGTGATGATGTCATCACTCTTCCTGTATTATTTCTATACATTGCGGGGGCTGATGCTCGTTAACGGCTTGCGGCTCCCCCCCCCCCTCCAGTATTATTACCATTAGAATTTAGGGGATTGGCCGGAGCTCCGGGGCCGCTGGCGGCGCGCCCACTTGGCAGCCAAGGAGTTGAGTCTCTGGAAATTAGCCGGGACGCGGGCCCTTAACGAGAAACTTGGCCGCTTCCAGCTATTAAAAAGGTTTTAAGTCACTGCCAAAGGGCTTAAAAGAAGAGTTTAGCCGAACGCACGGCGGCGACCCCGCGAAGCGTCGCTGATAGGCCTTCTGATTATTAACAGATGAGATGATCACGGTTCATCGGATGAATGCAGCCGCGGGGGGAGGGGGGGTGTCTAGGGCTCCCTTTCTCCAGGTAGTGATGTTGTCCGCCAGGGCCGGTCCCCCCCTGCGGGTTCTGCTGCGACGTGGGAGGATCCGAAGATGGCGGTGGTGGTTAGGTGGCGGTTTTCCAAGCTCGGATCCACTTTCCGCGCCAACTCATAAACACGTTTTTATTTGGGATTTTTAAAACGGATTGAGTTGCATTAGGCATCGGCCAATTAGGATAAGACGCGGCCTCCGTGGGTTCGTTATGCCAAAGGATTGTAAACAACGTGCTCCGCCCATTAATATACAAAGCTTGTGCTGCGCCATTGCGTTCAGCAAGACACTTAGGGCTCATTCACATGGGGTAGTAAAAGCAGGCAATTGAGCAGGAGTTTTACTGCCCCTCCCCAACCGCCCACCAAAACTAGGGCAGGCAATTGGTCACGGCTGTACACAGCGGGTGGTACTGACACTGGACATAACCCACTTCAGTGAATATTGCCGCAACCACCCTGCAACAGGCCGGCTGTTTGAGGGTTAAAGCGAGAGGTGGGAAGACGATATATCACCTTCTCGCCATGTCTTAAACGCCCTCTGAAAAGCGTTCAACTGCGGATTGCTTTTCAGAGGAGCAGCAGTATAGCTGAGCCCTTACAGGACAAGGGAGACACAATCCATCTGTACATAAAGTGGAGCTCCACCCACCGCTCACACCAATGATGGGGCACTATTCTTCCCGCTCACACCAATGATGGGGCACTATTCTTCCCACTGACACCAATGATGGGGCACTATTCTTCCCGCTCACACCAATGATGGGGCACTATTCCTCCTACTGATACCAATGATGGGGCACTATTCCTCCCACTGACACCAACGATAGGGCACTATTCCTCCCACTGACACCAATAATGGGGCACCATTCCTCCCGCTTATACCAATGATGGGACACTATTCCTCCCACTGACACCAATGATGGGGCACTATTCCTCCCACTGACACCAATGATGGGACACTATTCTTCCCACTGACACCAATGATGGGACACTATTCCTCCCACTGATACCAATGATGGGGCACTATTCTTCCCACTGACACCAATGATGGGACACTATTCCTCCCACTGATACCAATGATGGGGCACTAATTCCTCCCACTGACACCAACGATGGGGCACTATTCCTCCCACTGACACCAATAATGGGGCACTATTCCTCCCACTGTCACCAATGATGGGGCACTATTCCTCCCACTGACACCAATAATGGGGCGCTATTCCTCCCACTGACACCAATGATGGGGCACTATTCTTCCCACTGACACCAATGATGGGACACTATTCCTCCCACTGATACCAATGATGGGGCACTATTCCTCCCACTGACACCAACGATGGGGCACTATTCCTCCCACTGACACCAATAATGGGGCGCTATTCCTCCCACTGTCACCAATGATGGGGCACTATTCCTCCCACTGACACCAATAATGGGGCGCTATTCCTCCCACTGTCACCAATGATGGGGCACTATTCCTCCCACTGACACCAATGATGGGGCACTATTCCTCCCACTGACACCAATGATGGGACACTATTCTTCCCACTGACACCAATGATGGGACACTATTCCTCCCACTGACACCAATGATGGGACACTATTCCTCCCACTGATACCAATGATGGGGCACTATTCTTCCCACTGACACCAATGATGGGACACTATTCCTCCCACTGACACCAATGATGGGACACTATTCTTCCCACTGACACCAATGATGGGACACTATTCCTCCCACTGATACCAATGATGGGGCACTATTCTTCCCACTGACACCAATGATGGGACACTATTCCTCCCACTGATACCAATGATGGGGCGCTATTCCTCCCACTGACACCAACGATGGGGCACTATTCCTCCCACTGACACCAATAATGGGGCGCTATTCCTCCCACTGTCACCAATGATGGGGCACTATTCCTCCCACTGACACCAATAATGGGGCGCTATTCCTCCCACTGACACCAATGATGGGGCACTATTCTTCCCACTGACACCAATGATGGGACACTATTCCTCCCACTGATACCAATGATGGGGCACTATTCCTCCCACTGACACCAACGATGGGGCACTATTCCTCCCACTGACACCAATAATGGGGCGCTATTCCTCCCACTGTCACCAATGATGGGGCACTATTCCTCCCACTGACACCAATAATGGGGCGCTATTCCTCCCACTGTCACCAATGATGGGGCACTATTCCTCCCACTGTCACCAATGATGGGGCACCTTTCCTCCCACTGATACCAATGATGGGGCACTAAACTGCTTGTACAATGAGAACAGGAGGAACTCGGAGAACATCCATTCTCTAATCCGCACTGTGACTAATGACCCCGGAAGTAACATGCATCACATCACTTCCGGGGTCACAGCTGTCTCTCCTCGGCTAGTGTAGCCAAGGATGCAGCTACTCAAGCAAGATCTGTGCTTGAGTAGCTACGTTGGAGGGTAGAGGAGACATTGGGGTCTAATAGACCTGCAATGTCTCCATAAACAGGCCCAATTTCACCACACATGTGAGTTGGGTGTTATATTCATTTTAATGTATATCATGTGACAAAGAACTACCGCCATTTTATTCTCCAGGGTCTATTCTTTCATAAAATATATAATGGGGGGTTACAGTAGTTTCGAGTAAACAATGCAGATTTTAATGTGTGTGCAGAAAATTGAAATAACGATCCTGATAGGCAAAGAGATTCAACATTATCCTGCAGTTCCCCTTTAAGACGGTTTTGCTGCTTGGCCCGGTTTCCCCCGACGAGAGCGGGAGAGTTAATATTACATTTCCGCCGCAGTTCATAGAGACTGGATGGAAAACCTCGGCCAGCTTTGTTAAAATTAAATAATTAGTGTGGGAAGATTTCCTCGCCAATTATCTCGTTATTAAGGTTAATGACCCAGAAAGCGTCTCTCCCCGCAACAAACAGATGATAATCAGCGCTTACAAAAGCAGCCATTTATCGTGCCGAGCGGAGGAGGCCTGAGATCGGCCCGGTGATGAATCCAATGCTCCGTACTGATCACACATCGGATCCAATAAGATGCTTTATTACATTGTATCAAAGCTGAAGTGTAATCTACTTATATGTTGCCTTCCCTGCCCCCCCTCCCCACTTCCCCATCAACATGCTAATTCAATTATTAAATAAAACTTTAGTGTTTTCTAATTTATTTATTTTTTACATACCTTGTCAACACTGGGTCTCTGTGCATCTCTATGCAATACAGCCAGATCATGGCTGGGGGGGTCTGCATCTCGTATATCATGTCTGCAGTCTCTGACCATCTCTTGTATCATGTCTGCAGTCTCTGACCATCTCTTGTATCATGTCTCCAGTCTCTGATAGGGTTGCCACCTCATCCCTTTAAACCCGAACACATATGAATTACACAGGTTTTGAGGCTGATTAAGGTGGTAATTAAACTCACTTGGTGCCTTATCTGCATTCAATTAGCCTCAGAACCCGTGTAATTCATATGTGTTCGGGTTTAAAGGGATGAGGTGGCAACTATAGTCTCTGACCATCTCTTGTATCATGTCTGCAGTCTCTGACCATCTCTTGTATCATGTCTGCAGTCTCTGACCATCTCTTGTATCATGTCTGCAGTCTCTGACCATCTCTTGTATCATGTCTGCAGTCTCTGACCATCTCTTGTATCAGCTCTGCAGTCTCTGACCATCTCTTGTATCATGTCTGCAGTCTCTGACCATCTCTTGTACTATGTCTGCAGTCTCTGACCATCTCTTGTACTATGTCTGCAGTCTCTGACTATCTCTTGTATCATGTCTGCAGTCTCTAACCATCCCTTGTATCATGTCTGCAGTCTCTGACCATCTCTTGTATCATGTCTGCAGTCTCTGACCATCCCTTGTATCATGTCTGCAGTCTCTGACCATCTCTTGTATCATGTCTGCAGTCTCTGACCATCTCTTGTATCAGCTCTGGAGTCTCTGACCATCTCTTGTACTATGTCTGCAGTCTCTGACCATCTCTTGTATCATGTCTGCAGTCTCTGACCATCTCTTGTATCATGTCTGCAGTCTCTGAACATCCCTTGTATCATGTCTGCAGTCTCTGACCATCTCTTGTATCAGCTCTGGAGTCTCTGACCATCTCTTGTACTATGTCTGCAGTCTCTGACCATCCCTTGTATCATGTCTGCAGTCTCTGACCATCTCTTGTATCATGTCTGCAGTCTCTGACCATCTCTTGTATCAGCTCTGGAGTCTCTGACCATCTCTTGTACTATGTCTGCAGTCTCTGACCATCTCTTGTATCATGTCTGCAGTCTCTGACCATCTCTTGTACTATGTCTGCAGTCTCTGACCATCTCTTGTATCATGTCTGCAGTCTCTGACCATCTTATGTATTATGTCTGCAGTTTCTGACCATCTCCTGTATTATGTCTGCAGTCTCTAACCATCCCTTGTATCATGTCTGCAGTCTCTGACCATCTCTTGTATCATGTCTGCAGTCTCTGACCATCCCTTGTATCATGTCTGCAGTCTCTGACCATCTCTTGTATCATGTCTGCAGTCTCTGACCATCTCCTGTATCATGTCTGCAGTCTCTGACCATCTTATGTATTATGTCTGCAGTCTCTGACCATCTCCTGTACTATGTCTGCAGTCTCTGACCATCTCTTGTATCATGTCTGCAGTCTCTGACCATCTCCTGTATCATGTCTGCAGTCTCTGACCATCTTATGTATCATGTTTGCAGTCTCTGATCATCTCCTGTACTATGTCTGCAGTCTCTGACCATCTCCTGTATCATGTCTGCAGTCTCTGACCATCTCTTGTATCATGTCTGAAGTCTCTGACCATCTTATGTATCATGTCTGCAGTCTCTGATCATCTCCTGTACTATGTCTGCAGTCTCTGATCATCTCCTGTACTATGTCTGCAGTCTCTGACCATCTCCTGTATCATGTCTGCAGTCTCTGACCATCTCTTGTATCATGTCTGCAGTCTCTGACCATCTCTTGTATCATGTTTCCAGTCTCTGACTATCTCCTCATCATGTCCATAGTCTTTGGCTATATCCTGTTGTATGTCTGCTATCTCTGACACCGAAAATTCCCTGAAATTTACCCGGGGCCCTTTGGTGATATCGGGGGCCACGCAAGGCCCTTCATATCAAGAAAGTTGACCACCACTGATATAAACAATATTTGCTGATTCCGGAGTTCCTCTTTAATGATGCACCTTCCACATTGATGACATAAGGGGAGCCCTATGGGAAAGGTGCATCACATGCATTCTGACCTCTGAACAGTAGGGGTCACCATACCTCATGGGCTGGGTGCGCAGTGCCGTCTTCAGATCTTCCACTATTTTATTCCTCATCTCCGTGTCTTCCTCATCGAAGGGGTACAGAGTCTGCATCTGTGGGAGCAAAGACAGCAAAACATCTCTATGACATCATAATGAGTCCCATCAATCAATGGTTACAATGTATCAAACATCCCAACACCAATGACATTTTGTGGCAGATCCGGCGTTGGATCCAGAACACACAATCTGCTGAAATCACGAAAGAGATAAATTCTGCACTAATTTTTTAACCTCCACAGATCTACTTTACTTGCAGGAAAAAAATACATTGTGGGGCTTCAAGCTGAACTTCGGGGCTCGAAAACGTTAATTTAACCCCTTCATGCCTGCCTGAGGGTAAAACAAATCTTCATGCCTGAGCACAATTTGGCAACTTTGACATGTGTTAGTAACACCGTACTTATCATCACAACTGCTTTGTGCATCCGGGTGGATTATACCGCGTTTTTTTCAGGACAAATTGGGCTTTCATTTGGTGGTAAATGGTTATGAATATCTCTTGTTTTTTTCCTTTTTATTATCAAAGGAAAAATGGCCCAAAATTCCACTTCCCGCCCGGCCTACAGCAGAATGATGGCCAGGAAGATGTTCAGTTATCCTGATTGGGCGTCATATGACGTCCAATAGGAGAACAAGCCAGCGCAGCGATCGGTGGTGTGTCAATCTGACACACCGCATCTTCGATCACAGTACAGAGCCTATGACGGAGGCTCTTTACCACATGATCAGCTGTGTCCAATCACAGCTGATCACGGTGTAAACAGGAAGAGCCGTATATTGGCTTTTCCTCCACTTGCGCTGACAGCCTAGACTATAGAAGAGCCAATCAGCTGCTCTCCTGACAGGAGGGGGGGCTGCACAAAGCAAGATCCATAAAGGCATGGATGAGTGAGTTTGAGGTGGAGGAACTTGACTAGCCTGCACAGAGTCCTGACCTCAACCCGATAGAACAACTTTGGGATGAGTTAGAGCGGAGACTGCGGGCCAGGCCTTCTCATCCAACATCGGTGCCTGACCTCACACATGCTCTTCTGGAAGAATGGTCAAACCTTCCCATAGACACCCTCCTAAACCTTGTGGACGGCCTTTCCTGAAGAGTTGAAGCTGTTATAGCTGCAAGGGGCGGAGCCAACTCAATATTGAACCCTACGGACTAAGACTGGGATGTCATTAAAGTTCATGTGTGTGTAAAGGCAGGTGTCCCAATACTTTTGACAATATAGTGTATATGTGTTCTGTTGGCGTGAAGGCATAAATACATTCCTCAATAGTCACAAAAGGATAAAAATCCACTTTGGTGCACCAAATGCCTTTGCAAACCAAGAAATCACTTTGTAAAAGTAGCAGTGACATCCTCACAGTGCTGTACATAGCCTGTGCATGGAGCAGAGCTGTGGGAGGGACCCAGCAGGCTCCACCTACTACAGAAAACGACAGGAGGGGGGCGGAGACAAGACCAGTCCCCCTGCACAAGGAGGGAGAGCAGCAGTGAGAGGTCTTTATTACAGGAAGTCTCACACTGGATTACTGAAAATTACTTATAAATACACAAAGCTCACTGAGATTTAAGGAAGAAATGTGACAACACAAGAGCACAATTGGGGGACAGTGACAAAGCGTTGTCACCTTATAATAGGAAGTATCTGAAAAGGACCTCTATAACCAGATCACTAGGGAATATTTTATTAATAGCTTCAGATTTTAAAATATTGAAAATGACTGTTAAAATGGACCTAACATATAACAAAGTTGCTTTGCGATGTGGTTTGGGATGAACACAGGGGTCGGGGTCTATCAATAACAATAACCAGCCAAGAGCAAAGGGCAGAATTTTCACCTCTTATCTCTGCCACGAGACACCGTAACATCATTTATGCCTCTCAATGCATTAGGTGCCGGGATTGTGGCAAGTTTTTTGTGGGGGTGGGAGGGCTGACAGAAAAAGCAGACTTTCCGTTGGCCATGGACACAGTGGCAGATTACCAAATAGGCAGAGTAGGCACCATCCTACAGCCCCTCCAAAATCTTGTGAAAGGTCTTCCCAGAAGGGTGGAGGATGTCATAGCTACAAAGAATTAAAGGGTTAGGGATCAAGTCCATATTAACGGCCATGAGTTCCAGTGAGGGGAACCTTCAAACTACAACAAAGACATTGTAGACAATTGTGCTCTTCCAACCTTGTGGTAACAGTTTGGTGAAGACGCTTTTCTGTTCCAGCATGACTGTGTCCCTGTGTACAAAGCCAGCTCCATAAAGACATGGTTTGACCAATTTGGCGTGGAGGAACTCAAGTGGTGTTCACAGAGACCTGACCTCAACCCTACTGAACATCTTTGGGATGAATTGGAACCCTGGTGGCGAGTCAGGTCTTCTCATCCAATATCAGTACCTGACCCCACAAATGTTCTTTTGGCTGATTGGACGCAATAGGAACCAATTACCACCGACAAACTCCAAGTTTTTGTAGGAAGCCCTCCCAGAAGAGTGGAGCCAACTTCATAAAGACATAGTTTGATGAGTTTGATGTGGAGGAAGGCAGGTGTCTTGCAAAGAGCCCCGACCTCAACCCTACTGATCACCTTTGAGATGAATTGTGATGCCGATTGGTGATCCAGGTCTTCTCTTCCAACATCTGTACATGACCTCACAAATAGGTGCAAATTCCAACAGACACCCTCAAAAATCTTGTGGAAAGCCTTTCCAGAAGAGCTGAGCATGGTATAGCCACAAAGAAGGATAACTCTTTTATAATGGCCATGATTTTGGAATGCACAGAGACTTGACTGCAACCCTACTGATCACCTTTGGGATGAATTGGAACCCTGGTGGTGAGTCAGATCTTCTCATCCAACATCAGTACCTGACCTCACAAATGTTCTTTTGACTGATTGGACACAATAGGAACCAATTAGCCAACCAACAAAGTTTTTATAGGAAGCGCTCCCAGAAGAGTGGAGCAAACTTCATAAAGACATAGTTTGATGAGTTCAGTGTGGAGAAACTGCGACTGTCCTGCACAGAGACCTGACTTCAACCCTACTGATCACCTTTGGGATGAATTTGAATGTCGATGGTGAGCCAGGTCTTCTCATCCAACATCAGTACCCGACTTTACTAATGCAAATAAAAACCAAAGAAAATTCCCAGCTCAACTCACCAGCCAGTCTGCAACTAATTTAATTATCCTGTCTAACAGTTTGCGTTTAAAACAGGGGCTTAGTTAGAACACATTTGCGAATACATGCGTAAGCTACAGAGCCGCTCTAAGGCACCCCAGTATTATCTGCAGTCCCAACTCTTGTAAATTTGTAAGAACCCACATACTGTAGTAGAACAACATGCATTCTAATAGATAGAGGGCAGATGAGCCTGGAGGTAGCCCACCCCTCCTTAAAGGCATCCTTTTAATTCAACATCAGTACCTGACCTCACACAAATTATTTTGGCTGATTGGAAACAATGGGAACCAATTACCACCGACAAACTCCAAGTTTTTGTAGGAAGCCCTCCCAGAAGAGTAGAGCCAACTCCATTAAGCCATAGTTTGATGAGTCTGGTGTGGAGGAACGCAGGTTTCCTACACAGAGCCCTGACCTCAACCCTACTGATCACCTTTGGGATGAATTGGAACCCTGGTGGTGAGTCAGGTCTTCTCATCCAACATCAGTACCTGACCTCACACAAATTATTTTGGCTGATTGGACACAATGGGAACCAATTACCACTGACAAACTTCAAATTTTTGTAGGAAGCCCTCCCAGAAGAGTAGAGCCAACTCCATAAAGACATAGTTTGATGAGTTTGGTGTGGAGGAACGCAGGTTTCCTGCACAGAGCTCTGACCTCAACCCTACTGATCACCTTTGGGATGAATTGGAACCCTGGTAGTGAGTCAGGTCTTCTCATCCAACATCAGTACCTGACCTTACAAATGTTCTTTTGGCTGATTGGATACAACAGGAACCAGTTACCACAGACAAACTCCAAGTTATTGTAGGAAGCCCTCCCAGAACAGTGGAGCCAACTCCATAAAGACATAGTTTGATGAGTTTGGTGTGGAGGAAGGCAGGTGTCCTGCAAAGAGCCCCGACCTCAACCCTACTGATCACCTTTGAGATTAATTGGAATGCCGATTGGTGATCCAGGTCTTCTCTTCCAACATCAGTACATGACCTCACAAATAGGTACAAATTCCAACAGACACCCTCAAAAATCTTGTGGAAAGCCTTTCCAGAAGAGCTGAGCATGGTATAGCCACGAAGAAGGATAACTCTATTATAATGGCCATGATTTTGTAATGGGATGCCCAACAAGCCCATATGGTCAGCAGTTCACCAACTTTTGGCGATACAGTGTACCAAAAACTGGGTAGACTTTATCTTTTATTAGGTTAATTCATTTAGTTAAGTTATACATTTAGTTAACATAGGGCCCTATAGGCTGGGGCCTTATTATGGTCTTATTATTGACCCCATTCTCTCATAGCCATGATCAAACATGATTATTGTTGTTTCTCCACCAAGCACGCTCCCGACGGGTTAAATGCCGGTAGTTCTGGGAACAGCTGTGTAGCTGAAGCCCTGGCAATATTTTCCAGATGTCCTGGGAAATGGTGAAACCTCGGACCCTCCTCATGCCGGCTCTGGCTCCTGGACGTCAGTCGGTGCAGCTGTCCCCCCCCAAAGTCACTCCCCATCTCTCAACAGCCGTGAAGCTGCTAAATTATTCATAGTTCATCATTGCATAATGCGTCAGGTGTGGACAAGGAAGGGACAGTCCCCGCTTTTATCTGCAGCCCGTTCCATACTCAGGGTTAAACTATTGCGATGGCAGAAGAGGTTTTATAATGGGAGGGGAGGCCGGTAGCAGCTGTATTTGCATATGCTGACCCCTTTCTACCCTACTGTGAACAATGAAACCAACATCTTCCTGTGCTATGAATGGGTCGTCTACCATGTGTGTGAACAGTCTCCAAGTCTCATCTGAAGTCATGGCCTTATTCTATTCTGACTCTTTATTTTTACATAGGGTCTAATATAAAGGGAACCTATAACCTGTTAGCACTGAGCTCATTCCCATGAGTAGTTTTATAATAAAGGGGAACAAAGAGTCCTATTTATTGTGGAGAGTAAATATATTTATCCACTCTCCGTTTTATAGGCCATTCATGAAATGCAGGTCACGATGTGGAGTCTGCACTGTTCCATAGAGTTCTCTCTGCTTAATACAACAGAGAGAACTCTGTGATTGGATGATAGGCTGGTCACGTGAATTTGATATGTCATTTAACCAGGTTCCCCTCTGGGCTGTAGTAAGGTCCTACTGTTGCTTCATAATATGGTGATGTTGAGGCTGAGTGTGTATAAAGCTGTATTATTTTTTTTCTCTAGTATGTCCATAGCTGCATAAAAAACCTTCACCATCCACCAATCGGTGTGTATACGTTTTAACCCAGAGGAACCGGTAAAATAGTTTTCTGGTCTCAGGAAACAATGGCTAAAACCATTGGGTGTCAATGGATAAATGCCGTCCTTACAGAGAATTAAAACTATCATCATCCTGTCGCTGGCTCTGCCAAGCGGTGTTGGTTCCAGAACTCAGAACTATGCCTGAACCATTGAATAAAAGGTCAATCAACCACAGCTCAAGGTGCCTCCACCAACCTCAACCAGGTTTCCATAGAGCCCTGATTGATAGTGGCTGCTCTATCATGTAGGCCAACCTTGGCTCTGCCAAGCGGTGTTGGTTCCAGAACTATGCCTGTACCATTGAATAAAAGGTCAATCAACCACAGCTCAAGGTGACCTCCACCAACCTTAACCAGGGATCCAGAAAGCCCTAGTCGATAATGAATGCTTTATCATGTAGGCCAACCTTTCTCAACCCTTTTAACAAAGAGGAACTTTTGAAACTCCTTTCTGGTCTCAAGGAACCCCTGCTAATAATTACTATATCTACGACTCATTGTACATTACTGTGACAGTCAATAGGAAGAATGCTCTTTAAGTTTTTGATCTGTAGGAACAATGTTCCTTTCACAGATAACTAAAAAAGTAATTAGTGCCAGTGGTTACTTACCTGAGAGGCAGAAATTGTTCATTGCTCAAGCAACCCCTACCAACTTTTGGAGGAGCCCTAGGGTTCCATGCAACCCAAGTTGGAGAAGGCGGATAAAGGCAAACAAGCTCTTTCTTTCAGACTGATAGTGGAATGGGGACAATCTGCAGTACTGGATGTGTATTTATACATACAGTATATATTTGATATTGCATATATATGATACCATGTGCAGGTAATATGGATTTCATGGAGGACTGCAGGGGATACAAAGGCCAGGAACAATATACCTCCACCATCAGACCCAATAAAAGGACCTTCAACTTTAAGGCTCCAGCCAAAGAGTATGTTAATGTTGTAGAAATGGTGGACCTCCCTAATAGGGGGATAGGACTATCCCCAAGAAAGTCAGTTGGGGCTGACCTGTTGTATCCAGTAACATCATTGGTGAACAACCTTCTATTCATCACAATTACAGGACTAAGAGTGGGGACGGGCTCCTTGGTCAGCAACCAACACTTCCATGGAGGACAAGGGGAGGTTAGAATCTTGAGTGTTGCTGCTTTTCCGGGATTGCTCAACAATAAAAACAAGTCGCTCAATAATCTCCACTTACATGAAAAGTTGGTATACAATAAACTTGTGCAAGAAACCTAATCCCCAATGAAGGCAAAAGCACACCTAATTCAAAATGAAAATGGAGGCAAGTCGGGGGAGGGTACCAATGTACTGAGCATTGCAAGCTATCAAGGAGAACAGTTTCCCCACACCAAAGCCTTTTGTGGGATGGTGATCTATATGTGGGTACCAGATGAAGTCTAGATATGGGAAATATTAGTTCTTAGGACAAGAACTGTAGAAAACTGTGGAAAACTCTGGCCCCTTTTATCCTCTGGACTTGACTATATTGATTTAATAGCATAGAATCCTCTGACCATATTTTACGTGAACTACTGCTGATGAGGGAATGAAGACCATTGGGCATAGTCATATACAGAAGTAATTGGGGTGTTGTATGCTCCTCAGCATCCCTTGTGGTTCCTGTGGTCCGGGACGTAGAAGCGAGGTAACACATACAGTAGTTGGCATGATTGTTGAGGTTTTAGGTAGCTGATTCCATTCATTGTTCTTTTACATAGGACAGGAGTTCTCAACCTTTTTGAGACCAGGGCCTAGTCAATTCTTTCAAAACCTTCCATGCCCCGAGCGTAAAAAATAACATTTATACACACAGTAAAAGTATGGAAATGCAAAACATGCACTGAAATGCTGGAAGGCTCTGAATGGAGTTAGGTGTCACTATGAGGGGGATGGGGGTTGTAGAGTGGGTTAGGGAAAGCACATTGGGACACTGAGGTTGAGGGCATTATGGAGAGCTGGAGGTCCTGAAGCAGGTTGGGGGTCACTGTAGGATTTTGAAGGATCTCAGTGAGCCTGGGGGCACTGTGCGCCTTGGTGGGATTTTGGGGTTAATATAGGAACTGGAAGGCACTGTAGGAGGTTATGGGTTGGATGGAGGCCCAGGAGAAGGGGTGCTGCAGCCTGGCAGTGGTATCCTAAGGAATGCTAAGTCCTATATAGGCTTGTGCTTCTCTAGTCAATGTAACTTATCAAGGGGGTTGGTACCCTCCATAGGGGCAAATAGTTGCGAAAGGCTGATCTATACTATGGAGGTAACCCTCTGTCCTCGGCATGCAATGGGGCACAACCAACCCCCAAACGCATTAAATGGTTTCGGTAGGAGAAGGGGCGTGGTCTGTATGAAAGGTCACATGTTTCACATATACCGCTGGTGGCACAAATTGCTGAGCAGAGCCCTGGTAGCAGAAGATAGAATTGTGTCCATGTGTTCTCTGTATTCCTGCTGAAGTTGGATGGGAAGAAGCGCTAAAATAATGATGACTTCCTGAAATCTCCAGATGGAAGGATTGACGTCATGCAAAACAGTCGCAGCAGAAAATAGCGCAGTAAATTAAACATGCATTTCCTAAAGGCGGCGTATGAATCATAGAAATATACTGTCTGTTTACAGGAAAAAATAAACAGCAGCAGCAGCTGGAGAAAAGCAACGACACTGCCCCCCCCCCACCCGCATCACTGCCAGGGAACAATTCGCCAAATCTGAACACGGATAGGATCCTGTCTCCTCCCTCCGTGGGACTGCAAATCACAGAATGACTCCAGCTTTTTATTTCATACCTGGAACACTTTGGATATGTTGTTATTACTACTATTTTAGCAGCCCTCTGACACCCCAAAGGCAGAATAGCATCTCCAGAGGCCAAGGGTGGGCTAGCATTTCACCCCAGGGCTGAGTCCTTGGCTAAAATGGGGGCACCGAGAAAGGATATTGGGCGCCAGTCACTTAACGGTAAAGGAGATGAGGGTTAGGGTTCCCAGATACCACAGCAGATCTCTTAAAGAATCTCCAGATCCAGATCAATGTCCATCTTTACATTGTCAGAACCTTTAGGCCAGGGAACTCAAACTGGTGGCCCTCCAGCTGTTACGAAACTACAAGTCCCATCATGCCTCTGCCTGTGGGAGTCATGCTTTTAACTGTCAGCCTTGCAATGCCTCATGGGACTTGTAGTTTAGCAACAGCTGGAGGGCCTCCAGTTTGAGACCCCTGCTTTAGGCTGACCTGGCAACACTGTAAGCACTTTCCCAAATTTCAGTGCATCCACCAAGTGAGTCACCGGGCCTTTCTGAAAGACCAGCCTTCATCCTGGCTCTCTCCAGCAAGGGGCCTCCCTGTCAGGGCTGGACTCAGCCCTTCCTTCTCAGAGCTGGCCGCTCACCTGTCGGCTAATTGCCAGCTCCTATCTCTCTCCACAGTTACTCAGCTGTTGATGATATCCTGCTCATCAGTCCTGCCTACTTAAGCTGTTCAGCCCAGTGGATCTCTGCCTTCGCCTTGGTCAGCATCACAGAAACTATCTCCTGCGATCCTGTTCAAGACTTGCTTTGCTGACATCCCTTCTGGCTCCAGATCCTGCTTGCTGTTCCACTACATTGACCCCTCACTTCTGGCTTGGCTGACTATCCGTTCCCGGTTACTGAACTCTGGCTATGTTTTGACTACGTTTGTTCTTTTTACTTTTATTATTAAACAAGTGTGATTTAACTGTACTTCTGTCTCGGACTGAATTCATGGTTTCTGACACTTCCCTGGGTCTTCTCCTTGGTACAGCTTCCTCCAGACCAGGCAGGACAGCTTCAGGACCACCCCCCCAAATGCATGAAATTCAGCAAACTTTAGGCCCCCAAAACAGGCTATTGGGCCAAACAGCAGAGCTCCATCCAGCAGCGCCTCCCTAGACCTCAGCCCAGGGGAGGAGAGCGAGTGCATGGCCTGTCCCAAATATTTATACCCTCCCCCAGCATGCACCAGTGGCCTAAACCTCCTACTGGATTGGCTGAAGGAAACATAAATATTCATATCTTAGTTTTGTGTGTGAAAGCTCTACTATGACCAGTGACACCTACTGGTGACAGTGACTAATCACAAGCCAACTTAAACCTAGTGAAAAACCAGGTGAAAAATGATACAGTCCAGCCAAAAACGAAATTGACATAGTAGCCCCTATAATTATTATGCAGGATATTCACATTGTTACATTGCCACTTGCCGACCGCCTAACTGGCAAAATACCAGGGTTATGGCTGCAGCTTAATGCCATAACCCCGGTATTTTTTTTTCCCCCTAGCACCATTCTTTCTGATAAAAGTGGCCCGAGCAGTGCATTCGCATTCTCTGGCTTACCTGTCTGATTGGGAAGCCCCGAGAACCGATCCGGCACTGGCGGCGGCTGGGCACAGAGATGAGAGAAAGAAAGATGACCACCGCTTATCTCTATGGTCTTGGAGGACCGGAGCGACGTCATGATGTCTTTTCTGGTTCTGGCCCCATGTAAACAAGCCATTTTTTTTTTAAAAGCAAAAGATCAAATTTGATCTTTTGCTTTTAAGGGTGGAGGAGAGATTTGGGGTCTTTTAGACCCCAGATCTTTCTATAAAGAGCACCTATTGTTATTGCAAGAAATGTGTACATTCCTTGCGATAGCCATAAAAATGATCAAAAATGTTTTTTTTTTAAAGGGACAGTGTAAAAATGTAATAAAATAATTTTTTTTAAAGGGCCTCTGCCCCCCCCCCCCCCCTCGTGTTCACGTGCAGTGGTGAACGCATACGTAGGTCACGCCCCCACATATGTAAACGGTGTTCGTACCACACATGTGAGCTATCGCCATGAACGTCAGAGTTTAGCCTTTTTAAATCATAATCACAACAGAAACTATCCAAAATGACCCTGATCAAAAGTTTACGTACCCCACTTCTTAATACCGTGTATTGCCCCCTTTATCATCAATGACAGCTTGAAGTCTTTTGTGGTATTTGTGGATGAGGCTCTTTATCTTCTCAGATGGTAAAGCTGCCCATTCCTCTTGGCAAAACGCCTCCATTTCCGGTAAAATCTGTCTTGCATGAACGGCACGTTTGAGATCTCCCCCGAGTGGCTCAATGATATTGAGGTCAGGAGACTGAGATGGCCACTCCAGAACCTTCACTTTATTCTGCTGTAGCCAATGACAGGTCGACTTGGCCGTGTGTTATGGATCATTGTCATGTTGGAATGTCCAAATACGTCTCAAGTGGCTGATGAATGCAAATGTTCCTCCATTATTTTTTGATAACATACTGCATTCATCTTGCCATCATTTTGACCAAATTTCCTGTGCCTTTGTAGCTCACAGATCCCCAAAACATCAGCGATCCACCACCGTGTTTCACAGTAGGGATGGTGGACCTTTCATCATAGGCCTTGTTGACTCCTCTCCAAATGTAGTGTTTATGGTTGTGGCCAAAAAGCTCAATTTTGGTCTCATCACTCCAAATGACTTTGTGCCAGAAGGTTTGAGGCTTGTCACTGTGCTGTTTGGCGTATTGTAAGTGGGATACTTTGTGGCATTTGCGTAGTAATGACTTTCTTCTGGCGACTCAACCATGCAGCCCATCTTTCAAGTGCCTCCTTATTGTGCCTCTTGAAACAGCCACGCCACATGTTTTCAGAGAGTCCTGTATTTCACCTAAAATTATTTGTGGGTTTTTCTTTGCATCCCGAACAATTTTCCTGGCAGTTGTAGCTGAAATTTTAGTTGGTCTACCTGACCGTGGTTTGGTTTCAATAGAATCCCTCATTTTCCAATTCTTGATTAGAGTTTGAACAATGCTGATTGGCATTCTCAATTCCTTGGATATCTTTTTATATCCCTTTCCTGTTTTATACAGTTCAACTGCCTTTTCCTGCAGATCCTTTGACAATTTTTTTTGCTTTCCCCATGACTCAGAATCCAGAAACGTCAGTGCAGCTCTGGATGAAAGATGCAAGGGTCTGTCAGGAGTCCAGAAACTCATTGACCTTTTATACACACACTAATTACAAGCAAACAGATCACAGGTGAGGATGGTTACCTTTAATAGCCATTCAAACCCCTTTGTGTCCACTTGTGTGCATGTTATCAGGCCAAAATCACCGGGGTATGTAAACTTTTGATCAGGGTCATTTGGGTAGTTTCTGTTGTCATTATGATTTAAAAAGAGTAAACACAGTTGATTCATAATAAATGGCTTCAGCCAAACACTAACCATGAGGGAAAGAAAAGTTTTTGTGAGATCATCATTTATATTCTCTGAAAAATGGCCAAGAAATCATAAATTCTGCCAGGGTATGTAAACTTATGAGCACAACTGTATATTGTGTTTTGTTTTTTTTAATTGATTAAAGTACCATTTTAGTCTCTATGGCCTCTGCTAAATATATAAATATAATGGTTGGGGGTTCTAAGTAATTTTGTAGCACAAAATACAGATTTTTACTTGTAAACAACAAGTTTCAGAAAAGGCCTGATCTTCTAGTGGATATTCACATTGTTACATTGTATCAAAGTACAGCAAAGCATCTATTCTATACATCATTGCATCTCTGATGGAGGAGAAAAGATTGAAACAAAATTTCTGGCTTATGGGATGCAGTTGAGTAAATTACTTCTCTTATACCCCCCCCCCCAATCTCCTGTTATCGGGGTGATCTTCCCATACAAAGTCTCCTCTAGTGGTGCTGCGGAAGGGTAAACGGCGGCTCACCGGGGACCGCGCACTCGGTGATGGATGAGGAATTTTTTTTATTAGGGGCCTGATGAAAGAATAACCATTTGTTCCAGTTCAATGCTCATTCATTATAATCTGCGGAATAAAGTGACGTCCAACAACACAATACCATCATAAATCAACAGACTAAGAAAACATCGACTTGACCCCGGTAATATTCGTTTAATACAAACCCTCCTACAACATCCTCCTCCAGGCCAAAAACCCAGCAAGGCGTTAAATACACATATATATTTATAGAGGAATAGAATACAAAAGAATGGAATAGAAAACAATAGAAAATAAAAGAATAAAATAGAAAGAATAGAATAGAAAAAAACTGAATAGAATACAAAAGAAAAGAGTAGAATAGAAAAAAAATAGAACAGATTAGAATAGAATAGAATCGACTTGACCCTTCCCGGTGATATTCGGTCAATACAAACGCTCATACAACATCCTCCTCAAGGTCAAAAACCCTGCAAGGCGTTAAATACACACACACATATATGTATATATATATATATATATATATATATATATATATATATATATATATATTTATAAAGGAATAGAATACAAAAGAATGGAATAGAAAAGAATAGCAAATAAAAGAATAAAATAGAAAGAATAGAAAACATTTGAAAAACATTTGAAAAAAAAAATAGAACAGATTAGAATAGAATAGAATCGACTTGACCCTTCCCGGTGATATTCGGTCAATACAAACGCTCATACAACATCCTCCTCAAGGCCAAAAACCCTGCAAGGCGTTAAATACACACACACATATATATATATATATATATATATATATATATATATATATATATATATATATATATATATATATATATATATATATATATATATATATATTATAAAGGAATAGAATACAAAAGAATGGAATAGAAAAGAATAGCAAATAAAAGAATAAAATAGAAAGTATAGAAAACATTTGAAAAACATTTGAAAAAAAAAAATAGAACAGATTAGAATAGAATAGAATCGACTTGACCCTTCCCGGTGATATTCGCTCAGTACAAATGCTCCTACAACATCCTCAAAGCCAAAAACCCGGCAAGGCGTTAAATACACTTATGTACATTTACAGGGACTGTTTTTACCTGCTAAAGGATTTCCAGTTTTATAGAATAGAATAAGAATAAAAGAATATGCTCAAAAATAAAATAAAATAATAGAATAAAATAGAAAAAAAATAGAGTAAAACAGAACAGAATAGAATAGAAAATAAAATAAGAGAATAAATTTGAATGCAAAATAAAGGAATAGAATACAAAATAATGGAATAGAAAAAAAAAAGAAAAGAAAAAAATAAAATAGAAAAAAATAGAATAGAATACAAAAGAAAAGAATAGAATAGAAAAAAAATAGAACAGATTAGAATAGAATAAAATAGAAGGAATATAATCGTCTTCTGAAATTCAAATAAAATAAAACCAGCTTCACAATGAATTGAGATTGATTTGATATTTTCGATTCAAACCCATTGTAAAAATTTGAATCCAGTCGAAAACAAATAAAGGAAACGAAAATTAGTAACTTAACGAATCGATCCGAAACGATTTCTTTCATTCTGCACATGTCCGCAATTAAATAAAGAAAGAAAGAAATATATAAATAAAATGCAATAAAAGTCACTTACAGCTGCCATGGAGTTGATTCGGTCGATGTAATAGTCTGGCCAGCTGGTTGCCAGTTTGTTTGGATCTTCTTGTTCCTACAGACAAAAAATACACAAGGTGAGATGAAGTCCAAAGAAGGGGGCAGGCAGCCCGACAGAGGCAAAGGAGCAAAGATTTCAAATATTGTGTAATGCTGCAGCTTCCATCAGTGGTGATGGTTTACTTAAAGTCCACAAGTTACCCCCAACAGCATTAAATATCGGAGTGCTGTAGTTATGTCTCTAAAACAGTTAGAGGGTCAAGGTTAGAGTTAGAGGGATGGGGTTAGAGTTAGAGCATTAGGGTTAGAGGGTAGGAGTTATGCCGCGTACACACGAGCGGACTTTTCGACCGGACTTTTGATGGACTTCCAACGGACTTTCCGAATGAACGGACTTGCCTACACGCAATTACACCAAAGTCCGACGGATTTGTATATGATGACGTACGACTGGACTAAAATAAGGAAGTTGATAGCCAATAGCTGCCCTAGCGTCGGTTTTCGTCCATCGGGCTAGCATACAGACGAGCGGATTTTTCGATAGGAACTGGTCCGGCGGAGTTCCGACGTAAAGATTTGAAACATGTTCCAAATCTAAAGTCCATCAGATTTTCGCCCGAAAAAGTCTGCTGCAGGTCCGGTGAAGCCCACACATGGTCGAATTGTCCGTCGGACCAGTCCGGTCGAAAAGTCAGCTCGTGTGTACGCGGCATAAGAGTTAGAAGGTTAGGGTTTTAGAGTCAGGGGGATAAGAGTTAGAGGGTTAGGGTTAGAGTTAGAGGATTAGGGTTAGAGGGTTAGGGCGAGGGTTAGAGTTAGAAGGTTAGAGTTAGAGGGTTAGGGTTAGAGGGTTAGGGTAAGGGTTAGAGTTAGAGAGTTAGGGTTAGAGTTAGATGGTTATGGTTAGGGGTTTAGGGTGAGGGTTAGAGTTAGAGGGTTAGGGTTAGAGTTAGAGAGTTAGGGTTAGAGTTAGATGGTTATGGTTAGAGGGTTAGGGTAAGGGTTAGAGTTAAATGGTTATGCTTAGAGGGTTAGGGTAAGGGTTAGAGTTAGAGGGTTAGAGTTAGAGGGTTAGGGTTAGGGTTAGGGGGTTAGGGTAAGAGTTAGAGGGTTAGGGTTAGAGGGTTAGGGTTAGAGTTAAAGGGTTAGGGTTAGAAGGTTAGGGTTAGAGTTAGAGGGATGGGGTTAGGATTAGCATCTCTACCTTCAAGTTTGTAAAAGTTTAACTGGGATCCTTTGGGTTAGGGTTAGAGCTGGTGGGTTGGGGTTAGGGGGTTAGAGTCAGAGGAATAAGGGTTAGAGGGTTAGAGTTAGAGAGTTAAGGTTAGAGGGTTAGGGTTATAGTTAGAAGAACTGGGTTAGAGTTAAAGGGTTAGGATTAGCATGATTTTCTCTACCTCTAGTTTGTAAAAGGTTAACTGGGATCCTTTGGGTTAGGGGCTTAATGTTAGAGTTGGTGGGTTGGGGTTAAGGGGTGAGAGTCAGAGGGATAAGGGTTATAGGGTTTATGGTTAGTGAGTTGGGGTTGGGGGGTTGGAATTAGAGGGTTAGGTTAAATTATGAGTTTTAAAGGAGGATTAGGATTAAAGGGATAGAGTTATGGCTAGGCGTTTGGGTTAGAGTTTGGGTTTTAATAGAAGGTTGGAGCTACAGGGGTAGCATGACTAGCTCTGGTTTGTGAAAGGTTAACTAAGATCCTTTTGGCTAAGGTTAGGGTCTTAATGTTAGGGGGTTAGAGTTATGGCTAGGGGTTAAGGTTAGATTTAGGGTTTTAAATAGAAGGTTGGGGTTAGGGGCTTAGCGTGACTTGCTCTGGTTTGTGAAAGGTTAACTGGGATCCTTTTGGGTTAGGATTAGAGTCAGAGGGTTAAGGGTTAAAGTTAGGATGTTGTGGTTAGCATGACTTACTCAGGTTTGTGAAAGGTTGACTTGGGTGCTTTTGGTTAGGGGGTGAGCGTTAGGGATAAGGTCAGAAGGGTAGGGTTAGAGTTAGGGTTTTAATAGAGGGTTAGGGTTAGTAGGTTCTGGTTAGCATGACTTGCCCGGGTTGGGCAGGGACTTATGTGAATGTTGTACACTATGTAAAATGTTGTGTAAAATACCAACGCTATATAAATACCTGTAATAAATAAAAAGATAAATCTACAATCACATCCTGATATTTATCAACAAAGACAATATAATACTTCCTTTATGGTCTAATGAATGAAGCAGGTCAGCGTACATTAATGGATCCCACAGGTGGACATCTAGTAAGAGTTTCAGAGAAACCCTTTAAGCAGTTCATATAGCGTAGACCTGGATTTAGTCCACCTCATCCTTCAGACAGAGCCAGAAAAGTCGGAGAATGACAAACCACTTCCAGCCGACATCCTGCAGCTGCTCTTTTGTCCATTTTTCTTCTACTCCCCAGTACGGTGTGGCTGCCATATTAGTGCGAGCGATCAGCGAACAGCGCTTCTTTTGCCTAGACCCCGCCCCCTGATAACAACATCGATATAATCCCGGAATCAGAGGCAGGAGTGGGTGGGATATTTCCCTGATGATGTCAGATTCCCAACTGGATCTCAGGCCCGAAGATTAGAAGGTGCCTAGGCACTGCCACTTTCTAAAGTGCTCTTCTGCTTCCACTCAGGAATTATATCCTAAAGATACAGTATCTCACAAAAGTCAGTACACCCCTCACATTTTTGTAAATCTTTTCTTCTATCTTTTCATGTGACAACACTGAAGAAATGACACTTTGCTACAATGTAAAGTAGTGAGTGTACAGCTTGTATAACAGTGTAAATTTGCTGTCCCCTCAAAATAACTCAACACACAGCCATTAATGTCTAAACTGCTGGCAACAAAAGTGAGTACACCCCTAAGTGAAAATGTCCACATTGGGCCCAAAGTGTCAATATTTTGTGTGGCAAAAAAATGGAGGGGACACTAGAGAGAAGAAAAGGAAATTGCTGCTCACCCCTTAAAAATTGGAACAAAAAAGGAAAGATTTCCCCACATTGGGGTTTTTAGGCAGCACAGTAACAGATATAGTCAATGTTGTATGAAAAAATATAACAATTTTATTGGATAATATACCATCTGATGGTATATTATCCAATAAAATTGTTATATTTTTTCATACAACATTGACTATATCTGTTACTGTGCTGCCTAAATACCCCAATGTGGGGAAATCTTTCCTTTTTTATATTTTGTGTGGCCCCCATTATTTTCCAGCACTGCCTTAACCCTCTTGGACATGGAGTTCACCAGAGCTTCACAGGTTGTCACTGGAGTCCTCTTCCCCTCCTCCATGACGACATCACAGAGCTGGTGGATGTTGGAGACCTTACGCTCCTCCATCCAGTAAGATGCATATACTGTACATGTCTATATTCAGTCCACACCAGTCTGGGTGTGATTCGGCTCCCCTGTGCCAGCCAGCGGTGGCAGGGCTCCCGTACAGCCTACCTGACATGCCCCCCCACCAGCCCCTTCCCCCACTATTCATCTGCCTGTGCGCACGCAGCAGCCAGTGGGAAAAGGAAGCTGGCGGCACTGCGGTGGGGATGAGGTGGGGGGGGGGAATCAGTTGTGGGCAGACCAGGGAGGGGGGTCGGTACGGCGGGACAGAAGGACAATCACAAAACAATCTACTGTGTCTGTGTCTCTCCCTCCATCACCTGAAAGCAGGTGGGAGGGAGAGGGGGAGAAACCAGCTTTCAGCTGCTGGAGGGAGAGACACAGACACAGTGCATTGCTCTGTAATTGTCCTCCTGCACTGATCCCCCCTGCTATCTGGGCCCCCCTGTGTGCCCGGGTCCTTTACAGGAGGCCCGTTGGTAGCCCCCTATTGGCAGCCCTGAGCAGTGGCTGCAGGGAAGAGGAGAGAGCCCTGACAACAGCTGCGACAAGGGAGCTTATGAGTGAAGTCATTGCTTTTGAAAGTCCCAGCCGTTGCTGAGCGCTCCATCCTTTACCCTGTAGCTACTTTAAAGGTAAGAGGCTGAAATAGGGGCTGTTCTGTGTCAACACAGCCAAGAACAGCACAGGAACCAAAAAAAACATGACAGAGTCATCCCTAAGCTGAAATCTTCTCTTAGGAAGAAGATGGTGACCCTGGATGATGCCTGAACAAAGATGGCACCATTCTTCTTGGGGGGGGGAGCTTTGATCTGTGAAAATGACATCCTGAAAATACACTTTATTATCAAAAGTATTGGGACGCCTGCCTTTACACCCATGTGAACTTTAATGGCATCCCCGTTTTAATCCACAGGGTTCAATATTGAGTTGGCTCCGCCCTTTGCAGTTATAACAGCTTCAACTCTTCTGGGAAGGCCGTCCACAAGGTTTAGGAGGGTGTCTATGGGAATGTTTGACCATTCTTCCAGGCACTGATGTTGAACGAGAAGGCCTGGTTCGTAGTCTCCACTCTAATTCATCCCAATGGTGTTCTATCGGGTTGAGGTCAGGACTCTGTGCAGACCAGTCAAGTTCCTCCACCCCAAAAGTCGCTCATCCATGTCTTTATGGACCATGCTTTGTGCACTGGTCCAAATCATTTGGTGGTGGGGGGATTGTGGTGTGGGGGGGGGGATGGATTATGGTGTGGGGGTTGTTTTTCAGGGGTTGGGCTTGGCCCCTTAGTTTCAGTGAAGGGAACTCTTAAGGCGTCACCACAAAGTTGGGGACAGCATTTCATGTCCCTAACTTTGTGGGAACAGTTTGAGGATGGCCCCTTCCTGTTCCAACATGACTGCACACCAGTGAACAAAGCAAGGTCCATAAAGACCTGGATGAGTGAGTTTGGGGTGGAGGAACTTGACTGGCCTGCACAGAGTCCTGACTTCAACCCAACAGAACACCTTTGGGGTGAATTAGAGTGCAGACTGCGAGCCAGGCCTTCTCGTTCAACATCAGTGCCTGACCTCACAAATGCGCTTCTGGAAGAATGGTCAAACATTCCCATAGACACCCTCCTAAACCTTGTGGACATCCTTCCCAGAAGAGTTGACGCTGTTATAGCTGCAAAGGGCGGAGCCAACTCAATATTGAACCCTACGGACTAAGACTGGGATGATATTAAAGTTCATGTGTGTGTAAAGGCAGGCGTCCCAATACTTTTGGCAATATAGTGTATATGTGAAGGTTCACTTTAAATAGGAAGCACAAAAATCAGCTTTTTAGGGTTACAAGTTAGCACCCCCCAATCCCCATAAATTGACCTTTTATTGGTCGGGAGATATGAGGAAATCTCGGATATAGAACTTTGTCTGCGAGTAAAGCTACGAGACGCCAGTGCAGTATAACCGTCAGGGCTCCTTTCATGCGTCTCGTTAACCGGAGAGGCCCGAGGATTAGAACGGTCGAGCTGCAGAGATTCTGGAGAAGACATTTGCTTTCCCGGAGCAGTTTGGTTACATCATTACCTATTAGCACGCTGTATTTGTTAAGTACACCGCGGGATCGCAACGTCTAAGATTTCATCTGCTCTCGCTCGTCACCTATTCTGCGTTTATCCTCCGTATCGCCCTTCCAGCCGGTGGTTTTGTCATTAGGCATTATCCCCAGATCCTACGCTGCCCTAAAAGCGGAAAAAAGGATTTATTTTATTTTTTTTTCGAAGGCCCTGCGCGTTTTTTACATGAAACCGCAAGAATGCGCGTGCGATGGAGCCAGCCCTCGTTGAGTTACAGATAATGGAAATGTATTGCAGAATAATGAAGTCATTTAGCGGTTTGAAATGGACATGTTGCTGCCAGAGTAGACGGACGCATTGATGCTTTATTGATGGGGGAAGGCGGGCCCTTACTCGGCGGCGGCGGTGCGCTCTACTAGACGGGAGACGCCAAGCGGCTGGAGAGGAAGTATAACAAATCCTTAGGAGAATGGTTAGCATTAAAGTGTTTGTCCAGCCAAAATTTTCTATTTAGTCTTGGATGGAGTGGGGGGAAAGGTTAGAACCCCTGGCAGGTTTTTACTACTATCTGGGCCTCTGTTGGAGAGTGCAGTACTAACGATGGCGGCGTCCAGGGGTCAGTGGTAAGTAACACAGAGTTTAGGAGTCAGTAGTAACGAACGCAGAGTTCTGGGGTCAGTGGTGAGTCACATAAAATATGGGGGGCTGTAGTAAGTAACACAGAGTTCAGCGGTAAGTAGCAATGCAGAGTGCAGGGGTCAGCAGTAAGTAACACAGAGTTCAGGGGTCAGCAGTAAGTAATGCAGAGTGCAGGGGTCAGCAGTAAGTAACACAGAGTTCAGGGGTCAGCAGTAAGTAACGCAGAGTTCAGGGGTCAGCAGTAAGTAACGCAGAGTTCAGGGGTCAGCAGTAAGTAATGCAGAGTTCAGGGGTCAGCAGTAAGTAATGCAGAGTTCAGGGGTCAGTGGTGAGTCACATAAAATATGGGGGGCTGTAGTAAGTAACACAGAGTTCAGAGGTAAGTAGTAATGCAGAGTGCAGGGGTCAGCAGTATGCATTGCAGAGGCAGTAGTATTTATCAAAGTATGCAGGGTTCAGTGGTAAGTAACATAGAGTTCAGAGGTCAGTAGTATTTAACACAGAGTTCACAGGTCCATAGTAAGTACTGCAGAGTTCAGGGGTCCAGCAGTAAGTAACGCAAAGTTCAGGGGTCAGCAGTAAGCAACGCAGAGTTCAGGGGTCAGCAGTAAGTAACGCAAAGTTCAGGGGTCAGCGGTAAGTAACGCAGAGTTCAGGGGTCAGCGGTAAGTAACGCAGAGTTCAGGGGTCCAGCAGTAAGTAACGCAAAGTTCAGGGGTCAGCAGTAAGCAACGCAGAGTTCAGGGGTCAGCAGTAAGTAACGCAAAGTTCAGGGGTCAGCGGTAAGTAACGCAGAGTTCAGGGGTCAGCGGTAAGTAACGCAGAGTTCAGGGGTCAGCAGTAAGTAACGCAGAGTTCAGGGGTCAGCGGTAAGTAACGCAGAATTCAGGGGTCAGCAGTAAGTAACGCAGAGTTCAGGGGTCAGCGGTAAGTAACGCAGAGTTCAGGGGTCAGCAGTAAGTAACGCAGAGGTCAGGGGTCAGCAGTAAGTAACGCAGAGTTCAGGGGTCCATAGTAAGTAACACAGAGTTCAGGGGTCAGCAGTAAGTAGCACAGGGGTCAGCAGTAAGTAACGCAGGGTTCAGGGGTCAGCAGTAAGTAGCGCAGAGTTCAGGGGTCAGCAGTAAGTAATGCAGAGTTCAGGGGTCCATATTAAGTAACGCAGAGTTCAGGGGTCAGCAGTAAGTAATGCAGAGTTCAGGGGTCAGCAGTAAGTAACGCAGAGTTCAGGGGTCAGCGGTAAGTAATTGCAGAGTGCAAGGGTCAGTAGAATGTAAAGCAGAGTGAGGGGGGCAGTAGTAAGTATTGCAGAGTGCAGTAAATAACATAGAGTTCAGAAGTCAGTAGTAAGTAACGCAGTGTTCAGAGGTCAGTAGTAAATAACACAGAGTGCAGGGGTCAGTAAAATGTAAAGCAGAGTTCAGGGGTCAGTAGTAAGTAACACAGTGTTCAGAGGTCAGTACTAAATAACACAGAGTGCAGGGGTCAGTAGTAAGTAACACAGTGTTCTACTTCTAGTAGTAAAGAAGTGTAGCACCCTCTACTTAGGTAGGTGCTAAAGTTGAGATTTTTGTCAGTGCAGGTAAATTTAGGCAGGCCTAGCTGAAAGCTAGGCCTGTGTGTTTTGATCTGGGGCTGGGAGTGGTTTAGAGTAGGCTGGTGACTCACAGCTTGTTTCATCTTTCAGTTACCAGCCTTCTGCTTCTAGAGGCTTCTAGAAAGAAGGAGTGGAAGAAGGGTGGAGCTGTCTGGGGTGTTCTGAGGAGCCCTGACCAATCCCCCACCTGGATTGGCAGGGGGTAGGCCTCCTTAAATACCTAGAGTCAGCCCAGCTAGGAAGGAGTTGTTCAGGTGGAAGAACTGGAGATGGAGTATTAGGTTGTTGGGGCCTTGGAGGGAGCCCCCCCGGGGGGGGGGGGGGGTGGCGTGACCTTGGGACGGGGCTCGGAGCTGTGAAGGAACCTCACACAACCCAAGGGGTGTCCTGAACAGGAGCAGGAAAGGAAAGTGGGGAATACTACCGGGAAAGTCTCCAGGAGGGATCCATCTAGGGTTGCCACCTGTCCGGGATTCACCCGGACAGTTCGGGTTGGGAATCATGTATCCGGACATGCGTCAGACTGCCTGAAACCCGGACACGTTATTCAGACTGGACTATGGTTTCCCAGCAGGGTTGCTGGCTGCAGTTGTCTAAGCTGAGAGTGTCTGTTACACTCTCTTTCATGCTGCCCAAAGCCGGCACTAACAATTCCCCCCAAACACACACATACAGAGGGGAGAGGAGAGAGCGATCGATCTGCACCTCTTCCTCCCACCCCTACCCTGCCCTGTGTAAACCAAGTGACCCCCCTGCAGACTGTTGTTTAGAGTGCCCATAGCTTTGGCCCATAGGCACCATTGATGAAGATCCAACCATGCCCATACCCATATTAATAGTAATGCCCGTGTAATGCCCATGTAGGTGCTAAAAGCGTTGATTTACAATCACACGCAGCATCAATTATCTGGCTAATTAGCTAACAAACACATAACACATCTAAATTACAGCCTATAAACATTTTACCACTTCCTCCACCCGTAATTCCCTCCAGCAACACAAAAAACACTTAAACCAGCAATTAAGACATGCGGGCGAAAGAGTCAGCATGAGCCAGGAAACGTTTGCCTTCCCGACCGCTATCTATTATCATTAAATCCGTTCTTTTTTTTTTTTTTTTTTAATACCCGCCCATAGCTAGTAAATCAATCCAAACGGCAGACCTCCAGTCCCCCCCCCCCAACCCATTCCAAGAAATGACTACGGGCACAATTCTTTTATGCCAAAAAAATGTACTCATAGAAACACCCCCCCCCCCCCCTTACTATATAAATGGAAGTGGTTGATTAACTTGGTCCTTTCTTTTTATAAACTTAAACTATTTTTTTATCAGATCAAATGAGAGATATTTTCTGATTGGCTGGTGTACTTTGCTGAATAATAGATAACAATGGTTGCATAAATAAGGTGCATTAATTTCTTTTGTGCTTTAATATGTGAGCTTATTGTATTATTACACAATCACGTCCGTGCCAATATATCCACCAAATAGATATTAGACACAGGCTCCCCCAAGATGGTGCCTGGAATCTATAGCAGAGGACATAGTTGTTCTCTGTTAGGCTTCCTCTAGAGCAGGGGGTCTCCAAACTTTATAAACAAAGGACCAGCTTACTGTCCTTCAAACTTTAGGGGGACCAAAACTGTGACCAGTGGGGGAATAAAATGTCCTGGTGTCAGTGGGAGTAAACAATGCCCCATCATTGGTATTAGGGGGAGTAATAGTGTCCCATTGTTGGTATTAGTGGGACATATAGAGCCCTATCATTGGTTTCAGTGGGGGGAATAGTGTCCCATCGTTAGTGCCAGTAATAGTGCCTCATCATTGGTATCAGTGGGAAAAATGGTGGCCCATCATTCGTGTCAGTGGGAGGAATAGTGCCCCATCATTGGTGTCATTGGTGTCAGTGGGAGGAATAGTGCCCCATCATTGGTGTCAGTGGGAGGAATAGCGCCCCATCAATGGTGTCAGTGGGAGGAATAGTGACCCATCATTGGTATCAGTGGGAGGAATAGTGCCCCATCATTGGTGTCAGTGGGAGGAATAGCGCCCCATCAATGGTGTCAGTGGGAGGAATAGTGACCCATCATTGGTATCAGTGGGAGGAATAGTGACCCATCATTGGTATCAGTGGGAGGAATAGTGACCCATCATTTGTGTCAGTGAGAGGAATAGTGCCCCATCATTGGTGTCAGTGGGAGGAATAGTGTCCCATCATTGGTATCAGTGGGAGGAATAGTGCCCCATCATTGGTATCTGTGGGAGGAATAGTGACCCATCATTGGTATCAGTGGGAGGAATAGTGACCCATCATTGGTATCAGTGGGAGGAATAGTGTCCCATCATTGGTATCAGTGGGAGGAATAGTGCCCCATCATTGGTATCAGTGGGAGGAATAGTGCCCCATCATTGGTGTCAGTGGGAGGAATAGTGCCCCATCGTTGGTGTCAGTGGGAGGAATAGTGCCTCATCATTGGTGTCAGTGGGAGGAATAGTGCCCCATCATTGGTGTCAGTGGGAGGAATAGTGCCCCATCGTTGGTGTCAGTGGGAGGAATAGTGCCCCATCATTGGTGTCAGTGGGAGGAATAGTGCCTCATCATTGGTGTCAGTGGGAGGAATAGTGACCCATCATTGGTGTCAGTGGGAGGAATAGTGACCCATCATTGGTGTCAGTGGGAGGAATAGCGCCTATCATTGGTGTCAGTGGGAGGAATAGTGCCTCATCATTGGTACCAGTGGAAAAAATGGTGCCCTATCATTGGTGTCAGTGAAAGGAATAGAGCTCCAGAATTGGTGTCAGTGGGAAGAATAGTGCGCCACTGTTGGGGCAGGAACTATGCCTCATTGTTGCTGATGGTGGGGGGGGGGATATTGCCCCAAGGGCAAGCAAAAGGCTGCAGGGCCACAGTTTGGAGACCACTGCTCTGGAGCTCATCAGCAGTCACGTGACCGCTGTGTAGGTCAATGTATGGGGCAATTGCTAGGAAAATCTCTCCCAGCGCCACCTAGAGGCGGGCAGTGGCAAATGGTCAGCACCTGACCCCCCATCCCCACTCTCATAGAAGTGGTTGATAACTATGGAGAGCTACATACACTGATTTTAGAGACACTGCTGAAGAAAACACGCAGCTGTACTCGTATACTTACAAGAGAGACACTTAGGAAAATTAGATTTTATAAACAAAAACACCAAAAAAATGTTTCACTCTGTCCTTCCAAGAGGAATCCCAGCGACATCTGACACCCCTCACTTATTCTGGATACCTCAACCTGCGATTGGACCGAGCGCTCGCCGGTCTTTGCCCGGGTTACATTTTCTTGCGAACAAGCATGTTGCTAGGTTACCACAAGAGAACAGAAAAACCGCGTTCAACTTGTTAATGTCAGAGTACGAAAACACATGTCGACTATTCCCATAAACCGTCCAAACGGAAAGTGGAAAAAAAAAAATATCGCTTTTAAAAATCATCATAAAATTCGGGAAGGGAGAAAAGCCCCGCCTCCACCTTCCCGCTTACAACCGTAACACAGAGAAGCAACTGTGAAAATATTGTCGCTCTTAAATGTTTGGTTTAGAAATGGGCAAACGGGAGCAACGCACGGTAAGATCATCAAACTGAAACATCATTGATGCCCTTATATATTTTATTTAGACACACACTATATTACCAAAAGTATTGGGACGCCTGCCTTTACACACACGTGAACTTTAATGACATCCCAGTCTTAGTCCGTAGGGTTCAATATTGAGTTGGCTCCACCCTTTGCAGCTATAACAGCTCCAACTCTTCTGGGAAGGCCATCCACAAGGTTTAGGAGTGTGTCTATGGGAATGTTTGACCATTCTTCCAGAAGCGCATTTGTGAGGTCAGGCACTGATATTGGACGAGAAGGCCTGGCTCACAGTCTCCGCTCTAATTCACTCCAAAGGTGTTCTATCGGGTTGAGATCAGGACTCTGTGCAGGCCTCCTCCCCAAACTCGCTCATCCATGTCTTTATGGACTTTGCTTTGCCCAAACCATTTGGTGGAGGGGGGATTATGGTGTGGGGGTTGTTTTTAAGGGGTTGGGCTTAGCCCCTTCGTTCCAGTGTAGGGAATGTGACGGGAGTCACTTTGGGCGGGGGGCTTGTGGAACCCAGCTTACCTTAGAGAGCTCTGGAAACTCCTTGGCCGAGCTCCCCCACCCCCTCCTATAGTTAAGCTACCCTGTGTCTATTAGGGGCACAGGATGACCGAGAACCCCATTCTGATCTGCACTAATCAGACTCCCCGTACAACCACACCGGACTCAGCATTTCCTTTTACCCCTGTTATCCAGGGTTCCATATGTGTGGTTTGTGTTGAAGGAATGAAGGGGTTCTTTCACTTGGGACTTTAATATTTCTGAACAATGTCCCTCAAGAATATATGAAGATAAAGTTCACCTTTCGTCAGAGACCATTGCTAGATGGTTTGAGGCGGGCTGGAGGTTGCTATGTGTTTGTCAAGTGCCTGTATCCCATTGTTCTATTGTTTGTGTCTGCCTTGGTAGCAACCTATTATGGGATGTGTATGTGGATTAGCTGTGGGGGATTTCTCCAGCAGCCCCTCCCAAAGATGGTCTACTATTGGAAAGTTGAATACACTTGTGTCATGCTACTGGCGGAGGTAAGGTTTACCTTGCCCTGTGTCATTATACAAAGAAGGGGAGATTGTCCCCTGAGTGTATATCTGTGTTCCTTTGTTCAAATAAACAGTTCTTATTCTGATGAACTCCAAAACTGGTGTTGCCTGGTTGTTGGGGTAACTATAACCAGACTTGCGGGTCTCGTGTTCCAGAACTTGGGAAGCAGTTTCTTGGCGGAGATACCCAACAGGGTGTCCAGAGTCCGTCACAGGGAACTCTTAAGGCATCAGCCTACCAAGACGTGTTGGACAATTTCATGTTCCCAACTTTGTAGGAACAGTTTGAGGATGACCCTTTCCTGTTCCAACATGACTGCTCACCAGTGGTGCACTAAAAACACGCAACAAAATGCATGAAAACACGCAAATTGCACATTTCTTCATTATTTGGGAATAAAAATGCGCCCAAAACACGCAAATCCGCCAAATTTGAGCTACAAAAAAAGCTTCAGATTTCTTTTGAGCTTCAGTCATTTGGCTTGTAGTGGTCATGTGAATCACCTCCATAGAGAATAATTGATTTGTTTTCTCCTCCAGCGTTTTGGAGCCTCAAGCTCCAAAATGCTCAGGTGTGAATGGGGCCTAAGTCAAGACATCATGCAGACTGAAATTTATTATGACTATGCTTTTATTTTTACGTAGCGGCTCTCGCTAACATGCCAGTGAAGTGCACTGACTTGGCTGGATGGGGTTAATCAATGAGGAATTCAACATTATTGCTTTTCTGTGATCTGGCTGTCTGGATACTCCCCGGAGACGGCATTTTAATAAACCCTTAGTATGTGGTTAATGATGGTTGTGTTGGCATGAGCTGGACTCTGCGAGTCCCAGATTCCAGTCTGCGGTCCTCGGACTGACCTCCATCCCGACTGCATTCCCACTGCTCTACTCAGTGTCAGCCCCATGTCACCCTGAACCTTGGGTGTACCCCCCTGTTTAGTTTTCCCATCAGAGGGGAGGGGTGTGCTCGGCCCCAGTGACCAAGACCCCCCCTGGGGTCACCGAAGGACAATCATGTCCAACAATACGGGAACCGGGGAAATATTACACAAACACTCCGTCTTCAGCATCGCAACTACGCCTCAGCTTTGTCAAAAAGGAAACTCATTACCAAGGAACGTCGGTCTAATTAAGAAGCAGGATATTGTAGAAGATGGAGTAACCCTTCCAAAGCTGCCAGATGTCACTGATTTCCAATCTTAAATTTCTTTTTTTTCCTGGCTACCAAGTTTGGTCAAGTGCATTAAGGTAACCCTATGAGGCTTCTGGGGGAATTGAATTTTAAAGATTTTTTTCTAGTTTTTTTTATATAGAAGAATATATTAAAGGCCCATTTAGATCAAGGGCCCCTTTCACGTGGGCAATGCTGCCAACTCATGATCTACGGTGGATTGCTCCATCAGTGGCCCACAGCTAGCAGGCAATCAGGAGGTGATATATTAAGAGAGGGATTTTATGATGAAATGACTCTTCACCGTATCGCAAACATGTCCAGTAGATGAGGTTGTGGAGCAGCCCAATTCACGTCTATGGGGTGCTCATCACTGCGTCACAACAATGTCTAAGGTTATGGAGTGGCCCAATTCAAATGTATGGGGCAGCCTTCACCATGTCGCAACTACATTCAGTAGATGAGCTTGTGGGGTGGCCCAATTCACGTCTTTGGGCTGCTCTTTACTGTGTCACAACTATGTCTAGTAGATGAGGTTGGGGAATGGCCTCATTCACATATATGGGGTAATTGTCACCGTGTCGCAACTACGTCCAGTAGATGAAGTTGTGAAGAGGCCCAATTCACATCCATGAGGTGCTCTTCACTGCGGCACAACCACGTCCATTTTGTGAGCTTGTGGGGTGGCCCCATTCATGTCTATGGGATGTTCTTCACCATGTCCTTCGAACTATAAAAAAGTACTACAAACTTTCTCCTTTGTGCTGTCAGGTGCCAGCGTTTAAAAAAAAGCTCATCCAAGGTGTCGTAGACACATTAAAAGACAAAAAGTAGAAACTCCGTACTCTGAACCCAGCAAGCGTGCTGTGCAACACAATTTTCATTTATGTCTTCAGGCCAGCTCCTCCTGGCCATGCTCCACTGATGCAGTTCACATCCTTGAGGTTCAAGCCCAGTGGGTGTAGTGAAACGCGTCAGTGGGGAATGGCCAGGAGGAGCTAGGCTGAAGCCGTAATCTATACTGTGTTGCACACTTTCTGGGTTCGATGTGTGGCACTTCAACCTTTTGTCTTCTGATGTTCTTCACCGTGTGACAACCACGTCCAGTAGATGAGATCGAGGAAGTGGCCTAATTCACGTCTGTGGGGAGCAATTCCCCATGTCACAATTATGTCCAATAGATGAGGTTGTGGAGCGGCCCAATTAACTTCTATAGGGGGCTCTTCACTGTGTTGTAACCACATCCACTGGATTCATGTCTATGGAGCGCTTTGGTTGGCAGGCGGCATTGCCTGCTGAAGGGTCCATGCCATACTTTTTTTTGCCAAACTGTGATGCAAAGCTTCCTGGCTGTGACAAACTGTATGAGAACGAGTTTTGACAGGTGGCTGAGGTGCATTAAAATCGCCTTGATCAAATCGGGTGCCAGTGCGTCAAAATGCACGTCACATGCTTTCTGATGTATTGATGTTGACTTCTATGAGTCTTCCAAATGAACTAGAACGCAGAAACAAAATGGACATGTTGTATTTGTTTCCCATCAATGTGGCGCAAAGATGGGAACAGGAGCCATTTTAATTACGGGGAACCTTATAACACAATGTAACGCTTGTGTTAAACGTAACAGTGTAAATGGGCCCATAAGCTCTATTTGGACCTGTGCGAGTGCATTTGCGCATGCACGTCCCAGGTAGGGTAGCTCTAGCTGCAAGAAATGAGGGGAAAGAAGGCCCAGACCCTTTTTGAAATAGCGACGCACTGAATCGCCTAGTGCTGTGGCAACATGCAAAATTGCACAGCATTTAACAATGTGTGGGAGTGACATTAAGAATTAATGGTGCCCCCCACTCATCTGCTAAAGTGCAGCACGTTCCTCTGCCGAACGGTATTGTGCACCATTTTTCGAACATTCCATACCCGCAGATGTGAACCTAGCCTTAGTACTGAGTTTGCAGCCCTGTCCACCAGCCATACCCCATGGTGGGGAAAGCAGCAGGATAAGTGAGACTCCATGTTGCAGAGGGGAAGCAGCTTTTAACAGTTTTAGCAGTTCAGCCATTGTGTAATGTATTCCTAGTGATGGCTGTCAGAAGATATATTGTGAATTACACACCGGGGACCCATGTGTTCTTCTTATCTGTAATGTTAATTGTTCCAAAGACGTAAAAGTCACTAATGAACTTGCAGAGTCCAGAAGTGAGTTGTGGATGGGGAGGGGGGTTGTGGATGGGGAGGTGCAGAGATAAGTTATGGACAAAAGCTGCAGAGGTGATTTGTGGATGGTGGGGTGCAGAGGTGATTTGTGGATGGGGGGCGCAGAGGTAAGTTGTGGATGACGGGGAGCAGAGGTGAGTTGTCGATGAGGGGGAGCAGACGTGAGTTATGGACAGAGAGTGCAGAGGTGACTTTTGGACGGGGGGGGGGGGGGGGTTGCAGAGGTGAGTTATGGACGGGGGGCTGCAGAGGTGAGTTGTGGATGGGGGGTGCAGAGGTGAGTTGTGGATGGGGGGCGCAGAGGTGAGTTGTGGATGGGGGGTGCAGAGGTGAGTTGTGGATGGGGGGTGCACAGATGAGTTATGCACAGGGAGTGCAGAGGTAAGTTATGGCTGGAGGGTGTAGAGGTGAGTTATGGACAGGGGGTGCAGAGGTGAGTTGTGGATGGGGAGTGAGGAGGCGAGTTGCGGAGGGGGGGTGCAGAAGTAAGCTGTGGATGGGGGGGTGGAGAGGTGAGTTGTGGATGGTGGAGTGCAGAAATGAGTTGTGGACGGGGGGTGCAGAAGTGAGTTGTGGACGGGGGGTGCGGAGGTGAGTTGTGGATGGGGAGTGAGGAGGTGAGTTGTGGAGGGGGGGTGCAGGGGTGAGTTGTGGAGGGGAGGTGCAGAAGTGAGTTGTGGATAGGGGTGGAGAGGTGAGTTGTGGATGGTGGAGTGCAGAGGTAAGTTATGGCTGGAGGGTGTAGAGGTGAGTTATGGACAGGGGGTGCAGAGGTGAGTTGTGGATGGGGAGTGAGGAGGCGAGTTGCGGAGGGGGGGTGCAGAAGTAAGCTGTGGATGGGGGGGTGGAGAGGTGAGTTGTGGATGGTGGAGTGCAGAAATGAGTTGTGGACGGGGGGTGCAGAAGTGAGTTGTGGACGGGGGGTGCGGAGGTGAGTTGTGGATGGGGAGTGAGGAGGTGAGTTGTGGAGGGGGGGTGCAGGGGTGAGTTGTGGAGGGGAGGTGCAGAAGTGAGTTGTGGATAGGGGTGGAGAGGTGAGTTGTGGATGGTGGAGTGCAGAGGTAAGTTATGGCTGGAGGGTGTAGAGGTGAGTTATGGACAGGGGGTGCAGAGGGGAGTTATGGACAGGGGGTGCGGAGGTGAGTTGTGGATGGGGAGTGAGGAGGTGAGTTGTGGAGGGGGGGTGCAGGGGTGAGTTGTGGTGGGGAGGTGCAGAAGTGAGTTGTGGATTGGGGGTGGAGAGGTGAGTTGTGGATGGTAGAGTGCAGAAGTGAGTTGTGGACGGGGGGTGCAGAAGTGAGTTGTGGATGGGGGGCACAAAGGTGAGTTGTAGACGGAGTTTGCAGATGTGATTTGTGGATGGGTGAGGTGCAGAGGTGAGTTGTGGGTGGGGGATAGAGGTGAGTTGTGGATGGGGGGGTGCAGAAGTGAGTTGTGGGTGAGGGACACAGAAGTGATTTGTGGATGGGGGGGCATAGAGCATGAGTTGTAGACAGAGTTTGCAGATGTGAGTTGTGGATGCAGAGGTGAGTTGTGAGTGGGGGGTAGAGGTAAGTTGTGGATGGGGGGGTGCAGAGATTAATTATGGATGGATGGTTGCAGAGGTGAGCTGTGGAGGGGGGTGCAGAAGTGAGTTGTGGACAGGGAGTGCAGAGGCGAGTTGTGGATGGGGGGCACAGAGGTGAGTTGTGGACGGGGGCACAGAGGTGAGTTGTGGATGGGGGGGTGCAGAGATGAGTTATGGACAGGGGGGCAGAGGTGAGTTGTGGATTGGGGGGGTGCATAGGTGAGTTGTCGATGAGGGGGTGCAGAGGTGAGTTATGGATGGGGGTTGCAGAGGTGAGTTGTGGATGGGGGTGCAGAGGTGAGTTGTGGATGGGGGTGCAGAGGTGAGTTGTGGGTGGGGAGGTAGAGATGAGTTGTGGATGAGGGGTGCAGAGGTGAGTTGTGGATTTGGGGGTGTAGAGGTAAGTTGTTGATGAGGGGTGTAGAGGTGAGTTGTGGATGGAGGGGGCGTGCAGAAATGAGTTATGGACAGGGAGTGCAGAGGTAAGTTGTGGCTGGAGGGTGCAGAGGTGAGTTGTGGATGGGGAGTGCAGAGGTGAGTTGTGGATGGGGGGTGCAGAGGTGAGTTGTGGATAGGGGGTTCAGAGGTGAGCTGTGGAGGGGGGTGCAGAGGTGAGTTGTGGATAGGGGGTTCAGAGGTGAGCTGTGGAGGGGGGTGCAGAGATGAGTTATGGACAGGGAGTGCAGAGGTAAGTTGTGGATAGAGGGCACAGAGATGAGTTGTGGACGGGGGGTGCAGAAGTGAGTTGTGGATGGGGGGCACAGAGGTGAGTTGTGGACGGGGGTTGCAGAAGTGAGTTGTGGATGGGGGGCACAGAGTTGAGTTGTAGACGGAGTTTGCAGTTGTGGATGGGGGGTGCACAGATGAGTTATGCACAGGGAGTGCAGAGGTAAGTTATGGCTGGAGGGTGTAGAGGTGAGTTATGGACAGGGGGTGCAGAGGTGAGTTACGGATGGGGAGTGCAGAGGTGAGTTATGGATGGGGAGTGCAGAGGTGAATTGTGGATGGGGAGTGAGGAGGATTAGTTGTGGAGGGTGGGTGCAGAGGTGAGTTGTGGATGGGTGGGTGCAGAGGTGAGTTGTGGGTGTGGGGTAGAGGTGAGTTGTGGCTGGGGGGTGCAGAGGTGAGTTATGGATGGAGGTGCAGAGGTGAGTTATGAATTGGGGGTGCAGAGGTGAGTTATGGACGGGGAGTGCAGAGGTGAGTTGTGGATGGGGAGTGAGGAGGTGAGTTGTGGAGGGGGGGTGCAGAGGTGAGTTGTGGATAGGTGGGTGCAGAGGTGAGTTGTGGGTGTGGGGTAGAGGTGAGTTGTGGCTGGGGGGTGTAGAGGTGAGTTATGGATGGAGGTGCAGAGGTGAGTTATGGGCAGGGGGTGCAGAGGTGAGTTGTGACTGGAGGGTGTAGAGGTGAGTTGTCGATGAGGGGGTGCAGAGGTGAGTTATGGATGGGGGAGGTACAGAGGTGAGTTGTGGAGGGTGGTATAGAACTTAGTTGTGGATGGGCTGTGCAGAAGTGAGTTGTGGATGGTATATGGAGAGGTGAGTTGTGAATGGGGGAGGCAGAGGTGAGTTGTGGAGGTTGGGGGGGGGGGTACAGAAGTGAGTTGTGGACAGGGGGTGCAGAAATGAGTTGTAGATGGAGTGTACAGATGTGAGTTGTGGATGGGGGGGGGGAGGTGAGCTGTGGAGGGGGAGTGCAGAAGTGAGTTGTGAATGGGGGGTACAGAAGTGAGTTGTGGACAGGGGGTGCAGAGGTGAGTTGTGGATGGGGGGGCACAGAGGTGAGTTGTGGACGGAGGGGTGAAGAAGTTAGTTGTAGATGGAGTGTACAGATGTGAGTTGTGGATGAGTGGGAGAGGTGAGCTGTGGAGGGGGAGTGCAGGGGAGAGTTGTGAACAGAGGTACATATGTGAGCTTAGGATGGGGGGCAGAGGGGTACAGAGGTTAGCAATGCCCATTTAAGACCCACCCACTGTGCAATTTGTCAACACCCACCCTATGAGGTGGTGCACAACTGTAGGGTGTGGAGGGGAACCCGTGAGGGGGGTAATTCCTGCACCTAAGCACTTGATCAGCCCCCAAGCCCCTGGGGGCGGCTCCCCCTTCTGCCCACCCCTTGTGCACATGCATTACCGCACCACAAAGTAGATGGGCCCTAATTCTTTTCTCCCCCCACCATCCTATCAGCTGTTGGGATTCCTGAAAAGAATGGGAAACGCTTCTAGAAATAAAATTCAGCCCAGCTTGTCCATCTCGTGTCTGTTGTGACAATTACAATGAGCAGAGATGTCACAAATCAAACTCCCGAGATGGATCCCGGTCAGGAATTCTCGGCTCGCTCTTTCCTCTTGGGAATAATTTGTACTTCCCATCTGACCCCAGCGACTTCTGAGAATATTAGAACATGCTGCTTTTCCATGTTATTCTGCCTTTCATCAAAATCTCAATTTTTCATTCTTCGAAGAGCCAAAAGTACAATATGACAAGCGGGAAGATTTAATGGCCCAGCGTTCACGACCCCGGACACCGAAAAAATCTTCGAAAGTATTTGAGTGCATTTGGCGTCTGACATCACAGCTCTGCGCATGTTTGTTTGGCCGCATGGCCTGTCTTCTATTAGTGCCAGATGATGTCATGACAGCTCAGATGGACAGTGATCTCATCCCGAGATCCAACCTTCATCATCTGCCCAGGTGTGACAACTCTCCAACCACTGTGAGGAGAAGACTCGTCTGTCTGGCTACTGGGAGGACGCTGCGTAATCAGAGCCGGCAGGAAGAGGGCGCTAGACACCAACAACAGCTCATAGTAATGCTCTATATCAGTCTTCCTCCAACGTGGAGCAACCCTCGAAGTAACATTCTGGTCTCAGGAAATCCCTGCTGATAGTTACTGTATCTACAGCTCACGGTATGTTAGCGTGAAGAGTAAGCTGAGATATAACAATAAATAAAAGCATAAGATTCTATATATATATGCATACTTCGTGTGTTTGACACCCAACTCAGCTCTATAAAACGCAAATATTTTCAGTAATTAAGGAAATGAAAAAAATAATTATTATTAATAGAAAAAAAATGATGGTCAGTGGAAAAGTGCTTTGTTATATTGGTGGTCAGGGAAGGGCCCTTTTCCATTGGTGGTCAGTGAAGAGCCCTCCTACATTGGTGGCCAGTGAAAGGCCCGCCTACATTAGTGGTCAGTGAAGGGCCCTCTTACATTGGTGGCCAGTGAAGGGCCCGCCTACATTAGTGGTCAGTGAAGGGCCTCCCTACATTGGTGGTCAGTGAAGAGCCTTCGTACATTGGTGGTCTGTGAAGGTCCTGCCTATATTGGTGGTCAGTTAAGAGCCCTCTTACATTGGTGTTAAGTGAAGGGCCCACCTACATTAGTGGTCAGTGAAGGGCCCTCTTACATTGGTGATCAGAGAAGGACCCACCCACATTGGTGGTCAATGAAGGGCCCCCTTACATTAGTAGTCAGTAAAGTGCCCCCTTACCTTGGTGGTCAGTAATGGGCCCTCTTGTATTGGTGGTCAGTAAAGGGTCCTCTTACATTTGGGATACTTCATATTCCCATCGCACACATCACATGCCTGAAGAAGGGGTCCTGCGTGACTCCGAAACGTTGCACTCTTCTTGTGTTGTGATCATGCAATAAATTACACGTTTGGACGCTATCTACGCTCTTACATTTGTGGTCTGCGAATGGCCCTCTTACACTGGTGGTCAGTGAAGGGCCCTCTTACATTGGCGGTCAGTGAAGTGCCCCCTTACATTTGTGGTCAGTAAAGGGCCCCCTTACATTGGTGGTCAGTGAAGGGCCCACCTACATTGGTGGTCAATGAATTGCCTGTCTACATTGGTGGTCAAAGAAGGGCCTGTCTACATTGGTGGTCAATGAAGGGCACTCTTACATTAGTAGTCAGTAAAGTGCCCCCTTGTATTGGTGGTCAGTGAAGGGCCCCCTTACATTAGTAGTCAGTAAAGGGCCCCCTTACATTGATGGTCATTAAGCGGTCCCTTTGTATTAGTGGTCAGTGAAGGGGCCTCTTACATTGGTGGTCAGTAAAGGGCCCACTTACATTGGTGGTCAATGAAGGGCACCCTTAAATTAGTAGTCAGCAAACGGCCCTCTTGTATTGGTGGTCAGTGAAGGGCCCCCTTACATTAGTAGTCAGTAAAGGGCCCATTGTATTGGTGGTCAATGGAGGGCCCCCTTACATTAGTAGCCAGTAAAGGGCCCCCTTGTATTGGTGGTCAGTGAAGGGCCCCCTTGTATTGGTGGTCAGTGAAGGGCCCCCTTGTATTGGTGGTCAGTAAAGGGCCCATTGTATTGGGGGTCAATGAAGGGCCCCTTACATTAGTAGTCAGTAAAAGACCCCTTACATTAGTAGTCAGTAAAGGGCCCCCTTGTATTGGTGGTCAGTGAAGGGCCCCCTTGTATTGGTGGTCAGTGAAGGGCCCCCTTGTATTGGTGGTCAGTGAAGGGCCCCCTTGTATGGGTGGTCAGTGAAGGGCCCCCTAGTATTAGTGGTTAGTGAAGGGCCCCCTTACATTAGTAGTCAGTAAAGGGCCCCTTGTATTGGTGGTCAGTGAAGGGCCCCCTTACATTAGTAGTCAGTAAAGGGCCCCTTGTATTGGTGGTCAGTGAAGGGCCCCCTTGTATTGGTGGTCAGTGAAGGGCCCCCTTGTATTGGTGTTCAGTAAAGGGCCCCCTTGTATTGGTGGTCAGTGAAGGGCCACCTTGTATTGGGGGTCAGTGAAGGGCCCCCTTGTATTGGTGGCCAGTAAAGTGCCCCCTTGTATTGGTGGTCAGTGAAGGGCCCCCTTGTATTGATGGTCAGTGAAGGGCCCCCTTGTATTGGTGGTCAGTGAAGGGCCCCCTTGTATTGATGGTCAGTGAAGGGCCCCCTTTTATTGGTGGTCAGTGAAGGGCCCCCTTGTATTGGAGGTCAGTGAAGGGCCCCTTGTATTGGTGGTCAGTGAAAGGCTTTACAAATCATTTGGCAGATAGAAGAGTACCCCCATGTTTTTATCCTGAGTTCCCCTTTAGTCCCCATGCATCTGGCTGGTCATGTTTCGCAGAGCGAAGATAACAGAAAGCTCTGCACAGTCTCTGATTCGCTCCCCCAGGCGTGCATTCCCTCAGCGGTAGTGACAGGGGTCGAACGCAGGCCAATGAACTCGTCCCTGGAATTCTGGAAGATGCTCACCATCTGCAATAAATTGGAGGGCCAATAGCCATGGCTTGGCCAGGGGACAGCTTGGAGCAGAAACACGATGTAGAACATACAGCTACATGCGTTGCTTGGATGGCTTGCCAAGGTTATTAACAGCGAGACGCAGTGCCAATAGCTGGAGACCTTTTATTGCACCCTTGATTAACCACTTTGATCCGGCTATAAACCACACTGCCCTGGAGCGCCATTCCCCAAGCTGGCCCCAGCACAGCCCAGGTACCAGAATTCAATATAGGGTCATGTTACTCTGCAGCATTCCAAAATGTAGCTAAATCCAATGTATTGCTGTTCACAAAGAAAACAGCTGCAGAATGGGGCCCCCAGGATAAGGGAGCAGCATTGCACCCCCATTCCTCCGACTGACATTGATAAGGATTGGTACGGAGTGTCTGTCCCATTTGCATTCTCTGTATTTTATGGTCCTATTAGACAAGAGAAGGGCCTTCAAATTCCTCCTCCCTTATAGAATGCAAAGCTTCAGACAACTGCTATATCCCCAGAGGCATGAAGCTGGGGCCCCCAGCATCCAATGGGCCCTAGGTTTCTGAAGGTTGCCTTGTAGAAGATCAAGCTCTGTCACCTGTAGTTTAATATTGGTACATTGGACTATGAGGGGGGTGAGAGAGAGAGAGAAGGGGGATGAGGGGGGGAGAGGGGGTGGGGTGAGAGAGAGACAGAGTGTGAGAGAGAGGGTGACAGGGAGGGTGAGAGAAAGGGAGGATGAGAGAGAGAGAGGGGGTGTGAGAGTGGGGGTGAGAGAGAGGGGGGTGTGAGAGAGAGAGGAGGTGGGTGAGAGAGAAAAAGGGGTTGAGAGAGAGAGAGGACAGGGGGGTGAGAAAGAGAGGGGGAGGGGTGAGAAAGAGAGAGGGGGTGAGAGAGATAAAGAGGGGTGAGAGAGAAGGACAGAGGGGGTGAGAAAGAGAGAGGGAGGGATGAGAGAGAGGGGGTTAGAGAAATAGAAGGACAGAGGGATGAGAGAGAGAGGGGGTTGAAAGAGAGGGGGGTGAATTGAGGGGGGTGAGAGAGAGGGGGTGAGAGTGATAAAGGGGGAGAGAGAAAGCGAGAGGGAGGAGTGAGAGAGAGAGGGGGGTGAGAGAGGGGGGTAAGAGAGAAGGGGTAAGTGAGAAAGGGGTGAAAGAGAGGGGGTGAAAGAAAGAAAGAAAGAGGAAGTGGGTGAGAGAGATAAAGGGGGTGAGATAGAGAGAATGACAGAGGGATGAGAGAGAGAGGGGGTTGAAAGAGAGGGGGGTAAATAAGGGGGGTGAGAGAGAGGGGGGTAAGAGAGAAGGGGTAAGTGAGAGAGGGGGTGAAAGAGAGGGTGTGCAAGAGAGGGGGTGAGAGAAAGAGAAGGACAGATGGATGAGAGAGAGAGGGGGTTGAAAGAGAGGGGGTGAAATGAAGGGGGTGAGAGAGATAAAGGGGGTGAGAGAAAGAGAGAGGGAGGAGTGAGAGAGAGAGGGGGGTGAGAGAGAGAGAGGGGGGTAAGTGAGAGAGGGGGTGAAAGAGAGGGGGTGAGAGAGAGGCGGTGAGAGAGAGAGGGGGTGAGAGAAAGAAAGAGGAGGTGGGTGAGAGAGATAAAGGGGGTGAGAGAGAGAGAGAAGGACAGGGGGGGTGAGAAAGAGAGAGGGAGGAGTGAGAGAGAGAAAGGGGGTGAGAGAGAGAGAAAGACAGAGGGGGTGAGAAAGAGAAAGGGAGGGGTAAGAGGGCGGGGTGAAAGAGAGGGGGGGTGAGAGAGAGGGGGGGGTGAGAGCAATAAAGGGGTGAGAGAGACAGAGGGAGGAGTGAGAAAGAGAGGGGGGTGAGAGAGAGAGAGGGGGGTGTGAGAGAAGGGATAAGAGAGAGAGGGAGTGAGAAGGAGATGGGGTGAGAGAGAAAGAGGAGCTGGGTGAGAGCGATAAAGGGGGTGAGAGGGAGGGGGGTGAGAGAGAGGGGGAGGGGTGAGAGAGGGGGGTGAGAGAGAGAACGAGTATGAGAGAGAGAGTGAGAGCAAGACAGGGGGTGAGAGAGAGGGGATGAGAGAGAGAGAGGGGGGGTGAGAATTGTCACTGTTGGAGTAGAGTGGAAGTTGGAGAGGGAATCCTGCGCTCGGTGCTGCTCATCTCTTCACATTCTCTGTGTCTCTGTGCAGTTTGGCGTGAAAGCATTGGTCTCTCTGCAAAGGCAAGGCATGCCCTCTGTAGAGAGACCACTGCTTTCCCAGAGAGCAAGAGTCCTCTGCAGCATTGTGCAGAATAAAAGATTTTCTACTCTAAGGTGGGCTGTGACTCACCGAAACATCAATGCTGCAAAGGTCCATTGCTCTCTGTAAGGAAGCAGCTGTCTCTCTGCTGTGGTCCAACAATCCCCCATTGAGCAGACAGCAGGCGCTTTGCTGATTGTCCAGATCTAGGTATGACTCATCAAAGGGCGTGCCTGACCTTTGCAGAGAGACCACTGCTTTCCCACAGAGAGTAAGGGTCCTTCCTTGCAGCATAGTGCATGATATAAGATTTTCTACTCTACTTGAGAAAGACGGGCTGTGACTTGCCAAAATGTTGGCACAATAATGCTCTTATGCCACCCTCCTTGTTCATCTGTGAAAGCTCTTTGAGTGCCTGCTATACCTGTTGCAACATTATTCGCTTTGTATGGAGCACCAAGATTTATCTTGGATGGATTTCTGATACCGCCTTTCTTTTTTTTTTCTATATGGCTGCTAAGCATCTGATGATAAACAAACACCATACTGTGCACAGATTTTTTTTTCTGTAAAACTCATGCCCTGCTACAATAATCTATAATTATATCAAGCTGCCTTCCAGCCATTCAGAATTTGTGGTGATGCCAACTAGGAAGAGCTGTGCATGGGCTGCATGTGTTGGCTCTGCTCACTCTCTCTCTGATGGACGGACGCCCGTTTCATGTCCTTGGGCACCTGGAATAATATGATGTGGGCCTCCATGGACGACTTCCAGGTGCCGATAGCAGGAAGCAATATGAATGATGGAGAGACATTAGAGTGATGTTCACAGAGCATAATCTGTCAGCGCTGCCGCCATGGGCTCACCAGCTCCGCTTGCTTGGCCGCCAGCCTGTGGGTATTGTCATGGTGGCTGGAAAAGCGATTGCCGGAAAACAGAGGAAGTATTCTTCACGGACAATCAGTGACATTTCACAATGACAGGATGTAATTCTTTGTCTGAATTGCCTTCATACCATGGAGACTCTTCCTTACCTATCGACTACATTGTCTATACCAGTCTGGATTCATAGTCCAATAATGTTTCACCAACCTAATCCGAGATTTCCAATTTCTAGTCATTTGATGCTGAACTCTAATTACACAGATATACTCATATTGCAGTACTTACAGTTTATGGGTTGGGTTCAGGTTTAGATGTTGACTTAAGGTCAAGGATCAGAAGAAGCATTGGAGGGTGGGCTGAGAGAGGTTAGTGTTAAGGACTGGAAATAGGTTAAGGGATGGTGTTTAAGGATTGAGCTGAGGGATAGCATTAGGGTTTAGGAGTTGGGCTGAGGGCTAGTGTGAAGGTTTAGGCATTCGGTCAAAGGCTTGTGTTATTGGTGGGGTTGAGGGCTAGGCTGAAGGTTTAGGTATTTGGTTGAAGGCTTGTGTTATTGGTGAGGTTGAGGGCTAGGTTGATGTTTTAGGTATTTGGTTACAGGCTGGTGTTATTGGTGAGGTTAAGGGCTAGGTTGAAGGTTTAGGTATTTGGTTGAAGACTTGCATTAGGGGTGAGGTTGAGGGCTAGGTTGAAGATTTCAGTATTTGGTTGAAGGCTTGTGTTATTGGTGAGGTTGATGGCTAGGTTGAAGGTTTAGGTATTTGATTGAAGGCTTGTGTTATTGGTGAGGTTGAGGGCTAGGTTGAAGGTTTAGGTATTTGGTTGCAGGCTTGTGTTATTGGTGAGGTTGAGGGCTAGGTTGGAGGTTTAGGTATTTAGTTACAGGCTTGTGTTATTGATGAGGTTGAGGGCTAGGTTGAAGGTTTAGGTATTTGGTTGTAGGCTTGTGTTATTGGTGAGGTTGAGAGCTAGGTTGAAGGTTTAGGTATTTGGTTGAAGGGTTGTGTTAGGGGTAAGGTTGAGTGCTAGGTTGAAGGTTTAAGTATTTGGTTGAATGCTTGTGTTATTGGTGGGGTTGAGGGCCAGGTTGAAGGTTTAGGTATTTGGTTGAAGGCTTGCGTTAGGGGTGAGGTTGAGGGCTAGGTTGAAGGTTTAGGTATTTGGTTGAATGCTTGTGTTTTTGGTGAGGCTGAGGGCTAGGTTGAAGTTTTAGGTATTTGGTTGCAGGCTGGTGTTATTAGTGAGGTTAAGGGCTAGGTTGAAGGTTTAGGTATTTGGTTGAAGACTTGCATTAGGGGTGAGGTTGAGGGCTAGGTTGAAGGTTTCAGTATTTGGTTGAAGGCTTGTGTTATTGGTGAGGTTGATGGCTAGGTTGAAGGTTTAGGTATTTGGTTGCAGGCTTGTGTTATTGGTGAGGTTGAGGGCTAGGTTGAAGGTTTAGGTATTTGGTTACAGGCTTGTGTTATTGATGAGGTTGAGGGCTAGGTTGAAGGTTTAGGTATTTGGTTGCAGGCTTGTGTTATTGGTGAGGTTGAGAGCTAGGTTGAAGGTTTAGGTATTTGGTTGAAGGGTTGCGTTAGTGGTGAGGTCGAGGGCTAGGTTGAAGGTTTAAGTATTTCTTTGAATGCTTGTGTTATTGGTAGGGTTGAGGGCCAGGTTGAAGGTTTAGGTATTTGGTTGAAGGCTTGTGTTAGGGGTGAGGTTGAGGGCTAGGTTGAAGGTTTAGGTATTTGGTTGAATGCTTGTGTTTTTGGTGAGGCTGAGGGCTAGGTTGAAAGTTTAGGTATTTGATTCAGGGCTTGTGCTGATGATGAGGTTAAGGGTTAGGTTGAAGGTTTAGGTATTTGGTTGAAGGCTTGTGCTACTGGTGAGGTTGAGGGCTAGGTTGAAGGATTGGATATTTCCTTAAATGCTTGTGTTAGGGGTGAGGTAAGGGCTAGGTTGAAGGTGTAGGTATTTGGTTGAAGGCTTGTGTTAGGGTGGGGGATTAGAGTTAGTTTGAGAAATTGTGTCAGAGCTTAGGTTGAGAGCGAACGTTAGAGTTTAGAGGCTTGGTGGAGAACTAGAGTATATAGTGGAGTCAGAGTATATAGGCTGGGTTGAGGGTTAGAATGAGGGTTTGGGGGCTGGATTGAGAGCTAGGGTTAGGATTTAGGTATTGGGTTTATGGCTTGTGTTAGGAAGGCAAGGGGTTCATTTGGAAGGCTAGTGTGAGAGATTAGGTTGAGGGCTAGGGATAGGGTTAATGAGTTGACTTGAGGGCCAGGGTTAGGAATTATGGGCTGGTGTTGATTATGTTAAGGGTAAGGGTAAGGGGTTAGTTATGAGGGCTTGTATGTACTTTTAAATCAATGGCTAGGGTTATGGTTTAGGAGTTAAGAGGGTTTTTTTCAGAGCTTGTTTTAGAGTATGCATTGAGGTCTGCGGTTGGGGTTTAGGCTGGCAGCTATGGTTAGGGTTTATGGGCTCGGTTGAAGGCTATGTTTAAGGTTCAGAGGCTGAGTTGAGATATTGGGTTAAGGTTTAGGCATTGGGTAGATATAGGATTCGGGTTTAAGACAAGAGTTAAGGTTTGGATTGAGCTCTAGGATTAGGTTTTGAAGGCTAGGGTTAGGGTTCAGGTTAAAGGCCAATGTTAGGGTTTAGGTTTAGGGATATTGTTTACATTAAGGGTTAAGGATCAGGTCTAGAGCTAGAGGATGGGTTATTCAGGTAATGGTTTGGGCCTTGTGGGTTAGAAATGTAGCTGTGTACATACACCCAAAACCATTTTATTTTAACGTCACCTTAAGGAATGTTCATCCTCACTTTCTGTCCAGGTGACGGACATTACTGTGTCAGAAAGTGAAGGTAAATCCACAATTTTTTTTTTTTTACTTATGCTGGCCATACACTATACAAAAAATCGGCCGAACCCATTTTCGAAAAACGAACATTCGGCCATGAGAGCAAACGCCATCATGTAATGACCGATAAATCGTTCAGTGGACATAAATGAATGTCGTTCGTTTTTTTACATATACCTAGTGCAGACAGTTCGGACAGGAATCCCATTATCTTTTCGGCAGAAAATTTCCAAACTTGTCCTTCGTTTTTTTTTCTCGGCCCAAAAGCGTCCCAACAATTATCGATTTTGCGCCCATTAACTGGCCGAAAAACGAACGAACTGTCTAAATAACCGAATTTCGGATGATTTTTTCGTATATAGTGTATGGCCAGCATTAGTTTCTGTTCCATTTGCAACTGTCTGGGAATTTTTCCAGGGCTTGGGGAGATTTCCTTTAATTTCCTATTGTCCCTCCAGAACAGGAAATGGGAGTAAATCTTCCCAAGGGGGCTACAGACAGCAAGACAGCAAAAGAAAAAAAAAAAACCTCAAGCAAGTTCTAGTCCTTCCCCACTCCATCTAAAATTTTTTTTAAAAAAAAGGTCAACTTCAGGTTTTCGAGTATGATTATTGTGATTATTTTTGCACCACTTTATATTGTACAGTATGATGATGAGGACATTTTATGCACAAAAAGCCTCGGTACTTGAGAGCAAAGAGGGCCTGTCATTGGTATTTCTCAGTGTCAGTACATCAGAAATAGATGAGACATCTTACCTTTTTCTTGCTGCAGTAAATCTGCCATTTCTTCTCTGCGGGGAGCGCAAACATGGCTTCCCTGTTCTTGTCTGTAAGATCCAACTCATCCTGCAAAGACAAAGGACAAGCCTGTGAGCAAGTGCTGCCCTCTGCAGGTGGGGGGGTGGAAAATACATACCAGATGCCCCTTTTCACATAAAAAGAAAACTTCACTTTCATTGAATAAAAGCATTCTGCAATTTAACCACTTCCGGACCGCCGCGCGCCGATATACGTCCTAAATTTGAAGAGGAATATTGTTGTTATGGCAGCAGCTAGCTACCGTAACCCCGGTATCTTTTTCTTCGGCCGGCGGTCCGCTTTCTGATAATAGTGGTCTCTGTGGCGGATTCGCCGCAAGATCACTTTCATCAGCGGTGGGAGACGGCCCCCCTCCCTCCTGGCGCGCTCAGGTGCCCTCCGTGGCTTACCTGAGCCGTTGGCAGGCGATCGGATCTCCTCTCTTGCTAGGCATGGAGATGAGTGAGGGGAAGATGGCCCCCCACCCATCTCCATAACATTGCAGGGCGGAAGCGACGTCAAAACTTCACTTCTGCCCATAGCTCTAAAAGGGCCACTTTTTTTTTAAATGACATTTTTTTTTTTAAATTGCATTTTAGTGTAAATATGAGATGTGAGGTCTTTTTGACCCCCAGATCTCATATATATGAGGACCTGTCATGCTTTTTTTCTATTACAAGGGATGTTTACATTTCTTGTAATAGAAATAAAAGTGACACATTTTTTTTAAAAAGAACAGTGTAAAAATAAAAAAATAAAAGGTAAAATAAATAAGAAAAAAAATAAAACGCACCCCGTCCCGCCGAACTCGCGTGCAGAAGCGAACGCATACGCGAGTGGCGCCCGCATATGAAAACGGTGTTCAAGCCACACATGTGAGGTATCGCCGCGATCGGTAGAGCGAGAGCAATAATTCTAGCCCTAGACATTCTCTGTAACTCAAAACATGCAACCTGTAGAATTTTTTAAACGTCGCCTATGGGGATTTTTAAGGGTAAAAGTTAGTTGCCATTCCACGAGCGGGCGCAATTTTGAAGCATGACATGTTGGGTATCAATTTACTTGGCGTAACATTATCTTTCACAATATAAAAAAAAATTGGGCTAACTTTACTGTTGTCTTATTTTTTAATTCAAAAAAGTGTATTTTTCTCCAAAAAAAAGTGCGCTTGTAAGATCGCTGCGCAAATACGGTGTGACAGAAAGTATTGCAACAACCGCCATTTTATTCTCTAGGGTGTTCGAAAAAAAAATTTATAATGTTTGGGGGTTCTAAGTAATTTTCTAGCAAAAAAAACTGTTTTTAACTTGTAAACAACAAATCTCAAAAAAGTGACTCGGTCCTTAAGTGGTTAATGTCAATGAAAATTCGCTTTGCGTCTCAATTCACAGTTACTCTTTGAAGCTGCCAGAAATGTAAAATGTTGATAATCTGTACCAATGGCAGCAAATCATTCCCTTTAAAGCAGGGGGGGGGGGGGGGTCTCAAACTGGCGACTCTCCAGCTGTTGCGAAACTACAAGTCCCATCATGCCTCTCTGCCCGTGGGAGTCATGCTTGTAACTTGTCAGCCTTGCAATGACCTCATATGGGACTTGTAGCTTCGCAAACAGCTGGAGGTCCGCCAATTTGAGACCCCCTGCTCTAAAGCCTTTGTTCTCAGCAGTGTTAGTACATAGGGGTCTATTTATGAAGCCCTCATTTGCATTGGAGCGATTTGTCATGCAAATCGCAATGACAAGTCGCAGCCTATTGCCGGCAATGGCATAGCTCCCAACTGTCCCCGATTTTGAGGGACTGTCCCTGATTTGAAGCAATGTCCCTCTGTCCCTCTTTGCTCCTCATTTGTCCCTGATGTTAGAGCTGCACGATTCTGGCCAAAATGAGAATCACGATTTTTTTGCTTAGAATAAAAAGATCACGATTCTCTCACGATTCTTGAGACGTAAAATCTTTCACATTATACAAAAAAAAAAAAATGGGCTAACTTTATGGGTTAGTTTTTTTTTTTAATTCATTAACCACTTAAGGACCGAGCCTCTTTCTGAGATTTGGTGTTTACAAGTTAAAAACATTTTTTTTTGCTAGAAAATTACTTAGACCCCCCAAACATTATACATTTTTTTTCTAACACCCTAGAGAATAAAATGGCGGTCGTTGCAATACTTTCTGTCACACTGTATTTGCGCAGCGGTCTTACAAGCGCACTTTTTTTGGAAAAACTACACTTTTTTTAATTAAAAAATAAGACAACAGTAAAGTTAGCCCAATTTTTTTTTTATATTGTGAAAGATAATGTTACGCCGAGTAAATTGATACCCAACATGTCACGCTTCAAAATTGCGCCCGCTCATGGAATGGCGACAAACTTTTACCCTTAAAAATCTCCATAGGCGACGTTTAAAAAATTCTACGGATCGTGGTGATACCTCACGTGTGTGGTTTGAACGCCGTTTTCATATGCGGGCGCTACTCACGTATGCGTTCGCTTCTGCGCGCAAGCTCGTCGGGACGGGGCGTGTTTAAAAGAAAAAAAAATTCTTATTTATATTACCTTTTATTTTTTACTTTTACACTGTTTTTGAAAAAAAAAAATGTCGCTTTTATTCCTATTACAAGGAATGTAAAGATCCCTTGTAATAGAAAAAAAGCATGACAGGTCCTCTTAAATATGAGATCTGGGGGTCAAAAAGACCTCAGATCTCATATTTACACTAAAATGCAAAAAAAAAAAAAAAAAATGTCATTTAAAAAAATTATTTGAAAAAAATGTCCCTTTAAGAGCATTGGGGTTTTGACGTCTCTTCCGCCCTGCATTTTTATGAAGATGGGTGGGGGCCATCTTCCCCTCACCAGGGCCGTCTTTAAGGCAGGGCAAAAGGGGCACCTGGGCTCTGTCGTTGTTGTGGGACCCAAAGCAGCTGCCTCATACTTGCCAACTATCTCAGTTTAAATTCCCTTTTCCCTTGAAGTTTTAGTCCCTTGCTGTGTCCTGATATCTCAGTGTGAAGTGCTACTACTATTGTTGTGTACAGATGACTCACCTGCAGACCCCGTGTTTACATGTAAATAACCGGCATTCATATGTAAATAGCTGCATCCGGCGGCATAGATATGTAAATAGCATTCATATTTATATCATTTCCTGCAGTGAGGAAATGATGTGCTGTAACCTCTAGCAACCAATCAGTGAGCAGTATTACTGTACAGTAATCTCTAGAAACCAATCAACAAGCAGAAATCATGTGCTGTAACATCTAGAAACGAATCAATGAGCCGTAATGTCTGATGTAACCTCTAGCCACCAGTCAGTGAGCGGTAATGATACACTGTAACCTCTGGCAACCAATCGCAATCGCTGCCTGATCTGATACAGTAAACTGATTTTAAGTCTAGCTGCTATTTATTGTATGTCTCAGAGCAGGTGGAGAGCGAAATTGTATTGGGGGAGGGCCCAAGAAAACGTTTGCCCAGGGTCCAATCAATATTAAAGACGGCCCTGCCCCTCACTCGTCTCCATGCCTAACAGGGGACGGGACGCGATCACCTCCGCCGCTGCCGATGGCTCCGGTAAGCGGCGGAGGGCACTGGAGTGCGGCGGGAGGGGGGGGCGCCCTCTCCCGCCGCTGATAAAAGTGGTTTGGCGGCGAATCAGCCACAGAAACCACTTTTATCTTGTAGTGGACCGCCCACTGAAGAAGAGGATACCTGGGTTATGGCAGCTAGTTGCTGCCATAACAACAATATCCCCCTTTAAACAGCCAACGTAAAACTATGGCGGGCGGTCCGTAAGTGGTTAAAGTGTCATTTTTTCCCCCAAAAAATGCATTTGAACGACTACTGGGTGACATAAAATATTGCAACAACCACCATTTTATTCTCTGGGGTCTCTACTAAATATATATATATCTATATATATATCTATCTATATATATATCTATATATATAGATAGATATATATATAGATATATATATATATTTTTTTGCTAGAAAATTACTTAGAACCCCCAAACATTATATATATATATATATATATATATATATATATATATATATAATGTTTGGGGGTTCTAAGTAATTTTCTAGCAAAAAAAAAATAATTTTACCTTGAAACCAACAAATGTCAGAAAAAGAAAAAGGTTTAGTGTTCAAGTAGTTAAACTTCCCTCATTTACACACCAAAGTCTATTCCTTTGATCTAAAGGACAAATCGTTACAATGTTTATACTTAAGTTCCACTGCTAAAGAATGTTGTGATTCTTGGCAGACTGCCCGTTTTTTTTTTCCTTTCTTTTGATGGCTGTGGGCTTCAGCAGAGTAGAGAGAATTCTCTGCATAGAAAGAATCGGGAAATACTTTGTCAAGATCGCAAGGGGGAAAAAAAATTGCGATAACGATTCTTAACGATTAATCGTGCAGCTCTACCTCATGTTGGTCTGATCCATATAGTTGTACATAAAAAAGACTTTTTTATCTTTCAAAAAGTGTTTCCCAGCGCTAAACCTTTCATCCAATTTCTAAATGGCTGCATTTGTAAATTTCAAAAGCCAATAAAAGGAATAGTAGGGGTAAAAAAAAGCACTTGTGAGTTTGACTAATCTTTTATTTTTGGTTAATTCTCCTTTAAGGGGGCGTGACAGGGGGCGTGTCCTATGCCTACATACTTTTGCTAGTAGGTCCCTCATTCCCATCTCAAAAAGTTGGGAGGTGTGCAATGGCATCGTTTCAATCATTGCGACGGCGACTTTGCCGCGCCGCAAACCGACTTGCAAAAGTAGTTTCTGCACTACCTTTGGATCGATTTCGGGTGCGACTTCAATAGACGTCTGTGATCGAAGCCGCACAGATGTCTTTCAAGTCGCTCACCCCCCCGGAGTCACACTGACATGCGGCTTTTAAATCATTCGGTTTCCGGTGAACTCGCACAATATCAAAGGCCGCGTTCGATGTGAACGAGGGCTAAAGCTGGAGGGTGCAAAATCAGGCTCGCTAATGCCTTGAAAACCAATCAGCTTCCTCGTTTAAAATGCCGAAGAACAAGCTGGGGTTGGAAGCTGATTGGTTTCTAGGCAGAAGGTATCCTGATTTTGCACTCTCCAGCTTTAGTAAATAAACCCCAAAGTGTCCTCCTTCCCAGTAACTAATTTAACACAACATGGTATTGCATTTTCTCCAGCCAAGGTGACACCTCAAGTCCCAGCATGCCTCCTATTTCGCGGGTCCCCGCCCTTTCAAGTGCCGAGCACATTCAGGGCAGTGACAAGGGGTGGGCAGGAGGGACAGTTGCCCCGGGTGACACCTCAAGTCCCAGCATGCCTCCTATTTCCTGGGTCCCCACCCTTCCAAGTGCCGAGCACATTCAGGGCAGGGACAAGGGGTGGGCAGGAGGGGCAGTTGCCCCGGGCAGTGTGGTATCAAACGCCTTGATGTGAATGTGTTCCATAGGAACCCATGTTAAAAATAATATCCTGCGTTTCTGCATTCTTCTGTAATGCTGAGCATTGTAATGGTCCAAAGATAAATTAAACGGGGCGTGGCCAGTCAGGCTGGGGACGTCCTCCAGCCAGGAAATGAGGCGGGGGCTCTATCTGACTTGCTGTAGCTTCTAATGCACGTTGTGAGAAGCTCACAGTGTGCGGTGAAATCAGGGGCAGACGTATTCAGTACAGGGGAGGAGTCTGTACAACTGTGCGAGACTGAAGGGAAGGCTCGTCCAATGAGGATAAAGGCAGCAAAAAAAAAAAAAATTTTTTCATTGCAGTTCTATTTTTAGGTAAACTGTAACGGAAATAAAATGTAACAGAAATGATACAGGATGCAGATCAATAAGAACACTTGAAAACTCTTTTGTAAGTCTACTGGTTACATCATCGCGGCGGAACAATCCCCCGGTTCATCGCGGCGCTCTTTGAGGCGGCCGCGTAAAAGAGGTGAAAATCAGTCGTAATTTCCTCGGCCGGGTCGCAGACGCTGACAAACTAAGAGCCCCCCCGAGGACCCCCGTGGTGAGAGCGCGCCAGAAACCCGCGGGCAGCTCTCTGCCAACCCAGCCAGCCCAGGAGCTTTTTTTTTTCTCTGGGAGTTGCTGCGGCTCGGAGAGCCGACATATGGAAATGTTTAAAAGATGGATTCCCAAACGTAAGGGGCAGACAAGTGAAACAAGAGCTTTAGCCATGTTACATCGGATTACCGGGCCCACAGCGACATTCCACCGCTAAAAATAAGCCTGATATGCTGTCTGAGGTCAGGAGGCTGCAGAGAGACGGCCGGGCTGACCCCCAACTTCCAGCCAGGGAGACATGGAGGGCAAAAGAGAGATACCAAGTCTGGGAAAGAAGGGGTTCTGACAAGGTGGTGGGGCCTTCATTACACTGTATAGCACTGACATACTCCATAGTGCTGTACAGAGAACACTGAGCAAGTCACAATAGTCTCTGTACCAGAGGAGCTTACACTCTAATGTCCCCCCCTCCTCAGTCACACACTATTATACACTTATATAGCTCTGACATATACCGGAGTGTTGTACTCTGTACACTGAGCCAGTCACATCAGTCTCTGTACCAGAAGAGCTTACACTCTAATGTCCCCCCCTCAGTCACACACTATTATACACTTATATAGCTCTAACATACACTGTAGCGCCGTACAGAGAACACTGAGCCAGTTACATCATTATCTTCACCACAGGAGTTACACTCTAATGTGTCCCCCCCCCCCAGTCATACACTATTATATATTTATATAGCTCTGACATATACTGCAGTGCTGTACAGAGAACACTGAGCCAGTCACAATAGTCTCTGTACCAAAGGAGCTTACACTCTAATGTCCCCCCCACAGTCATCACTGAACCAGAGGAGCTTACACTCTAATGTCCCCCCCCAGTCATCACTGAACCAGAGGAGCTTACACTCTAATGTCCCCCCACAGTCATCACTGAACTAGAGGAGCTTACACTCTAATGTCCCCCCACAGTCATCACTGAACCAGAGGAGCTTACACTCTAATGTCCCCCCACAGTCATCACTGAACCAGAGGAGCTTACACTCTAATGTCCCACCATAATCACACACTTCTATACGTTTTTTTTATAGCTCTGATATATACCGCAGTGCTGTACATAAAACACTGTGCCAATCACACCCTTCTTTGCACCAGAGGAGCTCACACTCTAATGTCACCCGACAGTCACACGTTATTATACATTTATATAGCGCTTACATACTCCATAGTGCTGTACAGAGAACACTGAGCCAGTCACACCAGTCTCTGCGCGAGAGGAGCTTACACTCTAATGTCCCCCACAGCCACACACTATTATTATTATAGATTTATATAGCTCTGACATATACTGCAGTGCTGTACTGAGAACACTGAGCCAGTCACATCAGTCCCTGTACCAGAGGAGCTTACACTCTAATGTCCCTCCACTGTCATCACTGAACCAGAGGAGCTTACACTCTAATGTCCCCTCCACAGTCACACACTATTATTATACATTTACTATATAAAGCTCTGACATATACCGCAGAGCTCTTCCTTGGTGAATCGCAGTGGGCGGTCCTTATTAATGAATTAAGCAGCCATCATGTAAAGATATGTGAACATCGCTGGGTGAAATCTGGCTGTATGATTATGTCCCCCCGGGGGGTATCCGTGATGGCGTGGGCCCAAAGGAAGGCCAATGTCATCCAATCCTGGAAGAGGTTGATGGCTCTGGCTAAAGAAAGAATCAGGGACCAGCGATGGATTGTGGAGACGGCTGGGAGTTGCTGTTTAAATACAAAAGCTGTTGAAACTGCTGCTGTCCAAAAACAGTCTATCTGACACAGTGTTTATAAATATTTCTGATAGAGAGATGCAAAGTAACATTGTTTATAAACATTGATCAGAGGGGAGTTAGAGAGATACAATGTATCATTGTTTATAAACACTGTTCAGACTGGAGTTAAAGCGAGACAAAGTAAATTGTTTATAAACATATCAGATAGAGAGATACAAAGTAACATTGTTTATAAACATTGTTCAGCTGGGAGATGGAGAGATACAAAGTAACCTGGATTTCAGGTTATCATCTCTCAACAAGACACTGGTCACCGCCCACACCCATAACTGGCCTTCACAGTAAGGAGCACATGGAGGGCATATACATACAAGAAAAAGACAATTCCATAGCTCAACTCACCAACCAGTCTGCTGACCAACCAAATTTACCTGTCTAACCGTATGTTAAAGGCAGGGGTTTAGTTAGCACACATTTGCAAACGCATGTGAAAGCTGCAAGGCCTCGTCAAGGCACCCTGTATTACTTGCAGTCCTAACACTAAATTTATAAGTGTGCTAACTAAACCCCTGCCTTTAACATACGGTTAGACAGGTAAATTTGGTTGGTCAGCAGACTGGTTGGTGAGTTGAGCTATGGAATTGTCTTTTTCTTGTATGTATATGCCCTCCATGTGCTCCTTACTGTGAAGGCCAGTTATGGGTGTGGGCGGTGACCAGTGTCTTGTTACAGTTTGTATATTTGGGTCGGGGACACACTGGACGCCTCTGCTGCTATTGCTGGGTGTCCAGTGTGTGTCCTGTCCCTTTAAGGGGGCTAGGGCGGCCTCCTGGCTCACCTGTCTCACACCTATCCATTCAATGCATGTGCTTCCACTGTGGAGACACTTATAAATTTAGTGTTAGGACTGCAAGTAATACAGGGTGCCTTGACGAGGCCTTGCAGCTTTCACATGCGTTTGCAAATGTGTGCTAACTAAACCCCTGCCTTTAACATACGGTTAGACAGGTAAATTTGGTTGGTCAGCAGACTGGTTGGTGAGTTGAGCTATCATCTCTCAACGCCCGCCCTGCATCACCGCTGTTCCGCCCTCTGTGAAGCCCCGGGCAGCAGAGAGATTATATCATCTCTCACTGCCCGCCCTCTCTATGGTGACCCTAATGTAAGTTGGGGGGCTCTCTGGGTACCCTGATGTAAGGGGAGGCTCTCTGGTGACCCTGATGTAAGTGGGGGGCTCTCTGGGGACCCTGATGTAAGGGGGGCTCTCTGGGGACCCTGATGTAAGGGGGGCTCTCTGGTGACCCTGATGTAAGGGGGGCTCTCTGGGGACCCTGATGTAAGGGGGAGGCTCTTTGGGAACCCTAAAGTAAGGGGGGCTCGCTGGGGACCCTGATGTAAGTGGGGGGCTCTCTGGGGACTCTGATGTAAGGGGGAGGCTCTCTGGGGACTCTGATGTAAGGAGGAGGCTCTCTGGTGACCCTGATGCAAGACTGAGGCTCTCTGGGGACCCTGATGTAAGGGGGAGGCTCTCTGGGGACCCTGATGCAAGACTGAGGCTCTCTGGGGACCCCAAAGTAAGGGGGAAGCTCTCTGGGGACCCTGGTGTAAGGGGGGATCTCTGGGGACCCTGATGTAAGGGGGAGGCTCTCTGGGGACCCTGATGTAGGGGGGAGGGCTCTCTGGGGACCCTGATGTAAGGGGGGCTCTCTGGAGACTCTGATGTAAGGAGTAGGCTCTCTGGGGGCCCCAATGTAAGGAGGAGGCGAGGCTTCCTGGTGACCCTGATGTAAGGGGGAGGCTCTCTGGGGACCCTGATGCAAGACTGAGGCTCTTTGGGGGCCCTGATGTAAAGAGGAGGCTCCCTGGGGACCCTGATGTAAGGGGAGGGCTCTCTGGGGACCCTGATGTAAGTGGGGGGCTCTCTGGGGACCTTGATGCAAGGCTGAGACTCTCTGGGGACCCTGATGTAAGGGTGGGGGGCACTCTGGGGACCCTCGTGTAAGGGGGGGCTCTCTGGGGACCCTGATTTAAGGGGGGCTCTCTGGAAATCCTGATGTAAGTGGGGGGGCTCTCTGGGAACCCTGATGTAAGTGGGGGGCTCTCTGGGAACCCTGATGTAAATGGGGGGCTCTCTGGGGACCCTGATGCAAGGCTGAGACTCTCTGGGGACCCTGATGTAAGGGTGGGGGGCACTCTGGGGACCCTGATGTAAGGGTCCCCAGAGAGATTACATCATCTGGGGACCCTGATGTAAGGGGAGGCTCTCTGGGGACTCTGATGTAAGGGGGGGCTTTCTTGGGACCCTGGTGTAAGGGGGGCTCTCTGGGGACCCTGATGTAAGTGGGGGGCTCTCTGGGGACCCTGATGCAAGGCTGAGGCTTTCTAGGGACTCTGTTGTAAGGGGGGGCTCTCCGGGGACCCTCATGTATGGGGGGGGGCTCTCCAGGGACTCTGATGTAAGGGGGAGGCTTTTTTTTTGCACAATTCCGTATTGTTTATATACTGTTTTTGTGCATGTTTGCAAAATTAAAGGGGGCTGGTCTGGATGAAGTCCAGGGCCAAATTTTTGTCCCAGTTCAGCCCTGCTGACACCATCCATGTTTTAATACATTTGGGGTGCACACCCTAATGCATTAGGCTGCACACACCTATAGTAATGACAAAGTCATTTCCATAGGGTTGTACAGGTGTGAGAGTTGAAATGGTTAATAATATATGATTGGGGGAGGGCTATACAACAAAAAAATGGAGTTCTCCTTTAATTTAATTTCCTGCAACAAATTTGCTACAGATTTTCTCCAGATCCTGATGCAGTCGGCTCTCTTCTTTTCCCCGTCGCTGAGAGTAATAAAACTCGCATTGTTTCCAGAGGAAGCGCTTTGTGTTCGATCAAAGCTTTCTATTGCATTTGTTCGCAAAATGTCACCATGAAAGGGGTCTGGGAAGCCCCCCGGGCCAGTGACAGAGCCCTTGGCAGGGTGCGAAGTAAGCTGGCAAGGATCGGAGATTGCCGGGATGCCGTTCCAAGATCGTTAAAGCATAAATTTGTCATCACTTTACTAAAAAGAAGAAAAAAAGTTCATAAAGCGGTAATCCGCTTCGCAGATTGGGGACGGCGAGCTGAGGAACGCGGCCTTGGAAAACCTTCAACTTACTGTGTGGCACAATCATACAACAACATTAACGCGGCTTTTATTCCAAGGTCCCGCGACTCTGGCATGGGCTAGACAAATCTGGGCTGTTCCAGGGAACTCGCGGCCAAAAAAGAGAGAGAAAAATGACAACGGGGCGAGGGGAGAACAGAAAATAGACGGGCTGATGTGTCAGCAGGTTTTAGTTGTGTTTTACAGAAAGGGGAAAGCACACTTTATCGCCCACAGACTGCATTCTTCTCTTGTGTTACCTCATTATCAACTGCCGATCTGCAGCAGTTGGCAAATGTAGAGAAGTGAGGAATGGAGAGTTTAGAAGCATAAGCATTTGTAGATCTGCAATATTTCCCTGCAGTAGTTTGTGTCTCTGCCCCTCCCACAACGATGAGATTTCCTGCAGTAGTTTGTGTCTATGCCCCTCCCACAATGGTGAGATTTCCCTGCAGTAGTTTGTGTCTCAGCCCCTCCCACAATGATGAGATTTCCCTGCAGTAGTTTGTGTCGCTGTCCCTCCCACAATGGTGAGATTTCCTGCAGTAGTTTGTGTCTCTGCCCCTCCCACAATGGTGAGATTTACCTGGAGTAGTTTGTGTCTCTGCCCCTCCCACAATGGGGAGATTTCCCTGCAGTAGTTTGTGTCTCTGCCCCTCCCACAATGATGAGATTTCCCTGCAGTAGTTTGTGTCTCTGCCCCTCCCACAATGGTGAGATTTCCTGCAGTAGTTTGTGTCTCTGCCCCTCCCACAATGATGAGATTTCCCTGCAGTAGTTTGTGTCTCTGCCCCTCCCACAATGATGAGATTTCCCTGCAGTAGTTTGTGTCTGCTGCAGTAGTTTGTGTCTCTGCCCCTCCCACAATGGTAAGATTTCCCTGCAGTAGTTTGTGTCTCTGCCCCTCCCACAATGATGAGATTTCCCTGCAGTAGTTTGTGTCTCTGCCCCTCCCACAATGGTGGGCTTTCCCTGCAGTAGTTTGTGTCTCTGCCCCTCCCACAATAGTGGGCTTTCCCTGCAGTAGTTTGTATCTCTGCCCCTCCCACAATGGTGAGATTTCCCTACAGTAGTTTGTATCTCTGCCCCTCCCACAATGATGAGATTTCCCTGCAGTAGTTTGTGTCTCTGCCCCTCCCACAATGGTGGGCTTTTCCTGCAGTAGTTTGTGTCTCTGCCCCTCCCACAATGGTGAGATTTCCCTGCAGTAGTTTGTATCTCTGCCCCTCCCACAATGATGAGATTTCCCTGCAGTAGTTTGTGTCTCTGCCCCTCCCACAATGGTGGGCTTTCCCTGCAGTAGTTTGTGTCTCTGCCCCTCCCACAATGGTGGGCTTTCCCTGCAGTAGTTTGTGCCTCTGCCCCTCCCACAATAATGAGATTTCCCTGCAGTAGTTTGTGTCTCTGCCCCTCCCACAATGGTGAGATTTCCCTGCAGTAGTTTGTATCTCTGCCCCTCCCACAATGATGAGATTTCCCTGCAGTAGTTTGTGTCTCTGCCCCTCCCACAATGGTGGACTTTCCCTGCAGTAGTTTGTGTCTCTGCCCCTCCCACAATGGTGAGATTTCCCTGCAGTAGTTTGTGTCTGCTGCAGTAGTTTGTGTCTCTGCCCCTCCCACAATGGTGAGATTTCCCTGCAGTAGTTTGTATCTCTGCCCCTCCCACAATGATGAGATTTCCCTGCAGTAGTTTGTATCTCTGCCCCTCCCACAATGATGAGATTTCCCTGCAGTAGTTTGTGTCTCTGCCCCTCCCACAATGGTGGGCTTTCCCTGCAGTAGTTTGTGTCTCTGCCCCTCCCACAATGGTGGGCTTTCCCTGCAGTAGTTTGTGCCTCTGCCCCTCCCACAATAATGAGATTTCCCTGCAGTAGTTTGTGTCTCTGCCCCTCCCACAATGATGAGATTTCCCTGCAGTAGTTTGTGTCTCTGCCCCTCCCACAATGGTGGGCTTTCCCTGCAGTAGTTTGTGTCTCTGCCCCTCCCACAATGGTGAGATTTCCCTGCATCCAATTCGCATAGCAGGAGATTGAAAAAGGGGGGGGGGATATTGGCACTTTGAATAGGACGTGAAGGAAGGTTCACGCCCCCATCCCTATCTGTATATATAGAAGGGGGAAGGTTGGGACTTTGAATGAGGTGTGCGTGGTGGAACCAAAACATAATCATATGGATATAGACAAATGATGTTTATTAAAAAAACAATGATTGGCATAGCATAAAACAATATAGCATGCATAAAAGCATAAGGAGTTCAATATGCATCGTAGTAATATATATAACAGTATGGCACATAAATAATACATGAATTTCTATATATATATAGTCCTCCATATAAAAGATGAACAATCTCAAATAATGGAATCTAAAACGTGGTAAAAACCTATCTAAAATTATTGATGTATAATGGATGCATCAGATACAGGCTCAACGCGTTTCGTGGACTTCTATCCACTCGTCAGGAGCAAAAATGCATCAAAGTTCTGAAAAAAAGAAATATAAGAGACCAATGAGCTAATGTGACGGCCCACATGGGGGAGATAAAGATAAAAAAAAGACTATCCATGCCAAAAAAGATTACTCACGTATGAACCGATAAAAGGGACCATGCGATACCACATGCCAGGGGTCAGCCAACTGGATCTCCCTCGGGGGCTGAGGAAGGGGACCCAAGGAAAAACTGGGAGCAAGCACCTAGTTCCCCAAGAAATATCCTAGGTGAAGTGTCTTCATATCGTGATAAAGGGGACTACTGTAATGTGTAAAATTAAATAAATGGTATATATCCATGACAGAGTATATCAATAAAACTAGATTGAAGTAGAACCCATAACTCACGTCCCATTCAAAGTCCCAATATTCCCCCCCTCTTTTTCATACAAATAGGGATGGAGGTGTATTATGTGGATTGGAACCATTCATTACTTATGGCTGACCTTCAGTGGTCAGACCACGATCAAATGTGTCATGTATACAACATTTTTTGTCTCTTACATTTCTTTTTTTCAGAACTTTGATGCATTTTTGCTCCTGACGAGTGGATAGAAGTTCACGAAACGCGTCGAGCCTGTATCTGATGCATCCATTATACATCAATCATTTTAGATGGTTTTTACCACGTTTTAGATTCCATTATGTGACATTGTTCATCTTTTACATGGGGGACTATATATAGAAATTCATGTATTATGTGCCATACTGTGTTATATATATTTCTACTATGCATATTGAACTCCTTATGCTTTGATGCACGCTATATTGTTTTATGCTATGCCAATCATTGGTTTATTAATAAACATCATTTGTCTATACCCATATGATAACGTTTTGGTTCCACCACGCACACCTCATTCAAAGACCCAACCTTCCCCCTTCTATACATAGCAGGAGATTGTGACCGGCTCTTAATGGAGCCGATTCACACATTACCGGAGCACAGGAGTTCTGTGTGTCTTTTGGTTCATTTCAGGTCCGAATCCAGACAAAAATTTGGGCTGAAATCGGACCTGAAATCGTGAATGGAGACGCACCAAACCCCTGCTGTGAGCCCCTCTGTTCTCCAGTCTGAACCCAGCCTCAGGGAACCCCTACTTAAACCAATTCATTGGTGATCAGTGAGAAGAATGCTCCTTACATTGGTGATCAGTGAGAAGAATGTCCCTTACATTGGTGATCAGTGAGAAGAACGTTCCTTACATTGGTGATCAGTGAGAAGAATGTTCCTTACATTGGTGATCAGTGAGAAGAATGTCCCTTACATTGGTGATCAGTGAGAAGAATGTTCCTTACATTGGTGATCAGTGAGAAGAATGTTCCTTACATTGGTGATCAGTGGGAAGAATGTTCCTTACATTGGTGATCAGTGGGAAGAATGTTCCTTACATTGGTGATCAGTGAGAAGAATGTTCCTTACATTGGTGATCAGTGAGAAGAATGTTCCTTACATTGGTGATCAGTGAGAAGAATGTTCCTTACATTGGTGATCAGTGGGAAGAATGTTCCTTACATTGGTGATCAGTGAGAAGAATGTCCCTTACATTGGTGATCAGTGAGAAGAATGTTCCTTACATTGGTGATCAGTGAGAAGAATGTTCCTTACATTGGTGATCAGTGAGAAGAATGTCCCTTACATTGGTGATCAGTGAGAAGAATGTCCCTTACATTGGTGATCAGTGAGAAGAATGTTCCTTACATTGGTGATCAGTGAGAAGAATGTTCCTTATATTGGTGATCAGTGAGAAGAATGTTCCTTACATTGGTGATCAGTGAGAAGAATGCTCCTTACATTGGTGGTCAGTGAGAAGAATGTTCCTTACATTGGTGGTCAGTGAGAAGAATGTTCCTTACATTGGTGGTCAGTGGGAAGAATGTTCCTTACATTGGTGATCAGTGAGAAGAATGTTCCTTACATTGGTGATCAGTGGGAAGAATGTTCCTTACATTGGTGATCAGTGGGAAGAATGTTCCTTACATTGGTGATCAGTGAGAAGAATGCTCCTTACATTGGTGATCAGTGAGAAGAATGTTCCTTACATTGGTGGTCAGTGAGAAGAATGTTCCTTACATTGGTGATCAGTGAGAAGAATGTTCCTTACATTGGTGATCAGTGAGAAGAATGTTCCTTACATTGGTGATCAGTGGGAAGAATGTTCCTTACATTGGTGATCAGTGAGAAGAATGTTCCTTACATTGGTGGTCAGTGAGAAGAATGTTCCTTACATTGGTGGTCAGTGGGAAGAATGTTCCTTACATTGGTGATCAGTGAGAAGAATGTTCCTTACATTGGTGATCAGTGAGAAGAATGTTCCTTACATTGGTGATCAGTGGGAAGAATGTCCCTTACATTGGTGATCAGTGAGAAGAATGTTCCTTACATTGGTGATCAGTGGGAAGAATGTTCCTTACATTGGTGATCAGTGGGAAGAACGTTCCTTACATTGGTGATCAGTGAGAAGAATGTTCCTTACATTGGTGATCAGTGAGAAGAATGTTCCTTACATTGGTGATCAGTGGGAAGAATGCTCCTTACATTGGTGGTCAGTGGGGTACACTTTAAGTTTTTTACAATGTTACAATCTCACAAAGATAACATTGATAATGGTAAGTGCTCTTTGCTGCTTGCTGTTGGTGTTGAATTAAAGCACGCACTTCCCTGACCGCACACATCAGCAGCTGTGCCAATCAAACAGAGTGCAGACTTGGCAGCAGCCGGAGGCAATGTTACACCGTCAGCGACACCTCCCATCCTCTCCATCCCCCGGATTTACACCACCGCAGCACCACTTAACTGTTCCATTGGCTGGGTAAGTTGGTGGGAGAAGTTGGACGTCTAGAGCTGGGCGCAGCAGACAGGTGATGACATAAGAAGACGCTGCTGCGGTTATAAGACGATACGGCGTGGGCAGTCCATGGTAACACGTCACATGTCAGTTATACACGGAGGCACTTCCTGGTGTGTTATATAATCTCCACGTCATACAGAACATTCAAGGCCAAGCGATTAAAGGGAACCTGTTAGAAAGCGAAATTCCTATGTGAGAAGCCTTGGATGGAAGCTAACATTCTGAAGCCTGCCTTGTGTAGTGATTATGGGCTACTGAAGTCACAAAACAAGCTGTGACAAATCCCTGAGGGATATTTAAAAAAAAAAAAAGCCATCGCACACCACAAAATTCCACCCAAAGCGCTACTCCATCCCCCAAATACAAAATACAGTAGAACTCTGGTCAGGATATGGACCAGTGGTGGCCGCTCATGCAGGGTGCAGGGGCGCCACCCTCCTAATCCATGTGCCCGGCCCCTAATCTACATGCAGGGGCCCCCGAAACGCATGGATTCCAATATTTTTGGCTGGCTGGCTGACTGGGGGGGCTGCCCCCCCCCCCAAGAAAATTGAGCACCAGCCGCCACTGATATGGACGCTCAAATATTTACATGTTCCTAACAATCAGTAAATAAGTACATAAGTAAATAGTAATAAGTAAATAAGTAAATAAGGTTTGAAAGCCCTCACTGACCTCCGTAGCTGCAGGCACTGTGGAAAAAGTAATCCTCAAGGGATGCGGGGGGGGGGGGAGGGTAGAACCAATGATCTGTTGAAATGAAAGCGAAAGTGCTTTTTGCTGTAAACATTGAGGATGAATCGTTCCGCAGTGTCTGCAGCTACAGAGGTCAGTGATGGCTGGTTTTAAAGAGACAGTGGGGGAGATTTACTAAAACTGGGGCATTTAGAATCTGGTGTGGCTGTGCATGGCAGCCAATCGGCTTCTAACTTCAGCTTGTTCAATTAACTCCTTGGCGCCAGCTTCACACAAATACATGGCCTCTCGGCAGGTGCGCCTTATATTTGTGTGAATTGGTGTGAACAGACCTGTACTGGGAGCGTGCGCCCTGCGCTCCCGGCACAGTTACCGGTGGGTAATGGCAAGCTCCCGATCGCTATTGTGATCGGGAGCTTTCCAATCATGTGACTGCTGTGACAGTTCCATGATCCTAAACTAGGGTTGCCACCTGTCCGGGATTCACCCGGACTGTCCAGGTTTTGAATCATGTGTCCGGGTTGCAGGCGGACTGAAGCCTGCACACACAGTAACCAAGATAGTCACATCCAAATCTGTTGCCGTCCAGGAGCTGTGGGCGGCTGTCTGGGGGCATTTTCAACGTCACTGGGGGGGGGGGCAGGGTGATGATGTCAGCAACAGCATTTTGGCCACACCCACTTTTCGATGCGGCACGCTATGCCCACCGCATTACTCCTCTCCTTGGGGCACCCAAAGGTTTCCCAGGCCGCTAAAGCGTTTGAGTTTGGCTTGAAGGAAAGGTGGCAACCCTATCCTAAACCCCCGACTCCTGGCATCCTAAACCCCTTGAAGGGCTGGGAGGCGCCGTCTCCAAGGGGGTTTAAGCTTTGACAATAAAACCTGGAAGCTGATTGGTTTACCAGATTTTGCGCTCCAGTATTAGTAAATCTTCCCCCTACGTCACACTGCTAATGCAGAGCAAAGTGACAATGTCTCTGTAAAAGGCACCCCCCCCCCCCCCCTTTATACGGACATTGCCTGCACTCCCCTGCCTGTACCTTCTCCTCCGCAGGGGGCAGAATACCCATCACCTCCAGGTAGGGTGAGCAGGTGAGCTGCTCCTCTGTGATAGTGTCCGGTCCTAGCAACAAACCAGAAGTCCTGAGCACTTTCACATAACCCGGAGAACGACTTCACCGAAACAGAAAGCAAGAGAAGGGAAGAGAATAGAAAATAAGGGAATGGTAAGGAAGGAACATAAGGGAGAAGAAGGGGAAGTAAAAGAAGAGAAAGAAAAGGAAGAGAAGATAAGAAAAGGAAAATAAGAAGAGAAAAGAGCAAAAGAGGCAACCTAAACAATAGTAAGGAGCAGATAGGAAGGGAAGAGAATGAAAAAAAAAAAAAAGAAAAGAAAGAGAAGTGAAGAGAAGATAAGAGGAAGGAAACTAATTCTAGAGAAGGAGAGGGTACAGAGAGGACAGGATAAGGGAAGGAAAGGAAAGGGAAGGGAAGCATAAGGGAAGGATAAGGATAATGGAAGGAAAGGGAAGGGAAAGGAAATGATAAGGAAAGGATAAGCATAAGGATAGGATAAGAGAAGGACAAGTAAATGAAAAGAAAGATAAGGGAAGGAACAGAAAGGAAAGGATAAGTGAAGGATAAGGAAAGGAAAAGATAAGGGAAGCATAAGGGAAGGATAAGGAAAAGATAAGGGAAGGAAAGGATAAGGGAAGGATAAGGATAATAGAAGGGAAGGATAAGGAAAAGAAAGGAAAGGATAAGGGAAAGGATAATGGAAGGATAAGGAAAGGAAAGGATAAGGGAAGCATAAGGGAAAGACAAGGAAATGAAAGGATAAGGGAAAGAAAGGATAAGTGAAGGACAAGTAAATGAAAGGAAAGGATAAGGGAAGGAAAGGAAAGAATAAGGAAAGGGAAGGAAAGGATAAGGATAAGGGAAGGAAAGGATAAGGATAAGGGAAGGAAAGGATAAGGGAAGGAAAGGATAAGGATAATGGAAGGAAAGGATAAGGATGATGGAAGGAAAGGATAAGGACAAGGGAAGGATAAGGAAAGGAAATGATAAGGGAAGGACAAGGAAATGAAAGGATAGGGGGAGGATAAGGGAAAGGATAAGGAAAGTATAAGGGAAGGATAAAGAAATTAAAGGAAAGGATAAGGGAAGGATAAGGATAATGGAAGGAACGGAAAGGGAAGGATAAGGAGAAGGGAAGGATAAGGGAAGGATAAGGAAAGGATAAGCGAAGGACAAGGAAATGAAAAGAAATGAAAGGATAAGGGAAGGAAAGGAAAGCATAAGGGAAAGAAAGGATGAGGATAAGGGAAGGATAAGTGAAGGAAAGAATAAGGATAAGGGAAGGATAAGGAAAGGAAATGATAGGGGGAGGATAAGGGAAGGATAAGGAAAGGAAATGATAGGGAGAGGATAAGGGAAGGATAAGGAAAGCATAAGGGAAGGAAAGGATGAGGATAAAGGAAGGATAAGTGAAGGAAAGAATAAGGATAAGGGAAGGAAATGATAAGTGAAGGACAAGGAAAGGAAATGATAGGGGGAGGATAAGGGAAGGATAAGGAAAGGAAATAAAAAGGTAAGGACAAGGAAAGGAAAGGATAGGGAGAGGATAAGGGAAGGATAAGGAAAGCATAAGGGAAGGAAAGCATAAGGGAAGGAAAGGATATAGGAAGGATAGGATAAGGGAAGGATAAGGAAAGCATAAGGGAAGGATAAGGATAGGGAAAAGAAAGGATAAAGAAAGGAAATGGAGAAAGAAAGGAAAGGATAAGGAAAGGGAAATGAACCCGTGTTCTGCTAGTCATACGCCATCCAATTATCAGGCTGGTAGAGGGGAGGTGACACAGGAAGTTGCAGAGCTGCAGACTTCCAGTAACGGTGTCACCCTCTGGCTAGGTGGTGAGGCACGCAGTGTGAAGATCACACAATGACATTTCACTCTCTGTATTCCAGCCGTCTTCATTGTCTTTGCTGGAACTGAACATTCCTCGGAGCGGAGGACTGAAAACCTCCAGAATCAGGAATAAAATATGCAGGAGAGCGATGTCCTCCGGCCAAAACTAAAACCACAAGAGTTCACATCAGCAATCCGTACTCTGAAATCGGCACATATTTTCCAGGCTCAGCGCTCCAAAATGAATCTCCTGGTTTGTTTATTTGGGATACAGCGTTACCCGGCAACAAAGCCGGGGTGGAGAGTGCTACATCCTGCCCCAAAATTCCAGGCACGGCCGCGGCCCGTCCAGGAAGGAATTCACTGTACTACGTGTGAACTAATCCCAGCGCACGCTCACCGCGCTCCCCACACCTGTACATGTGTCACTTCCATCTTCCCAAAGATTTGATTTGATGCAGACATATAGGCAGCTGAAGTCATGTGCAAATCTTTACAAAAAGCTTTGATGTTGGGGGGACCCTGATGTAAGGGCGGATTCTGATGGCGACCACAATGTAAGGGGGGATTCTTATGGGGACCCTGATGTAAGGGGGGACTCTGATGGGGACCATTATGTGAGGGGGAACTTTGTTTGGGACCCTAATGTAAGGGGGGACTTTGTTTGGGAACCTGATGCAAGGGGGGACTTTAATGGGGTCCCTGATGTAAGGGGGGGCTCTGATGAGGTCCCTGATGTAAGGGGGGACTCTGATGGTGTCCGTGATGTAAAGGGGATTCTAAAGGGGACCATGATGTAAGGGGGGATTCTGATGGGGACCCTTAGTAAGGGGGGACATTGATGAGGTCCCTGATGTAAGGGGGGACTCTGATGGTGTCCGTGATGTAAAGGGGATTCTAAAGGGGACCATGATGTAAGGGGGGATTCTGATGGGGACCCTTAGTAAGGGGGGACATTGATGGGGACTCTGATGTAAGGGGGGACTCTGATGGTGTCCGTGATGTAAAGGGGATTCTAAAGGGGACCATGATGTAAGGGGGGATTCTGATGGGGACCCTTAGTAAGGGGGGACATTGATGAGGTCCCTGATGTAAGGGGGGACTCTGATGGTGTCCGTGATGTAAAGGGGATTCTAAAGGGGACCATGATGTAAGGGGGGATTCTGATGGGGACCCTTAGTAAGGGGGGACATTGATGAGGTCCCTGATGTAAGGGGGGACTCTGATGGTGTCCGTGATGTAAAGGGGATTCTAAAGGGGACCATGATGTAAGGGGGGATTCTGATGGGGACCCTTAGTAAGGGGGGACATTGATGGGGACTCTGATGTAAGGGGGGACTCTGATGTAAGGGGGGACTCTGATGGGGACCTAGATGTTAGGGGACACTGATGGAGACCCTGATATAAGCGGGGACTCTGATGTAAAGGGGGACTCTGATGAGAAAAGCGCAGACTGGATTGATTTTTGTTCGATCTTTATAATGATTTATTTGGAATTTCTTTGCTTTGTTTTACTGAAGTTCTTTCTCTATTGATCGGAGTCGTATTATTCTGATTACATTGTATATAAATTCCTTCATGTACTTTGGATTTATTGTGTATTAAATGGATTTTTCTGGTGTGTGAATTGTATATTGTGGCCCCGGACATCGCACGTTACTTCCCCTGTTGACCAGCTGTGTTTATATCGGTGGTCGATGCCTCGGCCTCTCCCTTCCCCCGCAGCGTCCGTGGGAAAGATCCGGTGTGACCGTCTTCTGAGCTCAACGGGAAGGAAGACGCGGGAAAAGGCGGAGAGGAAACTGCTAAGCTTGCAGGCTCCATTCCCGGCCCGGATCCATCGCACGTCGGGGTGGGGGGGGGGATCTTTTTTTTTTTTTTTTCCCCTCTAAAGCAATTTTCAGAACGGGAGCTGCCAAAGTACACAACGCACCGCCACCGCCGCACCCCACCGCCGGGCACACACACCTTCACTCAGATCACCGAGCCACCACGAAACATAACCGTGAGAGTCCACCTACCACCTGGACATCCTGCCACCGTTCCTTCCACCCATGGGGTCTCACTTCTCAAGCTGCGGACTCCACAAATTAATCTTAAAGGGTTGTCTGCCCTAAGCCCAGCTTCACACTGCTCCGAGATGGGCACAGCAGGTGTACAGACCCGGGAACCCAGCATAGGGATGGTGGGAACTCCTCATAATGGGCACAGCAGGTGTACAGACCTGAGAACTCAGCACAGGGATGGTGGGAACCCCTCATATTGGGCACAGCGGGTGTACAGACCCAGGAACTCAGCACAGGGATGGTGAGAACCCCTCATAATGGGCACAGCAGGTGTACAGACCCGGAACTCAGCACAGGGATGGTGGGAACCCCTCATATTGGGCACAGCAGGTGTACAGACCCAGGAACTCAGCACAGGGATGGTGGGAACCCCTCATAATGGGCACAGCAGGTGTACAGACCCGGGAACCCAGCATAGGGATGGTGGGAACCCCTCATATTGGGCACAGCAGGTGTACAGACCTGGAAACTCAGCACAGGGATGGTGGGAACCCCTCATAATGGGCACAGCAGGTGTACAGACCCGGGAACTCAGCACAGGGATGGTGGGAACCCCTCATATTGGGCACAGCGGGTGTACAGACCCGGGAACTCAGCACAGGGATGGTGGGAACCCCTCATAATGGGCACAGCGGGTGTACAGACCCAGGAACTCAGCACAGGGATGGTGGGAACCCCTCATAATGGATACAGCGGATGTACAGACCCGGGACCTCATCTCAGAGTTGGTGAGAACCCCTCAAAATGGATAAAGCACACTGTTACATTTTATTTGATTGACTCTAAACTAAGTTTTATGTAGCCCATTGAGGGCAAATTGAGCAGGCTTTCCATAGTGCCTCTAGAAGCAAATTGTCACATCATTTTCGCCAGTGCCACCTGTTGGTTGACCCCATTGCCAATGTCCCCAAGAAAGCTACTTGCATTCTCCTCATTCATGGTTCTGCTTTAATTCTTCGTGGAGCTCCAGCTTTGGCTGTGCCCGGCCGGCAAAGAGGGTAAGAAAACATGGCAGGATATCACCACGTGCCTTTCACGTCTTTTTTTTTTTTTTTTCCAGCAGGCCGATCGGCCTCCATCCCCACCGGAGAGATCACTACAAAGGCCTCGTCTTGACCGGCACCCAAGGAAAATATTTGCCCGCGTCTGTTCCCGATACGCTCCGAGGCCTCTGAACTCCAGATTGATGAATTTTTAATACCGAGAGCGCTCGGCGCTGAGCTCAGCCTCGTGTTATTTCAGCGATTAGGCCGCGTGTTTCTGGGTGTCAGACTCGGACGGCGGGCCAAGTAAGCGAAGAAGAACATTAAAAGAAAACAGAGAAGCCGTGTGGCCTGAACTCCCGCTAACGGCAGTCAACCCTTCCTGTACGACTCGGCGGACGGCAATGACGGCTCTATTTCAGGAGGTGCACGGCCATCACTGGAGCTCCCGCACCTGTACGCCCCCTACGGAGCAGAGCCGTTCTTCATTTCTACTATATGCTTGTCTATTCAGCAAAAACATTTCCATTACCTAAAGCAGTGGAGGTCAACTTAGGGGGTCCTCAAGTATAGCCCTTAACATCACCAATGTACCGCCCATAAAATTCAGTGAAGATTCAGTGTCCGGGATGGCAGACACACAGCAGGATATAGTGAATGACTATGAGCATGATACAAGAGATGATCAGAGACTGCAGACATGATACAAGAGATGATCAGAGACTGCAGACATGATACAAGAGATGATCAGAGACTGCAGTCATGATACAAGAGATGGTCAGAGACTGCAGACATGATACAAGAGATGATCAGAGACTGCAGACATGATACAAGAGATGATCAGAGACTGCAGACATGATACAAGAGATGGTCAGAGACTGCAGACATGATACAAGAGATGATCAGAGACTGCAGACATGATACAAGAGATGATCAGAGACTGCAGACATGATACAAGAGATGGTCAGAGACTGCAGACATGATACAAGAGATGATCAGAGACTGCAGTCATGATACAAGAGATGGTCAGAGACTGCAGACATGATACAAGAGATGATCAGAGACTGCAGACATGATACAGGAGATGATCAGAGACTGCAGACATGATACAAGAGATGATCAGAGACTGCAGACATGATACAAGAGATGATCAGAGACTGCAGACATGATACAAGAGATGATCAGAGACTGCAGACATGATACAAGAGATGATCAGAAACTGCAGACATGATACAAGAGATGGTCAGAGACTGCAGACATAATACACAGTGCCTTGAAAAAGTATTCATACCCCATTAAAATTTTCCACATTTTGTCATGTTACAACCAAAAATCTAAATGTATTTTATTGGGATTTTATGTGATAGACCAACACAAAGTGCCACATAATTGTGAAGTGGAAGGAAAATAATAAATGATACAAATAAATATGTGAAAAGTGTGGGGGGAGGGGGGCATTTGTATGGCGCCCCCCGGAGTCAATACTTTGTAGAACCCCCTTTCTCTGCAATTACAGCTGCAAGTCTTTTTGGGGATGTCTCTACCGGCTTTGCACATCTAGAGAGGGACATTTTTGCACATTCTTCTTTGCAGAATATCTCAAGCTCTGTCAGATTGGATGGAGAACGTCTGTGAACAGCAATTTTCAAGTCTTGCCACAGATTCTCAATGTGATTTAGGTCTGGACTGTGACTGGGCCATTCTAACACATGAATATGCTTTGATCTAAACCATTCCATTGTAGCTCTGGCTGGATGTTTCGGGTTGTTGTCCTGCTGGAAGGTGAACCTTCGCCCCAGTCTCAAGTCTTTTGAAGACTTTCACAGGTTTTCTTCTAAGATTGCCCTGTATTTCTCTCCATCCATCTTCCCATCAACTCTGACCAGCTTCCCTGTCCCCGCTGAAGAAAAGCATCCCCACCACATGATGCTGCCACCACCATGTTTCACGGTGGGGATGGTGTGTTCAGGGTGATGTGTAGTGTTAGTTTTCCCCACACATAGCCTTTTGCTTTTAGGCCAAAAAGTTCAATTTTGGTCTCCTCTAACCAGATCACCTTCTTCCACATGTTTGCTGTGTCCTCCACATGGCTTCTCACAAACTACAAACAGGACTTCTTATGACTTTCTTTCTCCAATGTCTTTCTTCTTGTCACTCTTCCATAAAGGGCAGATTTGTGGAGAACACGACTAATAGTTGTCCTGTGGACAGATTCTCCCACCTGAGCTGTGGATCTCTGCAGCTCCTCCAGAGTTACCATGGACCTCTTGGCTCTTCTCTGATGAATGTTCTCCTTGCCCGGGCCGGTCAGTTTAGGTGGACGGCCATGTCTTGGTAGGTTTGCAGTTGTGCCATACTCTTTCCATTTTCAGATAATGAATTGAACAGAGCTCTGTGAGATGTTCAAAGCTTGGGAGATTTTTTTATAACCTAACCCTGCTTTATACTTCTCCACAACTTTATCCCTGACCTGTCTGGTGTGTTCCTTGGCCTTCATGATGCTGTTTGTTCACGAAGGTTCTCTAACAAACCTCTGAGGGCTTCACAGAACAGCTGTATTTATTATTGATTACATTACACACAGGTGGACTCTGTTTACTAATTAGGTGACTTCTGAAGGCAATTGGTTCCACTAGATTTTAGTTAGGGGTATCAGAGTAAAGGGGGCTGAATACAAATGTCCCCCACACATTTTTACATATTTATTTGTAAAAAAAATTTTTAAAAAATTTATCATTTTCTTTCCACTTCACAGTTATGTGCCACTTTGTGTTGGTCTATCACATGAAAATCCCAATAAAATACATTTATGTTTTTGGTTGTAACATGACAAAATGTGGAAATTTTCAAGGGGTATGAATACTTTTTCAAGGTGCTCTAATGCAGCGTACACACGACCGGACTTTACGGCATACTTGGTCCGGCGGACCGGAGTCCGTCGGACAATTCGATCGTGTGTGGGCTCCTAGAAATGAAACATGTTTCAAATCTTTCCGACGGACAAAAACCGACTTTGGTTGATCATGTGTAGGCAAGTCCGTTCATTTGGAAAGTCAGTCGAAAAGTCCGTCAAAGTCCGCCGGACAAAGTCTGCTGTAAAGTCCGCTCGTGTGTACGCGGCATCAGAGATGGTAAGAGACTGCAGACATGATACAAGAGATAGTCAGAGACTGCAGACATGATACAAGAGATAGTCAGAGACTGCAGACATGATACAAGAGATAGTCAGAGACTGCAGACATGATACAAGAGATAGTCAGAGACTGCAGACATGATACAAGAGATGGATAAAGACTGCAGACATGATATAAGTGATGGTTAGAGACTGCAGACATGATACAAGAGATGGTCAGAGACTGCAGACATGATACAAGAGATGGTCAGAGACTGCAGACATGATACAAGAGATGGATAAAGACTGCAGACATGATATAAGAGATGGTCAGAGACTGCAGACATGATACAAGAGATGGATAAAGACTGCAGACATGATATAAGAGATGGTCAGAGACTGCAGACATGATACAAGAGATAGTCAGAGACTGCAGACATGATACAAGAGATAGTCAGAGACTGCAGACATGATACAAGAGATAGTCAGAGACTGCAGACATGATACAAGAGATAGTCAGAGACTGCAGACATGATACAAGAGATGGATAAAGACTGCAGACATGATATAAGTGATGGTTAGAGACTGCAGACATGATACAAGAGATGGTAAAAGACTGCAGACATGATACAAGAGATGGTCAGAGACTGCAGACATGATACAAGAGATGGATAAAGACTGCAGACATGATATAAGAGATGGTCAGAGACTGCAGACATGATACAGGAGATGGCTAGAGACTGCAGACATGATACAGGAGATGGCTAGAGACTGCAGACATGATACAAGAGATGGTCAGAGACTGCAGACATGATACAAGAGATGGTCAGAGACTGCAGACATGATACAAGAGATGGATAAAGACTGCAGACATGATATAAGTGATGGTTAGAGACTGCAGACATGATACAAGAGATGGTCAGAGACTGCAGACATGATACAAGAGATGATCAGAGACTGCAGACATAATACAGGAGATGATCAGAGACTGCAGACATGATACAAGTGATGGTCAGAGACTGCAGACTGTTTATAAACAATGTTACTTTGTATCTTTCTATTTACTGCCAACAGTTTGCTCAGATCTTTACAACATGAGGGCAGACAGTGCAGTTCCAATACAATTCAATACAGGAGGGATCAGAGGGTCCGGCTCGTTGGAGTTTACAATCTATAAGGGAGTCCCGAGTGATACAAAAGAGGACGAGGCTCGCAGCAGACTGATGAATGAACGGAGGTCAAGGATTTTTCTTTTTAATGATAAAAGGCGAATCTTTAATGAAAACTGATTGTGTTGCTGGTGATATGTCAGGACTGTAGTGAAAGTTAATGACAGGTCCACTTTAGAGGGTGACACACCTGTTACTGGCCGCCTCGTTTGGCATTGTTAGATCTGAACACATTACGTTTGGCATTTTTTTTTCCTCACTGAAGCCGTCGCTCGCCTCTTGTAAAGAGCGCTAATAAAGAAAAATGTTACATTTGGCTTCGGGAATAAGTTCTGCTTAATTAAACTATTCGTTACCCTGGAACAAGGCGGCCATCTTTAAACCAATTAACATCCGCGTTCTCACGCCGGGCACGTAAAAGATTTAATGGCGCTATATTTCACGAATGGCGCTTATGTCTAGACGCAGAGTGGGGGCTGAAGGGGTGTCAAATATTAATAAATGTCATTACCGGTATATGAAGCCGGGCCGGCCCAGCTGCGGGATGGAAGCACTTCGCGGCTAATAATTCCCAGCTGTTGTAATGCAAATGGGCACAGCAAATATTGGGGAAGGGGGTGTAAGGTGACGGGGGGGGGGGGGTGAGGGACGTAGGGGAGGCACGGGAATGTAGTGGATTTAAGGGAGGCGGGTGCAGGAGAAGTAGGGGGAAGGGGATGTGGGGGAAGGAGGGGGAAGGAGGGCTCAGGAGATATAAGGGAAGATTGTGCAGGAGAAGTAGGGTAAAAGGGTGCAGGGGATGTAGGGGAACAGGGAGCAGGGAATGTAGGAGAAAGGAGTGTAGGGGATGTAGCAGAAAGGGGGTGCAGGGGATGTAGGAGATATAGGGGAGGAGGGTGCAGGGGGTGTAGTGGAAAGGGGGTGCAGGGGATATAGGGCATATAGGGGAAGAGGGTGTGGGGGGGGGGGTGTAGGAGATATAGGGGAAGAGGGTGTGGGGGGGTGTAGAAGATATAGGGGAAGAGGGTGCAGGGGATGTAGTGGAAAGGGGGTGCAGGTGATGTAGGAGAAAAGGGGTGCAGGGGATATAGGGCAAATAGGGGAAGGGGGTGCATGGCATGTAGGGCACAGAGGGTGCAGGAGATGTAGTAGAAAGTGGGTGCAGGGGGTCTACGAGATATAGGGGTAGAGGGTGCGGGGGGGGGGGTGTAGATGATATGGGGGAAGAGGGTGCAGGGGATGTAGGAGATATAGGGAAAGAGGATGCAGGTAATGTAGGAGAATAGGGGTGCAGGGGATATAGGGCATATAAGGGAAGAGGGTACAGAAGATGTGGGGGAAGGGGGTCCATGGCATGTAGGCTGGAGAAGGTGCAGGAGATGTAGGAGAATGGGAGTGCAGGGGATATAGGGGAAGGGGGTGCAGGGGATGTAGGAGAATGGGGGTGCAGGGGATATAGGGGAGGGGGGTGCAGGGGATATAGGGGAGGGGGGTGCAGGGGATGTAGGAGAATGGGGGTGCAGGGGATATAGGGGAGGGGGGTGCAGTGGATGTAGGAGAATGGGGGTGCAGGGGATATAGGGGAGGGGGGTGCAGTGGATGTAGGAGAATGGGGGTGCAGGGGATATAGGGGAGGGGGGTGCAGTGGATGTAGGAGAATGGGGGTGCAGGGGATATAGGGGAGGGGGGTGCAGTGGATGTAGGAGAATGGGGGTGCAGGGGATATAGGGGAGGGGGGTGCAGGGGATGTAGGAGAATGGGGTGCAGGGGATATAGGGGAGGGGGGTGCAGGGGATGTAGGAGAATGGGGTGCAGGGGATATAGGGGAGGGGGGTGCAAGGGATGTAGGAGAATGGGGGTGCAGGGGATATAGGGGAGGGGGTGCAGGGGATATAGGGGAGGGGGGTGCAGGGGATGTAGGAGAATGGGGGTGCAGGGGATATAGGGGAGGGGGTGCAGGGGATGTAGGAGAATGGGGGTGCAGGGGATATAGGGGAAGGGGGTGCAGGGGATGTAGGGGAATGGGGGTGCAGGGGATATAGGGGAAGGGGGTGCAGAAGATGTGGGGGAAGGGGGTCCATGCCATGTAGGGTGGAGAAGGTGCAGGAGATATAGGGAAAGAGGGTGCAGGGGGTGTAGGAGAAGGGGATTTTGGGGATATAGGAAGAAAGGGGGTGCTGGAAATGTTCTTTCTCTTCTTTGGTGTTCTGTGCAGATAAAGTAGTTCTGCATATAAAACAGACACTAATGCCCCGTACACACGGTCGGATTTTCCGATGGACAATGTCCGATCGGAGTGTGTTGTCGGAAATTCCGACCGTGTGTGGGCTCCATCGGACATTTTCCATCGGATTTTCCGACACACAAAGTTTGAGAGCAGGATATAAAATTTTCCGACAACAAAATCCGTTGTCGAAAATTCCGATCGTGTGTACACAAATCCGACGGACAAAGTGCCACGCATGCTCAGAATAAATAAAGAGATGAAAGCTATTGGCCACTGCCCTGTTTATAGTCCCGACGTACGTGTTTTACGTCACCGCGTTCAGAACGATCGGATTTTCCGACAACTTTGTGTGACCGTGTGTATGCAAGACAAGTTTGAGCCAACATCCGTCGGAAAAAATCCTAGGATTTTGTTGTCGGAATGTCCGATCAATGTCCGACCGTGTGTACGGGGCATTTTTACTAAAATAATCACATGACAGAAGGGGCGGAGCTTTTACAAAACCGCGTCCTCATTTTGGCGGGCCTGGAATATCATCCAATCCTGGTGATATGGTTGTCGGTAGTCTTGTTACATTACTTTGTCCTTCAGCACGAATGTCTCCTGCAAAGCCAGTGGGGTCCACAAGGACACGACACCAACATTAGGACACTCAAGTCCGGCAGACAATAGGAATGTGATGACAAGCCGGCCACGCCGATCGCTTTGTTATGTACTAATATCAGAATCCGACCAATCACACATCATCTCTGCTCCTTCTATACACTGATGAGGGTAGAATGTGGTCATCACAGGTTACCGCACATCGCTGCACCCCGCCATGGTGAATAACGCCGCTGGCACATCGATCGGCTGGCTGATGGATTGTTACACCGTAATCCATGATATCAGGAAAATGATACAAATAATTAAAGTATATGAGAACCTTCACCTTGTAAAACAACCCATTCAGCTTAAAATAGAACAGAAAGGCAAAACATTTGTGTGTGTATTTTCACTTTTTTTTTTTTTAGAGGGAACACAGTTCCGGCACCCCCAGCACTGAACGTATGTAATGGCAAGAGGGGGTGGGGTGTACTGGAAAGTCTATTGGTGATGATTGCTGGGGGATCTATTGTCGCTGGTGGGGATCTATTTTTGTGTGGGGAGGTCTATTGTTGCTGGGAGGGGTCTTATATTCCTGGGGGGGGGGGGCAGTTGTTGCTGGGAGGGATTTACTGTTGAGGGAGGAGTCTATTGATGCTGGCTGCTGGGAGATCCGTTGTTGCTGCTGGGGTCTATTGTTGTTGGCTGCAGGGGATCTATTTTGCTGCTTTTCTTGTTATCATTTACAAATTCCATGCAAATTACTTAGCGCAATCTAAAAGGGGGTGGTAAAAGGGGTGGGACCAAGGGATGGTGCTCAGAGGTGGGTAGGGGGAGGAGACAAGGAGTGATTTAGAAGGGGGGGTTCCTGCACCTATTCTCTGAGAAAAAAATCCCTACGTATAGATATAGATATATAACATAGTTACCTAGTTAATCTGGCTGAAGAAAAGACACAAGTCCACCCAGTTCAACCAACATAACATTATATATATATATATATATATATATATATACACACACACACATTATAAATACTCTTTTTCTTTCTTATTAGCAATCATCATATAATCTCTGTTCTCAGCTGCATAAGGGGCTTAGAGAACTGGGGGTGGAGAAACAACAGTACACTGATCTTCCCAGTGTATGGCTATGCATTGGGGGGGAGGGGGGCGTGGCAGCAAAAGTCTGATCATTTGGGGGACAGGCAGGCAGGCGGCTGTGCTTCCAGACAGAAAACTGACCACACTGGGATGGATGTGCTTCTATGCCTAGTGTGGTCACTTTTTAATGGGAAAGCAGAGGGGACTGGCAGGAACACCAGAGATTTCACACAAAGGAAGTAATACAAAGAGAACAGGAGACTACTTTGTAACTCAAGTAGATGGTACAGCAGCCCCATATCAGGAATATGAAATGTCAGTGATAACAAATTATTTAATAATGCAACAAAGTGTTACACATTGGAGCACATTTTAGTCCACAGTGGAGAATTGGAAACTCTGATTTCCATTCCTCTACCCCTAGGCAAAAACAAACATTTAACCCTTACAATGAGGCGGGGCTTTATGTAACTTGCTGCAGCCTCTAATGCACATAGTGAGAAGCTCACAGTGTGCGGTGAAATCAGAGGAAGCCGTTTCAGTCCAGGAGAGGAGCCGGGGACAACTATGCAAGACCGAATGGAAGGCCGGAGGTCAGATTTAAAAGGAAAATTGATGTTGTGCCCCTTTAATTGATGCCTAATATTCCTGTGAAAAAAACAGCCGCGCACAGCTTTTCACAAGCAGAAAAATCGACTTAAAAAAAAAAAAAAAGGCTGTAAATGTCGGTGAAATGGTTGGTAGTTTCCTGACTTCCCCTCCAGGCTGCTTCTGCTGTCAATTTATTCCTGGCCACAATCACAGATTATGTGAAAACGAAGAACAGCGTTACGCCGGCACAACGCGCGGCGCATTTTGGCTCGGTCTACCCAGCCGAGTCTTCTTCGGCGGACCGGGTGGGCTGAGCAGACACAACATCGATTGTTCCGATGTCAGAGGCTTCGATGAGTATTCTGTGAAGGATTCTTTGGGGTTTGGCGCACGCGCCTGGGCTCTGCGCCTCCAAATTTCTTTCCTTTCCCCTGACCGCCGGGAGGGGAGAGCGAGGAATAAATCCCGTACTGACATTCTCCGGGAAGAATTAACGCTGGTCGTTGGCCAAAGAGCAACGTGCATCTACCGCATGTCGGATGTGATTGGCCGGGCTGCCAGCTGTCCCAGTCTAGAGGAACTGGTCCAGGTATTGCCATTGGATTTTTTTTTTTAATGGATATGGGAGGCTGGAGGTGGCGTGATACCATCCTTCCCCCCGAGAGGAGGTCAAAATGTGTATACAGTGGGGACGGAAAGTATTCAGACCCCCTTAAATTTTACACTCTTTGTTATATTGCAGCCATTTGCTAAAATCATTTAAGTTGATTTTCCTCATTAATGTACACACAGCACCCCATATTGTATACACAGCCCCCCATATTGTACACACAGCACCCCATTATTGTACACACAGCACCCCATATTGTACACACAGCACCTCATATTCTACACACAGCACCCCATATTATACACACAGCCCCCCATATTGTACACACAGCACCCCATATTGTACACACAGCCCCCCATATTGTACACACAGCACCCCATATTGTACACACAGCTCCCATATTGTACACACAGCACCCCATATTGTACACACAGCACCTCATATTGTACACACAGCCCCCCATATTGTACACACAGCCCCCCATATTGTACACACAGCACCCCATATTGTACACACAGCACCCCATATTGTACACACAGCACCCCATATTGTACACACAGCACCCCATATTGTACACACAGCTCCCCATATTGTACACACAGCACCCCATATTGTACACACAGCCCCCCATATTGTACACACATCACCCCATATTGTACACACAGCACCCCATATTGTACACACAGCACCCCATATTGTACACACAACACCTCATATTGTACACACAGCACCCCATATTGTACACACAGCGCCCCATATTGTACACACAGCACCCCATATTGTACACACAGCCCCCCATATTGTACACACAGCACCCCATATTGTACACACAGCACCCCATATTGTACACACAGCGCCCCATATTGTACACACAGCACCCCATATTGTACACACAGCACCCCATATTATACACACAGCACCCCATATTGTACACACAGCACCCCATATTGTACACACAGCACCTCATATTCTACACACAGCACCCCATATTGTACACACAGCGCCCCATATTGTACACACAGCACCCCATATTATACACACAGCACCCCATATTGTACACACAACACCCCATATTGTACACACAGCACCCCATATTGACAGAAAAACACAGAATTTTTGACATTTTTGCAGATTTATTAAAAAAGAAAAACTGAAATATCACATGCTCCTAAGTATTCAGACCCTTTGCTGTGACACTCATATATATAACTCAGGTGCTGTCCATTTCTTCTGATCATCCTTGAGATGGTTCTACACCTTCATTTGAGTCCAGCTGTGTTTGATTATACTGATTGGACTTGATTAGGAAAGCCACACACCTGTCTATATGAGACCTTACAGCTCACAGTGCATGTCAGAGCAAATGAGAATCATGAGGTCAAAGGAACTGCCTGAAGAGCTCAGAGACAGAATTGTGGCAAGGCACAGATCTGGCCAAGGTTACAAAAAAAAATTCTGCTGCACTTAAGGTTCCTAAGAGCACAGTGGCCTCCATAATCCTTAAATGGAAGACGTTTGGGACAACCAGAACCCTTCCTGGAGCTGGCCGTCCGGCCAAAGTGAGCTATCGCTGGAGAAGAGCCTTGGTGAGAGAGGTAAAGAAGAACCCAAAGATCACTGTGGCTAAGCTCCAGAGATGCAGTCGGGAGATTGGAGAAAGTTGTAGAAAGTCAACCATCACTGTAGCCCTCCACCAGTCGGGGCTTTATGGCAGAGTGGCCCGACGGAAGCCTCTCCTCAGTGCAAGACACATGAAAGCCGCATGGAGTTTGCTAAAAAACACCTGAAGGACTCCAAGATGGTGAGAAATAAGATTCTTTGGTCTGATGAGACCAAGATAGAACTTTTTGGCCTTAATTCTAAGCGGTATGTGTGGAGAAAACCAGGCACTGCTCATCACCTGTCCAATACAGTCCCAACAGTGAAGCATGGTGGTGGCAGCATCATGCTGTGGGGGGTGTTTTTCAGCTGCAGGGACAGGACGACTGGTTGCAATCGGGGGAAAGATGAATGCGGCCAAGTACAGGGATATCCTGGACGAAAACCTTCTCCAGAGTTCTCAGGACCTCAGAATGGGTCGAAGGTTTACCTTCCAACAAGACAATGACCCTAAGCACACAGCTAAAATAACGGAGCGGCTTCACAACAACTCCGTGACTGTTCTTGAATGGCCCAGCCAGAGCCCTGACTTAAACCCAATTGAGCATCTCTGGAGAGACCTAAAAATGGCCGTCCACCAACGTTTACCATCCAACCTGACAGAACTGGAGAGGATCTGCAAGGAGGAATGGCAGAGGATCCCCAAATCCAGGTGTGAAAAACTTGCTGCATCTTTCCCAAAAAGACTCATGGCTGTATTAGATCAAAAGGGGCTTCTACTAAATACTGAGCAAAGGGTCTGAATACTTAGGACCATGTGATATTTCAGTTTTTCTTTTTTAATAAATCTGCAAAAATGTCAACAATTCTGTGTTTTTCTGTCAATATGGGGTGCTGTGTGTACAATATGGGGTGCTGTGTGTACAATATGGGGTGCTGTATGTACAATATGGGGTGCTGTGTGTACAATATGGGGGGCTGTGTGTATAATATGGGGTGCTGTGTGTACAATATGGGGGGCTGTGTGTACAATATGGGGGGCTGTGTGTATAATATAGGGGGGCTGTGTGTACAATATGGGGTGCTGTGTGTACAATATGGGGGGCTGTGTGTACAATATGGGGGGCTGTGTGTACAATATGGGGTGTTGTGTGTACAATATGGGGTGCTGTGTGTACAATATGGGGGGCTGTGTGTACAATATGGGGTCCTGTGTGTACAATATGGGGGGCTGTGTGTACAATATGGGGTGCTGTGTGTACAATATGGGGTCCTGTGTGTACAATATGGGGGGCTGTGTGTACAATATGGGGTGTTGTGTGTACAATATGGGGTCCTGTGTGTACAATATGGGGTGTTGTGTGTACAATATGGGGTCCTGTGTGTACAATATGGGGGGCTGTGTGTATAATATGGGGTCCTGTGTGTACAATATGGGGTGTTGTGTGTACAATATGGGGTGTTGTGTGTACAATATGGGGTCCTGTGTGTACAATATGGGGGGCTGTGTGTACAATATGGGGGGCTGTGTGTACAATATGGGGTGTTGTGTATAATATGGGGTGCTGTGTGTACAATATGGGGTGTTGTGTGTACAATATGGGGTGCTGTGTGTACAATATGGGGGGCTGTGTGTATAATATGGGGTGCTGTGTGTACAATATGGGGTGCTGTGTGTACAATATGGGGGGCTGTGTGTACAATATGGGGTGTTGTGTGTACAATATGGGGTGCTGTGTGTACAATATGGGGGGCTGTGTGTACAATATGGGGTGCTGTGTGTACAATATGAGGTGCTGTGTGTACAATATGGGGTGCTGTGTGTACAATATGGGGTGTTGTGTGTACAATATGGGGTGCTGTGTGTACAATATGAGGTGATGTGTGTACAATATGAGGTGCTGTGTGTACAATATGGAGTGCTGTGTGTACAATATGGGGTGCTGTGTGTACAATATGGGGTGCTGTGTGTACAATATGGGGTGCTGTGTGTACAATATGGGGTGCTGTGTGTACAATATGGGGTGCTGTGTGTACAATATGGGGTGTTGTGTGTACAATATGGGGTGCTGTGTGTACAATATGGGGTGCTGTGTGTACAATATGGGGGGCTGTGTGTACAATATGGGGTGCTGTGTGTACATTAATGAGGAAAAAAATGAACTTAAATGATTTTAGCAAATGGTTGCAATATAACAAAGAGTGAAAAATTTAAGGGGGTCTGAATACTTTCCGTCCCCACTGTATATATATATATATATAATGTATAGAAGCTCAAAACACAAGTTACAATCTAATTGTACAATCTCCTTTAACCACTTGCCGCCCGCCCACCAACAATTGACGGCGGGGCGGCTCTCGTTCTGGGTGGATGTCATATGACGGCGTCCCAAAACGACCTCTCTCACGCGTCCCCTTGGGAACACGTCGATCGCGGCCGCGCCCTGCTGCTAGCACACGGCGCGACCCCGATCTGTGTAAAGAGCCGAGCCCGTGGCTCTTTAACCATGTGATCGGCTTTGTCCAATCACAGCCGGTCACATGTAAACACGGAGATGCTGATAATCGGCGCTCCTCGCCTCGCACTGACAGAGTGTGAGGAGAGGAGAGCCGATCAGCGGCATCTCCTCACAGGGGACAGCTCATGTAGGTTTGTAATCAGGGCACTAATCATCAGTGCCCTGATTACAATTAAGTGCCTACCAGGGCCAGCAATGATTGCCCACCACTGCCAGCAATCAGTGCCAACCAGTGCCCACAATTTCCACCAATCTATGCCCAATCTAAGTGATAGCAATCAGTGGCCATTAGTGATGCCAGTCAGTGCTGGCTATCAGTGTTGCCCACCACTGCTCATAACTGCTGCCCATCAGTGCTCATCAGTGCCGCCTATCTGTGCTCATCAGTGCCACCTCATCAGCCCCCATCAGTGAAAGAGGAAAATTACTTATTTACTAAATTTACTGACAGAAACTTAGAAAAACTATTTTTTTTTCAAAATTTTTGGTCTTTTTTTTTTTTGTGTGAGAAAGCTCTATTTGTGTGAAGAAAATGATAACAATTTCACATGGTTACAGTGTAGCATGACCGCGCAATTGTCATTCAAAGTGTGACAGCGCCGAAAGCTGAAAAAACGGCCTGGGCAGGGAGGGGGGTGACAGTGCCCGGCTTCCTGATATAAATTGATTGGATTGATTAGGTCCCCATATTACATGGTTTTGCTGAATCAATATTTGATTGTACAAAGATTACCGTATATGGCCAGAATGTAATGTGTGTGGAGACCCCCTAGGTCAGCCATATTCTGGAAGGCCAACAGAAGTTCTGCTGTCAGGTGCTTATGTTAGCTCCCCCCCCCGAGTTTGACAGGTTCACTTTAATTGGGAGTCCCATAAGGCGATCATCACACTGCAATGTTTTCAGTTCAGGTCACGGCGGGGTTAATTATCTGCTGCTGGAATACGAAGTCTGCGGCCGGGAACGGCGGCGCTCCCTGATGGATGAGTATGAAAGCTCATCTCTATACTGGCACCGCCGTCCGGGCAGACACACAAGGGCGGCATTATAAGCTGGTGGCAGGCACTGGCCCTCCGCACCAACCACAGCCGGCTGCACCGTGTTATTTACACTTCCCCATGTACAAACCGTTCCCCCAACGCACAGCCGGGGACAGGACCAGAAATAAACCCGATGACTAAAATCTTATTTAAATCTTCGTTTATTAAACTTCATTTCATCTCCGCAACACTACTAAGAAATTCGATGTGATATGGGATCCGTGGATAAGATATATATCTTCTTCACAATTCACCTCTGGCTGACACCCCCCCCCCTTTTTTTTTTCTTCTTTTCTTCCTTTTCCTCACTCCTCTCTTTAATATTTACTGTCTATCAGATATTCATAGAGATACAAGATGACTTGATAATACATATAATTCCATGTTGTTGATACTTAAGGGCACAAGGGAACCCCCCCCCCTTTTTTTTTTTCTTTTTTTTTCTTCTCCCCCATTTCCCTTCCCTATCCCCCTTATTTGGTTCCTACGCTATACCTTTTCCCCGTGCTATCACCATTCCCAGTAGTACAGGTCTAAGTGGCTCGTTGCGATTCTATATAACTAGTCCCTAAAGAATTATGTTGGCCATACACTATTCAAAAAAAATCGGCCGAACCCATTTTCGAAAAACTAACGTTCGGCCGCGACCGCAAACGATTGTGCCATCATGTAATGACCAATAAATCGTTCAGTGAACATAAATAAATATTTTTTTTTGTTCGTTTTTTTTTCTTTTCACATATACCTAGTGCAGACAGTTCGGACGGGAAACACATTAACCTTTCAATTTATCGTTCGTTCGGCAAAAAAAATTTCCAACCTTGTCCTTAGTTTTTTCGGCTCAAAAACGTCCCCAACGATTAGCGATTTTGTGCCCATTAACTGGCCGAAAAAACGAACGAACGGTCTAAATGATCGATTTTCGGCCGATTTTTCGTATAGTGTATGGTAAGCATTAGAAACATATTTCATGACCTGGCCACTAAACGAATTATATCCTTCTATGTTAGTACATCTTGTCAACCTCACCAATATTTCCACCAAATATACTGTATTTATTGGCGTATAACACTCACTTTTTTACCATGAAAATCGGGTGCAAATATCGTGTGCGTGTTATACACCAATACTTCAATTTTAGCTACAAGGAGGGGGGGGCAGGACGAGCACCATCAGATTACATACAGTGAGAATCTCCTGTTTACTTGGCGGCCTCTGTAATAGAAAGTCCCGTCTCCTGGGCCGCCATTGGACCACTGTTCTGTCTATCATAGGAGATTCTCTTTGTATGTAATCTGTCGGCGCTCGTCCCGCCCCCCCTCCCTGTCCCCTCTGGGCTGCAGGTGGACGTCAATCAGGCTGCACTGATGGTAATGGTGAGGCTGCTGCAATGAAGGCAATCGTGAGGCTGTATTGATGTGGATTGATGAGGCTGCAGATGAGCACTGACCCTTATTTTGATCCAAAGTTCCTTATTTAAAATTTTATTTTTTTCCCTGAAACTTCCCTCTTAAAATGAATGTGCGTGTTATACGCCTGTGCGTGTTATATGCCGATAAATACGGTATTTTATTTCTCAGCTTAACGTTTTGAGGCGTCGTATTTTGACATATCCTGATGGAAAGACATTCGGATGCTTATGCTTCATTTCCCATCTCTAAGTTGTATTGTTTATTAAATGTTCTTTCTATGACATTGTTATTTAAATAATATAAAAAAAAAATATTGAACGTTAAACTTCATTTCATTTCAAACATCATTTTTATATTTTTTAAACCTGCAGCTTTTATTGAAATGATCCCTGGTGATCCTGCCATAGGGTGACAACAGTCCGTCTCTGTCTCCTGATTGGGGCTCCTGCGTTGTCACCCTGTCACGGGGGCTTCCCAAAAAACGTTTTCATCACGCATTTCACAGGCATGGTCCACCATCAGGAAACCCGCCCTGAGAAATGCAGTGCAGCTACCGCTGGAGTGTATGTAGGGTTTATACCCTGTTTCCTCGAAAATAAGACCTAGTGTGATTGTCGGTGATGGCTGCAATATAAGCCCTACCCCCCAAAATAAGCCCTACCCTGTTTCTCTGAAAATAAGCCCTACTCTGAAAATAAGACCTACAAGGACTTTAACTAGGGCTTATTTGGGGGGGTAGGGCTTATATTGCAGCCACCACCGACAATCATGCTAGGTCTTATTTTCGGGGAAACATGGTATCTACTTTTAAGATGTCCTAGTATAGAAACTTCAGAAAGAGACAGCCAGGCGACCAACATTTTCAGAAGAAGCTTCTATATGGCAACCTACGTTTCTCTCAGTACAGCAACCATTAAGGGACCATTCGCACCGAAGCATTCCAATGTGTTGCATTAATGCACAAGCGCTAACATGCACCAAGGCATGCGTTATTGCGAGCTGCCTTAGGGAAGCCTATTCCTTATAAATGAGAGGTCGGTGTCACTTATGGAGGGCAAGCAGCAGTCACCTACAGTGCCTTGAAAAAGTATTCATACCCCTTGAAATTTTCCATATTTTGTCATGTTACAACCGAAAACATAAATGTATTTTATTGGGATTTTATGTGATAGACCAACACAAAGTGGCTCATAATTGTGAAAAGGAAGGAAAATGATAAATGGTTTTCAACGTTTGTTTACAGTGAAAAGTGTGTGTGTGTGGGGGGGGGGCATTTATATTCAGCCCCCTTTACTCTGATACCCCTAACTAAAATCTAGTGGAACCAATTGCCTTCAGAAGTCACCTACTTAGTAAATAGAGTCCTCCTGTGTGTAATTTAATCTCAGTATAAATACAGCTGTTCTGTAAAGCCCTCAGAGGTTTGTTAGAAAACATTAGTAAACAAACAGCATCATGAAGGCCAAGGAACACACCAGACAGGTCAGGGATAAAGTTGTGGAGAAGTATAATGCAGGGTTAGGTCATAAAAACATATCCCAAGCTCTGAACATCTCACGGAGCTCTGTTCAATCCATCATCAGAAAATGGAAAGAGTATGGCACAACTGCAAACCTACCAAGACATGGCCGTCCACCTAAACTGACCGGCCAGGCAAGGAGAGCATTCATCAGAGAAGAGCCAAGAGGTCCATGGTAACTCTGGAGGAGCTGCAGAGATCCACAGCTCAGGTGGGAGAATCTGTCCACAGGACAACTATTAGTCGTGTTCTCCACAAATCTGCCCTTTATGGAAGAGTGACAAGAAGAAAGACATTGGTGAAAGAAAGTCATAAGAAGTCCTGTTTGTAGTTTGTGAGAAGCCATGTGGAGGACACAGCAAACATGTGGAAGAAGGTGATCTGGTCAGAGGAGACCAAAATTCAACTTTTTGGCCTAAAAGCAAAACTCTATGTGTGGGGAAAACTAACACTACACATCACCCTCAGAGCCATCTTTAGCGCAGGGCAAACGGGGCACTTGCCCTGGGCCCAATCTTTGTTGGGGGGCCCGCGCTAGCCGTGAAGTGGGGCCCCGATGACAGCTTTGCAGAGCGCACAGAGGACACGGGAGGATGTATTCCTCGTTAGCCAGCTGAGAGGGGGCGGGGCCGGGAGCTCCACTGACGCTCTGACCCCGCCCACGTGCAGCCTGTGTACTCGGAAAAGAGCTTCTGTAGTGAGAACCAGTGATCAGAGTGCGAGTGTCAGTGGAGCTTCCGGCCCCGCCCCCTCTATACTGGCTGGTGAATACAGAGGTCCGGGGGTGGGGCCGGGAGCTCCAATGACACTCCCACTCCGATCACTGGCTCTCACTACATGCGCTCTATTCCCAGTACACAGGCTGCACGTGGGTCAGTGTAGCTCCCGGCCCTGCCCCTCTCAGCTGGCTAGCGTGGAATACATCCTCCCGTGTCCTCTGTGCGCTCTGCAAAGCTGTCATCGGGGCGACAGTTCACAGGTGACGTGGGCCCACCCAACAAAGCATCAGTGGAGCTCCCAGCTGCTTTAGTGAGAGCAGAGAGTGGAAGCCCCGCCCACAGTCCTGAATGTATGTAGTGAGTTTGGCTGGCCAGGTATGTCCTTACACCCATAAAATGCCTGACTGTTTAAACCCTGAGCTGTGTTATTTAACTGTAAAGCTGTGCATTGCTGAAAGTTCTCTGACCATCCCCTGTATATTGTCTGCAGTCTCTGATTGTCTCCTGCAGTATGTCCGCAGTCTCTGATTGTCTCCTGCAGTATGTCCGCAGTCTCTGGTAATCTCCTGCAGTATGTCCGCAGTCTCTGATTGTCTCCTGCAGTATGTCCGCAGTCTCTGATTGTCTTCTGCAGTATGTCCGCAGTCTCTGGTAATCTCCTGCAGTATGTCCGCAGTCTCTGATTGTCTCCTGCAGTATGTCCGCAGCCTCTGATTGTCTCCTGCAGTATGTCCGCAGTCTCTGATTGTCTCCTGCAGTATGTACACAGTCTCTGGTAATCTCCTGCAGTATGTCCGCTGTCTCTGAGTGTCTCCTGCAGTATGTCCGCAGTCTCTGATTGTCTCCTGCAGTATGTCCGCAGTCTCTGATTGTCTCCTGCAGTATGTCCGCAGTATCTGATTGTCTCCTGCAGTATGTCCGCAGTCTCTGGTAATCTCCTGCAGTATGTCCGCAGTCTCTGATTGTCTCCTGCAGTATGTCTGCAGTCTCTGATTGTCTCCTGCAGTATGTCCGCAGTCTCTGATTGTCTCCTGCAGTATGTCCGCAGTCTCTGATTGTCTCCTGCAGTATGTCCGCAGTCTCTGATTGTCTCCTGCAGTATGTCCGCAGTCTCTGAACCTCTCCTTAGAATGGCCCAGTCACAGTCCAGACCTAAATCCCATTGAGAATCTGTGACAAGACTTGAAAATTGCTGTTCACAGACGCTCTCCATCCAATCTGACAGAGCTTGAGATATTTTACAAAGAAGAATGGGCAAAAATGTCCCTCTCTAGATGTGCAAAGCCAGTAGAGACATCCCCAAAAAGACTTGCAGCTGTAATTGCAGAGAAAGGGGGTTCTACATAGTATTGACTTGGGGGGCGCCATACAAATGCCCCTCACACTTTTCGGTTCTGAAGGCAATTAGTTCCACTAGATTTTAGCTAGGGCTATCAGAGTAAAGGGGGCTCCATACAAATGCACACTCCTCACATATTTATTTGTAAAAAATTTGGAAAACCATTTATCATTTTCCTTCCACTTCACAATTATGTGACACTTTGTGTTGGTCTTTCACATAAAATCCCAATAAAACACATTTACATTTTTGGTTGTAACATGACAAAATGTGGAAAATGTCAAGGGGTATGAATACTTTTCCAAGGCATTGTATAAAGAACATTATTAGGAGAAGTCACTGTCACCGATGGAGGGCAGGTGGCAGTCACTTTTAAAGAACATTATAAGGAGGAGTCACCGATGGAGGGCAGGCAGCAGTCACTTGTAAAGAACATTATTAGGAGGAGTCACCGATGGAGGGCAGGCAGCAGTCACTTGTAAAGAACTTTATTAGGAGGAGTCACCGATGGAGGGCAGGCGGCAGTCACTTATAAAGAACATTATTAGGAGGAGTCAACGATGGAGGGCAGACGGCAGTCACTTGTAAAGAACATTATTAGGAGGAGTCACCGATGGAGGGCAGGCAGCAGTCACTTGTAAAGAACTTTATTAGGAGGAGTCACCGATGGAGGGCAGGCGGCAGTCACTTATAAAGAACATTATTAGGAGGAGTCACCGATGGAGGGCAGGTGGTAGTCACTTATAAAGAACATTATTAGGAGTCACCGATGGAGGGCAGGTGGCAGTCACTTATAAAGAACATTATTAGGAGGAGTCACCGATGGAGGGCAGACGGCAGTCACTTGTAAAGAACATTATTAGGAGGAGTCACCGATGGAGGGCAGACGGCAGTCACTTGTAAAGAACATTATTAGGAGGAGTCACCGATGGAGGGCAGGCGGCAGTCACTTATAAAGAACATTATTAGGAGTCACCGATGGAGGGCAGGCGGCAGTCACTTATAAAGAACATTATTAGGAGGAGTCACCGATGGAGAGCAGGTGGCAGTCACTTATAAAGAACATTATTAGGAGTCACCGATGGAGGGCAGGCGGCAGTCACTTATAAAGAACATTATTAGGAGGAGTCACCGATGGAGAGCAGGCAGCAGTCACTTGTAAAGAACATTATTAGGAGGAGTCACCGATGGAGGGCAGGTGGTAGTCACTTATAAAGAACATTATTAGGAGGAGTCAACGATGGAGGGCAGGTGGTAGTCACTTATAAAGAACATTATTAGGAGTCACCGATGGAGGGCAGGTGGCAGTCACTTATAAAGAACATTATTAGGAGGAGTCAATGATGGAGGGCAGGTGGCAGTCACTTATAAAGAACATTATTAGGAGGAGTCAACGATGGAGGGCAGGTGGCAGTCACTTATAAAGAACATTATTAGGAGGAGTCAACGATGGAGGGCAGGTGGTAGTCACTTATAAAGAACATTATTAGGAGAAGTCAACGATGGAGGGCAGGTGGTAGTCACTTATAAAGAACATTATTAGGAGTCACCGATGGAGGGCAGGTGGCAGTCACTTATAAAGAACATTATTAGGAGTCACCGATGGAGGGCAGGTGGCAGTCACTTATAAAGAACATTATTAGGAGTCACCAATGGAGGGCAGGTGTCAGTCACTTATAAAGAACATTATTAAGTGTCACCAATGGAGGGCAGGTGGCAGTCACTTATAAAGAACATTATTAGGAGGAGTCAACGATGGAGGGCAGGTGGCAGTCACTTATAAAGAACATTATTAGGAGTCACCGATGGAGGGCAGGTGGCAGTCACTTATAAAGAGCATTATTAGGAGTCACCGATGGAGGGCAGGCGGCAGTCACTTATAAAGAACATTATAAGGAGGAGTCACCGATGGAGGGCAGGCGGCAGTCACTTATAAAGAACATTATTAGGAGGAGTCACCGATGGAGGGCAGGCGGCAGTCACTTATAAAGAGCATTATTAGGAGGAGTCACCGATGGAGGGCAGGTGGCAGTCACTTATAAAGAACATTATTAGGAGGGGTCACTGTCACCGATGGAGGGCAGGCAGCAGTCACTTGTAAAGAACATTATTAGGAGTCACCGATGAGGGGCAGGTGGCAGTCACTTGTAAAGAACATTATTAGGAGTCACCGATAGGGGGCAGGTGGCAGTCACTTGTAAAGCACATTATTAGGAGTCACCGATGAGGGGTAGGTGGCAGTCAGTTATAAAGAACATTATTAGGAGTCACCAATGGAGGGCAGGTGGCAGTCATTTATAAAGAACATTATTAAGAGGAGTCACCGATTGAGGGCAAGCGGCAGTCACTTATAAAGAGCATTATTAGGAGGAGTCAACGATGGAGGGCAGGTGGTAGTCACTTATAAAGAACATTATTAGGAGGAGTCACCGATGGAGGGCAGGTGGCAGTCACTTATAAAGAACATTATTAGGAGGAGTCAACGATGGAGGGCAGGTGGTAGTCACTTATAAGGAACATTATTAGGAGGAGTCAACGATGGAGGGCAGGTGGTAGTCACTTATAAAGAACATTATTAGGAGTCACCGATGGAGGGCAGGTGGCAGTCACTTATAAAGAACATTATTAGGAGTCACCAATGGAGGGCAGGTGGCAGTCACTTATAAAGAACATTATTAGGAGGAGTCAACGATGGAGGGCAGGTGGCAGTCACTTATAAAGAACATTATTAGGAGTCACCGATGGAGGGCAGGTGGCAGTCACTTATAAAGAACATTATAAGGAGGAGTCACTGATGGAGGGCAGGCGGCAGTCACTTATAAAGAACATTATTAGGAGGAGTCACTGATGGAGGGCAGGCGGCAGTCACTTATAAAGAGCATTATTAGGAGGAGTCACCGATGGAGGGCAGGTGGCAGTCACTTATAAAGAACATTATTAGGAGGGGTCACTGTCACCGATGGAGGGCAGGCAGCAGTCACTTGTAAAGAACATTATTAGGAGTCACCGATGAGGGGCAGGTGGCAGTCACTTGTAAAGAACATTATTAGGAGTCACCGATAGGGGGCAGGCGGCAGTCACTTATAAAGAACATTATTAGGAGGAGTCACTGATGGAGGGCAGGCGGCAGTCACTTATAAAGAGCATTATTAGGAGGAGTCACCGATGGAGGGCAGGTGGCAGTCACTTATAAAGAACATTATTAGGAGGGGTCACTGTCACCGATGGAGGGCAGGCAGCAGTCACTTGTAAAGAACATTATTAGGAGTCACCGATGAGGGGCAGGTGGCAGTCACTTGTAAAGAACATTATTAGGAGTCACCGATAGGGGGCAGGTGGCAGTCACTTGTAAAGAACATTATTAGGAGTCACCGATGAGGGGTAGGTGGCAGTCACTTATAAAGAACATTATTAGGAGTCACCAATGGAGGGCAGGTGGCAGTCATTTATAAAGAACATTATTAAGAGGAGTCACCGATGGAGGGCAAGCGGCAGTCACTTATAAAGAGCATTATTAGGAGGGGTCACTGTCACTGATGAAGGGCAGGCAGCAGTCACTTGTAAAGAACATTATTAGGAGTCACCGATGGGGGGCAGGTGGCAGTCACTTATACAGAACATTATTAGGAGTCACCGATGGAGGGCAGGCGGCAGTCACTTATAAAGAACATTATTAGGAGTCACCGATGGAGGGCAGGTGGCAGTCACTTATAAAGAGCATTATTAGGAGGAGTCACCGATGGAGGGCAGGCGGCAGTCACTTCTATACTCGACAGTTCTCTGGACTCTACGTGATCCAAGTAAGATGAAGGCAGTTGACTTACCACCAGCTCGGAGAATCGGGCGTTGAGCTCATCGGCAGATGGCATGGGCCCCGCAAACTCCACAAACTGAAGCGGGTTGTTGTCCTTGAGGTTGATTTCGGGGTGTTCGCTGCCCCCAAAACAGCAGAGGAATCCCAGAGCATGACGATTCCTTTTGCGGGGAGCCATGGTCATCCTGTACACCGCTATCTGCTGATCATCATCTACAGGAAGATGGAAAGTGACACAACGTTAGTTCATCCAAGAGCAAAAATCTGAGCTTTGTGAGTCACAACGCTGTCATAAGAAACAATACAAACCCGGCATTCCATTAGAAGTGACATTCCCTCATCAGAGGTGGAACTTCCAGCGCAATAAACATGAAGGTAAAGCCAAGGACTCCATATCCCGTACAACAGACCATCTGTAATGTCAGCTTAACCCCTTGTCTACCCCGGGCAATTTTTATTTTTTATTTTTATTAATTTTTTTGCACACGTTAAAAATCTGCAATTTTTCCCTGAAATGACTGGAACCCCAAAAGTATATATTTAATGAAAGCCAAGACCCCGGAGAATAAAATGGCGGCAGTTACAATTTTTCAGGTCATACTTGCACAATTTTTTACCAAACTCATATTTTCAGGACAAAATACACTAAAATGGATTTTAGTACAAACAAACAAAATATTCTACCCAACTTTTTGGTAAAATATAAAAAGATTGGGCTGTGTCAAGTAAATAGATACCAAACATGTCAAGCCTTAAAATCAAGCACACCTGTGAAGTTGCAGAGAACGTTGGTACCCAAAATTCTCCATAGGCGACACTTTAAAAAGCCTTCACAGGTTATCAGTTTAGAGCTGACTGTGAATTTTGTCTCTCACATTATTGCTCTCACTTTGACGTTCGCAACCATACCTGACATTTGTGGCACACATGCTCACCATACCAAGGCCGGGACAAGGGGTGGGCGGCTGCTCTGGGCACTGTGGTATCATGTGAGGTGGGGGTCGCCACATAGAGATTGGGGAGGGGGGATTTGTGTGGTAAGGGGTAACTTGGGGGACGGACAGCATGGGGTAAGTATTGTTCTAATAGGGGAAATTGGGGAGGGGGGGTGCCAAGAGTGGTGATTTCGGGTGATTTGTGTTGGGAGGGGGAGATGGGGAGGAAGAAGACTTGTGTTAGGAGGGGGAATTTGCGTTGGGATCTAGGATTTGAAATGAGGGTGGAGGGGGGGAGTAGATGTGTACTAGGAGGGGAAATTTTAGGGGTAGAGGTATTGTGCAAGGAGGGGTGAATTTTTTTTTTGGGGGGGGGGGGCATTCAATCTGGGGGAATTTGGGGGATGGTGGGGCAAAGATTTGTGCTTAGAGGGGGGATTTCAGCAGGGGGGTGGATTTGTACTGGGAGGAGGGGGTATTCGTGCTTAGGGAGTAAGCATGCAGATTCTGTGTTTTTGTGGGGGGGGGGGGTGGGGGGGGGATTTGTGCTGGCACATAATGTTCATGCAGCTGGATTTCAGCGGGGGGGTGGATTTGTCCTGGGAGGAGGGGGAATTTATGCTTAGGGGGGTAAGCATGCAGATTAGTGCTCAGTGTCGACCTTGTCCCGACACTGCGCTTTTTATATAGGGTGTGCATGGGGGGGAGGGGGGGGGGGGGTTAAAAATGTTTTATTTATTTTTATTATTTATCATTTTTGTTTTACAATTTGTACATTTATTTAAATGTATTTTACTGCTATTATAGGGAGGCTAACAAGCCCTCTATGTGATCACATGGACAGGTGACAGATACTCTTTATAGAGATTTATATATTTATTCCTCAATTCATAGTATACGGTATGTATATATTTTTTATATGTATATTTCTTTGATCAGCATGAACTAAGGGCCGTTAGGAATCTAGGATAGTAGAAGGGAGGTGAAGCGTTGCATGGCGTGACACGGCGCTCGGCGGGGAGTCGCTGTAGAAGACGAACGATGGCAGCGATGATGGCTCAGCGAACGCTCAGAATTGCCTTCATTCCATTTCACTGTCTGATCAGATGACCCGTCTTCATGTGATCTCCATCACAGCGATTACAGCACAGCTCAGCGACTAAATCTTTGTATCCAATGACTGCACAGAACAGCGACTGATACTTTGTATCCAATTTTGTATCCAGACGAGTCCCTCTTCCAATATCGTCTGATACTAATATTTAAATCATCCACCAATATCAATCATCAATAATAATCGATAATCATCAATATTCACCCCAGAGCCACAATTCATCCCTCTGTGATAGACAGGGCTGGTGCGAGGATTTTCTTTTTCACAATAAAGTTTTTATTGAAGCGATCGTTTTCCCTTCAGTGCCTCAGACATGTTTCAGAGGTTGCATCTCCGCAGGTTCATTCTCACACATCAATGCAGCCTCACCAGCGCCCATCAATGCAGCCTCACAAGTGCCCATCAATACAGCCTCACCAGCCACCATCAATGCAGCCTCACAGGTGCCCATCGATACAGCCTCACCAACACCCATGTATGTAGCCTACCAGTGCCCATCAATACAGCCTCACCAGTGCCCATCAATACAGCCTCACCAGTGCCCATCAATACAGCCTCACCAGTGCCCATCAATACAGCCTCACCAGCGCCCATCAATACAGCCTCACCAGTGCCCATCAATACAGCCTCACCAGCACCCATGTATGTAGCCTACCAGTGCCCATCAATACAGCCTCACCAGTGCCCATCAATACAGCCTCACCAGAGCCCATCAATACAGCCTCACCAGCGCCCATCGATACAGCCTCACCAGCACCCATGAATGCAGCCTACCAGTGCCCTTCAATACAGCCTCACCAGTGCCCATCAATACAGCCTCACCAGTGCCCATCAATGCAGCCTCACCAGTGCCCATCAATACAGCCTCACCAGAGCCCATCAATACAGCCTCAACAGTGCCCATCAATACAGCCTCAACAGTGCCCATCAATACAGCCTCACCAGTGCCCATCAATACAGCCTCACCAGTGCCCATCAATACAGCCTCACCAGTGCCCATCAATGCAGCCTCACCAGTGCCCATCAATACAGCCTCACCAGAGCCCATCAATACAGCCTCAACAGTGCCCATCAATACAGCCTACCAGTGCCCATCAATACAGCCTCACCAGTGCCCATCAATGCAGCCTCACCAGCACCCATCAATGCAGCCTACCAGTGCCCATCAATACAGCCTCACCAGCGCCCATCAATACAGCCTCAACAGTGCCCATCAATACAGCCTACCAGTACCCATCAATACAGCCTCACCAGTGCCCATCAATGCAGCCTCACCAGCACCCATCAATGCAGCCTACCAGTGCCCATCAATACAGCCTCACCAGTGCCCATCAATACAGCCTCACCAGGGCCCATCAATGCAGCCTCACCAGCGCCCATCAATGCAGCCTCACCAGCGCCCATCAATACAGCCTCACCAGTGCCCATCAATGCAGCCTCACTAGCGCATATGAATACAGCCTCACCAGCGCCCATCAATGCAGCCTCACCAGTGCCCATCAATGCAGCCTCACCAGCGCCCATCAATACAGCCTCACCAGTGCCCATCAATGCAGCCTCACTAGCGCATATGAATACAGCCTCACCAGCGCCCATCATTGCAGCCTCACCAGCGCCAATCAATGCAGCCTCACCAGCGCCCATCAATACAGCCTCACCAGTGCCCATCAATGCAGCCTCACTAGCGCATATGAATACAGCCTCACCAGCGCCCATCATTGCAGCCTCACCAGTGCCCATCAATGCAGCCTCACCAGCGCCCATCAATACAGCCTCACCAGTGCCCATCAATGCAGCCTCACTAGCGCATATGAATACAGCCTCACCAGCGCCCATCAATGCAGCCTCACCAGCGTCCATCAATGCAGCCTCACCAGCGCCCATCAATGCAGCCTCACCAGCGCCCATCAATACAGCCTCAAAGTTCTGCGAGGTTTTTTTTTGTGAAGCAAGTGAGGCTGGAGGCTCTAAATGGCTTCAAAAAAAGGGTGGGCTCTGCGCCCCCCGAGCCCACCTACTTGTGATATTATCGAATGTTGACTCGCTATTGTCTTCCTGCTTCTCCTCCTGGACAATCAGGACAGGAAGCGGGTCCAAAGACCGGATTGGCCGTGAGGAGAAGCTGCCCGTGACCTGGATGGGGTAAATTCCGGGCTGGCGGGCTTGCGAGGGGACGGGTAGGGGGGTTTGTTTGCCACCCCCTCCAAAAAAGAAAAAATGGAGCATCAGCCGCCACTGAACAGGAAGAGAGGGAAAATCTTCCAATGGGGTGGCAACCATGGATTCATTCACTTTGGAGGGATTTCCTCTCACTTTCTTTTGCGGCTATAGGACAGGAAGTGAAAGGAAATCTCCCCAATGGGACACAGATGGCAAAAAAAAATAAAAACCCCAACAGGGGTTACAACCCTCCCTAGATCTGTCCAAAAAAAAAAAAGCTTTGCCTTTAGTTACACTTTAATAACAAAAATGTGCATATTGAATGGTTCACATAGAGAAGTGTGTTATATAAATGAGCAGACTGAGCAAACAAGTGAGTGCTGAGTAGAGAACGATCGTCCTTCAGTACGTAGGACACAGACAGGTTGCTATGGGTTGGCGCTCATTACTCCTCGCACTGTTTACTGAACAAATAGGATTGAAATAAAACTCATTTTTATTATGCAGCCGACCGAACACCGACCCAAGGAAAGTCTTTTCAATCAGCGATCCTTTCCCAGGGCCCGGCGTAACACTCGCTTGTTTTCCGGTAAAATCAGAAGAAACTGCTAAAATGGTGTCACATCACTACAGGACAGAGAGCGCCATTTATACTCCGAACAGCGACCCGTGGGCCGGGCGTGGCCCTTTATCCACCCCTAGGGCACTATTCCTCCCACTGACACCAATGATGGGGCACTATTCCTCCCACTGACACCAATAATGGGGCACTATTCCTCCCACTGATACCAATGATGGGGCACTATTCCTCTTATTGATACCAATGATGGGGCACTATTCCTCTTATTGATACCAATGATGGGGCACTATTCCTCCCACTAATACCAATGATGGGGCACTATTCCTCTTATTGATACCAATGATGGGGCACTATTCCTCTTATTGATACCAATGATGGGGCACTATTCCTCACACTAATACCAATGATGGGGCACTATTCCTCTTATTGATACCAATGATGGGGCACTATTCCTCACACTGACACCAATGATGGGGCACTATTCCTCTTATTGATACCAATGATGGGGCACTATTCCTCACACTGATACCAATGATGGGGCACTATTCCTCCCACTGACACCAATGATGGGGCACTATTCCTCACACTGATACCAATGATGGGGCACTATTCCTCCCACTGACACCAATGATGGGGCACTATTCCTTCCACTGATACCAATGATGGGGCACTATTCCTCCTACTGACACCAATGATGGGGCACTATTCCGCCCACTGATACCAATGATGGGGCACTATTCCTCCCACTGATACCAATGATGGGGCACTATTCCTTCCACTGACACCAATGATGGGGCACTATTCCTCCCACTGACACCAATGATGGGGCACTATTCCTCCCACTGACACTAATGATGGGGCACAGATCATGCTTGATTAGCTGCCTGCATCCCTAGCCACAGTAGCCGTGGAATGACAGCTGTGAACCCAAAATGGACTACAATCTTGTCACTTCCAGGTTGATATATGGCGGAGGAGATCGGGGGCAACAGATGTTTCCTGAGCTCCTCCAGTTTTCTATCCTGACTACATCCTCCATGGTCCCAGGCTTCCCAGAGGAATGCAGCAATGGTTCCCCTCTATGCATTGTGGTGCACTGAAATGCAGATTACTGTGCATTAAGGTGCTACTCCTAATAAATGACCCCTCAGCGCACCACATTTCCCGCCATGCGTCAGCGCGCTGCACGCAAATAAGGAGTGGGGTTGGGAAGTGCAGCGCACAGGACGGGGTGACATTTCCCCAGCTGCTCTCAGATTCATGGCTGACATTTCCAGAGCCTCTTAAAGGGCGGTTTAGCATAAAGATTCCATTCCATTCCTCACATACTCCGGGAACAGAGGAGCTTGTGAACTCCTCGCCAACTCCGCCCACAACTGGAAACTCCGACCAATGAGGGCTCAGTCTGCCGGCGTGTCCTCTGGAGAGTCCCCAGAGCTGAGATTAGAGAATCACAGAGAGACCAGAGCTCTCCACACGTCTCAGTACGAGGGGGCTTCAAAAAGTTCTCCGCATTTATATATATATATATAGACAAGACATTGTGCTGCCTGGGCCCAGGATCAAAATGCTTAGATTCCCCCTTATATCAGAGTCCCTCCCTTACATCAGAGTCCCTCCCTTACATCAGAGTCCCTCCCTTACATCAGAGTTACCATTAGAGTCAGACCTTATAGCAGGGTTCCCATCAGAGTCCCTCCCTTACATTAGAGTCACTAATAGAGTCCCCCCTTACAACAGAATCCCCATTAGAGTCCCCCTTACACTAGGGTCACCATTATAGTCCCCCCTTATATCAGAGTCACTATTAGAGTCCCCACTTACATCAGGTTCCCCATTAGATTCCCTTCTTTACACCAAAGTCATTATTAAAGCCCCCCCTTACATCAGAGTCCCCATCATTTTCTCCACTTACATCAGGTTCCCCATTAGAGTCCCTCCCTTACATCAGAGTCACCATTAGAGCCCCCCCCCCCTTTTACATCAGGGTCCCCATCATAGTTCCTCCCTTACATCAGGAACCCCATTAAAGCCCCCCTTTCTTCAGAGTCTCAATCAGAGTCCCCATCAAAGTTCCTACTTACAGCAGGGTCCCCATCAAACTCCCCCTTACCTCAGGTTCCCCACCAGAGTCCTCCTTAAATCAGAGTCCTCCCTTACATCAGGGTCCCCATCAGAGTCCCCCCCCCCCCTTACATTAGAGTCCCCATCAGAGTCTCCTTTACATCCGAGCCCCTCCCTCAGTCACCATTAAAGTCCCCTCTTACATCAGGATTCTTATCAAAGCCCCCCTTAAAATGTAATCCCCATTAGAGTCCCCCCTTACATCAGAGTCCCTATCAAAGTCCCCCCTTATATCAGAGTCACTATCAGAGTCCCCACTTACATCAGGGTCCCCATTGGATTCCCTTCTTTACATCAAAGTCATTATTAAAGTCCCCCCTTACATCAGAGTCACCATTAGAGCCTCCCCCCTTTTACATCAGGAAACCCATCAAAGCCCCCCTTTCTTGAGAGTCTCAATCAGAGTCCCCATCAAACTCCCCCTTACATAAGGTTCCCCATCAGAGTCCTCCTTACATCAAAGTCCCCCCCTTACATTAGAGTCCCATTAGAGTCTCCTTTACATCACAACCTCTCCCTTACATTAGAGTCACAATTAAAGTCCCCTCTTACATCAGAGTCCCTATCAAAGCCCCCCCTTATATCAGGGTCCCCATCAGAGTCCCCCCCCCTTACATTAGAGTCCCTATCAGAGTCTCCTTTACGTCGCATGTGTGGACGAATGTTCTGCTCTCGTTAGACACGTGGATGTTAATGGCGCCCCAAACGCATCGAACAATATATCATATATCATATAACAATATGGGGACCCTTATATCAGGGTCCCCATCAGAGTCCCCCCCCTTACATTAGAGTCCCTATCAGAGTCTCCTTTACGTCGCAGCCCCTCTCTTACAATTCAAGTCACCATTAAAGTCCCCCTTACAACAGAATCCCCATTAGGGTCCCCCCCTTATATCAAAGTCCCCCCTTATATCAGGATCCCCATGAGACTCCCACTTATATCAGGGTCACCATTAGAGTCCCCCCCCCCTTTATATCACAAGTGGAGACCACAGGCAGCCTCTGGTGACCCTAATTCTCAATCAGTGCGCAGTGAAGATACGTCGCTGATCGATCCTACAGTATCTGGGGATGGATAAATAAGCTTTTATTTCCACATCAAGCTCCAGATCCCGGATCACGCCAGATCACGGTGTGGGAAAGGCGCATTCTCATGTGTGGACGAATGTTCTGCTCTCGTTAGACACGTGGATGTTAATGGCGCCCCAAACGCATCGAACAAACGCAGAACATTTGCAGCCAGCAAACCGTTCAGTGCTGCAGTACCACGCGGTTTGGTGTTTGGCGTGATTATTAAAAGTCGCACCTGCCCTACTTATTGTGCGTTTGGAAGCTAACAATGCACCAAACCCATCCGTAGGCTCTACGAATCCTTTGGAAAGCAGGCGCTGCCCGTCTCAGACGCGTTTCACCAAATAACCGTGAAAGGAACGATTACATATTTGCTACAACAATGGATATCAACGGATGTGAAACAACAAAACCTCGAATTGCAGCGATCACACAACCAGCGGGACGCCGCGCACCACACGGACACAACCAGCGGGACGCCGCGCACCACACGGACACAACCAGCGGGACGCCGCGCACCACACAACCAGCGGGACGCCGCGCACCACACGGACACAACCAGCGGGACGCCGCGCACCACACGGACACAACCAGCGGGACACCACGCACCACACGGACACAACCAGCGGGACGCCGCGCACCACACGGACACAACCAGCGGGACGCCGCGCACCACACGGACACAACCAGCGGGACACCACGCACCACACGGACACAACCAGCGGGACGCCGCGCACCACACGGACACAACCAGCGGGACGCCGCGCACCACACGGACACAACCAGCACGACGCCGCGCACCACACGGACACAACCAGCGGGACGCCGCGCACCACACGGACACAACCAGCGGGACGACGCGCACCACACGGACACAACCAGCGGGACGCCGCGCACCACACGGACACAACCAGCGGGACGCCGCGCACCACACGGACACAACCAGCGGGACACCGCGCATCACACGGACACAACCAGCGGGACGACGTGCACCACACGGACACAACCAGCGGGACGCCGCGCACCACACAGACACAACCAGCGGGACGCCGCGCCCCACACGGACACAACCAGCGGGACGCCGCGCACCACACGGACACAACCAGCGGGACGCCGCGCACCACACGGACACAACCAGCGGGACACCGCACACCACACGGACACAACCAGCGGGACGCCGCGCACCACACGGACACAACCAGCGGGACGCCGCGCATCACACAGACACAACCAGCGGGACGCCGCGCACCACACAGACACAACCAGCGGGACGACGCGCACCACACGGACACAACCAGCGGGACGCCGCGCATCACACAGACACAACCAGCGGGACGACGCGCACCACACGGACACAGCCAGCGGGACACCGCGCACCACACGGACACAACCAGCGGGACGCCGCGCACCACACGGACACAACCAGCGGGACGCCGCGCACCACACGGACACAACCAGCGGGACGCCGCGCACCACACGGACACAACCAGCGGGACGCCGCACACCACACGGACACAACCAGCGGGACGCCGCGCACCACACGGATCTGATTTGGTTTGTTCCGAAATAGAATCCATGCAGTGATTATAGGGGAGCTGGGGCAGCACAGCCAGGCATGCCTGTTTGTGATGAAATCTCCCGCTCCGCCCCGACCAGAGCTCTCCAGACATTCTCAGTACCAGGACCACATTCTACAAATATCACAAGCCAAAAAAAAAAAATCTGTTAATTAATGAATATTAATTTATTAATTATTAATTAATTATGAATTATTTACGTATTGATTAATTTTTAAATTAATTAACATTTTATTTGGAGATTTTTCTGTAATCAGAACGATGAGATTCAAGAATTTCAATAAAACAAAGAAAAACCGTTCCAAAGAAATACGAGTGATTAAAGTGTTTCTAAAGGCAAATTCCTTTTTTCTTTTTTTTAAAGTTAAAATAACAAACATGTTATACTTACCTGCTCTATACAATGGTATTACACAGAGCGGCCCACCGATCCCCCTCTTCTGGGGTCCCCCACCGGTGCTCTCCTCTCTGAGTGCCCGAGCCGAGCTGTGTGCGTCCATAGACACGCGCTCGGCCCCGCCCCCTGATCTCTGCTCACAGGATATGACTGACAATGGCTCCCGCTGCTCTCAATGTAATATAATGAAAGCAGGGGGAGGGGAGAGAAGACCGTTAGCCGGGCGCAGTGCTGGATGGGGGAAGGGGGGGGTCAAAATGTTTTTTTTACTTTATTTCAGGGAATGCATTAAGGTATAATAGGGGCGAACAAAAATACATTCAGTCTGCACCTTTCTCATCAGAGTCCCCTTATAATCAGAGTCCCTCCTTACATTTGTGTCCCCATCAGAGTCCCCCCTTACATCAGGATTCCCCATCAGAGTTCCCCTATATATGGTTCCCCCATCAGAGTCCCCCCTTATGTCAGGTTCCCCATTAAAGTCCCCCATTACACCAAGTTCCCCAGCAGAGTCCCCCTTTTCATCAGGATTCCCATCAGAGTCCCCCTTACATCAGGTTCTCCATTAGAGTCCCCCTTACATCAGGTTCCCCTTTAGAGTTCCCCCTTACATCAAGTTCACCACCAGAGTCCCCCCCTTACATCAGCTTCCCCATCAGAGTCCCCCTCACATCAGTGTCCCTCTTATATAAGGCTCCCCACCAGAGTCCCCCCTTACATCAGGTTCCCCATCAGAGTCCCCCCTTACATTAGGGTTCCCGTCAGAGTCCCTCCCTTACGCCAGGTTCCCCTTTAGAGTCCACCCTTACATCAGGTTCACCATCAGAGTCCCCCCTTACATCAGGTTCCCCATCAGAGTCCCCCCTTACATCAGGGTTCCCATCAGAGTCCCCCCTTATATCAGGGTTCCCCATCAGAATACCATTACATCAGGTTCCCCATCAGAGTCCCCCTCACATCAGTGTCCCCATCAGAGTCCCCCCTTACATCAGGGTTCCCATCAGAGTCCCCCCTTACATCAGGGTTCCCCATCAGAATACCATTACATCAGGTTCCCCTTTAGAGCCCCCCTAACATAAGGTCTGCCATCAAAGTTCCTCCCTGACATCAGGGTTACCATCAGAGTCCCCCTTACATCAGGGTTCCCACCAGAATCCTACCCTTACAGAGGGTTTCCCGTCAGAGTTGCTCCCTACATTAGGGTACCCATCAAAGTTCCCCTTACATCAGGTTTACCATTGTAGTCCCCCTTTACTTTAGGTCTGCCCCCCTTATATCAGAGTCACATCAAGTTCCCCATCAGAGTTCCCCTTACATAAGGTTCCCCATCAGAGTCAACATCAGAGTCCCCCTTACATCAGGTTGCCCATCAGAGTCAACATCAGAGTCCCCCCCCTTACACCAGGGTCCCCATTCTATGCCTCCTTACATTGGGGTCCATATCAGAACAAGACAATGCACAACAGCTGAGGGCCAGATAAAACCTTGTAGCGGGCCGTAGTTTGGGGACATCCGGCTCTGACCATTGTAATCACCCCCACAAAGTACCATCCTATCGCTCTCTGATAAAATCTCGTCTCAATAAAAAAATGTGAGAAAAGCAAAAAACCTATAAAAAGAAGACAGACGCCTTTAAATGGAGCAAAGTCAGGCGTCGGACATAATTGGAATCAGCTGCGCCGCACAGAACTGTAGAAGAAAAGAATGAGAATGAAGTCCTGAGTGCGCAGAATAAGAGAAGGCCGCGCTCTCCCACACTACGTCACGCTCCCCGGGGAACGGCGGCCGCGTTTACATGAGGTAAGGCCGCGTATCTCCTCCAAGAACAGTCATCCATTCCGCTTCTATTCTCATAACGTCCCAGCCAATCTATTTCAATAATGCGCGGCCTCCGCCAATACTGTTCATGGGAAATAACGTCCGGAGGGGAGATGGTCAGACGCTGTGAACTGGATGCAACCAAATTAAAGAGACAACCTAAAGACAACATCTCCTTCCAACATGACAATCAAAAGACGGTAAAATCTCCGCCTGTTCGGTCCTGGTCCCTGTCACTGTCCCCTCTGCTTTACATTGCAAACCGAGACTCCCATTTTCTGATTTTGACATATTTTTCTCTATGGAGTCTCTCTCATCCTTCACTTCTGGCCTGACTTCCGATGATTGTTACTGTAAAGCCCCATACACACGATCCGAATATCGGACGAATGATCGTCCGTTTTTGTTTGCATGCTAATCTCACATCGAATCTGATGAGTTTACTAAAGTCCCGAAAATTCCCGTACGACAGAATAAAAATTCGGAAGCGATGTCATGTGTTGCAATGCATTTGTATTGCATTTTCGAACGATAGCTGTACCGATTAAACGAAAATCGTATGATCTGGCATCGTACGGAAAAAATTTCCGTGCATGTCCGATAGAATAATATCGGATGAACTGTCCTGATCGGCTCTCGAAAGCTCTGTACTAACGATCCGATTATCGTACGATCGTTTCGAACGCGGCATTTTACGTACGATTTTCGGATCGTGTGTACGGGGCTTTAGGGGTTGTGGTGATGGGATGTTTGCTGAAGCAAGTCAAATGCAGGTCAGAAGGGGGTCAACAGCATTGATGGAGGTAGGGAAGCAATACTCATTGATGGAGGTGGGGAGGGAAGGCTCATTGATGGAGGTGGGGGAGGAGAGGCTCATTGATGGAGGTGGGGAGGGAAGCTCATTCATGGAGGTGGGGAGGGATGGATCATTGATGGAGGTGGGGAGGGAAGGCTCATTGATGGAGGTGGGGGGGAGAAGGCTCATTGATGGAGGTGGGGAGGGAAGGCTCATTGATGGAGGTGGGGGAGGAGAGGCTCATTGATGGAGGTGGGGAGGGAAGCTCATTCATGGAGGTGGGGAGGGATGGATCATTGATGGAGGTGGGGAGGGAAGGCTCATTGATGGAGGTGGGGGGGAGAAGGCTCATTGATGGAGGTGGGGAGGGAAGGCTCATTGATGGAGGTGGGGGAGGAGAGGCTCATTGATAGAGGTGGGGAGAGAAGGCTCATTGATAGAGGTGGGGAGGGAAGGCTCATTGATGGAGGTGGGGAGGGGAAGCTCATTGATGGAGGTGGGGGGGGGCTCATTCATGGAGGTGGGGAGGGAAGGCTCATTGATGGAGGTGGGGGGGAGAAGGCTCATTAATGGAGGTGGGGAGGGAAGGCTCATTGATGGAGGTGGGGAGGGAAGGCTCATTGATTGAGGTGGGGAGGGAAGGCTTATTGATGGAGGTGGGGGAGGGGAGGCTCATTGATGGAGGTAGGGAGGGAAGGCTCATTGATGGAGGTGGGGAGGGAAGGCTCATTGATGGAGGTGGTGAGAGAAGGCTCATTGATGGAGGTGGGGAGGGAAGGCTCATTGATGGAGGTGGGGAGGGAAGGCTCATTGATGGAGGTGGGGAGGGAAGGCTCATTGATTGAGGTGGGGAGGGAAGGCTTATTGATGGAGGTGGGGGAGGGGAGGCTCATTGATAGAGGTGGGGAGGGAAGGCTCATTGATTGAGGTGGGGAGGGAAGGCTTATTGATGGAGGTGGGGGAGGGGAGGCTCATTGATGGAGGTAGAGAGGGAAGGCTCATTGATGGAGGTGGGGAGGGAAGGCTCATTGATGGAGGTGGTGAGAGAAGGCTCATTGATGGAGGTGGGGAGGGAAGGCTCATTGATGGAGGTGGGGAGGGAAGGCTCATTGATGGAGGTGGTGAGAGAAGGCTCATTGATGGAGGTAGGGAGGGAAGGCTCATTGATGGAGGTGGGGAGGGAAGGCTTATTGATGGAGGTGGGGGAGGGGAGGCTCATTGATGGAGGTAGGGAGGGAAGGCTCATTGATGGAGGTGGGGAGGGAAGGCTTATTGATGGAGGTGGGGGAGGGGAGGCTCATTGATAGAGGTGGGGAGGGAAGGCTCATTGATAGAGGTGGGGAGGGAAGGCTCATTGATAGAGGTGGGGAGGGAAGGCTCATTGATAGAGGTAGGGAGGGAAGGCTCATTGATAGAGGTGGGGAGGGAAGGCTCATTGATTGAGGTGGGGAGGGAAGGCTTATTGATGGAGGTGGGGGAGGGGAGGCTCATTGATGGAGGTAGGGAGGGAAGGCTCATTGATGGAGGTGGGGAGGGAAGGCTCATTGATGGAGGTGGTGAGAGAAGGCTCATTGATGGAGGTGGGGAGGGGAAGCTCATTGATGGAGGTGGTGGGGGGCTCATTGATGGAGGTGGGGAGGGAAGGCTCATTGATGGAGGTGGGGGGGAGAAGGCTCATTAATGGAGGTGGGGAGGGAAGGCTCATTGATGGAGGTGGGGAGGGAAGGCTCATTGATTGAGGTGGGGAGGGAAGGCTTATTGATGGAGGTGGGGGAGGGGAGGCTCATTGATGGAGGTAGGGAGGGAAGGCTCATTGATGGAGGTGGGGAGGGAAGGCTCATTGATGGAGGTGGTGAGAGAAGGCTCATTGATGGAGGTGGGGAGGGAAGGCTCATTGATGGAGGTGGGGAGGGAAGGCTCATTGATGGAGGTGGGGAGGGAAGGCTCATTGATTGAGGTGGGGAGGGAAGGCTTATTGATGGAGGTGGGGGAGGGGAGGCTCATTGATAGAGGTGGGGAGGGAAGGCTCATTGATTGAGGTGGGGAGGGAAGGCTTATTGATGGAGGTGGGGGAGGGGAGGCTCATTGATGGAGGTAGGGAGGGAAGGCTCATTGATGGAGGTGGGGAGGGAAGGCTCATTGATGGAGGTGGTGAGAGAAGGCTCATTGATGGAGGTGGGGAGGGAAGGCTCATTGATGGAGGTGGGGAGGGAAGGCTCATTGATGGAGGTGGTGAGAGAAGGCTCATTGATGGAGGTAGGGAGGGAAGGCTCATTGATGGAGGTGGGGAGGGAAGGCTTATTGATGGAGGTGGGGGAGGGGAGGCTCATTGATGGAGGTAGGGAGGGAAGGCTCATTGATGGAGGTGGGGAGGGAAGGCTTATTGATGGAGGTGGGGGAGGGGAGGCTCATTGATAGAGGTGGGGAGGGAAGGCTCATTGATAGAGGTGGGGAGGGAAGGCTCATTGATAGAGGTGGGGAGGGAAGGCTCATTGATAGAGGTAGGGAGGGAAGGCTCATTGATAGAGGTGGGGAGGGAAGGCTCATTGATTGAGGTGGGGAGGGAAGGCTTATTGATGGAGGTGGGGGAGGGGAGGCTCATTGATGGAGGTAGGGAGGGAAGGCTCATTGATGGAGGTGGGGAGGGAAGGCTCATTGATGGAGGTGGTGAGAGAAGGCTCATTGATGGAGGTGGGGAGGGGAAGCTCATTGATGGAGGTGGTGGGGGGCTCATTGATGGAGGTGGGGAGGGAAGGCTCATTGATGGAGGTGGGGGGGAGAAGGCTCATTAATGGAGGTGGGGAGGGAAGGCTCATTGATGGAGGTGGGGAGGGAAGGCTCATTGATTGAGGTGGGGAGGGAAGGCTTATTGATGGAGGTGGGGGAGGGGAGGCTCATTGATGGAGGTGGTGAGAGAAGGCTCATTGATGGAGGTGGGGAGGGAAGGCTCATTGATGGAGGTGGGGGAGGGGAGGCTCATTGATGGAGGTGGTGAGAGAAGGCTCATTGATGGAGGTGGGGAGGGAAGGCTCATTGATGGAGGTGGGGAGGGAAGGCTCCTTGATGGAGGGGAGGGAGGCTCATTGACGGAGATGGGGAGGGAAGGCTCATTGATGGAGGTGGGGAGGGAAGGCTCATTGATGGAGGTGGGGAGGGAAGGCTCATTGATGGAGGTGGGGAGGGAAGGCTCATTGATGGAGGTGGGGAGGGAAGGCTCATTGATGGAGGTGGGGAGGGAAGGCTCATTGATGGAGGTGGGGAGGGAAGGCTCATTGATGGAGGTGGGGAGAGAAGGCTCATTGATGGAGGTGGGGAGAGAAGGCTCATTGATGGAGGTGGGGGAGGGGAGGCTCATTGATGGAGGTGGTGAGAGAAGGCTCATTGATGGAGGTGGGGAGGGAAGGCTCATTGATGGAGGTGGGGAGGGAAGGCTCATTGATGGAGGTGGGGAGGGAAGGCTCATTGATGGAGGTGGGGAGGGAAGGCTCATTGATGGAGGGGAGGGAGGCTCATTGACGGAGATGGGGAGTGAAGGCTCATTGATGGAGGTGGGGAGGGAAGGCTCATTGATGGAGGTGGGGAGGGAAGGCTCATTGATGGAGATGGGGAGGGAAGGTTCATTGATGGAGGTGGGGAGGGAAGGCTCATTGATGGAGGTGGGGAGGGAAGGCTCATTGATGGAGGTAGGGAGGGAAGGCTCATTGATGGAGGTGGGGAGGGAAGGCTCATTGATGGAGGTGGTGAGAGAAGGCTCATTGATGGAGGTGGGGAGGGAAGGCTCATTGATGGAGGTGGGGGAGGGGAGGCTCATTGATGGAGGTGGGGAGGGAAGGCTCATTGATGGAGGTGGGGAGGGAAGGCTCATTGATGGAGGTGGGGAGGGAAGGCTCATTGATGGAGGTGGGGAGGGAAGGCTCATTGATGGAGGTGGGGAGGGAAGGCTCATTGATGGAGATGGGGAGGGAAGGCTCATTGATGGAGGTGGGGAGGGAAGGCTCATTGATGGAGGTGGGGGGGGGCTCATTGATGGAAGTGGGGGGGCTCATTGATGGAGGTGGGGAGGGAAGGCTCCTTGATGGAGGTGGGAAGGGAAGGCTCATTGATGGAGATGGGGGAGGGAAGGCTCATTGATGGAGGTGGGGGGGGGGGCTCATTGATGGAGGTGGGGAGGGAAGGCTCATTGATGGCGGTGGGAGGCTCATTGATGGAGGGGGGGGGCAGTGCTATAAGGCAGAAATACTAACCACCCTCCTTTAGACATGTCAAGTTGTGGCTGTCCATATATATATACAATATATACACTGATCAACCATAACATTATGTCCATCCACCTAATATTGAGTAGGTCCCCCTTTTGCCACCAAAACAGCCCTGACCCATCGAGGCACGGACTCCACTAGATCTTTAGAGGTATGCTGTGGTATCTGGCACCAAGAAGTCAGTAGCAGATTCTTTAAGTCCTGTAAGTTGGGAGGTGGGACCTCCATGGATCAGACTTGTTTTTCCAGCACATTCCGCAGATGCTCGATGGTTGTTGTGTTCCTCAAACCATTTCTGCAGTGTGGCAGGGCGCATTATCCTGCTGAAAGAGGCCACTGCCATCAGGGAATACCGTTTCCATGAAGGGTAGATAGGTTTCGGTAGGTGGTACGTGTCAAGTAACATCCACATGAATGTCAGGAGCCAAGGTTTCCCAGCAGAACATTGTCCAAAGCATCACACTGCTTCCGCCAGCTTCCCTTCTTCCCATACTGCATCTTGGTGCCAGATGCACAGGAGGAGGCGGAGACAAGATCAGTCTCCCTGCACAAGGAGAGAGAGAAAGCAGAGCTGTGGGAGGGGCCCCACAGGCTCCACCCACTACAGGATGCCTGCAGAAAACAACAGGAGGGGGTGGAGACATGATCAGTCACTCTGCACAAGGAAAGAGAGGAAGCAGAGCTGTGGGAGGGGCCCAGCATTCTCCACCCACTACAGGCTGCCTGCTGGAAATGACAGGAGGGGGCGGAGACCAGACCACTCTCCCTGCACAAGGAGAGAGGGCAGCAGTGAGCGGTCTTTGTTACAGGAAGTCTCACACTGGATTATTGCACAGAACTGGAAGAAATACACAAAGCTCGCCGAGATTCCAGAAGATGACACATGACTCATTTTTGATTGTGCCCGGAGTTACACTGCAACCTTCAGACTCAGTAAAAGTCAGTCCTGGCTATTGGTGCCGTTTGCTTTTTGGCATCAAGTGACACGATGGAGGTTATATCAGAGGAAAAGGAAATTGTCCTCGGAATCCTCGCAGTAAATATAAATATATCAAGACTCGGGATCTGCTGCCTCTCTATCCCGCCGTATAAAAGATTTACTAACAGCGGCCCGCCGGAGGTTATTGAGTTCCTGTGTGGTCCCCGGGCTCCAAAAAAAAAAAAAAAGTGGAATTTAAAGCGATCTCCGGGATTGCGCAGGGGGACGGCCCTTCGCACGCGCGCCGCCAAAATTCCCCATTATTGGGATATAATGGCGTTCTGTGCAGCTCCGCAGAGAGACATATGCTGGGAGGATGGCATTTACAGGGCCAAAAGGAATTTATCATAAAGGAGTTTATGTAGCGTTTTATCACCGCACGGCGGGGGTGCCCATCTGCGTTTTCGGTCATTGGATACGCCAACCGCGGCGCTCACTGTATTTTTACGCCTTCGGTGGGACCTTGAAGGATTTATGTTGCGTTTTTATGCATATAGATTTATGTAATGCTGAGAAGTCTCACCCACCGTCATGGAGTGTAACGGACTTCACTGGGAGCCTGACCAGAAATCTGGAGACGAAAGCGAGGAAGAAAAATCTTTGCGGGATGTAATCACGTCTTGGCCGGCTGCAGAATTTTACATGTCCATGTAGTCAGTTCTTGCTTCGATCAGTGTCCCCTGTGCTCTGTAACCAAGACCACATTTTTCTGAGGCATAATTATTTCTGACACACGCCTGAACTCTGTGTGCTGCCTGTTTTATCTCCCAGTGCAAGAAAACATGGAGCTATTTCAGACTGCAGGCAGGATCTTCCACCGGACTGTTCTCTCCTTTCTACACAACCAGTGCTGACTTCTGTCGACCTGATTTGAAATTGCAGATTGTGTGTAATGTTTAAAGAGGGATTATTCAAATGGTTTTCAGATGATTAGCCAATGGTACTCTATGTCAACTCACCAGACATAGGGGGTCTTCTGTGTCTCCTGCTATCACCAAAGGACCACTTGTGATATTCAGTTAATATTTAATGCTACAGTCCTATTCCTTCTACCGATACCAATCATGGGGACACTATTCCTCCCATTGATACCAATAATGGGGCACTATTCCCCCCACTGACACCAATAATGGGGCACTATTCCTCCCATTGATACCAATAATGGGGCACTATTCCTCCCATTGATACCAATAATGGGGCACTATTCCTCCCACTGACACCAATAATGGGGCACTATTCCTCCCATTGATACCAATAATGGGGCACTATTCCCCCCACTGACACCAATGATGGGGCACTATTCCCCCCACTGACACCAATAATAGGGCACTATTCCTCCCACTGACACCAATGATGGGGCACTATTCTTCTCACTAGGGGTGCAACGGATCAAAAAACTCACGGTTCGGATCGTTCCTCGGATCAGGAGTCACGGTTCGGATCATTTTCGAATCAACAAAAAAAAAAAATCTCCCCCACTGTAATATCCACAATCTCCCTATTGGCAGAGTATTGCAGGGTATTGGTGGGTATATTGGCAGAGTATTGGCAGGGTATGGCAGAGTATTGGCAGGGTATAGCAGAGTAATGGCAGGGTATGGAAGAGTATTGTCAGGGCATTGCAGAGTATTGGCAGGGCATTGCAGAGTATTGGCAGGGTATTGCAGCAGGGTATTGCAGAGTATTGGCAGGGCATTGCAGCAGGGCATTGCAGAGTATTGGCAGGGTATTGCAGCAGGGCATTGCAGAGTATTGGCACTGCTGCCATCCAATCTCTCCCCTCCACTGTACAGATCAGTACACAGAGGGGAGAGAGGAACCGGCGTCATTTGACGGAGCAATCACGTGCTAAACGGCCGCCGGGTGTACCAAGATGGCCACCGCTCCAGAGCTAGGCCGAAGCCGCGGCCTTTCCTATGGCCGAGGCCACAGAGCGCTCCGTGTATCACAAGTGTCCCGTACAGATCAACCTCCGTGGATCGGATCAGGGATCGATGACGATCCGTTGCACCCCTACTTCTCACTGACACCAATGATGGGGCACTATTCTTCTCATTGACATCAATGATGGGACACTACTCCTCCCACTAATAACAATGATGAGACATTGTTTATTGCCATTGACTTCAGGGCATTTTCCACTCATACTGACAGATCGTCCCCGCAGTGTCTGAAGAACAGTAAACTGGCCCTTTGTTTAGAAAGTTTGGAGACCCCTGATATAGGAGATGGCCAGAGATTGAAGAAATAATACAGAAAACAGCCAGTGACTGCAGTCATACTACAGGAGATGGTCAGAGACTATAGACATGGTACAAGAGATGGTCAGAGACTATAGACATGGTACAAGAGATGGTCAGAGACTATAGACATGGTACAAGAGATGGTCAGAGACTGCAGTCATACTACAGGAGATGGTCAGAGACTATAGACATGGTACAAGAGATGGTCATAGACAGCAGACCTAGTACAGGCCAGGTTTCAAACCCCATGAGATAATGTCTAAATCAAATTAAGCCTCTTGATTTTGAATGATCTGGCAATGCACCTCAACCGATTCCCTTTAATGTTTCCTTTATGTGTACCGTGAACTTGAGAAAATCGCGGTCTGCGCCCACCATGGGGGCCAACAACATTTCAACAAGCAAGAACTCAATACCCTCTTACATGTTTGCTTTGGGGACTAACAGCCGGACACGGCATAACAAGCTGAGAATTTCCAAACTTAGAGCAAAGTCTTTATTTCCGGTAACGAGCTCTACATGTGGTGACAGAGAAGAATGGGCAGATGTAGGAGGACACACAGGACGCAAGGCACATGGGTGGTGGCTGTAGGTGAAATATCCCATATATAGGACTATATTCACCATCATGTACTATTGGGTCATTGGTAGGGAAAGAACTAGTGTGTTAAGCAGGTCCTCTTTTCTGTCTTTCTCAGCACAGTGACCCATAGTACCAATCCGAACTATTTAGGTGCACCCCAGTGCCCTAAAGACATTGTAGGGCCCCCCCAACACAAGTAAGAACATGAATACCAATGTAGCTGCCCTGCCAAGGTTGGAGCACCACTAGTGGTGGGGAAGGAGGGCAGGAGTGGCTCAGTGGGCAGGAGGGCTGTAGCCAGCCTGAGCTCTGCTAGTGTTTTCTACGCTCGATGGGTTTCCCCTAAGTCTAGGGCATTATTTGCTTCTGCCTGTTGTTGGGGATGGCAGTAGACAGAGCAAGACGAAGTAATGATGTCGGTTATGAATGTTTATGGATGTGGGTTATGAATGTTTTGGAAGAACATCTTCTATGAGATTATTTTGCCTCCCTGGCTTTGCCTGGAAAAGATGTGAGTCCAGGGATCTGGGCACTGCCTCCCAGAAGTCTGCTTCGAGGAACCGGCTTTAACTAGGGGGACCTCATTAGCTTCAGAATCCAGTCCGCGGAAATGGGCCATCATGGGCCTATGCTACAGCTTAAAAAATAGGAATATGTGTGAAAAAGGGGAGCAACTTCATAAAGCTTGCTCAGTCCTTGGCCCAAGCTGGTGTCAGCTTGAAGGCACACCTTTGGCCCGTGTGTAGGCAGGTGCAGTCTACTTTCTCCACTGCAGGTGGCGCTCAACTGCAGTGGCACAGTAGAGGGAGAGTAGGTCAAGAGGAGCATGGTTCCTCTATGGTTTTCTGGGTCACTGGGGGAGCAATCCAGATGGATACTGGCGCCCCATGTGACCCTGGTGACCATCTTGGGTCAGGCAGAGTCAATTTAAGACCCGGGCTCCCAGTCTTTTCACGCATTTCACATGTAGGTAGTGTAGGGACAGGTCACTTGTCTGTCAGGGACAGTAATTAGCGGCATGGAGAGGTTCCAGACAAGTAGAGAAAGTGCAGGTACGCGAAATCTTTCCTGGAAGTCTTCTCGTTTGAGTATGGACTGGCCAGGTCGCATTCTGCCTGTCGAGACAGATGATGCCGGTGCACCCGAGACCTACTGATCTACTCAAACAAAGGTCTCCACAGTGAACTTCAGTCATCTGGTCACCGATGGTGAGTCAGTAAATGCTGTGGGGCAACATTAATTGAGTGCACCAGCAGTAAAGCTATGGAGGGTCCAACATTTATCAACTTAGGGGTTCATAGCTTACACTAAGTATAAAGACTTGTGAAACTACAAGTCCTAGTTCGTGATTGCTAGCTATACATTAGGTTGCCTACTTCTCACTTTCTGTCTGCCCAGTGCCATAGAATAGGATAGAGGTTAGCAAAAACATGACTGAGGGATGGTGTTTTATCCAGCCACAGCAATCCTTCGATTTACCAACAAATATCAATTCCATAAATAACCACCGCACTAACGTAAAAACTTAATTATCTTCAAATGTTTCCAGGAGAGGGTCTTTTGTTGTCCACTACATAAAAGTTTAACCCCCTGTCCCCAGCTGTACCCCATTGATTCAAAGACAGTTCCAAATTGTGTGCGTTTGATTTCCTACAGGGAACCAAGCCTAGACCAAATAGAACCATTAATGACCAGCCAAGGGGAAGCACCTCACCGCTAGATGGGCCTCCCTGTTGTAGCAACCCCAACTATTCCATAGATCCTCTAACTTAGTGGTTTCAAAACTGCAGCCAGTGGGCCGGATATGGCCCTTTGCTTGCCTTTATCCGGCCCTTGGGCACCGTTCCATCCATTGACACCAATCATAGGGTACTATTCTTCCCAGTGACGCAAATGATACGGCACCTTTTCTCCAATTAAAACCAATGATGCAGAACCATTCCTCCCATAGATACCAATGATGGGGCACTATTCTTCCTACCGACACCAATGATGGGGCACTATTCCTCCTTCTAACATCAATGATGGGGCATTGTTTACTCCCACTGACGCCGGGACATTTTCTATTCCCTCTGGCCATAGTCTGGCCCCTCTAAAGCCTGAAGGACAGTAAACTGGCCCTTTGTTTAGAAAGTTTGGAGACCCCTGCTCTAACTCATCGATCTCCTGTGAAAATTATACTATGATCCACTCCAATCTTTGGTGAAGCTTGGAATGACCTTCCCAACCAACACCTCAATTCCTACTCCTGCTGCTGCCACCCATCCATCTGACTGATGACCACTACTTAGGTATGGCCTCATAATCCACCACTACCATGTTACATTTGTATAGGCATAAAGAAAATTTAACTCCCCCTAAAGAGTATAACCCTGCATTTAATTGTCCCTTTACCCGTAGGGAGAAACAGCTGTTATTAATTATTCCATGTGGCATCACCATGAAAGTGCAGGGATGCGCCATCCTTCCTAGAAGCCTTCTCCATGTGACATCACCATCAAAGTTTTTATTAATTACTTCATGTGACATCATCAATCTTGTAAAAAAAAAAATTCTAAGGGCAGCTGTTGGGAGCTCAGTTCCTATTGACACCCCAAGAACTACACCTCCCAAGAGCTCTTTCTGTACACACTTTGCAGCAGCACTGGTTTACTGGGAAAAAAAAAAATCAATGCTTACATATGGAGAGGAACGAGGGGGGGGCAGGGATAGGCAGAGTTCTGTAGTCCAGCAAGCAGGGTTGACAACACTGCTTGGGATTTCAATGCAGCAGAGTCTTTGTATTGTCAGGCCAAACAAGAATTCAGGATCTCACTGGATTTCTGGCAGACCAACAAACATATTTGTAGCAAGTTAAATGGCCAAAATATAGGGAAAATGCATGTACGTATGGCAGAGATGTACTGAATGTTTTTATTTTCTTCATTTTTTTCCCCAGACCTATACATACTTGACTGCTTTCCTGGCCCATTTCTGCCATTAGTCATGCAGCCCCTTTTATCCATTTTCTTCTAGTTGAATGTATTTCATGCATCGCTGATCCAGTGATTTACGTGTAACAATGTCTTACTGTAGTAGACCTCAGATCTCTGCGACCCGGTATAATGACTTTGATGAAAGCGTTATGGTACCTCCTTTCTGTGGGAGGAAATTACATCACTCCTCATAAAAAAAAAAGGAGGCACCAGAATGGTTGGATGTTCCAGAGGTCTATTGAAAGAAAAGATTGTTACATCTACCTAAAAAAAATCCCTGGACCACCAATATATCAAATATTTCCTCACCTTCTGAACCCGGGGGGGGCCTCAGGCTAATGGAGTCTTGCTGAAGGCTAGAAAGAGTCCAGGGTCTGATGGGGCACTGCAGCCTGCAGCAGCTGCCCCTTCTATTCCTGTGTTTGGTGGAATCCAACAAAGATAAGATGGATTCTGGCTGGTGACCGACTGTTGTACTTTCTACTTAGAACTTTGGAGCACTTGGACTTTAGACTCCTTGTGTAGGCAGGTCCACTGCAGGTGGGGCTTATAACGCAGTGACAGTGCGGAGGGAGAGGAAGTTGGGAGGAACCTGGCTCCTCTTTGGTTTCCTGGGTCACTGGGGCAGCGATCCAGTTGGATGTTGACAGCCCATGTGACTCCGGTGGCCATCTTGGGTCAGGCAGATTCTATTTAAGACCCTGGCTCCTGGGTTTGGCGCGCATTAAGCGTGTGGATAGTGTAGGGACAGGTCATCCATCTATCAGGGACAGTATTAGCGGAAGGGAGAGGTTCCAGACGAGTAGGAAGGGCGTTGGGATCCACCACTTTTCTTGGAAACTTCCCCACTTTGGTTCAGTTTGGCCAGGCTGCATTCCACCCCTCTGATGCTGTCGGCTCGGCTGAGACCTGCTCTGCAACATGCTGCTGTCATCCGTGAGCGTTCCCGGTTGGGCTTGTTGTGAACTGTTTTACTTTGACGTCAATACAAGTTCTTTCAGTTGCATCCGTACTAAGTATGTGTTATTGCCCCCGCACCCCACACAGCACCCACACTTGGACTATTTGTCGTGTGATTATGCAGCACAGTGGCTTAGTGGTTAGCACTCCTGCCTTACAGCAATGGGATCCCTGGTTTGAGTCCTGGTCAGGACACTATCTGCAAGGAGTTTGCATGTCCTCCATGTGCTTTTGTGGACCTTCTTCCACACTCCAAAGACATACTGGTTGGTTCATTGGCCCTAGTACAAAAGTGCCAGCCTCACCAACTGCCCCAAAAACAGATTTGACTCCCCAGGGAGAAATGTGCTATATACATTAATAATCCAAGATGGTGTCACCTGGGAGTTCTCCGCCATCTTTCCAAACTTGACTGGCTGGGAGGGCCTTGTCCACACTGGGGAGAAGGCATCTGAGAATGTCACCTAGCCTTGTCTAGAGTCCTAGTAAACCGTTCCAGCCAGACCTCTGCATCTCTGGTCTTGTTGTTGGACTTGTTGATTGGTGTGGCACCACTGGAACCTGTAGTGTTGTGTCTTGAGGCTGCAGGGGGTCATGGAGAGCCAAGAAAATATATGTGCTGGCAGCAGGGTAGACAAGAAGATTCAGGCTGGATCCGTATGAAGGATATATAATGGGATGAGAATCTATGTGGGAGCTCAAAGAAGCACGTCATCCCACATGCCCTGCTCGTTCACGTCCACATACATAAATTAGTAATAGTATACAGTATAATTTTACAATTCTTATGCAGTTACATGAAGCTTTGTGACAGGTGTTCTTTAAGCCATTATCCAGGGACCCACCAACGTTCAGTTGCATATGTTATTTCTCATGCAGGAATGCACTAAAGCTGATTTGGGAATATCACTAAAGCCCGGGCCTGTCCTGAGTCTTCTGTTCCTCAAGGCCTGGAAGGAATTCGGGTTGAAGACATGGATTGTTGTCTGGCCTTGGAATCTGTACATTTGGGAAATTAATTTGCTTCACATGAGTTCTACACATGTCTGAGAGGAGAGGAGGTCTATACGCTCCAGAGCATGGAAACAAACATGGCGTTCACGAAGGGAGCTGGGGCACACGCCTATGTCACGCAATGTTTATTTTTCAGTGAACCTTTTTATCTGCGTCTTAAGAAGGAGAACAAGTGCCTGAGACATTTTCTCCTTGATCAGGTTTCCAAATATTTGAACAAGGAAAACCATTTATCAGCCCGGGCCCAGAAGCAGAGGCCTCAGGGGGGGGATCAACTTTCTCCTGCAAGATGCACTACATTGGCCTCAGCCTCTCACCAACCCCTCCTGGACAATGGCAAGGAGACCTGGGGTCACTGTGGTCAACCTGACATCAGGAAATGAATTCATACAGCCAGACAGGTTCCTGTACGGTACAGTGATTGCTAACGGCTTGTAGGACATGGTGATTTACTGCTACATGTGTGCAGACACCTGCATGTAGCATGATACACCACGGTTTCAACTTCCATGCCGTTACTTGGAAGCAATCAGGCTCACATCGCTACACTCGCTGTCAGTGCAGGTGATTAAAGGCTAAGTCCATCCAAAGCGGAAAATTTAGTGCTGAATATGATCCGTTTACAACTTCTACTGAAAACGAATGGTCTACCCACACAGCACAAACTCCATGTTTCCATAGTGGAGAACTATGCTAAATAAACAACCAGTTCCCAGATTTGTCCTCCTGTACCATAGATCCATGTGTTCTATATTTATAAGACACTAATGTTTTTAGCACATATAACATTTTGACTCATCGCTAATCGTACCTTAAAGGATTTAACCCTCTACCCAACATTCAACCTTCATCCTAACCCTCAACCTTAACTATAAAGTTAAACCTAATCCCCAACACAAAATCTCAAACTAAACTCTAACACTAGCCATCAATCTAATCCCTAACCCTCAACCTAATCGCTCATTTTAACCATCAAACCTAATCCCTGAAAGGAATTCTTAACCTTTCTGCTAAATGTAACCCTCAACCTAATCGCTAACTTTGACCCCAACCTTACCCCTAATTTGGACCCTCAACCTGATCCTTAACCCATAACCTAACCCAAGCTCTCAGCCTATTTCATAAACCTAAACATCAAAATAATCCCTAAATCCAACCCTCAACCTAATTGCTAACCCTAACCCTCAACCTAATCCCTAACTCTGACCCTCAACCTTACCCCTGATTTTGATCCTCAACCTTATCCTTAACTCTAAACCATAACCTAACCCAAGCTCTCAATCTACTTCATAACCCTAAACTTCAAAATAATCCCTAACTCCAACCCTCAACCAAATTGCTAACCCTAAACCTAATCTATAATTCTGACCCCCAACCTTACCCCTAATTTGAACCCTCAACCTTATCCTTAATGGTAATATATAACCTAACCCAAGCTCTCAACCTATTTCATAACCCTAAACTTCAAAATAATCCAAAACTCCAACCCTTAACCTAATTGCTAACCCTCAACCTAATCCTGAACTCTGACCCTCAACCTTCCCCCTAATTTTTATCCTCAACCTTATCCCTAACTCTTAACCTAACCCAAACTTTCAACCTATTTCTTAACCATCAACTTTAAAATAATCCTCAAACCCCCAACCTAACTGCTAACTCTAACCATCAAACTTAATTCCTAAAACTCTGACTCCGAACCACATCCCTAATTCCAAACCTAAAGATAACCCCGAACTCTAACCCATAACCTAACCTGAGCTCTCAATCTATTTCCTATCCCTAAACTTCAAACTAATCCCTAACCCCAACCCGCAACCTAATTTCTAACTCTAACCCTCTACCTAATTGGTATATGTAACCATGAAACCTAATTCCAAAAATGAGAACCCACAACCAAATTCTTAATTTCAACCCCCAACCTATTCCCGAACTTTGACCATAAACCTAATCCTTAACTCTAACCCTTAACCTAATCTGCCTATTTTCCAACCTCATCTTTCAAATAATCCCCAGCCCTCAACCTAATCATTAACTAATCCTCTAACCATCAAACCTACCCCCTAAAACTTTAAACCCCAACCTTAATCCCTAACTCTAACCTGCAACCTAATCCCAACTCAAAACTCAACCTAATCCTCAACTTTAACCCCTAACCTGAACTCTCAACCTATTTTCTAACCCCAAATCCCAACCTAATCCCTAACTCTTTTGCTCGACTTTCTCAATGTTTCACAGCAAGTCAAAACTGCGGATGGAAATAATGTACGAAAATTCCCGTTTGACAAAGACTTTTTTTGTTTTTGTTTCTTGTTTCTGATCATGCGCAGTATTTCGTATCTTATTTTTCTCGTACAAAAACAGTACACATTAAACAAAACTCGTTCGTTCTGTTCACATACTGTACAAGAAAAGATTTTTTTTCTTTTTGGGGGAGAGGGTGGGTCCACCCTAACCTAAGCAGTAACCATCAAAGTAATCATGAATCCTAAATTTAACCTAAAATTCCAAGGAATTCTAACAAATGAGCAGACAAACAAGAATATGTTGTTTTCTATATGACCTGTTCCCACTATTGCAGTATAAAGCTGTGCATGCTGCATTCTTGGTGAATTGTTCTGTCAGGACTTCTTGTCAGGATTTTTCTAAGCCACAGTGCATTGCATGTGAACTCGCATGGCAAGGCACATTACAGAACACCTAATGGTGAGGACCCCTGACCTTCAACCTGACCCCCAACCGTCAACCTGACCCTAAACCTTCAACCTGAACCCAACCCTAAACCTGACCCCTGACCTTCAACCTGACCCCTGACCTTCAACCTGACCCCAAACCTTCAACCTGACCCCGACCCTCAACCTGACCCCCCACCTTCAACCTGAACCAAAACCTTCAACCTGACCCCCAACCCTCAACCTGACCCCCAACCCTCAACGTGACCCCAAACCTTCAACCTGACCCCAACCCTCAACCTGACCCCATTCCTCAACCTGACCCCCAACCTTCATCCTGAACCCAACCCTCAAACTGACTCCAAACCTTCAACCTGATCGTTGACCTTCAACCTAAACCCCAACCCTCAACCCTACCCCAAACCTTCAACCTGACCCCAACCCTCAACCTGACCCCCAATCTTCAACCTGAACCCAACCCTCAAACTGACCCCAAACCTTCAACCTGACCCTGACCTTCAACCTGACCCCCATCCCTCAACCTGACCCCAAGCCTTCAACCTGACCCCAAATCTCAACTTGACCCCAAAACGCAACCGGACCCCCAACCTTCAACCTGAATCCAACCCTCATAGTGACTCCAAACCTTTAACCTGCCCCCGACCCGCAACCTGACCCTCAACCTGACCCCCAACCTGACCCACAACCTTCAACCTGATCCCCAACCTGACCCCCAATCCCCAACCTGACCCTGGGCCTCAACCTGACCCCCAACCCTCAACATGACCCTATCCTTCCATGTGACCCCCAACCCTCAATGTGACCCCAAACCTCTTCCTGACCCCAAACCTTCAACCTGAACCCAACCCTCAAACTGACCCCAAACCTTCAACCTGCCCCGCCCCTCAAACTGACCCCCAACCTGACCCTCAAACGGACCCCCAACCTTCAACCTGATCCCCAACCCCCAACCTGATCCCCAACCCCCAACCTGACCCTGGCCCTCAACCTGACCCCAAACCTTCAACCTGCCCCTGACCCTCAACCTGACCCCCAACCCCCAACCTGACCCCCATCCTGACCCCCGACCTTAAACCTGATCCCCAACCCCCAACCTAACTCGGGCCCTCAACCTGACCCCAACCTTCCATGTGACACCAACCCTTAATGTGACCCCAATCCTCAACCTGACCCCAAACCTTCAACCTTGTCCCTCACCTAACCTCGACCCTCAACCTGACCCCAAGCCTCAATCTGACTCCATCAATCTTGCCCCTAACACCCTAACCCCCAACCTGACGCTGACACTCAACCTGACCCTCAAGCAAATCCCCAACCTTACCCCCAACCTTCCACCTGACACCCAACCCTCAACCTTCCACATGAACCCAACCCCCAACCTGACTCCAACCCTCAATCTGACCCAAACCCTCAACCTGACCCCAAACCTTCAAATTGACCCCAAACCGACCCCAAAACTCAACCTGACCCCCAACCTAACCTCGACCCTCAAGCTGACCCCCAACCTGACCCCTAACCTTCAACCTGACCACCAACCCTAATCTGAATTCTGAATGGAAAAAGTAAGTTTTGGCCAGGGATGCGACAAGGGGTGGGCAGGAGGGGCAGCTGCCCCAGATTCAGCAGTAGGGGGGACCCCATCACCACATATATGTTCCAGATCAGTGGCTGGCAATGAGGGGAATGCGCCTATTTGCCTGCTCTGCTGTCACAAGGTGCTCCAGCATGCACACTCTGCACCCCACATCTGACATGAAAAACACACCATGCATGCGCAACTACCTTCTAACTGTTAAAAGCAAACAATTGGCCATGCATGTGCAGTACACACTCTATGCCAACCATGAGCAGCCAGAATAATTCGGCAGAGAAGGAAAGCAGGGTGGTACACCTATTCTTTGGCATGCTTTAGCAGTGGGGTAGGGGGACTTACAGCATCATCTAGCCCTTTCCTCCCCGGCCTGACTGTGGCTGGCCTACACTTTTTATTTATTGAATTACAGCTCTTTCTATAGTGGAGGCTCAGTATCATAGGAGGAAAGGTAGTAGTGGCACCCATTATAGTTCTGCAGTGTAATCTCCCTGCATGATGGACATTGTGATTATACAACATTAGCACCATGTCTCTGGCTGCAAAGCACTATGGGAAATAACGCCGTGGCATCGGCTATCATGCACTACCTTCAAAGAAAGCATTGCAATATACACTTACCGGCCACTTTATTAGGTACACCTGTCCAATTGCTTGATAACACAACTTGATAATCAGCCAATCACATGGCAGCAACTCAATGCATTTAGTCATCTAGACGTGGTGAAGACAACTTGCTGAAGTTCAAAGTGAGCATCACAATGGGAAAAGAAAGGAGATTTAAGTGACTTTGAACGTGGCATGGTTGTTGGTGCCAGACGGGCTGGTCTGAGTATTTCTGGGATTTTCACACACAACCATCTCTCGAGGTTTACAGAGGATGGTGGGAAAAGAGAAAATATCCAGTGAGCGGCAGTTGTGTGGAGGAAAATGCCTTGTTAAGGTCAGAGGAGAATGGGCAGACGGGTTCCAGATGATAGAAAGACAACAGTAACTCAAATAACCTCTCATTACACCCAAGGTATGCACAATACCATCTCTGAACACACAACACATCCAACCTTGAAGCAGATTGGCTACAGCAACAGAAGACCACACCGGGTGCCACTCCTGCCAGCAAAGAACAGGAAACTGAGGCTACAATTGGCACAGGATCACCAAAATTGGACAAAAGAAGATTGGAAAAACGTTGCCTGGTCTGATGAGTCTGGATTTCAGCTGCGACATTCAGATGGTGGGGTCAGAATTTGGTGCATTGATCCATCCTGCCTTGTATCACCGGTTCAGGCTGGTGGTGGGGGTGTAATGGTGTGGGGGGGATATTTTCTTGGCACAGTTTGGGCCCCTTAGTACCAATTGATCATGGTTTAATCACCAAGGCCTACCTGAGTATTGTTGGTGACCATGTCCATCCCTTTATGACTACAGTGTCCCCATCTTCTGATGGCTCCTTCCAGCAGGATAATGCACCATGTCACAAAGCTCCAATCATCTCACCACTGGACAATGAGGTCACTGTACTCCAATGGCCTCCACACTCACCACAGGAGATTGGCATCATGGATGTGCAGCCAACAAATCTGCAGCAACTGTGTGATGTTATCATGTCACTATGGAGCAAAATTTCTAAGGAACGTTTCCAACATCTTGTATCTATGCCACCAAGAATGGAGGCAAAAAGGGGTCCAACCCGGTACTAGCAAAGTGAACCTAATAAAGTGGCCGGTGAGTGTACAATGTATCTGAAAATAAACCTCAACGTAACTGTTATAACTCACACTGCATGCGTGCAAAGGCGAACCCTCACCCAGCTCAGCACCAAATCATCCCTCGGGTATCTTCCATCCCATGTGAACAAAAGGTTCAACCCCCCCCACCCCCACCCCGGGGCATCCTGGGAAAGTCGGCGGTGGAACGATAGCCATTTGTGTCACCCCAGCGACACACTTGGGGTCACAATGAGGCGAATGATTTAATACGCCGGGCTCTCACACCGAGTATAAAGGAAATAAAAATGATTTGCGGTCTACGTGGTGCACAGAGCCAAACGGGCCGCACAATGGCGGGAGGCCGCAGCCTGGAGCCAGCCCAGCATGTCCCTGTTTATGAATGGGGCCCTATCCATGGAGGAAGAGGAGCATCAATCTACCCATACATTTCCACATTCAGGCTCTTTCTGGAGGTGTCAGGGGGGGATCAATAAGACGTTGATTTATATGGAAAAAAAAAAAACTTTGAGCCGCGTTCACAGACGACTATGCCGGCGGTTCAGGATCTTGGAAATGCCAACCGTTCCTCAAATGCTCTAAAGTGTCGCCCACCAACCAACCGTGCGCCAAATATTCCCCCCCCCTATTCCAATTGTGTGCACGATCTACTCATCAATTACTACGGCTGTGCTTATAAAAAAAAAAAAAAAAAAAAAAGGATACTCGCTTTCAAAAATGCATATCACGTTTTTTAAATGCACTGTGCTAAAATTGAACGAAAATCATAGGCTGCATTCACACCTGAGCGTTGCGTTTTTTTAGCGTTTTCTCTTGCATTCTGTCATGTGTTTGTACACGCGTTTTTTTGAAATTTTCTCCACAGCATTTTTAAAGCCTTTTTAAGCTTTGGTGGTTTTTCTTTTATTTAGCCAATAGAGAAAAATATCATCTGTTTCATCATATGTTGCTATGTTTTTCAGCTTTTTCATCCGCTCTTATTTATTATTATTGTTATTTATTTATTATTTTTTAATTAATTTTTTTACTTGATTTTGATGTGCATTTGTCGCACTCCCTATGTTCTAGCGTGGCAAAAGCGCACCACCGTGAAAGGGCGTGTGAAAAGCTCAGAAATGGGTGAGATGTAACTACGTATAGTCCAATCTCATACCTGGTTATTTGTTAAAGAAAAAATAAAAATAATAAAATAAAACAAAATAAGAAAAGCGCTTTGGCGTTTTTTTTATTAGCCAATAGATAAAATTATCATCTCTTTCATAATTTGTTGCTATGTTTTTCAGCTTTTTCATCCACATTTTTTTATTATTTATTAATCACAAGGGGCGGATTCTCTGGGTGACCTCGCCGGATGGCCACGCCCCATGGCTATATAAGAAACAGCAGACAGCGGAGCCGACACAACGAAGGTAGCCAGCGTTGGAGGAAGACCGTTTAAAAAAAATAGAAAATTAGCGGGTCAACAGTGGCAGAGGAAGAAGACATCACCAGAGTGAGAAGAGAGAGAAGAAACCACCGGAGGGAGAAGACAGTGGAGGGAGAAGACAGCGGAGGGAGAAGAAAGCACCGGAGGGAGAAGATAGAGGAGGGAGAAGACAGCGGAGGGAGAAGAAACCACCGGAGGGAGAAGACAGCGGAGGGAGAAGACAGCGGAGGGAGAAGACAGCAGAGGGAGAAGACAGCGGAGGGAGAAAACAGCGGAGGGAGAAGATAGCGGAGGGAGAAGACAGCGGAGGGAGAAGATAGCGGAGGGAGAAGACAGCAGAGGGAGAAGACAGCGGAGGGAGAAAACAGCGGAGGGAGAAGATAGCGGAGGGAGAAGACAGCGGAGGGAGAAGACAGCGGAGGGAGAAGACAGCGGAGGGAGAAGATAGCGGAGGGAGAAGAAAGCACCGGAGGGAGAAGATAGCGGAGGGAGAAGAAAGCACCGGAGGGAGAAGACAGCGGAGGGAGAAGATAGCGGAGGGAGAAGATAGCGGAGGGAGAAGACAGCGGAGGGAGAAGACAGCGGAGGGAGAAGACAGCGGAGGGAGAAGACAGCGGAGGGAGAAGATAGCGGAGGGAGAAGAAAGCACCGGAGGGAGAAGATAGCGGAGGGAGAAGACAGCGGAGGGAGAAGATAGCGGAGGGAGAAGATAGCGGAGGGAGAAGATAGCGGAGGGAGAAGACAGCAGAGGGAGAAGAAACAACCGGAGGGAGAAGAAACAACCGGAGGGAGAAGAAAGCACCGGAGGGAGAAGACAGCGGAGGGAGAAGACAGCGGAGGGAGAAGACAGCGGAGGGAGAAGATAGCGGAGGGAGAAGAAACCACCGAAGGGAGAAGAAAGCACCGGAGGGAGAAGACAGCGGAGGGAGAAGAAAGCACCGGAGGGAGAAGATAGCGGAGGGAGAAGACAGCGGAGGGAGAAGACAGCGGAGGGAGAAGAAAGCACCGGAGGGAGAAGACAGCGGAGGGAGAAGAAACCACCGGAGGGAGAAGACAGCGGAGGGAGAAGACAGCGGAGGGAGAAGACAGCAGAGGGAGAAGACAGCGGAGGGAGAAAACAGCGGAGGGAGAAGACAGCGGAGGGAGAAGACAGCGGAGGGAGAAGACAGCGGAGGGAGAAGATAGCGGAGGGAGAAGAAAGCACCGGAGGGAGAAGATAGTGGAGGGAGAAGAAAGCACCGGAGGGAGAAGACAGCGGAGGGAGAAGATAGCGGAGGGAGAAGATAGCGGAGGGAGAAGACAGCGGAGGGAGAAGACAGCGGAGGGAGAAGATAGCGGAGGGAGAAGATAGCGGAGGGAGAAGACAGCGGAGGGAGAAGACAGCGGAGGGAGAAGATAGCGGAGGGAGAAGACAGCGGAGGGAGAAGACAGCGGAGGGAGAAGACAGCGGAGGGAGAAGAAAGCACCGGAGGGAGAAGACAGCGGAGGGAGAAGAAAGCACCGGAGGGAGAAGATAGCGGAGGGAGAAGACAGCGGAGGGAGAAGATAGCGGAGGGAGAAGATAGCGGAGGGAGAAGACAGCGGAGGGAGAAGACAGCGGAGGGAGAAGATAGCGGAGGGAGAAGACAGCAGAGGGAGAAGAAACAACCGGAGGGAGAAGAAAGCACCGGAGGGAGAAGATAGCGGAGGGAGAAGACAGCGGAGGGAGAAGACAGCGGAGGGAGAAGACAGCGGAGGGAGAAGACAGCGGAGGGAGAAGATAGCGGAGGGAGAAGAAACCACCGAAGGGAGAAGAAAGCACCGGAGGGAGAAGATAGCGGAGGGAGAAGACAGCACCGGAGGGAGAAGATAGCGGAGGGAGAAGATAGCGGAGGGAGAAGACAGCAGAGGGAGAAGACAGTGGAGGGAGAAGACAGCAGAGGGAGAAGACAGCGGAGGGAGAAGACAGCGTAGGGAGAAGAAAGCACCGGAGGGAGAAGATAGCGGAGGGAGAAGACAGCACCGGAGGGAGAAGATAGCGGAGGGAGAAGATAGCGGAGGGAGAAGACAGCAGAGAGAGAAGACAGCGGAGGGAGAAGATAGCGGAGGGAGAAGAAAGCACCGGAGGGAGAAGACAGCGGAGGGAGAAGACAGCGGAGGGAGAAGACAGCGGAGGGAGAAGATAGCGGAGGGAGAAGAAAGCACCGGAGGGAGAAGATAGCGGAGGGAGAAGACAGCGGAGGGAGAAGACAGCGGAGGGAGAAGATAGCGGAGGGAGAAGACAGCGGAGGGAGAAGACAGCGGAGGGAGAAGACAGCGGAGGGAGAAGACAGCGGAGGGAGAAGATAGCGGAGGGAGAAGAAACCACCGAAGGGAGAAGAAAGCACCGGAGGGAGAAGATAGCGGAGGGAGAAGACAGCACCGGAGGGAGAAGATAGCGGAGGGAGAAGACAGCGGAGGGAGAAGACAGCGGAGGGAGAAGACAGCGGAGGGAGAAGACAGCGGAGGGAGAAGACAGCGGAGGGAGAAGACAGCGGAGGGAGAAAACAGCGGAGGGAGAAGATAGCGGAGGGAGAAGACAGCGGAGGGAGAAGACAGCGGAGGGAGAAGATAGCGGAGGGAGAAGAAACAACCGGAGGGAGAAGAAAGCACCGGAGGGAGAAGATAGCGGAGGGAGAAGACAGCGGAGGGAGAAGACAGCGGAGGGAGAAGACAGCGGAGGGAGAAGATAGCGGAGGGAGAAGAAACCACCGAAGGGAGAAGAAAGCACCGGAGGGAGAAGATAGCGGAGGGAGAAGACAGCACCGGAGGGAGAAGATAGCGGAGGGAGAAGATAGCGGAGGGAGAAGACAGCAGAGGGAGAAGACAGCGGAGGGAGAAGACAGCGGAGGGAGAAGAAAGCACCGGAGGGAGAAGATAGCGGAGGGAGAAGACAGCACCGGAGGGAGAAGATAGCGGAGGGAGAAGATAGCGGAGGGAGAAGACAGCAGAGGGAGAAGACAGCGGAGGGAGAAGATAGCGGAGGGAGAAGAAAGCACCGGAGGGAGAAGATAGCGGAGGGAGAAGACAGCGGAGGGAGAAGACAGCGGAGGGAGAAGATAGCGGAGGGAGAAGAAAGCACCGGAGGGAGAAGATAGCGGAGGGAGAAGACAGCGGAGGGAGAAGACAGCGGAGGGAGAAGACAGCGGAGGGAGAAGACAGCGGAGGGAGAAGACAGCGGAGGGAGAAGACAGCGGAGGGAGAAGATAGCGGAGGGAGAAGAAACCACCGAAGGGAGAAGAAAGCACCGGAGGGAGAAGATAGCGGAGGGAGAAGACAGCACCGGAGGGAGAAGATAGCGGAGGGAGAAGACAGCGGAGGGAGAAGACAGCGGAGGGAGAAGACAGCGGAGGGAGAAGACAGCGGAGGGAGAAGATAGCGGAGGGAGAAGATAGCGGAGGGAGAAGACAGCGGAGGGAGAAGACAGCGGAGGGAGAAGATAGCGGAGGGAGAAGAAAGCACCGGAGGGAGAAGATAGCGGAGGGAGAAGAAAGCACCGGAGGGAGAAGACAGCGGAGGGAGAAGATAGCGGAGGGAGAAGATAGCGGAGGGAGAAGACAGCGGAGGGAGAAGACAGCGGAGGGAGAAGACAGCGGAGGGAGAAGACAGCGGAGGGAGAAGATAGCGGAGGGAGAAGAAAGCACCGGAGGGAGAAGACAGCGGAGGGAGAAGAAAGCACCAGAGGGAGAAGATAGCGGAGGGAGAAGACAGCGGAGGGAGAAGATAGCGGAGGGAGAAGATAGCGGAGGGAGAAGACAGCAGAGGGAGAAGAAACAACCGGAGGGAGAAGAAACAACCGGAGGGAGAAGAAAGCACCGGAGGGAGAAGACAGCGGAGGGAGAAGACAGCGGAGGGAGAAGACAGCGGAGGGAGAAGATAGCGGAGGGAGAAGAAACCACCGAAGGGAGAAGAAAGCACCGGAGGGAGAAGACAGCGGAGGGAGAAGAAAGCACCGGAGGGAGAAGACAGCGGAGGGAGAAGACAGCGGAGGGAGAAGACAGCGGAGGGAGAAGAAACCACCGGAGGGAGAAGACAGCGGAGGGAGAAGACAGCGGAGGGAGAAGACAGCAGAGGGAGAAGACAGCGGAGGGAGAAAACAGCGGAGGGAGAAGACAGCGGAGGGAGAAGACAGCGGAGGGAGAAGACAGCGGAGGGAGAAGATAGCGGAGGGAGAAGATAGCGGAGGGAGAAGAAAGCACCGGAGGGAGAAGATAGTGGAGGGAGAAGAAAGCACCGGAGGGAGAAGACAGCGGAGGGAGAAGATAGCGGAGGGAGAAGATAGCGGAGGGAGAAGACAGCGGAGGGAGAAGACAGCGGAGGGAGAAGATAGCGGAGGGAGAAGATAGCGGAGGGAGAAGACAGCGGAGGGAGAAGACAGCGGAGGGAGAAGATAGCGGAGGGAGAAGACAGCGGAGGGAGAAGACAGCGGAGGGAGAAGATAGCGGAGGGAGAAGAAAGCACCGGAGGGAGAAGACAGCGGAGGGAGAAGAAAGCACCGGAGGGAGAAGATAGCGGAGGGAGAAGACAGCGGAGGGAGAAGATAGCGGAGGGAGAAGATAGCGGAGGGAGAAGACAGCGGAGGGAGAAGACAGCGGAGGGAGAAGATAGCGGAGGGAGAAGACAGCAGAGGGAGAAGAAACAACCGGAGGGAGAAGAAAGCACCGGAGGGAGAAGATAGCGGAGGGAGAAGACAGCGGAGGGAGAAGACAGCGGAGGGAGAAGACAGCGGAGGGAGAAGACAGCGGAGGGAGAAGATAGCGGAGGGAGAAGAAACCACCGAAGGGAGAAGAAAGCACCGGAGGGAGAAGATAGCGGAGGGAGAAGACAGCACCGGAGGGAGAAGATAGCGGAGGGAGAAGATAGCGGAGGGAGAAGACAGCAGAGGGAGAAGACAGCGGAGGGAGAAGACAGCAGAGGGAGAAGACAGCGGAGGGAGAAGACAGCGGAGGGAGAAGAAAGCACCGGAGGGAGAAGATAGCGGAGGGAGAAGACAGCAGCGGAGGGAGAAGATAGCGGAGGGAGAAGACAGCAGAGGGAGAAGACAGCGGAGGGAGAAGACAGCAGAGGGAGAAGACAGCGGAGGGAGAAGACATCGGAGGGAGAAGAAAGCACCGGAGGGAGAAGATAGCGGAGGGAGAAGACAGCGGAGGGAGAAGATAGCGGAGGGAGAAGAAAGCACCGGAGGGAGAAGATAGCGGAGGGAGAAGACAGCGGAGGGAGAAGACAGCGGAGGGAGAAGATAGCGGAGGGAGAAGATAGCACCGGAGGGAGAAGATAGCGGAGGGAGAAGACAGCGGAGGGAGAAGACAGCGGAGGGAGAAGATAGCGGAGGGAGAAGACAGCGGAGGGAGAAGACAGCGGAGGGAGAAGACAGCGGAGGGAGAAGACAGCGGAGGGAGAAGATAGCGGAGGGAGAAGACAGCGGAGGGAGAAGACAGCGGAGGGAGAAGATAGCGGAGGGAGAAGAAACCACCGAAGGGAGAAGAAAGCACCGGAGGGAGAAGATAGCGGAGGGAGAAGACAGCACCGGAGGGAGAAGACAGCACCGGAGGGAGAAGACAGCGGAGGGAGAAGACAGCGGAGGGAGAAGACAGCGGAGGGAGAAGACAGCGGAGGGAGAAGACAGCAGAGGGAGAAGAAACAACCGAAGGCAGAAGAAAGCGGAGGGAGAAGATAGCGGAGGGAGAAAATAGCAGAGGGAGAAGACAGCGGAGGGAGAAAACAGCAGAGGGAGAAGAAACCACCGGAGGGAGAAGAAAGCACCGAAGGGAGAAGACAGCGGAGGGAGAAGAAAGCACCGGAGGGAGAAGACAGCGGAGGGAGAAGAAACCACCGGAGGGAGAAGACAGCAGAGGGAGAAGACACGTTGGAGCTACTACAGGGGACATCCTTCATTTTTAATAAAGGAGTTGTCAAAAAATGGTCTCTTGTTTTTTACACTACACTGCTTTTTTTTTTTGGGGTAATGGGTAGGGGTGCAATGTACTCATACACATGGGGGGGCGAGATCTGGGGGCCCCCTTTCTTAAAGGGGGGTTCCAGATTCCGATAAGCCCATTGCCCGCAGACCCCAACAACCACCGCCCAGGGTTGTTGGAAAGAGACCATTGTCCCCCCCTCACCCCATGTTGGGGGCATGCAGCCTGGTATGGTTAAGCGGGGGGGGCGCTTGCTCGTCCCCTCCCTTTCCTGACCTGCCAGGGTGCATACTCGGATAAGTGTCTGATATGGGGTCCCCTCCAAATCCATACCAGACCCGAAGTGCCCCTGGCATGGACCTGGGGGGGGACCCCATGACGTTTTTTCCACAATTTTTTTTTTTTGTCGGCCATTCTTTGTTTTTACATTCAGCTGTCAGCAGGGAACCCCGCTGACAGCTGATGACTCATCGGTTGTAAAGGGCGCGGCGGCCCGCTCCTTAGCAAGCAGTTATATACAATGTGTTTAAAGAGAAAAGAAAAATGCAAAACGCATGGAAACTGCATGCAAAAACACATCAAAAACGAGGGTTTAAAAACGCACCACAAAACGTGCCTGAAAAACGTATATCAAGCACAGTCCGCATAGATGTGAACCTAGACTTACTACGTATAGTCCATTCTCCTACCTAATTATCTGTTAAAAAAAAAAAAAAAAAGAATAAATAAAGCCATACATAAATAAAATAATAATAAATAAATAAATACAAAATCAATAAAAATAACAACAAAACAAATCAAGAAACAAATAAAATAAATATAAAATGAATGAATAAATTAATTAGTTGATTATTATGTGAACTGCTCAGCGTTGGGTGAGATGTAACTACGTATATTCAATTAAATTACCTGGTTATCTGTAATTATGCAATGAATAAATAAGTAATAAATATTATAAATAATAAATAAATCAATCAATTATTCTGTGAAATGCTCGGAGCTTGGTGTCGTCAGATCTTCTAATTCATTCTCCTGCTTGGTTATCTGTAATAAAGCGTCTGACATTTGGCCAGACACATCTGCACTGTATATATTTAATATAAAAGGATCGGCGCGGCTTTCCTTGATCCGTCTGCCCGAAGATAAGAGGAAGGCCGCATAACATCCGTACTCTGAAAATCCATGAGAATTTAGAATGGAATTTGAGCGTGATGTGGGAAATCCTCGGGAAGGGCCGGGCCCCAGGTGGCGGGGCCCCGTCGTAAGCCAGAGCAGCAGCGGGCCCCCGGGTTTGCGTTGCTGGCAGCGATTCCAACAGCGCCGGTCGGCTGGAAGATAAGGAACGCAAATGATTTCCTGAGGCCTGGCGATCCTGAGATTTCGGAAGGGGGGGGGGGTGGGGGGGTGGGGGTGTTTGTCTATGGCAGAAAACCTGGCCAGGCTCAGCTCTGCCACCGGCCGTGCCAGCTTTCCAGCCCGAAGCCTCTTCATTATGAAAAGCGAGCTGTGCAACTCTACCCGCCTGTGTCAACAAAGAGCCTGGCTGGAAAAAAATACGCTGGCAAGCATCAATGAGGCCGTGCGTCAGCCCCGAAAAAAACAGATCCAGCCCCGAGCGCCCGGGACACTGGGTGTTACTGTTCGCTATGAACGCGGAGAATTAGGCTGCTATTCAGGGGCAGCTACGGCCCGGCTGGCATTTTCCAGGGGCGGCTGCCACAGCTGTTCTGGAGGGGGAATGAATATGTGAGAGCTGAACCTTGTCTTCAAAAAAAGATAAATATAATTCGAAGGCCCCAAGTCTGCACCAAAGGAGCTTACACTCTATGGTCCCCGCACAGTCACACACGATATTATTATTATACATTTATATAGCTCTGACATATACCGCAGTGCTGTACAGAGAACGCTAAGCCAGTCACATCAGTCTCTGTACCAGAGGAGCTTACACTCTAATGTCCCCCCCTCAGTCACACACTTATTATTATTATACATTTATATAGCTCTGACATATACCGCAGTGCTGTACAGAGAACGCTAAGCCAGTCACATTGGTCTCTGTACCAGAGGAGCTTACACTCTAATGTCCCCCCCACAGTCACACACACCATTATTATTATTATTATTACATACCTCCCAACGGTCCCTGATTTCGAGGGACTGTCCCTGATTTGGAGCAATGTCCCTCTGTCCCTCTTTCCTCCTCATTTGTCCCTCATTTTGGTCTGATCTATATAGTTGTATATAAAATGCACTTTTTATCTATCAAAAAGTGTTTCCCCAGCCCTAAACCTTTCATCTGATTTTTAAATTTGCTGCATTTGTAGATTCCAAAAGCCAATATAAAGGAATAGTAGTGGTAAAAAAAAAAAAAAAAAACACTTGTGGGTTTAACCAATCTTATTTTTTTTTTTTACAATTCTCCTTTAAGGGGGTGTGGCAAGGGGTGTGTCCTATGCCTGCATGCTTTTGCTGATAGGTGTCCCTCATTCCCATCTCAGAAGGTTGGGAGGTGTGTTATTATACATTCATATAGCTCTGACATATACCGTAGTGCTGTACAGAGAACACTGAGCCAGTCATACCAGTCTCTGTACCAGAGGAGCTTACACTCTAATGCCCCCCCCCCCCCCCCCACAGTCGCACTCATGTATTATTATACATTTATATACAGTAGCTCTGACATATACACTCGCTCATCCATGTCTTTATGGACCTTGCTTTGTGCACTGGTGAGCAGTCATGTTGGAACAGGAAGGGGTCATTCCCAAACTGTTCCCACAAAGTTGGGAGCATGAAATTGTCCAAAATGCCTTGGTATGCTGACGCCTTAAGAGTTCTCTTCACTGGAACTAAGGGGCCAAGCCCAACCCCTGAAAAACAACCCCCACACCATAATCCCCCCCTCCACCAAAAGATTTGGACCAGTGCACAAAACAAGGTCCTTAAAGACATGGATGAGCGAGTTTGGGGTGGAGGAACTTGACTGGCCTGCACAGAGTCCTGACCTCAACCCGATAGAGCACCTTTGGGATGAATTAGAGTGGAGACTGCGAGCCAGGCCTTCTCATCCAACATCAGTGCCTGACCTCACAAATGCACTTCTGGAAGAATGGTCAAACCTTCCCATAGACACCCTCCTAAACCTTGTGGACGGCCTTCCCAGAAGAGCTGAAGCTGTTATAGTTGCAAAGGGAGGGCCAACTCAATATTGAACCCTACGGACTAAGACTGGGATGCCATTAAAGTTCATGTGCGTGTAAAGGCAGGCATCCCAATACTTTTGACTATATAGTGTATATATTTAATACAGCTTTTAAAGTAATACTAAAGTCTCAGCTTTTTTATTTAAAAATAACAATCATGTTATACTTACCTGCTCTGTTGCAGTTGGATTTGCACACAGCAGCCCCGGATCCTCCCCACATGTTATGGGGGCACCCGAGCCGCAGCTCCCTGTGTCCATTCAGACACAGAGCCAAGGTTCGGCTCCGCCCCTCTCTCTCTCTCTCCTCATTGACAGCGGGGGAGCCGATGGTGCTGCTGCTGTGTCTCAGCCAATCAAGAGGGAGAGTCCTGGATGACCGAGTCTCTGCTGCAACATTGCTGGATAGAGATGGGGTCAGGTAAGTATTAGGGGGGCTGAGGTTGAGGGGGGCTGCTGCACACAGAAGACTTTTTATCTTAATACATAGAATCTTCTGCCTTTACAATCACTTTAACCACTTAAAGACCGGAAGGATTTGTCCCCTTCATGACAAGGCCATTTTTTGCGATTCGGCACGGCGTCGTTTAACTGACAATTGCGCAGTCGTGCGACGTGGCTCCCAAACAAAATTGACGTCCTTTTTTCCCCACAAATAGAGCTTTCTTTTGGTGGTATTTGATCTCCTCTGCGGTTTTTATTTTTTGTGCTATAAACAAAAAAAAAGAGAGACAATTTTGAAAAAAAAACACAATATTTCTTACTTTTTGCTATAATAAATATCCAAAAAACAAATAAAAAAAAAAACAAATTTCTTCCTCAGTTTAGGCCGATACGTATTCTTCTACATATTTTTGGTAAAAAAAAAAAAAAAAAAACGCAATAAGCTTATATTGATTGATTTGCGCAAAAGTTATAGCATCTACAAAATAGGAGATAGATTTATGGCATTTTTATTTATTTTTAATTTTTTTTTACTCAGCGATTTTTAAGCGAGAATGCAACATTGCGGCGGACAGATCAGACACTTTTGACACTTTTTTGGGACCAGTGACATTTATACAGCGATCAGAGCTAAAAATAGCCACTGATTACTGTATAAATGACACTGGCAGTGAAGGGGTTAACACTAGGGGGGCGATCAAGGGGTTAAGCGTGTCCTAGGGAGGTGTTTCTAACTGTGGGGGGACTGACTGGAAGAGGAGAGAGATCGCTGTTCCTGATCAGTAGGAACAAACAGTCTCCCTCTACACCCCTGACAGAACAGGGATCTATTTGTTTACATTGACCAATCCCCGTTCTGGCTCTCTGAGGAGCGATCGCGGGTTGCCAGCAGACATCGCGGCGGCCAGCCACATGCATCGGCTTAAAGCGGCCGATGTGCATCTACAGCGATTCGCGCAGCCGTGCCAACCTGCCGCAGAATAATGACAGCGGCTGGTCAGCAAGCGATTAAAATGAAAGCTCTATGCACTTTAAGGGCTGGTTCAAACCACAAAAATGTGCCTTTTTAACACGTTTCCGGTGCGTTTTTGATGCATTTTTTATGCATTTCCAGATGCACTCTAGGTGTTTTTTTCCGTCTTCTTAGCTGTTTTTTTTTTTTTTCTCATTGTACTGGGGTACATTTTTTGATGCGTTTTACTGCATTCCAGTACAGTCCAGTGCAGGAAAAATGCAGCAGGTTCTACTTATTTTTTCTGGAACTGGAAATAGGAAAGGGTACTGAAAAAGTAACCAAAAGTCGGACTTTAAAGGCATAGAAACAATGGAGAAGTAACAAAAATGATACTCATAATATTTATTGAAAAAAATTCTTCGTATAAACATAGTGTACAAAAAAGATAAAAAACATGAACAATGGTACAGTTTGTACAATGAGCCCTTGTTTGTCTACGCGTTTCGCCATTAGGCTTCTTCAGGACACAATCAAGGTTCAGAGATGTAACAAAAAAGAAGCCCAACGGCGAAACGCATAGACGCACAATTTCAATAAATATTATGAAAATCATTTTTGTTACTTCTCCATTGTTTTTATGCCTTTAAAGTCCGACTTTTGGTTACTTTTTCTGTACCCTTTCCTATTTCCCCTAATTTACGGATGTGGCATTATGAGTGCTTCCCTCTTTTATTCTTCTGGAACTGGAACGCCCTGGAACGGATCACACTGGTGTGAACTCTGTCACTGGAAAACATATAACCTTCTATCTATGCGTTTTTGATGCAGAAAAAAAAAAATGCACTGGACTGTGTGTGGTGTGTGAAGTGGCCCTAAAAACAGTAACAAACCCGAACAATAAGGAATATTTGGATACTAAGAGTTACTTTGTCTTGCCTAGTAGAGGACGAAGGTGACGCCACAAAACGTACAGCAGTGCAATCACGGCAGACATTTAACTCAAATTCTAAATATTCCGGCGTCGTGGATGTAAAAAGCAGCGAATCGCCAAATCCGCAGCGTTTGGAAATTCCTCGTATGGGACCCGGAGTTTACGTATCGGCCACCGGCCTTATATACTGTGTTACTTAAAGGGATTTGGAAACATAAACTACCCCCCCCCCCCCCTCCCCGGGCTGTGCCGCACTGTCCCCGCTCCGACTTCCTCCTGTGACTCTGACCTCGTGTTTACATTAAGAATGACGAATGTAAGAGCGAACATTTCCTGAGCTATGAAATTCCCTGCCACTGACTTATCTGCTATCTGTAAATACAGAGCGTCAGCAAACCGGCCGGAGGAACTCCAACTCCCCTAAAAGAGTATATAGAGGGAACTGGAAAAGGGGGGATAATGGTGCCACAAATATAACAACAATTTGATAAAAAAATTATATGAAATATTTTATTAATATAAAAAGGGAGTAAACACATGTTGACTCTTGTATACAGACAAATATATATATATATATACCATATTTATCAGCGTATAACACTCATTCAATTTAAGAGGGAAGTTCCATCTGCAGCCTCACCATTGCCATCAATGCAGCAGTCTCACCATTGCCATCAATGCAGGAGCCTCACCATTGCCATCAATGCAGCAGTCTCACCATTGCCATTAATGCAGCAGCCTCACAAGTGCCATCAATGCAGCAGCCTCACCGTTGCCATTAATGCAGCAGTCTCACCATTACCATCAATGCAGCAGCCTCACAAGTGCCATCAATGCAGCAGTATCACCATTGCCATCAATGCAGCAGCCTCACCATTGCCATCAATGCAGCAGCCTCACCGTTGCCATCAATGCAGCAGTCTCACTATTGCCATCAATGCAGCAGTCTCATCATTGCCATCAATGCAGCAGTCTCACCATTGCCATTAATGGAGCAGTCTCACCAATGCCATTAATGCAGCAGCCTCACAAGTGTCATCAATGCAGCAGCCTCACTATTGCCATCAATGCAGCAGCCTCACCATTGCCATCAATGCAGCAGCCTCACCGTTGCCATTAATGCAGCAGTCTCACCATTACCATCAATGCAGCAGCCTCACAAGTGCCATCAATGCAGCAGTATCACCATTGCCATCAATGCAGCAGCCTCACCATTGCCATCAATGCAGCAGCCTCACCGTTGCCATCAATGCAGCAGTCTCACTATTGCCATCAATGCAGCAGTCTCATCATTGCCATCAATGCAGCAGTCTCACCATTGCCATTAATGCAGCAGTCTCACCAATGCCATTAATGCAGCAGCCTCACAAGTGTCATCAATGCAGCAGCCTCACTATTGCCATCAATGCAGCAGCCTCACCATTGCCATCAATGCAGCAGTCTCACCATTGCCATTAATGCAGCAGCCTCATCATTGCCATTAATGCAGCAGCCTCACCATTGCCATCAATGCAGCAGCCTCACCATTGCCATCAATGCAGCAGCCTCACCATTGCCATCGATGCAGCAGCCTCACCATTGCCATTAATGCAGCAGCCTCACCATTGCCATCAATGCAGCAGCCTCACCATTGCCATCAATGCAGCAGCCTCACCATTGCCATCAATGCAGCAGCCTCACCACTGCATTCAATGCTGCAGCCTCACCATTGCCATCAATGCAGCCTGATCGATGGCGATCTGGAGCCTAGAGGGGGCAGGGAGGGGGGCAGGGCGAGTGCCAACAGATTACATACAGTGAGAATCTCCTACGATAGACAGAACAGTGGTCCAATGGCCAATGCCGGGACAAGGTCATTCGGTGCCGAGGGCGAAGATGAAAAACTGCGCCCCCACTGTGAAAAGCTACAGCGCCTACTGATGACGGGATCTATACTAAAGCATCAGTGACAGTGCATTAACGCCCTTCCTGCTGCATATTACCAATACCATTGCTAATTAAGCAAACTCCCCTCAGAGACTGCAGACATGATATAAGACAAGAGATGGTTAGAGACTGAGGACAACATACTTAAGATGGTCAGAGACTGCAGACATGATACAAGAGATCAATGCAGTCTCACCAGTGCCCATCAAAGCCGCCTCACTGTGACCATAATTGCAGCCTCTCTGTGCCCATAATCGCAGTCTCACTGTGCCCATCAATGCCGCCTCACTGTGCCCATCAATGCCGCCTCACTGTGACCATAATCGCAGCCTCTCGATGCTCATAATCGCAGCCTCTCGATGCTCATAATCGCAGCCTCTCGATGCTCATAATCGCAGCCTCTCGGTGCCCATAATCGCAGCCTCACTTTGCCTATGAATGCAGACTCACCATAGCCTGCCCTAGATCACACAGCGGACATCTCCCGCAGCACTGTGTGTCACATAGCTGGATCTGTGTGTGTGTTCGGCGGCACCGTAACAAGGTCCGGCCCCCCTAGACCAGCTCGTGTCATAGGCGGAACACTGGTACAATCTGCTACCACATGAGCCGGTCTGGGGGGGGACCTTGTTACGGCGCCGCCGAACACACACACAGATACAGCTCCCTGACACACAGCGCTCCTGGCGGGAGGGGAGCGCTGCAGCCACAGGTCAAAGCGGCCCCAGGACAGGCGGCCTGTAGCGTGGCCCTACTGTGCCCCCCTTCCTCTAGTAAATGGTCCCACCCAGGGCATCCACCCCTTCCGCCCATCCCTTGTACCGGCCCTGCCAATGGCGGCCCACGAGAAGGGACTTCCTATTACAGAGGCCACCAAGTAAACAGGAGATTCTCATTGTATGTAATCTGAAGGCGTTTGTCCCGCCCCCCTCCCTGTCCCCTCCGAGGCAGCTACAATTGAAGTATTGGTGTATAATACACAAACGCTATTTGCACCCAATTTTCAGGGTGAAAAAGTGCATGTTATATGCCAATAAATACAGTATATAAAATTGTCACAGCATGATAACAAACAATATAATGCATATAGAGCTGATAAAGCTATATAAATGCCTACTGGCGCAACATGTTTCGCTAATTGCTTCTTCAGGAGCTGTATAGCAATATATTGGCTACAAGAAAATACAGAAAACAGAAAAATATAAGATATCAAACAACAACAATTTATTACAATTAATAATATACGGATACATTTTAATAATAGAGAAATTAGACACTTACATAATACATAATAAGTGTCAATTTTTTTTTTTTTTTAAATGTATCCATATATTATCAATTGTATTGAATTGTTGTTGTTTGATACCTTATATTTTTCTGTTTTCTGTATTTTCTTGTAGCCAATATATTGACTTACAGCTCCTGAAGAAGCAATTAGCGAAACATGTTACATAATAAGTGAGATTGAAAAAAGACACAAGTCCATCAAGTCCAACCTATGTGTGTGATTATATGTCAGTATTACATTGTATATCCCTGTATGTTGCGGTCATTCAGGTGATTATCTAATAGTTTCTTCAAACTATTGATGTTCCCCGCTGAGACCACCGCCTGTGGAAGGGAATTCCACATCCTTGCTGCTCTTACAGTAAAGAACCCTCTACGTAGTTTAAGGCTAAACCTCTTTTCTTCTAATTTTAATGAGTGGCCACGAGTCTTATACTTCCTTTTGTGAAAAAGTTTTCTCCCTATTGTGGGGTCACCAGTACGATATTTATAAATTGAAATCATATCCCCTCTCAAGCGTCTCTTCTCCAGAGAGAATAAGTTCAGTGCTCACAACCTTTCCTCATAACTAATATCCTCCAGACCCTTTATTAGCTTTGTTGCACTTCTTTGTACTCGCTCCATTTCCAGTACATCCTTCCTGAGGACTGGTGCCCAGAACTGGACAGCATACTCCAGGTGCGGCCGGACCAGAGTCTTGTAGAGCGGGAGAATTATCGTTTTATCTCTGGAGTTAATTAATTAGGTTGTTAATTAGTTACTTAATGCATGCCAATATTCTGTTTGCTTTGTTAGCAGCAGCTTGGCATTACTGAGCCTATCATCTACTAGGACCCCCAGGTCCTTTTCCATCCTAGATTCCCCCAGAGGTTCTCCCCCCAGTCTATAGATTGCATTCATATTTTTGCCACCCAAATGCATTATTTTACATTTTTCTACACTGAACCTCATTTGCCATGTAGTCGCCCACCCCATTAATTTGTTCAGATCTTTTTACAAGGTTTCCACATCCTGCGGAGAAGTTATTGCCCTGCTTAGCTTAGTATCGTCTGCAAATACAGAGATTGAACTGTTTATCCCATCCTCCAGGTCGTTTATGAACAAATTAAAAAGGATTGGTCCCAGCACAGAACCCTGGTGAACCCCACTACCCACCCCTGACCATTCTGAGTACTCCCCATTTATCACCACCCTCTGAACTCGCCCTTGTAGCCAGTTTTCAATCCATGTACTCACCCTATGGTCCATGCCAACAGACCTTATTTTGTACAGTAAACGTTTATGGGGAACTGTGTCAAATGCTTTAGCAAAATCCAGATACACCACGTCTACGGGCCTTCCTTTATCTAGATGGCAACTCACCTCCTCATAGAAGGTTAATAGATTATTTTGGCAAGAATTTTACAGCCTGAACTTTACATACATAACCCTAGGTGTAGCGGCGGCCAGTCCATAAGGGGCGCCACCCCCCTAATCTCCATGTGCTGGCCCCTAACCCCCATGCGGGGCTCCGGGCGCATAGACTTCTATGAAGCTTATTCGTTATTTTTGTTTAACACATGATTAATGCCTGAGGCTCAAATTGGCTTCAAAAAGGTTGGGCTTGGGGCACAGATCACGGCGCCCCACGCCCACCTACTTGTAACATTAGCGAATGTTGATTCTCTATTGTCTTCCTGCTTCTCCTCCCGGCCAATCCGGTCTCAGGACCCGCTGAGGTCAGTGTGAAACGCGTCACCTCCTGGGTTCGGACACACTGTCGCGTTGGCTGTCATTTGTTATTTTGAAATAAATACGTTGGAGCGTTCCTTTGGTGTGCAGCCATTCTTTTCTTCTCACGGAATGTATTCCAGTTACTGACAAGTCCACATTATAGAGATCCTCGTTCCCCTGGACTCAGCCGTCACCTATGAGCGGGGATATGGTTCACACAAGCCGCTGACCCTATTTATTGGCCGAGGGCTCCGGGGCGAGTTGTTCTGTCAGTACCAGGACCCCCTGAGCGGCCGGTAGATACAGATTCACAGATAACAAAAGGCCCTTCTTCTCTGGTCTGAGGCCAGCTCAGTCCGCCGTCAACTTTCTGCAGCCGCAGCAAATTGTCCCCGGCCGGATTACTGAGGCAGCGTGGGCAGAGCCGGTCCTGGCGGCCTACAAAGAGCCTGAAATTAAAAGGGCCACTCCGCCAATGACAGAAAAGGAACAAACTGAAATTAAAAAATACAAATGGCTCTTCTAACGTCTCCTTACAGGAGCTGCTACATCCATAATACATCCATAATACATCCGTATACAATCCACCCCCCCCCCCCCCCAGCACAGAATAAAGTTAAGCTACAGTCACAAAAATGTATTTAAATATATTCCTCAAGCATATAAAACCACATTGTATGCACCAAATGACTTTGCAAATCAAGATATTGCCTTGTAAAAGTGGCAGTGACACCATTGCTGTGCTGTACATAGCCTGTGCAGAGAGCAGAGCTGTGGGAGGGGCAGTGACACCATCGCTGTGCTGTACATAGCCTGTGCAGAGAGCAGAGCTGTGGGAGGGGCAGTGACACCATCGCTGTGCTGTACATAGGCTGTGCAGAGAGCAGAGCTGTGGGAGGGGCAGTGACACCTTCACTGAGCTATAAATAGTCTGTGCAGAGAGAAGATCTGTGGGAGGGGCAGTGACACCTTCACTGGGCTATACATAGTCTGTGCAGAGAGCAGAGCTGTGGGAGGGGCAGTGACACCTTCACTGAGCTATACATAGTCTGTGCAGAGAGAAGATCTGTGGGAGGAGCAGTGACACCTTCACTGGGCTATACATAGTCTGTGCAGAGAGAAGATCTGTGGGAGGAGCAGTGACACCATTGCTGTGCTGTACATAGTCTGTGCAGAGAGCAGAGCTGTGGGAGGGGCAGTGACACCTTCACTGGGCTATACATAGTCTGTGCAGAGAGCAGAGCTGTGGGAGGAGCAGTGACACCTTCACTGGGCTATACATAGTCTGTGCAGAGAGCAGAACTGTGGGAGGGGTCAAGCTGGCTCCACCCACTACAGAAAACTATAGACGGGGGCAGGGACAAGACCAGTCCCCCTGCATACAGAGAGGGATCAGCAGTGAGCGGTCTTTATTACAGGAAGTATGGTCCTAGTGAAGGCAACACCCCTCAAACATTCACTGCAGGTGAATCTTCCTGGTGCATGAATTTTAAATGACAGAGAATGAGTCAACTCCAGTGAAAGTTTGGTCAATGTCAAGCTCCCGCCCCCAGGTGAAACATAAAACCCTCAGCGCATGCTTTGTTTGTGTTTTGTAAAAGAACGTTCTGTAAAGTTTGCCTGTGACACCCTCCGGCCTGTCTATTGTAGACACAAACCAGCCATTGCACACAATGCACCCTAGCCCGATCATGGGCCCTCTCTGACGTTCGCACATGCTGTGATTGCTGAGCCCTGATTCGGATCCTTCACTGCAGGCAATTCTTCAACTCGCAATGGAAGAAAATACACAGAGGGAACATTAGCTGATATCTGACCCCGGCTCTTCCCAAATAAGTCACCGACTCACTGAATCTCAAATACAATGAATTTCCAACAACATCTATGACACCATTCACATCGAGCTATACGACCGAGGGGATCCAGGCTACAAATCTGATTGGACGGCGGCTTTTGCAGGTAAATGTCACTAAGAGGACCTGTCATAGTGCGGAGAAAACCATACAGACCGATAGATGGATCTGACAACGATTAGACAATAAGATAGATAGATAGATAGATAGATAGATAGATAGAGAGAGAGAGAGAGAGATAGATAGATAGATAGATAGATAGATAGATAGATAGATAGATAGATAGATAGATAGATAGATAGATTCTAAACTCTAATGAGCAGGGTCCTCTGGTTCCTCCTGTATTGAATTGTATTGTAACTGTACTGTCTGCCCTCATGTTGTAAAGTACTGCGCTAACTGTTGGCGCTATATAAATCTTGTATAATAATAATAATAATAATAATAATAAATAGATAGATAGATAGATAGATAGATAGATAGATAGATAGATAGATAGATAGATAGATAGATAGATAGATAGATAGATAGATAGATACTCTAATGAGCTGATCCCTCCTGTATTGAATTGTGTTGTAACTATACTGTCTGCTGCGCAAACTGTTGGCTATATAAATCTTGTATAATAATAAATAGATAGATACAATGATCAAAGCGAAGAATCTGCTTTTCATTGTATTATCCTATCCTACTAGACAATAAGATAGATAGATAGATAGATAGATAGATAGATAGATAGATAGATAGATAGATAGATAGATAGATAGAAGACATATTTATTCAGCAGAGAATGATCAATATATATGAAGTAGATATATAGATAGAATGATCAATAGATATTAAATTAATAGATAGATTGCATTCTTTATTATCATTGTATTCAATACAAGTAAATTGTAGACGCTCTCTGACAGTGGCAATAACTACATCATATATATACTACACATATAGATACAGCGATCCTCTCCAGACAGAGAAGTAGATATAGATAGGAGATAAATCTAGATAGAGATGGACAGACCGGAATATTCTCACCTCCATGGACGGTCTTGGTGGTTCTCAGGCGGTCAGTCCATCCTCCGGTCCCCCCGGTGACCCCTCACCCTCCCCGGATCTTCCTATAGAAGCGTTTTGTCCCCATCGGTGGCAGCGCTGAGTGTGAGCGGAGAGACAATTGTCGGGCGATGTCACCGCCCCCCCCCCCCCCCAGCATGCTGCACATTCCTCCGTCCCCGGCACTGCGAGCTCCATGGAGGACACTTCTATTAATATACATCAACATATGTGCGCCCCCCCCTCCCTCATACACACACCCCCATACACCCGACACCACCCCCCCCCCACACACACCCGACACCACCCCCCATACACCCAACACCCCCCAGACACCACCCCCCATACACCCGACACCCCCCCCATACACCCAACACCCCCCAGACACCACCCCCCATACACCTGACACCCCCCCATACACCCAACACCCCCCAGACACCACCCCCCATACACCCGACACACCCCAGACACCACCCCCCATACACCCGACACCCCCCCATACACCCAACACCCCCCAGACACCACCCCCCATACATCCGACACCCCCCAGACACCACCCCCCATACACCCGACACCCCCCCATACACCCAACACCCCCCAGACACCACCCCCCATACACCCGACACCACCCCCCATACACCCAACACCCCCCCCCATACACCCGACACCCCCCCCCATACACCCGACACACCCCAGACACCACCCCCCATACACCCGACACCCCCCCATACACCCAACACCCCCCAGACACCACCCCCCATACACCTGACACCCCCCCAAACACCAACCCCCTATACACTCGACACCACCCCCCCCCATACACCCGACACCACCCCCCATACACCCAACACCCCCCATACACCCAACACCCCCCCAGACACCACCCCCCCATATACCCGACACCACCCCCCCATACACCCGCCACCCCCCCAGACACCACCCCCCTATACACCCGATACCCCCTCCATTACACACCCCCCATACACCCGACACCCCCCAGACACCACCCCCCATACACCCAACACCCCCCGGACACCACCCCCCCATATACCCGACACCACTCCCCCATACACCCCCCCCCTCCATTACACCCCCCATCATACACCCAACATTCTCCCCCCCATACACCCAACACCACCCCCCTATACACCCCCCATACACCTGACACCCCCCCAGACACCACCCCCCCATACACCCGACACCCCCCCATAAACCCCCCACTCCATTACACCCCCCCATACACCCGGCACCCCCCAGACACCACCCCCCTATACACCCAGCACCACCCCCCATACACCCCCCCTCCATTACACCCCACCAGACACCACCCCCCCCATACACCCGACACCCCCCCTCCATTGCACCCCCCCATACACCTGACACCCCCCATACACCCGACACCCCCCTCCATTAAACCCCCCCATTTACCTGACACCCCCCTCCATTACACCCCCTCCCATACACCCGACACCCCCCCCATACACCCGACACCACCCATACACCCTACACCAACCCCCCCCATACACCCGATACCCCCTCCATACACCCCCCCCCTCCATTACACCGCCCCCCCATACACCGACACTTGTCCTGCGCTTTTCTCTATTCAGAGTGCTGGATGGAAGCCTCTGAACCTCCAATCACATAAATATAAATTATTAGCGCAATGGTAATGATCACAAAAATAACTGTAATGATGATCATAGCGGGAACATAGGCTGTGGCGCTGTACAAGCTGAGTGGGCCATAGAGCGCCCAGTTATACGACATTGTAAATAGTTTAGAAAATTGTAGTCAGAAAGATAGAAGTCCAGATTTCTTAGAATTCTCCATGATGGGGAGAGGAACGAGGAATACAAAAAAAATCAACAAAAACAACTCCAGGAAATGAAAATTGGGTCATTGTAACATTTTTTAATATTAAATCTGCAGCAGGATACATATTTTTTTATTTCCATCTAGAAGATCCTAGTCCAAAGTCACATTATTAAAGTTCCAGCACTGCCACCGGGATCATGTGACAAGAGGCTGCAGTCCTGCTCTGACCATACACCAGAGATTGGAGAATCCTACCAGATTACAAGGCTGAGTTTATGGCATTAGAATGGAGCTGAGCTCAGCCATAAGAGATTTCTCAGGACTTCCTTTCTCTGACATTTCGGGTTGATTTTCAGGGCTCAGAGGTTCCTGGAGGTCAGATATCTGGGATCCTGCCAACTGTCTGTCTTCACTCACCATCTCCCAGCTCCCGAGTGTTCATAACAGAGACACATAACAAAGGCCCATATTATTCTACATTCCTCCTAATCATAGGACATAATCGCATAGGATTGCTAATTCCCTTCTGCGGCTTCTATTACTAGGATGATGGGTTAGGAATTGAAGTGCCAAACCAGTGGCACCATATGCAAGTCCAAATTCGAGTTATTTTAATGATAAATTGTTTATCAAGCCAACACATTTCGAGGGCTGCTCCCCCTTCATCAGGGCTTGAGAGACAACAGCGCGTATTGTGGACTCAGGAATCCGTTCATGATAGATAGATAGATAGATAGATAGATAGATAGATAGATAGATAGATAGATATGAGATACCCAACCCAGTTCATAGACTCAACAATTTCTCTGCCCTGATGAAGGGAGAAGAAGTTCAGCCCCTGAAACATGTTGGCTTTATCGATCATTGGAATAAACTTGTATCTGGATATATATATATATTCCGGGGTGACACTTCCATCACTGCCCCCCCTCATATCCCTCGCACAGCACATGGTGATGATGATGAAGGTGATGATGATGAAGGTGTTGATGATGAAGGTGATGATGGAAATCCTGCATTGTGCGGAAGCTTCCAGTCCTTAGCGTCCCTGCACCCCACTATCACCCCATCATTGGATGATGAAAATATAAAATGAGAGATAAAGGATCCGCGTCTTCCCAGCATGCATTGTGCAGAACAAGCGATCGTATCCCTATAATGGTAAATTCTACACCAGGGACTTCTCCAGGACTAAACTTGAAGCCAAAACTGGAGAGACTCCTGACCGTCCCTGGAAATCAGTCCCAGCTGCACATTCTGACCTTTCCATACATGACCTTGTCCTTACCCCTCTGTGTGACCTTCTCCTCCCACCCATCTGTCATTAATGGGGGAGGGGGGGTGTGTGCTCTGAACACCCCGGGGCAATTTCATCCAACGGGTCGGGTGTCCTGTGACTGCTGGGACCATCAATAGTCCTTCCTGAGTGATCCTTATCCTCAATTTGACCCCTGGCCTCACTCCCTCTGCCCTGTCTGTAGTCACCCCTCCATGAATCTAGTGGGGCAGTAATAGGGACCTTGGGGGGCGCAAAAGAAGAGAAGGTCACCCTGACGACGCCTTCTCTGTCCAGAGCCTCTCCCCTCCTCTGGAACTCCCTACTTCAATGTGACCAGAGCCTCTCCCCTCCTCTGGAACTCCCTACCATTAATCTGACCATAGCCTCTCCCAACCCCTGGAACTCCCTACTCAAATCTGTCCAGAGCCTCTCCCACCCTCTGGAATTCCCTACTCCAATCTGTCCAGAGCCTCTTCCCTCCTCTGGAACTCCCTACCATTAATCTGACTAGAGCCTCTCCCAACCCCTGGAACTCCCTACTCCAATCTGTCCAGAGCCTCTCCCACCCTCTGGAACTCCCTACTTCAATCTGTCCAGAGCCTCTCCCACCCTCTGGAACTCCCTACTCCAATCTGTCCTGAGTCTCTCCCACCCTCTGGAACTCCCTACCATTAATCTGACCATAGCCTCTCCCAACCTCTGGAACTCCCTACTCCAATCTGACCAGAGCCTCTCCCATCCTCTGGAACTCCCTAATCCAATCTGTCCAGAGCCTCGTCCATCCTCTGAAACTCCCTACCCCAATCTGACCAGAGCCTCTCCCTTCCTCTGGAACTCCCTACTTCAATCTGTCCAGAGCCTCTCCCACCCTCTGGAACTCCCTACTTCAATCTGTCCAGAGCCTCTCCCACCCTCTGGAACTCCCTACTCCAATCTGTCCTGAGTCTCTCCCACCCTCTGGAACTCCCTACCATTAATCTGACCATAGCCTCTCCCAACCTCTGGAACTCCCTACTCCAATCTGACCAGAGCCTCTCCCATCCTCTGGAACTCCCTAATCCAATCTGTCCAGAGCCTCGTCCATCCTCTGAAACTCCCTACCCCAATCTGACCAGAGCCTCTCCCACCCTCTGGAACTCCCTACCCCAATCTGACCAGAGCCTCTCCCACCCTCTGGAACTCCCTACTCCAATCTGACCAGAGCCTCTCCCACCCTCTGGAACTCCTTACTCCAATCTGACCAGAGCCTCTCCCACCCTCTGGAACTCCCTACTCCAATCTGACCAGAGCCTCTCCCACCCTCTGGAACTCCCTACCCCAATCTGAGCAAAGCCTCTCCCATCCTCTGGAGCTCCCTACTCCAATCTGTCCAAAGCCACTCTCCCACCCTTTGGAATTCCTTACTCCAATCTGTCCAGCTATGTCCTACTCTGTCTGCCTTTAGGGAGACCTATCACATCTCCACCTAACACCTGGAATTTTACTTTCTCCATTAACCAATCCCCACACTTTCCCTCTCCCTTTAGATTGTAAGCTCCCAGGGCCCTCTTAACCCTCTTGCGTTGAATTGTATGGTAATTGTACTGTGTAAGCCTCTGACCCGAAATACAAACCTACAAACTGCAAACAATAGCGGTGAGACAGAAGCTAAGAATCCGGGAAAGCTTGTCTACAATCAGGATACTTTTGCCGTGGTTGCAAAGAGAAATATAAATATTTTGCCATCACCACAAAGCGAAAAACAGCTGCAGACTGAGAAGGAAACATTCGATACAACACTGCATGTTATATTCATCTTTATCCTATGAACGTGGAGTGCCCCTTTAAGTTTCATTCGGAGGAGCAGAGAGCGGAAGTGTCGCTGTGCGTCGCCTCGTGTGAACTTCTCCTATGATTAGCTCTATTCCCAGCGCTCTTCACGCCTTTCCCTAATCTGTCAGTCCTTTCACCACCACTAAGCTGCGACCGCACCGAAAAAAGTGTGGAAATGATTCCCAGATATCTCCGATAACGGCGGATCGTCTCGGCACAGAGACACACCGAGCCGCCGCCGAGATCTCCAGTGAGATTTTCTTTAAGGGAATCGTTTGGGATTTTTTTTATTATTATTATTTTTAAATAATAAAAAAAACTTTGGAGATTTTAACAGTTTTTTTTGTTTTCTTTATAAATGTGACCAGCTTAAACCTACCATCATGTATTAGGTTAATACAGTGCCTTGAAAAAGTATTCATACCCCTTGAAATTCTCCACATTTTTTCATGTTACAACCAAAAACGTAAATGTATTTTATTGGGATTTTATGTGATAGACCAACACAAAGTGACACATAATTGTGAAGTGGAAGGAAAATGATAAATGATACAAATAAATATGTGAAAAGTGTGGGGGACATTTGTATGGCGCCCCCCGGAGTCAATACTTTGTAGAACCCCCTTTCACTGCAATTACAGCTGCAAGTCTTTTTGGGGATGTCTCTACCAGCTTTGCACATCTAGAGAGGACATTTTTGCCCATTCTTCTTCTTTGCAAAATATCTCAAGCTCTGTCAGATTGGATGGAGAGCGTCTGTGAACAGCAATTTTCAAGTCTTGCCACAGATTCTCAATGTGATTTAGGTCTGGACTGTGACTGGGCCATTCTAAAACATGAATATGCTTTGATCTAAACCATTCCATTGTAGCTCTGGCTGTATGTTTCGGGTCGTTGTCCTGCTGGAAGGTGAACCTCCGCCCCAGTCTCAAGTCTTTTGCAGACTCTAACAGGTTTTCTTCTAAGATTGTCCTGTATTTGGCTCCATCCATCTTCTCATCAACTCTGACCAGCTTCCCTGTCCCTGCTGAAGAAAACCATCCCCACCACATGATGCTGCCACCACCATGTTTCACGGTGGGGATGGTGTGTTCAGGGCTATGTGTAGTGTTAGTTTTCCCCCACACATAGCGTTTTGCTTTTAGGCCAAAAAGTTCATTTTTGGTCTCCTCTGACCAGATCACCTTCTTCCACATGTTTGCTGTGTCCTCCACATGGCTTCTCGCAAACTACAAACAGGACTTCTTATGACTTTCTTTCACCAATGTCTTTCTTCTTGTCACTCTTCCATAAAGGGCAGATTTGTGGAGAACACGACTAATAGTTGTCCTGTGGACAGATTCTCCCACCTGAGCTGTGGATCTCTGCAGCTCCTCCAGAGTTACCATGGACCTCTTGGCTTCTTCTCTGATGAATGTTCTCCTTGCCCGGCCGGTCAGTTTAGGTGGACGGCCATGTCTTGGTAGGTTTGCAGTTGTGCCATACTCTTTCCATTTTCAGATGATGGATTGAACAGAGCTCCGTGAGATGTTCAAAGCTTGGGAGATTTTTTCATAACCTAACCCTGCTTTATACTTCTCCACAACTTTATCCCTGACCTGTCTGGTGTGTTCCTTGGCCTTCATGATGCTGTTTGTTCATGAAGGTTCTCTAACAAACCTCTGAGGGCTTCACAGAACAGCTGTATTTATACTGAGATTAAATTACACACAGGTGGACTCTATTTATTAATTAGGTGACTTCTGGAGGCAATCGGTTCCACTAGATTTAAGTTAGGGGTATCAAAGTAAAGGGGGCTGAATACAAATGCCCCCCCACACTTTTCACATATTTATTTGTAAAAAAATTGAAAATCATTTATCATTTTCCTTCCACTTCACAATTAGGTGCCACTTTATGTTGTTCTATCATAAAAGCCCAATAAAATACATTACCATGACAAAATGTGGAAAATATCAAGGGGTATGAATACTTTTTGAAGGCACTCTGTGTCACAAGCCTCACCTCTATATACTGTATAGTTTGTTACTGTATATGAGGCGATTCAGTTCGCTTTTACAGTGCTATACAAGTCTTTCATTCATTCATTCATATGTGTATGGTGGCCGCCATTACTTGGATTTAACCACTTCAATACGGGACACTTTCACCCCCTTCCTGCCCAGGCCAATTTCCAGCTTTCAACCCTGTCACACTCTAAATGACAAAAAAAAAATTAATTTATGAAGTTTTTGCATTCATCCCTGCAGAGCATTACAAGGGTGATCAGTGTGCACAGGTGCAATGCACAGACGTGCGCATTGTTTATCCCCGGGGCCCAGGTCCATACAGAAGGACAAATGTTCGTAGGAAGTGCTGAATGAACTACAGCTGTGACAATGTCACCTCCCTGCTGCCAATATGATCTGCTGAGTCCCTCTGCCATGGTACAACAAGGGACTTGTAGTATTTTTATTGATTGGTCCCCGTGAATGGATGAAGCTCCATGGTGAATTCCAACAATAAGAACCACCTGCAGTAAGAAGAATACTGCAATTCAGTGTGGGGGGGTTGGGGGTGGTGTATGTGACCATTCTTCACATTACACCTTAAATATGGCCTTACTTACCAATCTGTTTCCCCTGCCCCCAATCATTAATCTAACCCCTTCAACCTTAATCCTCAACCTGACCACCCCTTACACTCAACCTAAACCCAAAAACCCTACCTACCAATCCGTTTCCCCTGCCCCCCAATCATTTACCTAACTCCTGCACCCTGGTCTTCAACCTAACCATCCCTCACACTCAACCTAAACCCAAAACCCTACCTACCAATCCATTTCCCCTGCCCCCCATCATTTACCTAACTCCTGCACCCTGGTCTTCAACCTAACCATCCCTCACACTCAACCTAAACCCAAAACCCTACCTACTAATTCGTTTCCCCTGCCCCCAATCACTTGCCTAACTCCTGCACCCTGATCTTCAACCTAACCATCCCTCACACTCAACCTAAACCCTACCTACCAATTCATTACCATTGCCCTCAATCATTAACCTGGCCCCAGTACCCTAATCCTTAACGTAACCATCCCTCAACCTAAACCCAAAAACCCTACCTGCCGATCCATTATCCCTGCCCCCCCAATCATTAACCTAACTCCTACACCCAATCATCAACCTAACCACCCCTCATACTCCACCTAAACCCAAAAACCCTGCCTGCGATCCATTATCCCTGCCCTCCAATCATTAACCTAACCCCTGCACCCTAATCATCAACCTAACCAGCCCTCATACTCAACCTAAACCCAAAACCTTACCTACCGATCCATTATTCCTGTCCCCCAATCATTAAGTTAACCCCTGCATCCTAATCATCAACCTAACCACCCCTCAACTTAAACCCAAAACCCTACTTGCCGATCCATTATCCCTGCCCCCCCCAATCATTAACCTAACCTCTGCACCCTAATCATCAACCTAAGTACCCCTCACACTCAACCTAAACCCAAAACCCAATCTGACGATCCATTATCCCTGCCCCCCAATCATTAGGTTAACCCCTGCACCCTAATCCTCAACCTAACCATCCCTTACACTCAACCTAAACCCAAAAACCCAACCTGCCAATCCATTATCCCTGCCCCCCAATCATTAGGTTAACCCCTGCACCCTAATCCTCAACCTAACCACCCCTTACACTCAACCTAAACCCAAAAACCCAACCTGACGATCCATTATCCCTGCCCCCAGTCATTAACCTAACTCCTGCACCCTCATTCTCAACCTAACCACCCCTCATACTCCACCTAAACCCTACCTACCAATCCATTATCCATGCCCCCCAATCATTAAGTTAACCCCTACACCCTAAATCTCAACCTAACCATCCTTCAAAATCAACCTAAACCCACAACCCCTACCTAGCGATCCATTATCTCTGTCCCCAATCATTAATCTAACCCCTGCACCCTCAGTCTCAACCTAACCACCCCCTCACACTCAACCTAAAACCAAAACCCTACCTGCCGATCTGTTATCTCTGCCCCTAATCATTAACCTAACTCCTGCACCCCTCACACTCAACTTGAATCGAAAAAGTCTAAAAAGTGGACTGTGCCTTTAAAGGGGAATTCTGCTAAGCCTAGTCTGAGTTTCAAGGAGAACCTCAAACTGAATTTTGAATAGATTGACTAGACTAAAACCCCAGTTTTATTGTCAAGCATATGGCATTCCTGAGCTTGGTGCCCACCCACCATCGCCAGCCTATCCAGCTCAGCAGACAACACATCCCTTCCCCGGAGAAGAAGAACCGAGGTGCCTGTTGGAGTACCTTATTGATTCCTGAAGTGATATATTACATGCAAATTTTTAAAGAACGTCCGGCTCCACCCAGGATGGAAAATTAATCACCTGTCACGCCTGTTTGGAAGAGAGTCAATGGCTTCCAGGTGCTTCACTTTACAAGTAGGGTTAGGAAGGAGAATATATGAGTGACAGATCTGCTTTGTCCTATGGGAGAGTCTGGATGGACGGGAGATGTTACTGGACCAGCTGGTAACCAGATACAACATGGCATCAGTGACCTGTCTACAATATTTCACCTAGAGGGTGATGGATCAGTGTTGTATGATATTCCAGATGGAACAGTCTCTTTGTGAACTTGAAGTGGTCATTGAAAAACCAATAGACTCCCCATAAGCCCAAGCAGCTGCACATGCTCAGTTAGCTGGAGGGTAAACAAAGACATTGGAGAACCTAGGGTCAATGTCTGCTTGTTCAAAGAGTCTGGAAAGAGGTTCTCTGCAATATAATCCCACATTTCTCTAGATCGTTGGGTTGCGTTAATCTGGTGTGTTCGTTTTAGGAAGCTAGGTACTGGTGCAGTTGTCTTGACAAATTGCCATATGATAGTTTAGTATAGAAAGAGTTATACCTGAGACCCTACAGCTAAAAACCCAAAACCAAGTCACTTACATTAATTCCTAACCAGAAACTTCAATCCACTTCCCAATCTTCAACCAAGTCCCAAATCCTAAATGTCAATTCAAACTTTACTCCCAATAATAACCCTCCCTCCAACCCCTGCACCCTAATCCTCAACCTATCCACCCCTCACACTTGACCTAAACCCAAAAAACCCAACCTGCCAATCCATTACCCCTGCCCCCCAATCACTGACCTAAACCCTGCACCATAATCCTTAACCCAACCACCCCTCACTCAACCCAAACCCAAAAACCCAATTTGCCAATCTATTATCTCTGCCCGAAACATTAACCTAACCCCTACACCTAACCCTTCTTCACATTCAACCTAAACCCAAAAACCCTACCTGCTAATTTATTATCCCTGCCCCCCCAATCTTTAACCTAACCCCTACATCCCAAACCTCAACCTAACACACCCTCAAACTTAACCCAATCCCAAAAACCCAACTTGCCAATCCATTATTCCTGCCTGGAAACATTGACCTAACCCCTGCACCCTAATCCTCGACCCAAAAACCCCAAAACCCAATTTGCCAATCCATTATCCCTGCCCCGAAACATTAACCTAACCCCTGCACCCTAATCCTCAACCTAATCATCCCTCACACACAACCCAAACCCAAAAACCCAACTTGCCAATCCATTATCCCTGCCTGGAAACATTGACCTAACCCCTGCAACCTAATCCTCAATCCAACCACCCCTCACACTCAACCCAAACCCAAAAACCCAACTTGCCAATCCATTATCCATGCCCTGAAACATTAACCAAACCCCTGCACCCCATCCCTCAACCTAACCACCCCTCACACTCAACCTAAACCCAAAACCCTACCTGCTATTTTATTATCCCTTTCCCCAATACAATCTCCACTGAATAATACATAATCACCCTAATCCCTACTCATCCCTTGCCCCCAACCGTCTGTACCCCACCCCCATCCTTATAATAATAAAAAGTGTCTAAACCGTAGAACAGAAATGTAATATATTGCACTTTACCAGTCCTTACATGTGGGGACTGCATTGGGTTTATTTCTTTTCAGGCTTTTTTTCCTTGATCTTCACCTAGTGATCCTGCCAGCACCTCACTTCCTGCCCCAGGGTGACAACACTCCCTCACTGTAATGTATCAGGACACCAGAAACAAGATAGGACTACAGGACCCCACCCTCCTCCTCTCCTCCATAACACAGCGGTCTGAGGAATGACAACAAAGATGAGAGTGACACTTGTCTGATTATAGCCCATGTTGTATCTGAGGACTACTCCTGTGTTACATTGTATCTGAGGACTACTCCAGTGTTACATTGTGAGGACTACTCCTATGTTACATTGTATCTAAGGACTACTCCAGTGTTACATTGTGAGGACTACTCCTATGTTACATTGTATCTAAGGACTACTCCTGTGTTACATTGTATCTGAGGACTACTCCTGTGTTACATTGTATCTGAGGACTACTCCTGTGTTACATTGTATCTGAGGACTACTCCTGTGTTACATTGTATCTAAGGACTACTCCAGTGTTACATTGTGAGGACTACTCCTATGTTACATTGTATCTAAGGACTACTTCTATGTTACATTGTATCTGAGGACTACTCCTGTGTTACATTGTATCTGAGGACTACTCCTGTGTTACATTGTATCTAAGGACTACTCCAGTGTTACATTGTGAGGACTACTCCTATGTTACATTGTATCTGAGGACTACTTCTATGTTACATTGTATCTGAGGACTACTCCTGTGTTACATTGTATCTGAGGACTACTTCTATGTTACATTGTATCTGAGGACTACTCCTGTGTTACATTGTATCTGAGGACTACTCCAGTGTTACATTGTATCTGAGGACTACTCCTGTGTTACATTGTATCTGAGGACTACTCCTGTGTTACATTGTATCTGAGGACTACTTCTATGTTACATTGTATCTGAGGACTACTCCAGTGTTACATTGTATCTGAGGACTACTCCTGTGTTACATTGTATGTGAGGACTACTCCTATGTTACATTGTATCTGAGGACTACTCCTATGTTACATTGTATCTGAGGACTGCTCCTATGTTACATTGTATCTGAGGACTACTCCTATGTTACATTGTATCTGAGGACTACTCCTATGTTACATTGTATCTGAGGACTACTCCTATGTTACATTGTATCTGAGGACTACTCCTATGTTACATTGTATCTGAGGACTACTCCTATGTTACATTGTATCTGAGGACTACTCCTGTGTTACATTGTATCTGAGGACTACTTCTATGTTACATTGTATCTGAGGACTACTCCAGTGTTACATTGTATCTGAGGACTACTCCTGTGTTACATTGTATCTGAGGACTACTCCAGTGTTACATTGTGAGGACTACTCCTATGTTACATTGTATCTGAGGACTACTTCTATGTTACATTGTATCTGAGGACTACTCCAGTGTTACATTGTATCTGAGGACTACTCCTGTGTTACATTGTATCTGAGGACTACTCCTGTGTTACATTGTATCTGAGGACTACTTCTATGTTACATTGTATCTGAGGACTACTCCAGTGTTACATTGTATCTGAGGACTACTCCTGTGTTACATTGTATCTGAGGACTACTCCTGTGTTACATTGTATCTGAGGACTACTCCAGTGTTACATTGTATCTGAGGACTACTCCAGTGTTACATTGTATCTGAGGATTACTCCTGTGTTACATTGTATCTGAGGACTACTCCAGTGTTACATTGTATGTGAGGACTACTTCTATGTTACATTGTATCTGAGGACTACTTCTGTGTTACATTGTATCTGAGGACTACTCCTGTGTTACATTGTATCTGAGGACTACTTCTATGTTACATTGTATCTGAGGACGGCTCCTCTATTCCTGCAGGCGGCAGTGAAGGGTTAAGTCGGGATCCCGCTGACACAGCACTGCCATACATGGAAGAGGAGGACATGGAGCCGCATTGGTGGAATTCCAGCATGGACAGCAGTGCCGGCTGAAGAGTTTCCATGATGTCAGGATCCCAGCATGCACTGGGCCGGCACTGGGGGGACACTGGAGGACGCTCAGTGCAGCCATCTGGATGACATTTGTCTCTGGAGTGGAGCAGCTCCCAGGACCCGGGGTCAGGAGCACCATGGGGAAGAGTTCTGCCGCCGGTCCTGTGCGGCGCGGTGAGGAATATCACCAATCTACAGCGTGCAGCCAATACACAGCCTCAGATCTGAGCTTCACGCTGTGTGCCTTAAAGGGTCACCCCACCCAGCCAACTGCATCCCATGGATCACCTGATGAATCTGTCATAAAGGAGTCCTAATGCACCCCCAACTATTTATTATCACCAGGGACCAGCGCCAGACGGCGATCCCCGGCGCTCACTGCGGCTGTCATGAATCTGGGATCAGCAGATATGTGAGAATTCCTGTAATAAAGACGGCTCACTGCTGCTCTCTCTCCTTGTGCAGGGTGACTGGTCTTGTCTCCGCCCCCCTCCTGTAGTTTTCTGCAGGCAGCCTGTAGTGGGTGGAGCCTCCTGGGTCCCTCCCACAGCTCTGCTCTCTGCACAGGCTATGTACAGCACAGTGATGATGACACTGCTACTTTTACAAGTTAGTATCTGGGTTTGCAAAGGCATTAGGTGCACACAAAGTGTATATATATATATATATATATATATACACACACCCTATATTACCAAAAGTATTGGGACGCCTGCCTTTACACACACATGAACTTTAACGGCATCCCAGTCTTAGTCTGTAGGGTTCAATATTGAGTTGGCTCCGCCCTTTGCAGCTATAACAGCTTCAACTCTTCTGGGAAGGCCGTCCACAAGGTTTAGGAGTGTGTCTATGGGAATGTTTGACCATTCTTCCAGAAGAGCATTTGTGAGGTCAGGCACTGATGTTGGATGAGAAGGTCTGGCTCTAATTCATCCCAAAGGTGTTGTATCAGGTTGAGGTCAGGACTCTGTGCAGGCCAATCAAGTTCCTGCACCCCAAACTCCCTCATCCATGTCTTTATGGACCTTGCTTTGTGCACTGGTGGGCAGTCATGTTGGAACAGGAAGGGGCCATCCCCAAACTGTTCCCACAAAGTTGGCAGCATGAAATTGTCCAAAATGTCTTGGTATGCTGACGCCTTAAGAGTTCCCTTCACTGGAACTAAGGGGCCAAACCCAACCCCTGAAAAACAACTCCAACACCTTAATCCCCCCTCCACCAGTGGCGGCTGGTGCTCCATTTTGGGGGTGGGGGGGTGTCAAACACACCAACTGCCATCCATCCCGGTCGGTCAGTGCCCCAACCCCCACTCCCGAGGGCTGGATTGTCCAACAGCCCACCAGCCCTGCATGTACCCCATCTAGGTCCCGGCTCAACGGCCTCACAGAATCTTCCCGGCAGCTTCTGCGTCTCCTCTTCCTCAGTGGCCAATGCAGTCACTTCTCCTCTCGGCCAATCGGATCTTCCTGTTTGGCCGGGAGGAGAATCATGAAGACAATAGCCCCCCCCCACACAAGTGGGTGGGAGCACTGCACCCCGAGCCCACCCTTTTTGAAGCCAATTCGAGCCTCCGGCTCTAATTGCGTGCTTTGAAAAAAAAAACATTGGAGTCCATGCATCCAGCGCCCTGCATGTAGATTAGGGTCTGGACGCATGGATTGGAGGAAGGGGGGGCAGCACCCCTGCGCCCCATATGGACAGGCCGCCACTGCCCTTCACCAAATGATTTGGACCAGTGCACAAAGCAAGGTCCATAAAGACATGGATGAGCGAGTTTGGGGTGGAGGAACTTGACTGGCCTGCACAGAGTCCTGACCTCAACCCCATAGAACACCTTTGGGATGAATTAGAGGGGAGACTGTGAGCCAGGCCTTCTCGTCCAACATCAGTGCCTGACCTCACAAATGCTCTTCTGGAAGAATGGTCAAACATTCCCATAGACACCCTCCTAAACCTTGTGGACGGCCTTACCAGTAGAGTTGAAGCTGTTATAGCTGCAAAGGGCGGACCAACTCAATATTGAACCCTACGGACTAAGACTGGGAAGCCATTAAAGTTCGTGTGCGTGTAAAGGCAGGTGTCCCAATACTTTTGGCAAGAGTATATATATATATATATAAAACCTCTTTCAGGCTGGATTCACACTTATATGTTGCAGTAACACATGTATTACCGCGCACGTTACCATAACACACAGTAATGCGCCTGTCCTGCATTTTGAATGGCACACCAATGAACCCAGGCATTGCGTGACAAAAAATGGGTCAGGTGTGATTTTAGGCCCTTCAGGGTGCGTTGGCAGTCCATTTATTTTAACTGAACACATGACTACACATGACAACACGTGACAACACTTGACCACACGTGACAACACATGACAACACGTGACCACATATGACAACACGTGACAACACGTAACAACACATGACAAACCGTGACAACACATGACAACACGTGACCACATATGACAACACGTGACCACATATGACAACACGTGACAACACTTGACCACACGTGACAACACGTGACAACACTTGACCACACGTGACAACACATGACAACACGTGACCACATATGACAACACGTGACAACATGTAACAACACATGACAAACTGTGACAACACATGACAACACGTGACCACATATGACAACACATGACCACATATGACAACACGTGACAACACGTAACAACACATGACAAACCGTGACAACACATGACAACATGTGACCACACATGACAACACGTGATGACACGTGACCACACATGACCACACGTGACAACATATGACAAGATGTGACAACATATGACAACACGTGACCACACATGACAAAACATGACAACGCATGACAACACATGACAACATATGACAACACATGACTCGGGGTTCATCCGCTGGGGTGTGTTTTGTGAGCGCATTCCCAACACATGGAAACCAAAACAAATAATGGTTCCCTATGAATGCAGGTCACACCAGCGTGTTGTGTTGCATTTGCCCAGCTCTGAATAAAGTACAGCGTGTATTTCTTTCTATTTTCAGCGCAATGTAACAAAACACACATACAGTATACACACAACATAAATTAAGGCAAAAAAGCCAAAATCAAACACAAAGCATGTAAAATGCAAAGCAAAGCATTACAAAAAGAATGCAGGACTCAGTAGTGGGGTCTTTCGGTGAACTCGGGTGAATGCGTCCCGAGCAGATCCGGCACCGAGGGGGGGAGACAAATACTTTGGCTATTTTTATTCGGTTGCCTTCTGAGCGAGTCGTGGTTTGCGGTGCCCTCAGACCCTGGGAGAGAGACGAGGAGGACATGAGGCAGCAGTTTACTCTGCGCTGCGTCCAGCCCACAGAACCGGGCTAAACCCATGACACAGCTCTACTGCTGGAGGGGCCCCACAGCTGACCTCTCAGGGGCCCATTACTGGGGGGTTTAGGGGAAATTCTGGTCTCACGGGAAAGCAGGACATTGGGAAATGTCACCATTGTATTCTATTTTTGGATATATTCTCTATATATAGATCTATCTATCTATCTATCTATCTATCTATCTATCTATCTATCTATCTATCTATCTATCTATCTATCTATCTATCTATCTATCTATCTATCTATCTATCTATCTATCTATCGTCTATATACAGTCTCACAAAAGTGAGTACACCCCTTATATTTTTGTAAATCTTTTCTTCTACCTTTTCATGTGACAACACTGAAGAAATGACACTTGTCTACAATGTAAAGTAGTGAGTGTACAGCTTGTATAACAGTGTAAATTTACTGTCCCCTCAAAATAACTCAACACACAGCCATTAATGTCTAAACTGCTGGCAACAAAAGTGAGTACACCCCTAAGTGAAAATCTCCAAATTGGGCCCAATTAGCCATTTTCCCTCCCCGGTGTCATGTGACTCATTAGTGTTACAAGGTCTCAGGTGTGAATGGGAAGCAGGTGTGTTAAATTTGGTGTTATCGCTCTCACTCTCTCATACTGGTCACTGGAAGTTCAACATGGCACCTCATGGCAAAGAACTCTCTGAGAATCTGAAAAAAAAGAATCGTTGCTCTACATAAAGATGGCCTAGGCTATAAGCAGATTGAAGACCCTGAAACTGAGCTGCAGCACGGAGGCCAAGACCATACAGGGGTTTAACAGGACAGGTTCCACTGAGAACAGACCTCGCCATGGTCCACCAAAGAAGTTGAGGTCACGTGCTCAGCGTCATATCCAGAGGTTGTCTTTGGGAAATAGACATATGAGTGCTGCCAGCATTGCTGCAGAGGTTGTAGGGGTGGGGGAGTCAGCCTGTCAGTCCTCAGACCATACGCCGCACACTGCATCAAATGGTCTGCATGGTTGTCATCCCAGAAGGAAGCCTCTTCTAAAGATGATGCACAAGAAAGACTGCAAACAGTTTGCTGAAGACAAGCAGACTAAGGTCATGGATTACTGGAACCATGTCCTTTGGTCTGATGAGACCAAGATAAACGTATTTGGTTCAGATGGTGACAAGCGTGTGTGGCGGCAACCAGGTGAGGAGGACAAAGACAAGTGTGTCTTGTCTACAGTCAAGCATGGTGGTGGGAGTGTCATGGTCTGGGGCTGCATGAGTGCTGCCGGCACTGGGGAGCTACAGATCATTGAGGGAACCATGAATGCCAACATGTACTGTGACATACTGAAGCAGAGCATGATCCCCTCCCTTCAGAGACTGGGCCGCAGGGCAGTATTCCAACATGATAATGACCCCAAACACACCTCCAAGACCACCACTGCCTTGCTAAAGAAGCTGAGGGTAAAGGTGATGGACTGGCCAAGCATGTCTCCAGACCTAAACCCTATTGATCATCTGTGGGACATCCTCAAACGGAAGGTGGAGGAGCACAAGGTCTCTAACATCCACCAGCTCTGTGATGTCGTCATGGAGGAGGGGAAGAGGACTCCAGTGACAACCTGTGAAGCTCTGGTGACCTCCATGTCCAAGAGGGTTAAGGCAGTGCTGGAAAATAATGGTGGCCACACAAAATATTGACACTTTGGGCCCAATCTGGACATTTTGACTTAGGGGTGTACTGACTTTTGTTGCCAGCAGTTTAGACATTAATGGCTGTGTGTTGAGTTATTTTGAGGGGACAGCAAATTTACACTGTTATACAAGCTGTACACTCACTACTTTACATTGTAGCAAAGTGTCATTTCTTCAGTGTTGTCACATGAAAAGATAGAAGAAAAGATTTACATACATGTAGTAGTACCCGGAGGAAACCCGCCCAGGCACAGGGAGAACATGCGATTCCTAGGCAGGTAGTGCCGTGGTTGGGATTTGAACCCATGACCTCAGTGCTGTCACATTTACTAGTATTGTATATTGCTGTGCCAGGGTCCATAGACAATGAGAAGAGCCAATGTCAGACCTCCCATGCCACCATAAATGAAGAGCGTCCAGAAGGATGGGGGGCTCCTTGGCACAGCAGCAGCCAATTTTGGGGTCCCAGGATGTGTGCCCCTCCCCCTGTTCAGCTGCAGATCTGGCGGTGTTTGGCTGCATTGCCGGTGACCGTCCTGGTAATCCGAGCGCCAGGAATTCGCTCCTGCAATCCTTCTGTCAGCGCCTCGTATGCGGATCTTCTTTCATCACACCAGTAAAAAGCTGGAAGTCCAGGTGTGGACACTTTACAGCGAGAAGAAAACGCGGTGGGGGATTTACGAGCGCCGATAACGGCGTACAAGGTGCTGCAGCCCAATAAAGTGTCACCTTAGAAGGGGGTTTAATAGCATTACAGAGGGACATGAAAGGCCAGCGTGTGCTGACCTCTGACCCCAGGAGAAGCCGGCTGCTGGAAATCCGAGGCCCGATCTGCACCTGTCCAACGCCGTATGCATAGCGGCCAACTTTCCTGGAAAAGATGGGGGGACGGTCCCGCCATGGGGATCAATGGGCTCTACCACGCTTACCACCTGCTGCGGCGACTTGTGCTGCTACCTGCCTAGCAGGACTGTCCGTGGGTCATACAAACTTCAAATGCTCCTGCAGTAAGAGGGACCCCTGGCCACTACATCCTGGTCATGACTGAGTCTTCTATTAGGATTTAGGAGATTAATATAGAAGGACGAGTATTACAACTTCACTCAGTGACTTTGGACAGGCTGAGATGATGTCATCAGTCTGCTGCAGGCAGGAGGAAGCATTCCCACCGTCTCCTCTCCCCCAGTGATCAGACTGCAACATTGTAACTTTGCCTAGGCTGAGATAATACCATCAGTCTGCTGCAGGCAGGTTTAAGAATTTTCTCAGTCTCCCCTCCCCTCAAGGATCAGACTGCTACATTGTAACTTTGCCTAAGCTGAGATGATGTCATCAGTCTGCTGCAGGTAGGAGGAAGCATTTTTTTCAGTCCCATCTTCCCTAGAGATCAGACTGCAACATTGTAACTTTGCCTAGGCTGAGATGAGGTCATCAGTCTGCTGCAGGCAGGAGGAAGCACCAGAGAACACAGGAGGGGCTTCCATGTCCATACAGCAGGTAACTGGGGCTGGTTTGTAGGACCCCATTGGTGGCCACTTTGGGTTTGGGGGGCCATTTAGTTTTTCTCCTCTAGGGGCCCCCATTTCCGTCTCAGAAAAAACCCTTTTTATCATTAAAAAGCCATTTTGAGCTCCACTCCAGTGATTTTGCCTAGGCTGAGATGATATCACCAGTCTGCTGCAGGCAGGGGGAAGTATTTCCTCAGTCTCCCCTCCCCCCAGTGATCAGACTGCAACCTTGTAACTTTGTAGTATCACAAGGTGAAATGCTGCAGCAGGGGGCTGATCTGTGTCAGACGTGAAGATAGCCAAGAACTGTACAAGCACCCGGATCTATATGATTGTGTCGTCTCTGAGCCGGCATCTACGTGATAGTGACCCTGGGTGATGCCTGGACAAAGATGGCGCCATCCTTCCAGAGACAAAAGCAGATGAAGGTATTGTCGGGGAGTCCTGTGATCTTTGTGGGAGGTAATATATACCTGGAAGGGTCCCACTGAGCATGCATGACGGGTGACGGGTTCACTTTAAGTGCAGAGTTCAACTCAGGGGAACAGGAAACTACGGGGCGTTCTTTGCTTCCCCTTTTGAGAAATCATTTTGGTGCTTTTTTTAGTTCATTATTCATTTTAGTAAAAAAAAAAAATACGTTGGACTTTGTTTTCTAAGATGTGATGAGGGAAGGAGAGAAAATTCGCTGATCTGCTGGATAGCGGTTTGCAGAGGCTGCAGGATCCACCGATCTCCCCAGAGGTCACCAAAAGGTCACACCGGATAATTCCATTGGCTCTCATTCCACACCTGAATGGGCGGAGTATGCCGAGGAAGAAGATCAGGGAGGATGCCGAGGAAGAAGATCAGGGAGGATGCTGAGGAGGAAGATCAGGGAGGATGCCTAGGAAGAAGATCAGGGATAATGCTGAGGAGGAAGATCAGGGAGGATGCTGAGGAGGAAGATCAGGGAGGATGCTGAGGAGGAAGATCGGGGAGGATGCCGAGGAAGAAGATCAGGGAGGATGCTGAGAAGGAAGATCAGGGAGGATGCCGAGGAAGAAGATCAGGGAGGATGCTGAGGAGGAAGATCAGGAAGGATGCTGAGGAGGAAGATCAGGAAGGATGCTGAGGAGGAAGATCAGGGAGGATGCTGAGGAGGAAGATCAGGGAGGATGCTGAGGAGGAAGATCAGGGAGGATGCTGAGGAGGAAGATCAGGGAGGATACTGAGGAGGAAGATCAGGGAGGATGCTGAGGAGGAAGATCAGGGAGGATGCTGAGGAGGAAGATCAGGGAGGATGCTGAGGAGGAAGATCAGGGAGGATGCTGAGGAGGAAGATCAGGGAGGATACTGAGGGGGAAGATCAGGGAGGATGCTGAGGAGGAAGATCAGGGAGGATGCTGAGGAAGAAGATCAGGGAGAATGCTGAGGAGGAAGATCAGGGAGGATGCTGAGGAAGAAGATCAGGGAGGATGCTGAAGAGGAAGATCAGGGAGGATGCTGAAGAGGAAGATCAGGGAGAATGCTGAGAAGGAAGATCAGGGAGGATGCTGAGGAGGAAGATCAGGAAGGATGCTGAGGAAGCAGATCAGGGAGGATGCTGAAGAGGAAGATCAGGGAGGATGCTGGGGAGGAAGATCAGGGAGGATGCTGAGAAGGAAGATCAGGGAGGATGCCGAGGAAGCAGATCAGGGAGGATGCTGAAGAGGAAGATCAGGGAGGATGCTGGGGAGGAAGATCAGGGAGGATGCTGAGAAGGAAGATCAGGGAGGATGCCGAGGAAGCAGATCAGGGAGGATGCTGAAGAGGAAGATCAGGGAGGATGCTGGGGAGGAAGATCAGGGAGGATGCTGGGGAGGAAGATCAGGGAGGATGCTGAGGAGGAAGATCAGGGAGGATGCCGAGGAAGTAGATCAGGGAGGATGCCGAGCAAGAAGATCAGGGAGGATGCTGAGAAGGAAGATCAGGGAGGATGCTGAGAAGGAAGATCAGGGAGGATGCTGAGAAGGAAGATCAGGGAGGATGCTGAGGAGGAAGATCAGGAAGGATGCTGAGGAGGAAGATCAGGGAGGATGCTGAGGAGGAAGATCAGGGAGGATGCTGAGGAGGAAGATCAGGGAGGATGCTGAGGAAGAAGATCAGGGAGAATGCTGAGGAGGAAGATCAGGGAGGATGCTGAGGAGGAAGATCACAGAGAGTGTAGATCTGGGGATCTATGAGCAAATATATAAGCAAGCTTTCTGAAAGTGCTCCTGATGATGTTGGTGACAAAACACGTAGGGGAGGTATCTAAGCAGAAAATGTAAAGCCTTGATGTCAGTTATCGCTAGTTTAACACTCTAAAGGCCTGTACACACGATCAGAAAATCGTACAAAAAGTACACCAGATGTTTCCATTGGCTCTCATTCCACACTTACACGAGCGGAGGATGCTGAGGAGAAAGATCAGGGAGGATACTGAGGAGGAAGATCAGGGAGGATGCTGAGGAGGAAGATCAGGGAGGATGCTGAGGAGGAAGATCAGGGAGGATGCTGAGGAGGAAGATCAGGGAGGATGCTGAGGAGGAAGATCAGGGAGGACGGTGAGGAGGAAGATCAGGGAGGATGCTGAGAAGGAAGATCAGGGAGGATGCTGAAGAGGAAGATCAGGGAGGATGCTGAGGAGGAAGATCAGGGAGGACGGTGAGGAGGAAGATCAGGGAGGATGCTGAGGAGGAAGATCAGGGAGGACGGTGAGGAGGAAGATCAGGGAGGATGCTGAGAAGGAAGATCAGGGAGGATAATGAGAAGGAAGATCAGGGAAGATGCTGAGGAGGAAGATCAGGGAGGATGCTGAGAAGGAAGATCAGGGAGGATACTGAGGAGGAAGATCAGGGAAGATGCTGAGGAAGAAGATCAGGGAGGATGCTGAGAAGGAAGATCAGGGAGGATGCTGAGGAGGAAGATCAGGGAGGATGCTGAGGAGGAAGATCAGGGAGGATGCTGAGGAGGAAGATCAGGGAGGATACTGAGGAGGAAGATCAGGGAGAGTGCGGATCTGGGGATCTATGAGCAAATATATAAGCAAGTTTTTTTAAAGTTCTCCTGATGATATTGGTGATGAAACGCGTAGGAAAGAAGCAAAGGGCTCTAAGCAGAAAATGTAAAACCTTGATGTCAGCGATCGCTAGTTTAACGTTCCTAAGGCCCGTACACACGATCAGAAAATCGTACAAGAGCCGATCATGACAGTTTATCCGATATTATTCGGACATGCACAAAAAATCAGTACAGTTGTCGTTCGAATATGCAATACAAATACACTTACAACACATGAAATTTTTATTCTGTCATACTAGAATTTTTGTGACTTTAATAAACTCTTCAGGTTCGATCTGAGATTAGCATGCAAAAAAACGATCATTCGTCCGATAATCTCATCCTGTGTACCAGGCATACGGCATACGGCACCATTCCTAGTTGTTAATCCTCATCAATCAGTGTGATCACATGAGATTTGTTTACAAACAAACCAGCCAGCTTCAGCTGTCACTGAACCCGGGACTGGAAGACACAGCGACAGCTGCAGCGAGCAACATACAGCCGTCAGCGTGGATCCCAATGTGCAAAAAAGGAATTTGTTCTGTCCCATTTTTATGTTTTATATATTGAACTGCATGAGGTTATTATTTTTCTGTAATATGCTGACATCTAGTGGTGGTTTCTGGACACTAAAGCTTGTTTACTATTGTGGTTTGGTTTCTTCTCTCTGTCCCCTCCTGCTTAATCCTAGTTGGTTTAGTCCTAGCTAGACCCTCCCCATTTTTTCTTCTGTCTTCCCCTCCTGTCTGTTACTAGTTGGTTTAATCCTAGCTAAACCCTCCCCATTTTTTTATTCTGTCTTCCCCTCCTGTTTAGTACTAGTTGGTTTAGTCCTAGCTAGATCTTCCCCATTTCTTCCATGTTTCCTCAGTCAGTGTTACTTATTATTTGCAGAGACAGGGATTAGGAGAGTCAATGAGGGGGATTTACTAAAACTGGAGTAAACAGAATCTGGGGCAGCTCTGCACTGCATCAGCTTCTAGCTTTCAAGCTTAATTGAACAAGCAGAATTTAGAAGCTTATTGGTTACTATGAATAACTGCTCCAGATTCTATTTGCTCTTCCTCTGTCTTCCCCTCCTGTTTAGTACTAGTTGGTTTAGTCCTAGCTAGACCCTCCCCATTTTTTTCTTCTGTCTTACCCTCCTTTTTGTTACTAGTTGGTTTAATCCTAGCTAAACCCTCCCCATTTTTTTCTGTCTTCCCCTCCTGTTTAGTACTAGTTGGTTTAGTCCTAACTAGACCCTCCCCCTTTTTTTCTTCAATTTCCCCTCCTGTTAAGTACTAGTTGGTTTAGCCCTAGCTAGACCCTCCCCATTTTGTTCTTCTGTCTTCCCTTCTGTTTAGCACTTGTTGGTTAGTCCTAGCTAGACCCTCTGCCTTTTTTTTTCTTTCTTCCCCCCTTTGTTACTAGTTGGTTTAATCCTAGCTAAACCCTCCCCATTTTTTTCTTCTATCTTCCCCTCCTGTTTAGTACTGGTTAGTTTAGTCCTAGCTAGACCCTCACCATTTTTGTCTTTTGTCTTCCCCTCCTGTTTAGTACTAGTTGGTTTAGTCTTAGCTGGACCCTCTCCATTTTGTCCTCTCTCCTCCCCTCCCGTTCAGTACTAGTTGGTTTAGTCCTAGCTAGACCCTCCCAATTTTGTCCTCTCTCTTTCCCTCCTGTTTAGTACTAGTTGGTTTAGTCCTAGCTAGACCCTCCCCATTTTTTTCTTCTGTCTTCCCTTGTGTTTAGCACTTGTTGGTTAGTCCTAGCTAGACCCTCCCCCTTTTTTCTTCTTTCTTCTCCCCATTTGTTACTAGTTGGTTTAATCCTAGCTAAACCCTCCCCATTTTTTTCTTCTATCTTCCACTCCTGTTTAGTACTGGTTGGTTTAGTCCTAGCTAGACCCTCACCATTTTTGTTTTTTGTCTTCCCCTCCTGTTTAGTACTAGTTGGTTTAGTCTTAGCTGGACCCTCTCCATTTTGTCCTCTCTCCTCCCCTCCCGTTCAGTACTAGTTGGTTTAGTCCTAGCTAGACCCTCCCCATTTTGTCCTCTCTCTTCCCCTCCTGTTTAGTACTAGTTGGTTTAGTCCTAGCTAGAACCTCCCCATTTCTTCCACGTTCCCTCAGTCAGTGTTACTTATTTACAGAGACATGGCTTAGGAAAGTCAATGAGGGGTATTTACTAAGACTGGAGTAAACAGAATCTGAGGCAGCTCTGCATTGCAACCAATCAGCTTCTAGCTGCTTAAGCTTAAATGAACAAGCAGATCTTCAAAGGTCTATGGTCATGGGGGGCGGGGGTTGGGGGGGGGTAAGAAATTAAAACTTACCAAGGAGTTGGTAGCTTTCTGAACAGACTTGTGCAGATTACATTTTGATGGCAGATTAGGAACATCAGTAAAGGTAGCTAGGTCACACCAGTAGAGGTAATTATGTCATCAGTAGAGTGAGCTAGGTCACACTCGTTAACATAGCTAGGTCACACCAGTGGAGGTAAGTATGTCATCAGTAGAGGGTGCCAGGTCACACCAGTGGAGGGTGCCAGGTCACACCAGTGGAGGGTGTTAGGTCACACCAGTGGAGGGAGCTAGGTCACACCAGTGGAGGGAGCTAGGTCACACCAGTGGAGGGAGCTAGGTCACACCAGTGGAGGGAGCTAGGTAACACCAGTGGAAGGAGCTAGGTCACACCAGTAAAGGAAGCTAGGTTACACCAGTAGAGGGAGCTGGGTCACTCCAGTAGAGGGAGTTGGGTAACACCAGTAGAGGGAGCTAGGTCACACCAGTGGAGGAAGCGAGGTCACACCAGTGGAGGAAGCTAGGTTACACCAGTAGAGGGAGCTGGGTCACTCCAGGAGAGGGAGCTAAGTCACACCAGTAGAGGGAGCTAAGTCACACCAGTAGAGGGAGCTGGGTCACTCCAGGAGAGGGAATTAGGTCAGACCAGTAGAGGGAGCTAGATCACACCAGTAGAGGGAGCTAGGTCACACCAGTAGAGGGAGCTAGGTCACACCAGTAGAGGGAGCTAGATCACACCAGTAGAGGGAGCTAGATCACACCAGTGGAGGGAGCTAGGTCACACCAGTGGAGGGAGCTGGATCACTCCAGGAGAGGGAATTAGGTCACACCAGTAGAGGGAGCTAGATCACACCAGTAGAGGGAGCTAGGTCACACCAGTAGAAGGAGCTAGGTCACACTAGTAGAGGGAGCTAGATCACACCAGTAGAGGGAGCTAGATCACACCAGTAGAGGGAGCTAGATCACACCAGTAGAGGGAGCTAGGTCACAGTAGAGGGAGCTAGATCACACCAGTAGAGGGAGCTAGATCACACCAGTGGAGGGAGCTAGGTCACACCAGTGGAGGGAGCTAGGTCACACCAGTGGAGGGAGCTGGGTCACTCCAGGAGAGGGAATTAGGTCACACCAGTAGAGGGAGCTAGATCACACCAGTAGAGGTAACTAAGTCACACCAATGGAGGGAGCTAGGTCACACCAGTAGAGGGAGCTAGGTCACACCAGTAGAGTGAGCTAGGTCACACTCGTTAACATAGCTAGGTCACACCAGTGGAGGTAAGTATGTCATCAGTAGAGGGTGCCAGGTCACACCAGTGGAGGGTGCCAGGTCACACCAGTGGAGGGTGTTAGGTCACACCAGTGGAGGGAGCTAGGTCACACCAGTGGAGGGAGCTAGGTCACACCAGTGGAGGGAGCAAGGTCACACCAGTGGAGGGAGCTAGGTCACACCAGTGGAGGGAGCTAGGTAACACCAGTGGAAGGAGCTAGGTCACACCAGTAAAGGAAGCTAGGTTACACCAGTAGAGGGAGCTGGGTCACTCCAGTAGAGGGAGTTGGGTAACACCAGTAGAGGGAGCTAGGTCACACCAGTGGAGGAAGCGAGGTCACACCAGTGGAGGAAGCTAGGTTACACCAGTAGAGGGAGCTGGGTCACTCCAGGAGAGGGAATTAGGCCACACCAGTAGAGGGAGCTAAGTCACACCAGTAGAGGGAGCTGGGTCACTCCAGGAGAGGGAATTAGGTCAGACCAGTAGAGGGAGCTAGATCACACCAGTAGAGGGAGCTAGGTCACACCAGTAGAGGGAGCTAGGTCACACCAGTAGAGGGAGCTAGATCACACCAGTAGAGGGAGCTAGGTCACACCAGTAGAGGGAGCTAGATCACACCAGTAGAGGGAGCTAGATCACACCAGTAGAGGGAGCTAGATCACACCAGTAGAGGGAGCTAGATCACACCAGTAGAGGGAGCTAGATCACACCAGTAGAGGGAGCTAGGTCACAGTAGAGGGAGCTAGATCACACCAGTAGAGGGAGCTAGATCACACCAGTGGAGGGAGCTAGGTCACACCAGTGGAGGGAGCTGGGTCACTCCAGGAGAGGGAATTAGGTCACACCAGTAGAGGGAGCTAGATCACACCAGTAGAGGTAACTAAGTCACACCAATGGAGGGAGCTAGGTCACACCAATAGAGGGAGCTAGGTCACACCAGTAGAGGGAGCTAGGTCACAGTAGAGGGAGCTAGATCACACCAGTGGAGGGAGCTAGGTCACACCAGTGGAGGGAGCTAGGTCACACCAGTGGAGGGAGCTAGGTCACACCAGTGGAGGGAGCTAGGTCACTCCAGGAGAGGGAATTAGATCACACCAGTAGAGATATCTAAGTTACACCGGTAGAGGAAACTAGGTCACACCAGTAGAGGTAACTAGGTCACAGAGTGAAGAACTGGTAACACTGAACAGATTGGTCACCAAGATACATTACTTCAGCAGAAAAAAAAATGAGGTCACAAGCCTGGCTGTGCTATTTGGCAGAGGTGCCTGAATCATAACAGTGGCTGAATGATTTTGCAGATGATTTGGGAGATAATAGCGGGCACCTGCCCCCTCCCATTCCTCACATTTGAATGTGTGATGCTGGAGGAAGCAAGGCCAAGTCCAAGTCCTGGATATCTCCCAAGTTTTAACAATGAATCTAGAGGGATGGCCGGAATTCCAAGTTCCAAATAACAGAGTGACCCGCCCACTTTGCCCGCATTTTAATAGATTTCAGCAAGTGCCCAGAAATGTCCCCCGAACATCAGGACTGAGTAAAGATCTGCAATACAATTTCTAAAATCCTTGCGATGCGTCTAGGTGACTTGGACTTTTTTTTTTGTAAAAAATGGAAAACCGCTTTAAGGTCTTCCATTCTGATTCCTTTCCGCCATCCAGGAATCTGACAATAAAAGGCAACATTGTGTCACCCCAGGCACAGGCTTCACCGCCACCCCGACAACGCCGCGCAGCCAGAGCCAAGTGTCCTAATTAAACCTGTCGCTGGTGATGAGAAGAGGGCAGAGAGCCAGACGGTGGAATCGATTCCCCCCGGAGAGAAGATCAGATCCTGGCCCCAAACACAACACGCATGTACACGCCGAACGCCCGACTCCGGAGACAAAGACACAAATTAAGTGTATAATCAGGGAAACAAAAACATCGGAAGAGACACATTGGGATTGATTTACTAAAACTGGAGAGAGCAAAATCCGATGCAGCTCTGCATGGGAGCCAATCAGCTTCTAACTTTACTTCAGCTCATTCAATTAAGCTTTGACAATAAAACCTGGAAGTGATTGGTTTCTATGCAGAGCTGCACCAGATTTCGCACTCTCCAGTTCTAGTGAATCAACCCCAATGTATATAAACCATGTAATAGTGACCAGCACTGCATAAAATGAAACGTCTCTGCAACCCCACCATCCATGGTGTCACCGACATTTCTCAGGAACCCCACCATCCATGGTGTCACCAACATCTCTCTGCAACCCCACCATCCATGGTGTCACCGACATTTCTCAGGAACCCCACCATCCATTGTGTCACCGACATCTCTCTGCAACCCCACCATCCATGGTGTCACCAACATTTCTCTGCAACCCCACCATCCATGGTGTCACCGACATCTCTCTGCAACCCCACCATCCATGGTGTCACCGACATCTCTCTGCAACCCCACCATCCATGGTGTCACCGACATCTCTCTGCAACCCCACCATCTATTGTGTCACCGACATCTCTCTGCAACCCCACCATCTATTGTGTCAGCGACATCTCTCTGCAACCCCACCATCCATGGTGTCACCGACATTTTTCTGCAGCCCCACCATCCATGGTGTCACCGACATTTCTCTGCAGCCCCACCATCCATGGTGTCACCGACATCTCTCTGCAACCCCACCATCCATGGTGTCACCGACATCTCTCTGCAACCCCACCATCCATGGTGTCACCGACATTTCTCTGCAACCCCACCATCCATGGTGTCACCGACATCTCTCTGCAACCCCACCATCTATTGTGTCACCGACATCTCTCTGCAACCCCACCATCCATGGTGTCACCGACATTTCTCTGCAACCCCACCATCCATGGTGTCACCGACATTTTTCTGCAGCCCCACCATCCATGGTGTCACCGATATTTCTCTGCAGCCCCACCATCCATGGTGTCACCGACATTTCTCTGCAACCCCACCATCCATGGTGTCACCGAATCTCTCTGCAACCCCACCATCCATGGTGTCACCGAGATTTCTCTGCAACCCCATCATCCATGGTGTCACCGACATTTCTCTGCAACCCCATCATCCATGGTGTCACCGACATTTCTCAGGAATCCCACCATCCATGGTGTCACCGACATTTCACTGTACATCATCTCTCTTCATCTACATTCACTTTACAGTCCTCTCTAAATCTACATTTATTATTGTACACTCCTCTCTACTTCTACATTCACTGTACACTCTTCTCTATATCTACATTCACTCTACATCCCTCTACATCTATGTTCACTGTATACCCCTCTACATTTACATTCATTTCACACCTTTCTCTACATCTACAATCACTATACATCCCTCTACATCCACTGTACACACACCTCCTACATCTACATTCACTGTACACTCCTCTGTATATCTACATTCACTGTACACCCCTCTACATCTACATTCACCGTACATCCCTCTACATCTACATTCACTGTACACACCTCCTACATCTACATTCACTGTACACTGCTCTCTACATCTACATTCACTGTACTCACCTCTCTACATCTACATTCACTGTACAGTCCTCTCTACATCTACATTCACTGTACACTCCTCTCTGCATCTACATTTGATGTACACTTCCTTCTCTGCATCTACATTCACTGTATTTACCTCTCTACATCTACATTCACTGTACAGTCCTCTCTACATCTACATTCACTGTACACTCCTCTCTGCATCTACATTTGATGTACACTTCCTTCTCTACATCTACATTCACTGTACACTCCTTTCTACATCTACATTCACTGTACACTCCCCTCTCTACATCTCTATTCACTGTACCCCTCTCTACAGCTACATTCACTGTAAACCCCTCTACATCTACATTCACTGTACACTCCTCTGTACATCTACATTCACTGTACACTCCTCTCTACATCTACATTCACTGTACACTACTCTCTACATCTGTATTCACTGTACACCCCTCTCTACATATACATTCACTGTACTCCCCTCTATACATCTACATTCACTGTACCCCTCTCTACAGCTACATTCACTGTAAACCCCTCTACATCTACATTCACTGTACACTCCTCTCTACATCTACATTCACTGTACACTCATCTCTACATCTACATTCATTGTACACCTATCTCTACCTCTACATTCACTGCACACTCCTCTGTATATCTACATTCACTGTACTCCCCTCTCTACATCTACATTCACTGTACACTCCTCTGTATATCTACATTCACTGTACACTCCTCTCTACATCTACATTCACCAAACACTCCTCTCTACATCTACATTCACTGTACATCCCTCTACATCTACATTCACTGTACACTCCTCTCTTCATCTACATTCACTGTACACTTCTCCGTACATCTACATTCATTGTACACCTATCTCTACCTCTACATTCACTGCACACCCACCTCTAAATTTACATTCACTGTACACTCCTCTCTTCATCTACATTCACTGTACACTCCTCTCTACATCTACATTCACTGTACACTCCTCTCTACATCTACATTCACTGTACACTCCTCTCTACATCTACACTCATCCCTGTCTCTTATGTAGAGATATCTTTTGATAAACACAGAATATTGCCCAATATATAATGTTTTTTTCCCCAGAAGCTGAGTCCTCTCATTTCTGGTCTACAGATGTTTCAGAAGAACATATTTGGAAATTCTAATTGCATCTGGTGCACAGAAGGAAACTTGAAGAAATAATGCAGGAGCTCCACAAGCTTCCAATCTGGCCCATCGGAAAACCCCTGTCATTGTTCACTGTCTACTCAAAGATTCCTCTGCTGTCACAAATCACACTCTGTGTCCTGCTGGCCTCCCAGCCCCAACATAGACAAGTTTTGTCTTTCTTGTGGCCATTGAAGTATTGAGTCAGAGATCTGCACCCCAGCAAGATGTGACCGCAGCGCCCCCTGCCTGCCCAACCCAGTACTGCCCTGTAATAATTCACCCCCCTTCCCTGTTCACAGAGCTGAAAGGTCCTCTATGTCCTCCAAAATAAAAGGTGACAGTTCTGCTGATCCATCAACCAGCTGGAGAACTACATGTTCCAGCATGCCGATCAGTCCTGCCCAGATCATACTGAGATTTAGGTAGTACTGACATAGTTATTGCCAACATGACCAACACAAAACATTATGATTGACTTCTCACCACACACACCAAAACCTCAAAGATCCACAATGTGATTTCATAGTTCAGCTTTTCACAATAGTAATTCTTATATGGAGAGATCTGCAATATCACTGACATTGTTTTACTGCAGGAAACTGAGAAAGAAAGAACTTCCTATACTGATATTATATTAATACAAGTTCACATCAGTCTCTGCACCAGAGGAGCTTACACTTCAATGTCCCAACCCAGTCACAAAGTTATTATTATACATTTATATAGCTCTGACATATACCGGAGTGCTGTACCGGTCACATCAATTTCTGTACCAGAGGAGCTTACATGCTAATGTCCTCACACAATCACACACTATTATTATTATTATACATTTTTATAGCTCTGACATATACTGTAGTGCTGTACAGAGAACACTGAGCCAGTCATATCAGTCTCTGTACCGGAGGAGCTTACACTCTAATGTCCCCTCCCCCACCGTCACACACTATTATTCTTATACAATGGTATAGCTCTGACATATACCACAGTGCTGTACAGAGAACACTGAGCCAGTCACATCAGTCCCTGCGCCAGAGGAGCTTACACTCTAATGTCCCCCCATAGTCACACACTACTATTATTATACATTTATATAGCTCTGACATATACCGCTGTGCTGTACAGAGAACACAGAGCCAGTCACATCAGTCTCTGTACTAGAGGAGCTTACACTCTAATGTCCCCACACAGTCACACACTTTTATTATTATACATTTTTATAGCTCTGACATATACTGTAGTGCAGTACAGAGAACAAAGAGCCAGTTACATCAGTCTCTGTACCAGAGGAGCTTACACTCTAATGTCCCCATGCACTATTATTATTGTACATTTATATATCTCTGACATATACTGTACTGCTGTACAGAGAACACTGAGCCAGTCAAGTCAGTCTCTCTGCACCTGAGAAGCTTACACTCTAATTTTTCCATCATAGTCACACACTATTATTATACATTTATATAGCTCTGACATATACTGTAGTGCTGTACAGAGAACACCGAGCCAGTCACGTCAGTCTCTGCACCTGAGAAGCTTACACTCTAATTTTTTCATCATAGTCACACACTATTATTATACATTGATATAGCTCTGGCATATACCACAGTGCTGTACAGAGAACACTGAGCCAGTCATATCAGTCTCAGCACCTGAGAAGCTTACACTCTAATTTTTTCATCATAGTCACACACTATTATTATACATTGATATAGCTCTGGCATATACCGCAGTGCTGTACAGAGAACACTGAGCCAGTCATATCAGTCTCAGCACCGGAGGAGCTTACACTCGAATGCCCCCACCGATAGTATACACCCTCATTATTAGGCAGAATCAATGAACAATGGTAATTTTTGGATTGCAAGGGGAAACAAGCATGCAAACATAGGCGGAGCATGCAAACTCCATGCAGACGAGGCTCTGGCAGGTTCTGAACCCGGAATCCCAGCATTACAAGCAACAAGCTCTAGAACAGTGAAGTCAGTGTGTCTCAGCCGCTTTCCTCCACTGCTGAGAAGTCTGGTCAGGCAACAAATGAGAACTTTGTGTAATTGGAACTTAAACCGATGAAGGATTCAAAGTGAGCAACGTTTTACCCTCTGCCCCAAATATTAAAATATGTTTTTTTTTTAATAATTATTGATAGAAGGGCAATTTCATGAAGACCACCAGGATGGGGAGGACCAGCTGAAGACATGCCTGGCTGGGGTGTTGTTGGAGTTCATCTTTCATCACCCCAAATTGATGCACTACAGAGGGGATTCCTTCCGTCACTTTAAGATTGATGCGACCTTATATCCACCTTCCATTTAATAAATATAGATAATATACTCAGCCCAGTCCAGAGCTACTCCCCACCCAATGGTAACATTGTATCAACATAATAATATCACGCTAAGAAGAAATATAATCAATGATACATAATATCAACATAATAATATAAAGAACATATTAACAAAAAAATGACAGAAGAAGAAGGAGAGGAAGAAGAAGAAGAAGAAGAAAGAGAGAAGGAAAGGAGAAGAAGAAGAAGAAGGAGAGGGAGAAGAAGAAGAAGGAGAGGAAGAAGGAGAAGAAGAAGGAGAAGAAGAAGAAGAAGAAGAAGAAGAAGAAGAAGAAGAAGAAGAAGAAGAAGAAGAAGAAGAAGAAGGAGAAGAAGAAGAAGGAGAGGAAGAAGGAGAAGAAGAAGAAAAAGAAAAAGGAGAAGAAGAAGAAGAATATAAACAGCATATTAACAAATATTACATAACAAGAAGAAGAAGAAGAAGAAAAAGAAGAAGAAGAATATAAACAACATATTAACAAAGAATACATATTATTGTTATTATTATTAAGAAGAAGAAGAGTAAGAAGAGCAAACAATGTATATGATAAATGTTACATAATTGCAACATAATACAATATACAATACATAACACAATATCAACAATAATATATTTTTTAACAAATCTTGGGTGATTTTTGGATTGATGACAACCTCCATCTTGTCACCATTCTGTTCGGCATGACAACCAATGGTGGATACTTACCGGTTCCCCAATGACGGAAGGGTACCGGCGTGCAGCACAGGTAACAAAGTATCAATTCCCTGATTCGCAGAGTTCCAAAACACAACATGAGCGCAGTAACATTCTAAATGCCAGGCTCTCTATAAACCCAGCTGCTTCATCTGCCTGCTGACCTTACAGCGCTGTTGCAAAAAACATGGGTCTTACATTACAGCCCAGACCATGCAGATTTTAGACGATCGTTACACGCGGACGTATTTTTTTTTTTTTGGCGATCCACCTTGCACAGCTAACGACACGACAGTACTTCGCAGCGCTGCAAATGCCATTGAGAGCCTAAAAATTTTTTAAAAAAGCATTTCTTGCCACGGTTGGGCTAACGCGATTCAATTTTCTCGACGTTTGTCACCGCAGGGTATCCGAATTCGTGAAACAGGGCCTGCTGCGCAGATCTATTAGCGTGCTGATGATACCCCAGCTACCGGTCGCTCAACATTGTGGCACGTGCCCCAATTTTAACCCCATAGGAGACAGACGTATGAGCACTGTCAGCGATCGCCATGGGCTAGCGGCACGCCGTGCGGTTCTTGTAGTCTTATGAGCCAGCTGGAGCTATTGCAAACTGGGGAACTACAACTCCAAGCATGTCCTGCTGGGATTTGCGGTCCTTTTCGCAAATAGATGGTAGCGCTGTTACCGACGCTTGCGTGACGTCGCGTCCAACGCCGTACAGCAGCCAAAGGGTTAACGGCGTGAGCATGGAAGCAGCCATCTCCCTTGCATTTTCTGGAGCAGCAGTAGACCTCTATCCTGTTTATGCAGCTGTTGTGTTGTCAGGGAATGCAGCAAGGAGACAGAAAAAAAAAAGGAGGACAGAGCCAAGTGAAGGGCATTCGGTGGTGCCTTACCGGTGGTGCAGGGTGCTGGGGGGGTGCAGTGAGGTCTCAGGCTCCCATGGTCTCAGGTTGGAGGAGAGCAGAGTGTTGCTGAGGCTGGTGGTAGACGCACAGCAGCATACAGGGTGTGTGTGTCTTTCTGCTCTGAACACATCAGGAACTGCTTGCCATTCCAGAGCTCACAGAGGAGGCAGGACTCTCTCTCCAGCTACTGTGCTGCACAACCTTAAAGGCACAGAAAGAAAAAAAAATGAGCTTACAGGACAAGTCGAGCGTTAACATTTCTGTACTTGGAAACCTAAAAAAAAAAAAAAAAAAGAAATGATATTTCATTATTTTTGGCCTCCTGCCTCACTGTATACAGTTTTCTAAAGCAAATCTTGTATATAGTGAATCTGTTACAAAGTTTCAGCACTTCCTGTTCCCGGCTGACAACGCTGAGCCTCTGCAGTGCGATTAGCAGCAGCGTTGTCAGTCTGTCACGTGTGCTCCTTCGGGTGCCTCTTGGGTTGTCCATCAGGTCTGCCCATGCTCCCTGCAGACCAATGGTCGGTTAATCCTTTTGCTTCCAAGGAGGTAACCACCGTAGCAAACACTCCATACTGCTATCCTGGCTACCTTCTGTTTGAAGTGAAATGTTGGCTGCAATCATTTGGGGTGAGCATCCCATGAGGTCATTTTCTTTCATGTTTTTTGACCTTGACACCCCCTCCCAGTCTGTCTGGTCCGGCATGACTTTTCACAGAGCCGGTTGTTTTTTACTCTTTTTATTTTTCTACATTCACTGTACTCCCCTCTCTACATCTACATTCACTGTACAGTCCTTTCTACATCTACATTCACTGTACACTCCTCTCTACATTTACATTCACTGTACTCCCCTCTCTACACCTATGTTCACTGTACTCCCCGCTCTACATCTACATTCACTGTACACTCCTCTCTACATCTACATTCACTGTACAGTTCTCTCTACATCTATGTTCACTGTACACGCCTCTCTACATCTACATTCACTGTACTCCTTTCCCTACATCTACATTCACTGTACACTCCTCTCTACATCTACATTCACTGTACACTCCTCTCTACATCTACATTCACTGTACACTTCTCTCTACAGCTACATTCACTGTACAGTCCTCTCTACATCTACATTCACTGTACACGCCTCTCTACATCTACATTCACTGTACTCATTTCCCTACATCTACATTCACTGTACAGTCCTCTCTACATCTACATTCACTGTAATCCCCTCTCTACATCTATGTTTACTGTACTCCCGGCTCTACATCTACATTCACTGTACACTCCTCTCTACATCTACATTCACTGTACAGTCCTCTCTACATCTATGTTCACTGTACACGCCTCTCTACATCTACATTCACTGTACTCCCTTCCCTACATCTACATTCACTGTACACTCCTCTCTACATCCACATTCACTGTACACTCCTCTCTACATCTACATTCACTGTACACTCCTCTCTACAGCTACATTCACTGTACACTCCTCTCTACATATACACTCACTGTACTCCCCTCTCTACATCTACATTCACTGTACTCCCCTCTCTACATCTACATTCACTGTACAGTCCTCTCTACATTCACTGTACACTTCTCTCTACATCTACATTCACTGTACAGTCCTCTCTACATCTACATTCACTGTACACTCCTCTCTACATCTACATTCACTGTACTCCCCTCTCTACATCTACATTCACTGTACACTCCTCTCTACATTCACTGTACACTTCTCTCTACATCTACATTCACTGTACAGTCCTCTCTACATCTACATTCACTGTACACTCCTCTCTACATCTACATTCACTGTACTCCCCTCTCTACATCTACATTCACTGTACAATCCTCTCTACATTCAATGTACACTTCTCTCTACATCTACATTCACTGTACAATCCTCTCTACATTTACTGTACAGTCCTCTCTACATCCACATGCACTGTACACTCCTCTCTACATCTACACTCACTGTACTCCCCTCTCTACATCTACATTCACTGTACACTCCTCTCTACATCTACACTCACTGTATTCCCCTCTCTACATCTACATTCACTGTACACTCCTCTCTACATCTACATTCACTGTACACTCCTCTCTACATCTACATTCACTGTACACTCCTCTCTACACCTACATTCACTGTACTCCCCGCTCTACATCTACATTCACTGTACTCCGCGCTCTACATCTACATTCACTGACTGTACACTCCTCTTGGGAGATTCAGGGAGACTTTATTCTTTTCAAACGTTGGCTGTAAAGCCTCATGATCACTTCCACAAACTCCTATCCCGCCATAAATCCCAGGCTCCACTAACCCTCCTGCATGCCTAGGACAGACATGGCGGGTGTTGGAGGAGGGAGATCAGCGAGAATCCGTCTGCTGATCTCGCCTCTGATGTTAAAAAAAAAAAGAATACTGATCCTGATCTTTGACCTTAACCTTGAACTTTGACCTTGACCCAGACACTAACCCTGGCACTGACCCAGATCAAACCTTGATCTGGGTATTTTTTTGTATTTTTTTTTGTTCTATTATTATTTTATTTTAATTTTTTTACACACACTTTTTTTTTTTCTGCAAGGAAAGAGAGAGATACAATGTATCTGTCAACTCCATTCCCAGAGAAAGATAACACAGGGGCAGTCTTCACAGTGACCGATCACTGTGATAGCCAATCAGAGGCAATCACAGCAATCAGGATGATTGGAAATCAGGAGTTGTGGGTCCTGATCGTTAGTACGGGGCCCGGGGCTCACGTTGAGACCCCCGGTCTCTGTGCTGGGAGCACGCCGTGCGCAAATTTCAAGAGGCATACAGAATTGAAGTTACCGCCAATTTATCCTCCAGAGTCTTTGCTTGCAGAAAATATTTCATGTTTGGGGAGTTTAACTTAATCTTCAGGCCTAAAATGTGCTTTTTAACTTTTATGTGCAATAAAAAATAAAGGCAAAAGCGTCTCTGGCGGTGAAGGGGTTAAAGGGGTGGGCCTGGCAGGCCGACAACCTTGCTGCTAATGGGGAGGCGTTGGCTGAGCATTGTCACCCTGACACAGGAAGATTTTCTTATGAAAACTCTAGGTTAGTGTTAGGGGTGGTCGGGGAGGGGTCAGGTGTTAAAGCTGAACTCCAGGCAGATATAAAAGACACAAATGAATACATCTCTGCAATCATGAATGGATCATTAAATGTATTTTTTTTTTTAAATAAAAGTACCTGAATGTGACCTGGTATCTGCCTAGTACAGCAGAGCTCAGAGCATCAGAAAGAGAAGCAGCACAAGCAGCCAATCAGTTTAATGCGCTTAACAAGAAGCATGTTGAAAGGCTGAGAGAGCAGAGTGACAGAAAGATGAGCTCATCGCTGTGCTACTTCACTTTTTACTATCCAGTCACAAGGCTTTGGGAGTTGCTTAATAAGGACACACTGGGCTCAGAGGAAGTGGGTTAAATGATGCTGGCCATCAGACTGAGGACATCTAGTGGCGGAAAAAAAGTACTGCACTGCTGTTTTTGTTTAATCTCCTAATGAAGTTATTCATTTTTAACAACAACTGCAATACGATATGCGCCACACAGGGGGAGCATTGTTTTGATGAGTTGGCCCCAGCTCATAGACTTGGTTTGTGAGAAGAAGCAGTAAAGCAAAACTGTTGTAACGCACCTCAAAACAGGTTATAGGGTAGAAATTTTGTGTGCCCCCCCCCCATGAACATAAAACAAGGTTTTTTTTGCTCATTAGCACACTGATAACATGATTTGACACACTGATATCTTTTATATACAGTATATTTAGAGAATACATTTTCAGCAACATACATACATCTACTATTTTCACGTATAACCATCTTTTAAAGTGACCCCTTTCCAATGTCACACAGTTGCTGTATTTACGGTACTTATTATGTGTACAGATTAGCAGAGTCTCCCTCTAGTGGCCATTTGTAGGTCACTGCAATCACTCAGCGGCCTGATCAATAACCCGGGAGACATAATTGCGATAATTTAATGCGAGCATGATAATCACATGACTTTTTTAATGTGTTTTCACGGTTAGTATCACTGCATTATTATCATATAGTATTTATTGGCATGGTGGTATAAATAGCAGGTAGATCTAGGCTAAAGTAAACTTGCTACATATCAAACTGAGATAAAATGTGAATAAGAAGTAGTTACTATGAGTGGATTTCAAACCATCTCCCAAAGCATGTCCCCAGTCTCCATCCATTTCCTTAGGTATGTTTCCAAGCTCCAACCATCTCCTGAAGTTTGCCTCTAGTCTGAATTATCTCCTGAAGTAAGTGCCCAGTCTCCAACCGTCTTCTGAAGCATGTCCCCAGTCTCCAACCATTTTTTGAAGTACAGTATGTTCCCAGTCTCCAACTATCTCCTAAAACATGTCCCCAGTTTTCAACTATCTCCTGAAGCATGTCCCTAGTCTCCAACCATCTGCTGAAACATGTCCCCAGTCTCCAACCATCTCCTGAAACATGTCCCCAGTCTCCATCCATCTCCTTAGGTATATCCCCAGTCTCCAACAATCTCCTGAAGTATGCCTCTAGTCTCAATTATCTCCTGAAGTAAGTGCCCAGTCTCCAAACCATCTTCTGAAGCATGTCCCCATTCTCCATCCATCTCCTTAGGTATGTGGCCAGTCTCTAACAATCTCCTGAAGTATGCCTCTAGTCTCAATTATCTCCTGAAGTAAGTGCCCAGTCTCCAACCATCTTCTAAAGCATGTCTCCATTTTCCATCCATCTCCTTAGGTATGTCCCCAGTCTCCAACAATCTCCTGAAGTTTGCCTCTAGTCTTAATTATCTCCTGACGTATGTAGTATGCTTCTCCTGAAGCGTGTGCCCAATCTTCAACCATCTGCTGAAGCATGTCCCCAGTCTCCAACCATCTCCTGAAGCATGTCCTCAGTCTCCACCATCTTCTGAAGTATTTTACCAGTCTCCAATCTCATGACATATATTCCCAGTTCCAACTATTTCCTAAAGCATGTTTCCAGTTGCCAACCATCTCCTGAAGCATGTGCAGAGGATTTACCATCTCCTGGAGTACGTTCACAGTCTCCAACCATCTCCTGAAGTATGTCCCCAATCTCCTACCATCTTCTGAAGTATGTTCTCAGTCTCCAACCTTTCTCGAAGTATGTCCCCAGTCTCCAACCATCTCCTGAAGCTTGTGCGCAGTCTCCAAACATTTTTTGAAGTACAGTATGTTCCCAGTCTCCAACTATTTCCTAAAACATGTCCCCAGTATCCAACTATCTCCTGAAGCATGTCCCTAGTCTCCAACCATCTGCTGAAACATGTCCCCAGTCTCCAACCATCTCCTGAAACATGTCCCCAGTCTCCAACCATCTCCTGAAACATGTCTCCAGTCTCCAACAATCTCCTGAAGTATGCCTCTAGTCTTAATTATCTCCTGACGTATGTAGTATGCTTCTCCTGAAGCGTGTGCCCAATCTTCAACCATCTGCTGAAGCATGTATCCAGTCTCCAACCATCTCTTGAAGCATGTCCCCAGTCTCCCACCATCTTCTGGAGTATGTCATCAGTCTCCAACTATCTCCTGACATATATTCCCATTTCCAACTATCTCCTAAAACATGTTACCAGTTGCCAACCATCTCCTGAAGCATGTGCTTTAACCATCTCCTGAAGTACGTTCACAGTCTCCAACCTTCTCCTGAAATATGTCCCCAATCTCATTCCATCTCCTGAAGTATGTTCTCAGTCTCCAACCTTTCCCTGAAGTATGTCCCCAGTCTCCAACCATCTCCTGAAGCTTGGGCGCAGTCTCCAACCATTTTTTTAAGTACAGTATGTTCCCAGTCTCCAACTATCTCCTGAAACATGTCCCCAGTCTCCAACTATCTCCTGAAGCATGTCCCTAGTCTCCAACCATCTGCTGAAACATGTCCCCAGTCTCCAACCATCTCCTGAAACATGTCCCCAGTCTCCAACTATCTCCTGAAGCATATCTCTAGTCTCCAACTATCTCCTGGAGCATGTCCCCAGTAGGCAACCATCACCCTGAAGCATGTGCCCAGTCTCCAACCATCTTCTGAAGTATGAGCCCAGGCTTCAATCATCTCCTGAAGCATTAGCGCAGTCTTTAACCATCTCCTGAAATATATCCTCAGTCTCCCACCATCTACGGAAGTATGTCCCTGATCTCCAACGATCTCCTAAAGTATTTTGTTCCCAGTCTCCAGCCATCTCCTGAAACATGACCTCAGTCTCTGACCATTTCCTGAAGTAGATCACCAGTCTCCAACCATCTCCTGAAGTATGACCCCAGTCTCCAACCATCTCCTGCAGCATGTCCCCATTCTCCAACCATCTCCTAAAGCATGTCCGTAGTCTCCAACTATCTCCTGAAGCATGGAGAGACATTTTTGCTGAGCATCTGAGAATCATCTAGCACCACATCCCTTATATAAGCAAAGCATGCCCAGAAGAGTTTTGGGGATTTTAAAGGTGAACAAATACAACAAGAATGTAAAAAAAATATATACATTTATTTAAAAAACATTAAAAACAGTATGAAGACATGACTAAATGATCATACAATGCATAAACAGGTGTAAACTGATTGAGTCTCTACATGTTTCGCCATAACCAATGGCTTCTTCAGAAGAATTATTATCAGGCACTGTACAAATGATCACTAAAGAGTCAAAAATAGAAAAAGATATGACAGGAAAAAGGGTCTACCTGATGCCAAAGGTCTTAATGACAAATTCCAAAGATTCAGATATTTCCCATCATTCCCGGATAGGTGGAAAAACCAGGAGGGGAATGGAGGGGAGAAATAAAAGTTTTTTTTTTAAAGCTCCAACAGATCAGAGACCACCTTTAGAATCAAAAACATATAACCAAATCAACACATTTATGTCTCCGATCAGCCAAGGATAAGAGCCAATAACCAATACCTCCAACGTAGCTTAATTCCCTGCAATGAGAGACCCCACAAAATTTTCTCCCTCTCCTATGCTGGACCATCAAACCCAATTGTAACTGGCATCCTTTTATATCCCTCTCTACCTCCCTATGGAGACAAATTGGCGCCAAAAGGGGGTGAGGACGCCTTACTGCACCAGTGCACCAGTGCACATGCCGAGGTCGTGTCGGAATGTGGAGGCCCTCTACAACTCGATTCCCCATGATTTGGGGGTTCAAGTTGTGGAGGGATTCATCTCTGAGCGAGGCCCTCAGGCCAGCTCATATAATAAACTTGTCTTGGAGTTGTTACGTTTTGTTTTGACCAATAACATTTTTATTTTTGTTTGCTCCCATTACCTCCAGGTGCAGGGTGTGGCAATAGGGACCAAATGTGCTCCATTGTACCCCAATCTGTACCTGGGAGGGGTGGGAATGTGAGATTTTCTTTTCTGATGAATTTCAACTTATTTGAAAAGGTGCTTATCTGGCGCGATTCATAGATGATATTTTTATATCGTCTGGACAGGAACCAGGGATGAACTTTTTTCTTTTTTGATTAAATTAAAGATAAATCATTACAATTTTACCATGACCTGTGACCAAAAAATTATAAATTTTTTGGATTTCACGGTCTATGTTAATCCTGATGGTACCATTGGCTCTTCCCTGTATAGGAAACCTTCGGCTGGCAATACTATCTTACATGCCACAAGCTCCCTTTCAAAACCCCTGGTCCAGTTCATACTGTACAGTCAATATCTTAGACTAAAAAGAAACTGTAGCTGCAATGAGGATTTTGAGTCTGAAGCAAGGGCTTTACAGTCTCGTCGTATTGATAGAGGCTATAGCCGATCTTGCTTGAAAAAAGTTTACCATAGAGCAAACTAAAACACAGAATGAATTTGATTCACTCTAAGAAATCCCAAAAAAGGGGATCATAAGGTGGGGGGGGGGGGGGGGGTGAGGACGCCCGAATCTTTGGGATTTGTCATCAAGACCTTTAGCATCAGGTAGACCCCTTTTCCTGTCCTGTCTTTGGATTAGTGGATTTTTTATCCCCTTGTTGATTACCCCTTGTTCTTCCCCCATAGATGGACCATTAATGGGCATTTGTTTATACACACATATCTCTCTCTATGATTACTCCAATTGATCCAAATTGATTCATCCCCATGACTCTGGAGCCTTCAAAATCTTTTAAAATGTATTCTTTGAATACACAGGTAATCCAATTGAACAAGGTTTTGTTGTCGCTTATTACATATTTTGTATTTGTTATATCTTTTGTCTTTCTCTAAAAAATATTTTTCTATTTTTGACTCTTTGGTGATCATTTGTACAGTGCCTGATAATAATTCTCCTGAAGAAGCCATTGGTTATGGCGAAACATTTAGAGACTCAATCAGTTTGCACCTGTTTATGTATTGTGTGATCATTTATTCATGTCTTCATACTGTTTTTAATGTTTTCTAAATAGATTTATATATTTTTTTACATTCTTGTTGTATTTGTGCACCTTTAAAACCCCAAAAACTCTTCTCTGATATGCTATCTCCTGAAGCATGTCCCTAGTCTCCAACCATCCCATGTCATATGTCTGCAGTTTCCAACAATCTCCTGAAACATGTGGCCAGTCTCCAACCATCTCCTGAAGTACGTCCCCAGTCTCCAACCATCTCTTGTGGCATGTCAGCAGTCTTTGACCATCTCCTAAAGCATGTCCCCAGTCTCCAACCATCTCCTGAAGCATGTCCCCAATCTCCAACTATCTGATGAAGCATGTCCCCAGTCTCCAACTATCTGATGAAGCATGTCCCCGGTCTCCAACTATCTCCTGGAGTATGTTCCCAGTCTTCAACCATTTCCTGATGCATGTCCCCAGTCTCCAACCATCTCCTATAGTATGTCCCCAGTCTCCAATTATCTCCTGAAGCATGTCTCCATCTCCAACTATCTCATGAAGCATTTCCCCGGTCTTCAACCATCTCCTAAAGCTTGTCCCCAGTCTCCAACCATCTGCTGGACTTTGTTCCCAGTCTTCAAACATCTCCTAAAGTATGTTTCCAGTCTCCATCTCCTGAAGCATGTCCCTAGTCTCAAACTATCTCCTGAAGCATGTTCCCAGTCTCCAACCATCTCCTGAAGCATGTCCCCAGTCTCCAACCATCTCCTAAAGCATGTCCCCAGTCTCCAACTATCTGCTGAAGCATGTCCCCAGTCCCCAGCTATCTCCTGGAGTATGTTCCCAGTCTTCAACCATTTCCTGATGCATGTTCCCAGTGTCCAACTATCTCCTGCAGCATATCCCCAGTTACCATTTATCTCCTGAAGTATGTCCCCAGTCTCCAACCATCTCCTGAAGCATGTCCCCAGTCTCCAACCCTCGCCAAGATGCGCCACTCCTCTCTGCTGCGCACTTACTGCAAGCTTTCAGCACACTGGCCAAGCTCCAGGTCACCGATTACAATTGAGAGCTGGTGGAAGGGGCTCCTCATAATGTGACCCTTGTAACAGATAATCATAGTGGTCACATTATCTGGAATAGTATACTCATAGGGGCCAACCATCTCCTGTTGTATGTCTGCCATTTTCAACAGCTTTATGTTGCATTACTGTCACTGAGCTTTATGTGTGGCCCTTTAGTGATGTCAGAAGCCACATTTGAGACATCCTATGTTAAGGAAGATGACCACCAATGTTTTACACAAATGTACAGAAGTATCCGAACATGAATGGGTTGACCCCACTTCTTATAGCCTGCACTGAACTTGATGTACTTTAAGTGAGGCTGTATGGAATATAAATGTGGAATCACTGATTTGTAAAGAGGATGTAATAGCAGTGATCTCTAGCAGTCACATGAAATGTGTTTCCAGTCTATGACTGCTCCTAGTCTCCAACCATCTTCTGTTGTATGTTGGCCATCTTTGACCATCTCTAAGGGTATGTTCATAGGCTCTAACCATCTCCTGTTATATGTCTGCAGTCTTCAACAGCTTTCTGTTACATTTGCTGAATATTATGTGTGGCCATTTGGTGATGTCAGGGGCCACACTTGAGGCCTCCTTATATCAAGAAAGTTGACATCCACTGCTGTACATGAATGAATGGAAGAACCTGTATATGAATGGGTTAACCTCACTCCTTGCAACCGGCACTGTTAGAACTCGCTGTACTTTAAAGTACCAAAGGGTCACATATAATATCTATTTGGTTATATTAATATAAACTTTATCTCATTTGGCCGTGTCCAGGAGTCTACATTTTACTATTATTTATATATTCTGGATGTCTATATGCACAATTAACTCTAGATAGCAATAAAGATATTATGTTTTTATAAATAGTTTATTCCTATCTCCTGTACAGTCTGTTTCGTAGGGGTTCTAGAACAGTTCATGATTTACAGAAATATAAAGTTGTAGAGTTGATTTGTACCGTAATCTCAATTGTACAGGAATAAAGGGTTGACCGGGGGTTTTAATCATTCCCAACCCCATCCAAAACTAAAAACAATTGGGGTGCAATTAATGCCCACCAACCACACATATGAGCGGCAGCATGGCAGGTGGGCCCTAATGCCCATATTCCACACATATGCGTCCAGGGCGTGGCGCTGTTCTGTGCTGAGAGCGCACTCACTGCAAGCTTCCAGCACACTGGCCAAGCTCCCGGTTTACAATCTAGAGCCAGTGGGAGGGGCTCCTGATCATGTGACCTCTGTAACAGCCAATCACAGTGGTCACATGATCTGGAATGCCACCCCTGTCTCTCATTGTTCCCAGTAGCAAACCATCTCCTGAAGCATGTCCCCCATCTCCAAGCATATCCTGAAGCATGTCCTCAGTCTCCAACAATTTCATAAAGCATGTCCCCAGTCTCCAACCATCTTCTAAAGCATGTCCCCAGTCTCCAACTATCTCCTATAACATGTCCCCAGTCTCCAACCATCTCTTGAAGCATGTCTCCAGTCTCCAACCATCTCCTAAAGCATATCCCCAGTCTCCAACCATCTCCTATAGCATGTCCCTACCATCTCCTGAAGTATGTCCCCATCTCCAACCATCTCATGAAGCATTTCCCCAGTCTTCAACCATCTCCTAAAGCATGTCCCCAGTCTCCAACCATTTCCTGAAGCATGTCCCCAGTCTCCAACTATCTCCTGGAGTATGTTCCCAGTCTTTAACCATTTCCTGATGCATGTCCCCAGTCTCCAACCATCTCCTATAGTATGCCCCCAGTCTCCAATCATCTCCTGAAGCATGTTCCCATCTCCAACCATCTCATGAAGCATTTCCCCGGTCTTCAACCATCTCCTAAAGCTTGTCCCCAGTCTCCAACCATCTGCTGGACTTTGTTCCCAGTTTCCAAACATCTCCTGAAGTATGTTTCCAGTCTCCATCTCCTGAAGCATGTCCCTAGTCTCAAACTATCTCCTGAAGCATGTCCCCAGTTACCAGTTATCTCCTGAAGTATGTCCTCAGTCTCCAACCATCTCCTGAAGCATGACCCCAGTCTCCAACCATCTCCAAGGTGCGCTGCTCTTCTGTGCTGCGCACTTACTGCAAGCTCTCAGCACACTGGCCAAGCTCCCGGTCATCGATTACAATTGAGAGCTGGTTGAAGGGGCTCCTGATCATGTGACCCTTGTAACAGCCAATCATAGTGGTCACATGATCTGGAATGGCACCCTGCCTCTCATTGCTTACTTAATGGACTTGCGGGGCAAGCGTAAAGGGAGATTGAAGAGGAATCAGAAATAGGTGGAGGAAAGGTTGACATTTACAGGAAAAGTCAAGATTTTCAAAAATATGATATATTCTAGAAATATTATTTAGATGTGGTGGCTGCAATCATTTTCTTTTCAGGCTAAGAACATTTTCAGCAAATACAGAAAATATCTGTTGATCCTGCCAGAAACGACAAGCCCTTGTAACTTGCACCGAACATTTTTTTTTCTTCCTAGCTGTCTTCTGCAAACTACCAATGGCTCTGCCCCCATGTAATGGAGATGAAGTAATACAAACATGGGGGGGGAGGGGGCAGCAGCCCTGCAGGCTGGGAACTTCTCCTGGACAAGAACAGAGTAGCTCCAGGCACCAAAATATTTATAAACTCCCCCAGCCACCTTCTGGGCACCCTCCCCCAGGAATTGGCTGAGTAGACAAATGCAGAACAAAAAAAATTTGTTTTTTTTGTTTTCTTAGTTAAATAATTTTGTTTAATTAAATTAGTTTATTTGGTTTTCAGAATTGGTTTAGTTTCTTTGCTTTTTTAATTAAATTCAAATTTGATTCAAATCGGCATTCCAATTCAAATTTATTCTATTTGAAATTCTAATTTCAGAAGACTGTTATATTCTTTCTACCTTATTTTATTCTATTGTTTTTTTTTTAATATTCTGTTCTTTTCTATTCCCTTATTTTCTATTCTATTCTGTTCTATTCAAATTTATTCTATTCAAAATTTGAATTTCAGAAGACGGTTATATTATTTCTATTTTGTTCTATTCAATTCCAGTCTATTGTTTTTTTCTATTCTATTCTTTTCTATTCTAGTCTCTTATGTTCTGTTCTATTCTTATCTATACTATTGTAGTCTATTCTATTCTAATTCAAACTTATTCTATTCAAAAAGAAGATGGTTAAATTATTTCTATTTTATTCTATTTTATTGTTTTTTCTATTCTATTCTTTTCTATTTTATTCTATTCTATTCCTTTCATTTATATGCTATTTTATTCTATTCTTTTATTTTCTATTCCACTCTGTTTTACTATATTCTATCAATTATATTACATTATTTTATATTCTATTGTATGCTATTCTTTTATTTAATTGTCTCTTCTATTCTATTTTGTTTCACTCTATTCTTTTCTACTCGCATATTTTCTATTCAATTTTTTCTTTTATTCTGTTCCTTTATTTTCAATTATATTTTATTCTATTCTTTTATTTTCCATTCTATTCCTTTCTATTATATTCTTTTTTTTTCTATTGCTTTATTTTCTATTCTATTCTTTTTTCTATTCTATTTCTTGTTCTTTTTTTGTTTTCGAATTCGATTTCAAATTCATTTTTTGAATCCCATTCAAATTCGATTAGAATTTCAATGGAGTTTAGTTAAATTTTTAGTTCAATTTGTTACTATTGTAATTTGGATGCATCAGAATTTCTGAATAACTAAAATTGTGTCCAAATGTCTATGGCTGAGACAACATAAATATGCAGGTTGCTGATTTGCCTGTCCAGCCCACTACATTCTGGAACTATTCAGAAGGCAGGGGGGAAACAATCAAACCTGCAACCAGCGGGGCCCAGAGCAGCCCAAAGCAATCACAAGCTGCTCTACCGATTAGAGCAGAGCCAAAAAAAGATTGAAATGATCCTAGATTTCCCAGCAACCTATCATGGGGGAGGCTTCAATATGATAGGTTGGAATCTCCCGGGACGTTGATATATGTACTACATACAGAATATGAATGCAGCATTCCACCATTCTACTGGGACAGAACAATCCTCAGACCAGTCATAGGAGTCTGGGCGTGACGTTTTATCTCCTCTAAGGTCACAGCAGGGAAAGCCGGTTTCACAAATCAAATATTAAATGGAATAATGAGTCAAATCAAATAATCCATTTATAAGACATTTATCAATGATACAAAGTTGCAGTTTTCCAGCAGAGTTGTTGCAGGCTGACTGCCCCGATTAAAGGGGCTTCTTCCCCGGTCTACGAAAACCCCCATAGAAGCCACTTCCACTGCAGACAACAATAAAATCACAGAGCTTACACCAGAGGGGGGTTGGTGGAAAGTAGTAGACCCTGGAGGAGGCCTGAATAAAGATGGTGCTGTCCTTCTGGAGAGAGAAGCAGATGAAGGCATTGTGAGGGGGCATCCTGATAGACACCTGAGAGCATGCTGCACTTACCATGAAAAATATATCTGATGACAGGTTCACTTCAACTGCCGCCCTTTCCTGCAGCATGTACTACCCCCAGGGCCATCTTTAATATTGATTGGACCCTGGGCAAACGTTTTCTTGGCCCCCCCCCCCCCCATACAGTTTTGCTCTCCACCTGCTCTGAGACATACAATAAATAGCAGCTAGATTTAAAATCAGTTTACTCTATCAGATCAGACAGTGATTGCGATTAATTGCCAGAGGTTACAGTGTATCATTACCGCTCCCTGACTGGTTGCTAGAGGTTACAGCACACATTACGGCTCACTGATTAGTTGCTAGAGGTTACAGCACATGATTTCTGCTTGTTAATTGGTTGCTAGATATTATAGTACAGTAATACTGCTCACTGATTGGTTGCTAGGGGTTATAGCACATCCTCCACTCACTGTAGGGGGCATGATATACATATGAATGCCACCTTTATTTACATATCTATGCTGCCGGATGCAGCTATTTGCATATGAATGCTGCCGCTATTTACATATGATTGCAGGTTATTTACATGTAAACACAGGGTCTGCAGGTGAGTCATTTGTACAAAACAATAGGGCAGAGCTGGGCAGCATTAGTAGCAGCACTTCACACTGAGATATCAGGACACAGCACGGGACTAAAACTTCAAGGGGCAAAGGAATTTAAACTGGGATAGTTGGCAAGTATGAGGCAGCTGCTTTGGGCCCCACAACAATGACAGGGGCCCCTTTTGCCCTGCCTTAAAACAGCCCTGACCCCCCCCCCTCCTGCCAATCCATTCAGCCAAAGGGATGTATAATCTCAAAATGGTGACTTGGAGCTTACAGGCTGGGATTCTCTCCCTGACCCCATGTGATGGTACCCCAGCAGTGACCAATTACCAACCACCAGCACAGCCAATAGGAGAAAAGAGTGGCTGGGGATTCTCTCGCTGAACCCATGTGATGGTACCCCAGCAGTGACCAATCACCAACCACCAGCTCAGCCAATATGAGCAAAGAGGGATTTCTATGTATAATCTCAATGTTGTAACTTGGAGCTTACACTAGGCTGAGGATTCCCTCCCTGACCCCAGTGACCAATCACCAACCACCAGCTCAGCCAATGGGAGAGAAGATTGATATCTATGTATAATCTCAAAGTTGTGAATTGGAGCTTACACAGGCCTGAGGATCCTCTCCCTGACCCCATGTAACAGTGCCTGGTACCCCGGTGACCAATCACCAACCACCAGCTCTGCCAAGTGGGAGGGAGGAGAATGAGTCACATGCTCCCCCCCATACCCAGCAGTACTAGGTCATTATGATTGCTCCATGCAGCCAAACAGAAGAGTTGGGGAGCAAAGGAAAGTGAATTTATAAAGCAGGAGAAGGGGGCACTTAAGTGGGACATACCATATAACACTTCCAGGGGTGCTCACAACATTCATCTTTTATAGATATGGTTCATAAAGAAAAAAAGACCGGTCACTGTTACTCTCTCTCCTAGTGGAGGGTGACTGGTCTTGTCTCCGCCTCCTCTTGTAGTTTTCTGTAGTGGGTGGAGCCTGCTGGGCCCCTCCCATAGCTCTGCTCTATCTTTTTGTGCATGATAACTGGTCTTGTGTTTGCCTCCTCTTGTAGTTTTCTGTAGTGGGTGCAGCCGGCTTGGCCCCTCCCACAGCTCTGCTCTCTCTCCTTGTGCAGGGTGACTGGTCTTGTCTCCGCCCCCTCCTATAGTTTTCTGTAGTGGGTGGGGCCTTCTAGGCTCCTCCCACAGTTCTGCTCTCTCTCCTTGTGCAGGGTGACTGGTCTTGTCTCCACCCCTCCTCTTGTCCGTTTTCTGTAGTGGGTGGAGCCTGCTTGGCCCCTCCCACAGCTCTTCTCTCTCCCCTTGTGCAGGGTAACTGGTTTGGTCTCCGCCCCCTCTTGTAGTTTTTCTGTAGTGGGTGGGGCCTTCTGGGTGGAGCCTGCTGGGCCTCTCCCACAGCTCTTCTCTTTGCACAGGCTGTGTACAGCACAGCTACTTTTACAAGGTATTATCTGGGGGTGTAAAAGACATTTGGTGCCCACAAAGTGGATTTATATCCTTTGTGTCTGTTGAGGAATATATCGCTATAGCGATCATTATTTTTAGCAGCTAAAAAAAAGTCTTGTGGCTAAAAATTAGTGATGACCACATCTGAAAACAAAAAAAAAAAAAAAAAAAAAGAAAAGAAAAAAGAAAACAGAAAACAAAATAAACAAAAAAACTAAGAAACAAAAAACAAACAACTACTACTACTCTGTCTTTTTCTTCCGACACTTTTCTATGTTTCTAAAACACATATTTTATAGCTTAGTGAATTGAGCCCTCTGTGTCTCTCTCCCCCATTTGGCCTTCACCGCTCTCCTGCCACCTCTTTTCTCTCTCTGCACTCCGTGTCAGGTTTTGTTTGATAAAATAACAGTGACTCACCTGCACACACCTCGTATAGCCGCTTCCTACTGCCTGCCAGCCAAAACACACGGATCCCAACCCTCCACCCCCCCTATGGTGTCACCACCGCCCACGGAGCTGACACTCATTCAGCAGCCTCAGATTACTGAAAGGTATGTCATGGCTACAGACGGAGGGGTGACTGAAGCCACATGGTCCTCGGATCTGGAGCACGCCATGGTGCACACTCACAATTATTGGCACCCTTATTAACTGTCTTTTTGCCAGTGGCAGTTATTTCACATTTACTTGTGATTAGAATATTGTGATCGCGTGTAAATAACATCATATCAGATGACTATTTGTACTGATGACGGGTAAAAAAAAATTGTGTGCTCAAAAATTATAGAGGGAAAGTCAAGCCTTGCATTTAAAATACAACCTGTCCTCTGGGGGGAGCTCTGACTGGACTGCCGAGACCGGAACAAAAATGGAAACTGCAGAGCCACACCACTGCTAAAAGGTCCAGATGCCACTTTGACCAATGAAAGTCAGGGGGACAATCCAAAGAGTAGCTAACGCATTTCAGGGTCCATCCGGGGTCCATCCTCGAAAGCCAGAAGCGATGATGATTTTGCCACTTTCAGTTTCACAGTCATCATTCCTGGCTGTTACAGCCAGGGAAGCAGCTAAACAAGCACAGATAGAACAGTGGCTTGAAAAACTATTCATACCCCTTGAAATTTTCCACATTTTGTCATGTTACAACCAAAAACGTAAATATATTTTATTGGTATTTTATGCGTAGCGCCCTGGGGTCAGGTCAGGGAGCTCCTCACCAAATTCCTTGTCAGGAGTGGCTACTGTAGATAGTTGTTAGAGATCCATTGATCAATTCAGTTTAGCCTTGTACTTTTCTCTTCTGCCACTAGGTGGTCGGGCACTTGGTGGCATTAGATGTGAGAAGGACATTTCAAGGTCAAGTTATGGGTATATGGGATATCTCAGCCAATGGGCAGGGGTTTTCTTGAATCCCTTGGCCTGCTGGGAGAACCTAAATATTTAGCTGGAGTCAGGTGATCTTTGTTCTGTGCCACCCGGACTAGGTGGACATGTGTCATTTGCCCTGGGCTGCTAGGCCGGAGATGGGGCCTATCCCAGGGGGGCATCAGGCTGCCAGGCTGTGTGAGGGCCTATCCAGAAGTAAGAGGGCAGCGCAGGGTTGGGTTTGCGGCTTGTAGTACAACCAAAAGTGACGGTTCTGCCGACCGGAGAACCTGTCGTGGTCGGAGGTAGAAGGGAACCTGTCACCACAAAGGGACCAACCACCTTTTCCAGGGACCACAGTGAGTGACTGAAGCAAGTAGCAGAGTAACATTCTCACCCAACGGGCACGGTGGAGAATCGGGAAACTTCAGGTGGTGATCAAGTCAGGGACCCAGGCATGTACTGCCCATCAGGACTACCGGGAGATTCCTGGTGGGCCGATGGCTCAGTGGGCCAGTCAGGTGCGGTCATGGAGCCACTCCTCTCTGACAGTGAGCGATGGCAATTTCACTCCTGTCAGGAGGAGCAGCTTCCGTCATATGCTGGAGAGAGCATTAGGCTTTCTGCTCCCTCCAGCCTGCAGGGAGAGATAGACCAACGGTAGACTTTCCTTCCTCTCTCCCCTATCACTTGTTTTCACATGACTAGAGAGAGGAACGAGAAGCTGCCTTCAAAACTGTGAGTACATGTGGGAGGGGGAGGACACTCTGATTTGAAGGGGGCTGCTGGTGGGGGCTGTGACGAAAATATAAGCGTAGGATAGTTTTGCCTTAACTAGATGTGGTGTGATCTGTAGATGTAGTTTAATTCTGGGTTATTAGAAATATAGTATTCTATGTCAGTCATGCACATATGTTCTTTCATTAGCATTTGAAAAGTACAGAGATAGTTTTTTCTAGGATCTAAGTGACACCTAGATGCCAATAAAAGTTCCCATTTGAGTAAACATAGATTGCCACCTTCCTGAGGCTCAAAGGAATCTGCTAGTCATCTTGGCCACACGGATCTGCAGGGGGCATTCACAAGGCTCCGGACAGTCTGTAAGCTTTGATTAATATCGAGAGATCTAAGGAACCATTTTTATCTCTCATAAAAGCTAAAATATTAACGGCAGAGAGATGAAAATAATTCCTTTTGATCGTACACGTGATGGGTTACGTGTACATGTAACTCTGTATGTTTAGCAGAGGTGGAATCCTAAAGAACCACACAAAACCGTTATATGGCGCCTGATTGCGGCAGGCAGGCAGTGATTGGTACTGTTGCGATCGGACTGATGCGCTGGTATCGGAAATCCTATCCATGACCCAGCAATCAGCGCCGTTCTGGGCCAATGTGACTCTGGTCATTTCAGAACACAAAACATTTGTGGGCTGAGACAGGAACACCCCCCCAGGGTTGATTGGCCAAGGGCTAAAGTCCAGCCCGCATCCATATTTCAATAAATTGGGTAGCCTGAGATATGGACATTGTTCTTCCACGAAGCCAGTTCGAAACTGGGGAGTTCCCACATGTTCCAGTATGCTTCTACTAACGGATAGATTTTCTTGGTAAAGTTTATTTCTGTTTTTATCCCTTCTTATTTTCATAGCAAATTGCCATTTGTGTGTCTTTCTGCATTTTTTGTATCTTTTTTGGTAAATCTTTTTTCTTTGTATATCTTATATGCACTGCCCACTTTCGGGATATTAAATGATAAAATTAATAAGTGACTTCTGTGTACTAAGCTAGGACTCATATCTCTGGAGAGGTTGTTGTATTTTAGTGCCTAAGTACTCGGTTTAAGTTACGTACCAATCGGTATGCAATTGCACTGTGTGTTGGCAGATTGCATGCAGATTGTAAGCTAACAGATCTTCCAGGTGGAGATCTGTGTGTGTGGTGGCTCAGCAGACCAGTCTGCGGACAAACTGTTGGGTGGTGGCAGGCTATCGTTTATTGTGTGTCTGGTGTGTGGGTGTGGGGACAGTGGGGAGAGTGATTAACACCGGGGTTCAAGCTTGCAGGATAGCTGGAGGAACCCTAGAAGTGTATAGTAATTGCTAGACTGTTCCCCAACCCTTAGAGTGCACCAGATTGTATGTAAGATTCGTATCTGCCTGTGTGTGGTCAGCTAGCTGGATTGGAGTGGAGTCTCCCTCTAGTGGTGGCCAAAGGTAGTGCAGGCTGTGAAAGTACCGCAGCCAGTCTTACATGCGCAGTATAAGTTACCCCTTATTCCCTTAGTTCCTCATATACCCCAGTCACGGAACGCACGTCGCGGTTGGTTAGTAGCCGTTGGGGTGTGGATTCGTGACAGATTGGCGGCAGCGAGCGGAATTTGCTTAGTACATTAGTACATGGTTTATTCATTTAACCTATGTACTAAAGGTTGGAAGCTTGTTAGAAGCAACTGACCTACAGAAGCTCACTCAGTGCATAATTTTTGTTTTGTAGAAGACATACTTGGCTATTTGCTCCCCACCCCCTCTTGTTTTTTCTTTTCTATCTTTTATTTGGGCAAAAAACTTGGAGATGGTAACCCACGAGATGATATGCTGGTACAAGAGGCAATCCGAAGAGACCGCGATTGACCTCTGTGAGCTAAGAGGCATCAGTACAGTCGGCAAGACGAGGACCCAACTTTTATGTGCGTTGATAGAGGATGACCATGAACAGTTCACCATGGCATCTAAACCCAGAGACTGTGCCATTCCAGATGACTGTGTGAGACAGCATGATTCTGTTCTCAAACCCTCTCAGCGGAAGAAATCACTACAGCAGATAAAGCAAAGAGAGAGAGAGTACAAACTGAACAGTACCCAAATCCAGCATGGAAATGCAACATCACCTCCATCTGCATCAAGAACTACAAGAGCCAGACCTACATCTGTGGAAACCTTGAAGTGTTTTGTCTGTAACCAAGGTGGACATTACTCAAGCCTTTGTCCAAAGAGGAGGAGGCCTAGCCCACCAGCAAGTGTGAAAAGTGCTCCCCCTACTGTGTTGCTTGTTGAGGAAAATGTAGGAGACCGAGCGGATAACATGCAGCCAGTTACCGCAAGTAACAGCGTTACAGTCGGACTCCAAGGTATGGGATCAGAGGATGTCCTAGCTCTTCCAGGATTGAGGTGCTGTGAGGATGTGATCCCAGGGGAAGCCATGTTTGTCACCGGAGGTGGAGGAGCCATCTCTGCCGTGCCTATGGCTTGTGTTTTGTTGAACCTGGACTCTGAAAGCCAAATGAAAGAAGTGGGCAGAGCAGATCCCACGTATGTAGGAGGCCATGCGGATAGCCTGCAGCTGGTTACCGCAGGTAACAGTGTTACAGTTGGACTCCAAGCTATGGGATCAGAGGATGTCCTAGCTCTTCCAGGATTGAGGAGCTGTGAGGATGTGATCCCAGGGGAAGCCATGGTTGTCACAGGAGGTGGAGGAGCCATCCCTGTCATGCTTATGGCTTGTGTTTCGTTGAACCAGGAATCTGAAAGCCAAGTGAAAGAAGTGGGCAGAGCAGATCCCACAAATGTAGGAGGCCGTGTGGATACCCTGCAACTGGTTACCGCAGGTAAAAATGTTTCAGTCGGACTCCGAGATACGGGATCCACGGATGTCCTAGCTCTTTCAGGATCGAGGAGCCATGAGGATGTGGTCCCAAAGAAAGCCACAGTTATCACAGGGGTTGGAGGAGTCATCCCTGTGTTACCAACAGCTTGTGTTGCTTTGCTCAGAGGATCAAAAAGCAAAGTGAGAGAAGTAGGCATAGCAGATGCCAGTAATGTACTATCGGGTACTGACCGGGTGCAGTTGGTAGCCCGCTATGAGCCAAATTCATCCCCCCTGAAACCTGCATCTCCACCTGGAGCCCCGGATTCACGTAAAGTACTGTTGGGTGACTCAGTGCGCGTTGGGAACTCTGGGGAGGGTCAGGGGACTAGTGACTGTGTGCCAGGTCCAGGCCCTAATGGGTTTCTGGAGCCAAGGCCCAGAGAGGAAACTAAAGTCAGAATGAACTCTGAAATTGATAATGTTTTGTGTGATGTAATAAGTCATGATCTGTGCCTTGCAGACGTTCCCTCTGCTGCAGTGGTGACTCCTGGGGCTAACCGGTCTGCCCCAAACTGGTCATTGCCCACTGCTACAGAGGGACAGTCTGTGAAAGGGCCCAATCCAACTGGGTCAGACCCTTGTGAACTTGGTCAAGCAGGCCTGAGGTCCCCTCACACTGTTGTCTCCCTGGCGTCTGTGGCAGATCGCTCTGAGTCCCCTGAGGCTGTTAAAATTTACGTCAGCCTGGAGGAGTACAGAGGTCTGGCTGATGGACTGCCAGTTGGGGATGGCAGGATGAGGGTGTATGGGGAACAGGACTGTGACTCTGTAACCACATGTAAAGAAAAGGAATGTTTTGAAGTACCTGCTGAAAAGGCCAATTGTGTTTCAGTAGATCCTGGTACGGACAAGCAAGGTGTGCTTGTAACCTTATGTGAGGCAAAGTCTTCTGTAGTCTGCTCCTCTGCCATCATAGCTACCAGTACTTCCATTGTGGATTCTGGGCTGTGCATCACAGAGGAAAGACCACAGGGTGAGGGGGCAAATCTGATCCAATCTGACTCTACTCCCTTGGCAGTTGCAGCTGACAGCACTGAGTTCTTAGGGGATGATACAGTTGTTGCCAGCCCAGAAGAACTCAGGTGTTGTGCCAACAAATGCTCTGCTGAGGACGGAGTAGGAGTGTGTGAAGTGGGTCAAAGGACAACCTCCGGTGGAATTCAGTCTTCTGTGATCTTCTCCTCTGTCACCACAGTTGCGAGTACTGCTATTGCGGATTCATTGCTGTGTGTCACTGAGGGAATATTACAGGGTGACAGTGCAAATTTGGCCCCATCAGGGCCTACCATCTCAGCAGCTGCAGCTGACAACACCGAGTACTTTCTGGCTGATAAGTCTGATGTTAGCCCAGAGGAACTGAGGTGTTGTGCTGGCAGGCCTTCTGCTGAGGAGGACAGAGTAGGAGAGTATGACACGGGTCAGAGCATGACCCCTGGCAGAATAAAGTGTTTTGTGGCTTTATCCTCTGTACCCATAGCTATGAGTATCATGATTGAGGATTCGTTGCTATGCATAACAGGGGAAGAATCACAGGATTATGGGGGAAAACTGACCCCATCTGAATCTGCTCTCTCAGAGGCTGCAGCTGATGGCACTGAGTTCCTACAGGCTGATATGTTTGGTGTCAGCGTAGAGGAATTCAGGGGTTGTGCTGGCAGGCCTTCTGTTGAGGCAGAACGAGAAAAAGTGTGGGAGACAGGCCAAAGAGTGGAGGCCCTGGTACCCAGGTCATGGAACCAGGCCCAGATCACCCAGGGATGGCCTTATGCCAGGCTCAAACATCTGGGTGTGGTAGCTCATAGAGTACTACCAGATGGCCAGGGCCAATGGCTGAGAATGCTGACAACACACAATGACAAATTTGCCTGTACCCTTTCAGTAGGTAGTCAGTGGCCAGGGGATGAAGTGGATCTGCAGGGCAATCTACTGGCCAATCCTGATCCAGACCCCTTAGGATCAGTCAGAGAGGGGTGCGGTCGCCCTCTCCTATCTGCAAAGGGACAGGCTGAAATGTCGGTGGTGCCAAGCTTCAGTTGGGGGAACCTTCACCCCCATCTTAGGGAATCTTCCATGCAGACGCGTTAGCTGACCCGTTTAGGCTCAGCTGTGCGTCATCTGGAAGGGGGAGATGTGACGAAAATATAAGCGTAGGATAGTTTTGCCTTAACTAGATGTGGTGTGATCTGTAGATGTAGTTTAATTCTGGGTTATTAGAAATATAGTATTCTATGTCAGTCATGCACATATGTTCTTTCATTAGCATTTGAAAAGTACAGAGATAGTTTTTTCTAGGATCTAAGTGACACCTAGATGCCAATAAAAGTTCCCATTTGAGTAAACATAGATTGCCACCTTCCTGAGGCTCAAAGGAATCTGCTAGTCATCTTGGCCACACGGATCTGCAGGGGGCATTCACAAGGCTCCGGACAGTCTGTAAGCTTTGATTAATATCGAGAGATCTAAGGAACCATTTTTATCTCTCATAAAAGCTAAAATATTAACGGCAGAGAGATGAAAATAATTCCTTTTGATCGTACACGTGATGGGTTACGTGTACATGTAACTCTGTATGTTTAGCAGAGGTGGAATCCTAAAGAACCACACAAAACCGTTATATGGCGCCTGATTGCGGCAGGCAGGCAGTGATTGGTACTGTTGCGATCGGACTGATGCGCTGGTATCGGAAATCCTATCCATGACCCAGCAATCAGCGCCGTTCTGGGCCAATGTGACTCTGGTCATTTCAGAACACAAAACATTTGTGGGCTGAGACAGGAACACCCCCCCAGGGTTGATTGGCCAAGGGCTAAAGTCCAGCCCGCATCCATATTTCAATAAATTGGGTAGCCTGAGATATGGACATTGTTCTTCCACGAAGCCAGTTCGAAACTGGGGAGTTCCCACATGTTCCAGTATGCTTCTACTAACGGATAGATTTTCTTGGTAAAGTTTATTTCTGTTTTTATCCCTTTTTATTTTCATAGCAAATTGCCATTTGTGTGTCTTTCTGCATTTTTTGTATCTTTTTTGGTAAATCTTTTTTCTTTGTATATCTTATATGCACTGCCCACTTTCGGGATATTAAATGATAAAATTAATAAGTGACTTCTGTGTACTAAGCTAGGACTCATATCTCTGGAGAGGTTGTTGTATTTTAGTGCCTAAGTACTCGGTTTAAGTTACGTACCAATCGGTATGCAATTGCACTGTGTGTTGGCAGATTGCATGCAGATTGTAAGCTAACAGATCTTCCAGGTGGAGATCTGTGTGTGTGGTGGCTCAGCAGACCAGTCTGCGGACAAACTGTTGGGTGGTGGCAGGCTATCGTTTATTGTGTGTCTGGTGTGTGGGTGTGGGGACAGTGGGGAGAGTGATTAACACCGGGGTTCAAGCTTGCAGGATAGCTGGAGGAACCCTAGAAGTGTATAGTAATTGCTAGACTGTTCCCCAACCCTTAGAGTGCACCAGATTGTATGTAAGATTCGTATCTGCCTGTGTGTGGTCAGCTAGCTGGATTGGAGTGGAGTCTCCCTCTAGTGGTGGCCAAAGGTAGTGCAGGCTGTGAAAGTACCGCAGCCAGTCTTACATGCGCAGTATAAGTTACCCCTTATTCCCTTAGTTCCTCATATACCCCAGTCACGGAACGCACGTCGCGGTTGGTTAGTAGCCGTTGGGGTGTGGATTCGTGACAGGGGCTCTCTGATGTGAAGGGCTTCTGGTGGAGACACACTGATGTGGAGGGAGCTGCTGGTGGGGACTGTCTGATGGGGACTCTGATGTGAAGGGGGCTGCTGGTGGGGGCTCTCTGATGTGAAGGGCTTCTGATGGAGACACACTGATGTGGAGGGAGCTGCTGGTGGGGACTGTCTGATGGGGACTCTGGTGTGAAGGGGACTGCTGGTGGGGACTCTGATGTGAAGGGGACTGCTGGTGGGAACTCTATTGTGAAGGGGACTGCTGGTGGGGACTCTGATGTGAAGTGGGCTGGTGGTGGGGACTCTGATGTGAAGGGGGTTGCTGGTGGGGACTCTGATGTAAGGGGGATGCTGTTGGGGACACTCTGATGTAAGGGGGATGCTGTTGGGGACACTCTGATGTAAGGGGGACGCTGTTGGGGACACTCAAAATTAAAGTGGGCCGGTCATGAGGAAGTCCAGGGCCAAATTTTTGTCCCAGTCCAGCCCTGCAGAGACCCAATCAGCGGAGGTGACACTTGCAGAGCAGCCTTGTGTGTCAAGCCAGGTACTGAGCTGGTCAGCAGGGATGAAGCTTGAAAGGTATCTGGAGTGCTAAGCTAGGGACCTAGCAGGGAAGCGTGGGTGATGCTTGAGGGAGATACTACCGCAAAAGCCTTGAGGAGCTCAGGGGATTCAGTGAACCAGAGAGTCCAGTGAGAGACTAGGGGCTCAAGGGGCTGAGAAGCTACAAGTAGAAGGTGTAGTGAAGCTGAGTTAACTGTTGAACTTTGTGTTGAGAACTGTTAAATACTGTTGCCATAGAAGACAGCAAACCTGCACGTGCAGAAATGGCACCTTGCTGGGGCCTTTCCCTGTACGGCTGTCTTCCCGTTGAAGTCTCTGAGTCTGCCTATTGAAATTGCAACCACCTAAGGGTGTCCTGGCCCTAACCCTCTTTCCCTTGCAAAATATAAAAAGGACCGTTATTAGAAATAAAACCTCTTTTGCGTCCAAGAAATGTCTGGCATCCACTGACTTTCACTATCTTTGCACCCACTATGCCTCACGACCCACTACATATTGAAGGATGTGGCCTCAAAGGTTCCCATTAGACTGGAAGAGTTTAGAGATTCTGCTACATATGTGATAGACCAACACAAAGTGGCACATAATTGTGAAGTGGAAGGAAAATGATAAATGGTTTTCAACATGAAAATAGAATGGAGTCATATATGTATATAAATATATAGTAAAGACCCACCAATCATTTGATATAGAGATTGTCATGGAGTGCCAACCCTGGTATTGAAATATAAGGAAAGTAGGTGATGGATATAGGGTGTTGAACGGTCATCTCCAGACAAGTAAAAAATAACACAAAATTGAAAATATATAATTTATTATTGAAAAGAAGGTTACAAAGACATACACATGTATAAACAAGGGACCAAATATATTCCCTATAAAAACAGTAAAGTATATACAGTAGGTGCACTATATACAAGAAGTCAAAGCCGACATGTTTTGCAGTAATATTGGTCCATCCGCTTCTTCAAGGCTGAATTGCTTCATACTTTATTTAAAATCTCAAGGCCATCCGAACTGAGGGGAGACCGAGAAGGAACACGTCAAGCATGAACTCCACAAATCAAAGGACAACAATCCTGATGTATATGACTATGGTAGTCTTCACTTCGCATAAACAGTGAGTTATGAATTTTAAATAGAGAAGGCTATCATTGAAGGTGTTCCTGCACCCAAAATCATTTACTATCAACAGATGTCCAAAAGGTCCAACTGGGTGGAGCCCGAGTGTCTTCCCCTCCCAGTCTTCTGTCATCGTCCAATCTCACGAGAGCGCCACCTCAGAGCACGGAACCCCAAACTCTGCACAGCCAGCGGTATTTTATGTGATAGACCACCACAAAGTGGCACATAATTGTGAAGTGGAATGAAAAATGATAAATGGTTTTCAACGTGTTTTACAAATAAATATGTGAAAAGTGTTGGGGGGACATTTGTATGGCGCCCCCCGGAGTCAATATTTGGTAGAACCTCCTTTCTCTGCAATTACAGCTGCAAGTCTTTTTGGGGATGTTTCTACCAGCTTTGCACATCTAGAGAGGGACATTTTTGCACATTTTTCTTTGCAAAATATCTCAAGCTCTGTCAGATTGGATGGAGAACGTCTGTGAACAGCAATTTTCAGGTCTTGCCACAGATTCTCAATTGGATTTAGGTCTGGACTGTGACTGGGCCATTCTAACACATGAATATACTTTGATGCAAACCATTCCATTGTAGCTCTGGCTGTATGTTTCGGGTCGTTGTCCTGCTGGAAGGTGAACACCGCCCCAGTCTCAAGTCTTTTGCAGACTCTAATAGATTTTCATCTAAGATTGTCCTGTATTTGGCTCCATCCATCTTCCCACCAACTCTGACCAGCTTCCCTGTCCCTGCTGAAGAAAAGCATTCCCACAACATAATGCTGCCACCACCATGTTTTACAGTGGGGATGGAGTGTTCAGGGTGATGGGCAGTGTTAGTTTCCCCCCACACATAGCGTTTTGCTTTTAGGCCAAAAAGGTACATTTTGGTCTCATCTAACCAGAGCACCTTCTTCCACATGTTTGCTGTGTCCCCCATATGACCTCTCGCAAACTGCAAATAGAGGGACTTCTAATGGCTTTCTTTCAACAATGTCTTTCTTCTTGCCACTTTTCCATAAAGGGCAGATTTGTGGAGAGCACGACTAATAGTTGTCCTGTGGACAGATTCTCCCACCTGAGCTGTGGATCTCTGCAGCTCCTCCAGAGTTACCATGGACCTCTTGGCTCTTCTCTGATGAATGCTCTCCTTGCCCGGCCGGTCAGTTTAGGTGGACGGCCATGTCTTGGTAGGTTTGCAGTTGTGCCATACTCTTTCCATTTTCGGATGATGAATTGAACAGAGCTCCGTTAGATGTTCAGAACTTGGGATTGTTTTTTATAACCTAACCCTGCTTTATACTTCTCTACAACTTTATCCCTGACCTGTCTGGTGTGTTCCTTGGCCTTCATGATGCTGTTTCGGTGTAAGTTCACCTTACAGATTTTCTAAAAAGTGAACTTGCCCTTTAAAGATGGCTTTTGCACTTCTGCTTTAATAAATATTCAGTTTAACCCTGTCCACACTGCAGAAGGATAACAGCAGCAACAAAGGAAGAAGTTCCACAGCAGTTATCAACTACAGTCCAGGTTACAACTGGAACACAATTGATTGCATATTGACACACTGCATCCCAAATGGCACATTTCTTTCAATTACAGTTACCGGCAGGGCAGAGAGCTGAGTTGAGGAGCAGCCCATATCTCTAGGGTTCTGGTCAGAGTCCTTCATCCTATAGTTAAGGGATGTGAGTAGTCCCATTAGTCCTGCACCTCTATGTGCTTTTTATACAGAGCCCTATATCCAAGATGCCCCACACTGACACTGCCACCGCAGCATTTCCTTGCTATCTATGGTACACACCACTCACTACTCTGGGGACCTCTAGAGGCTACCTAGTCATCTAAAACTTTCACTACTGGGTCCCCAACCCTAACTATAGCAACAACTAGTGGCCAGTTTGGGGAACTACACAAGGCACCATCAATCCCCTACCCTACAAAGCCAGGGATCAGCATGACAGGCAGGTAGCCAGCATTCTGGTAAGAGCAGGGCCATCTTAATAGCATCATGGGCCCCTGGGCAAAGTAGTGCACTGGGGGCCCTACCAGCCTGCCCCAATTTACGCACCTATTTTCAAGAATTAAAGTATAAATAGTTGATAGAATTAAACATATATCATATATACTCGAGTATAAGCCGAGTTTTTCAGCACTTTTTTTAGGCTGAAAACCCCCCCCCCCCCGGCTTATACTCGAGTGAGGGTCCCGAGTGAGGGTCCCGAGTGAGGGTCCCGAGTGAGGGTGCCCATCTGGAGCTGTACCTTTGATTATTAAAACAGTGGGTGTCTCAGTGTTCCGTGATAGACCAAACACTGATACAGTGCTCGGAAACTGTATCAGTGTTCCGTCTATCATGGACGAGGAGGAGGCGGGGCTTTGTTACAATGGACGGCCAACGAACAGACTGCATGACACAGCTGGAGACACCCACTGTTTTAGTTATCAAAGGTACAGCTGCAGATGGGCACAGTGAGGCTGCAGATGGGCACAATGAGGCTGCAAATGGGCACAGTGAGGTTGCAAATGGGCACAGTGAGGCTGCAGATGGGCACAGTGAGGCTGCAAATGGGCACAATGAGGCTGCAGATGGGCACAGTGAGGCTGCAGATGGGCACAGTGAGGCTGCAGATGGGCACAGCGAGGCTGCAAATGGGCACAGCGAGTCTGCAGATGGGCACAATGAGGCTGCACATGGGCACAGTGAGGCTGCAGATGGGCACAGTGAGGTTGCAAATGGGCACAGTGAGGCTGCAGATGGGCACAGTGAGGCTGCAGATGGGCACAATGAGGCTGCAGATGGGCACAGTGAGGCTGCAGATGGGCACAGTGAGGCTGCAAATGGGCAAAGTGAAGCTGCAGATGGGCACAGTGAAGCTGCAGATGGGCACAGTGAGGCTGCAAATGGGCACAGTGAGGCTGCAGATTGGTAGAGTGAGGCTGCAAATGGGCACAGTGAGGCTGCAGATGGGAACAGTGAGGCTGCAAATGGGCACAGTGAGACTGCAGATGGGCACAATGAGGCTGCAGATGGGCATTGTTTACCCAGTAGCTGCTGCATTTCCTAGGGTAGGCTTATACTCGAATCAATACTGTTTTTTGTGGTAAAATTAGGTGCCTCGGCTTATATTCGGGTCGGCCTATACGCGAGTATGTACGGTATGTACTAATACTTTCAATAAAATAGATTTAAACAATAAAAAAAGCTTTAAATCAAAGACTAATCAACAGAAAGGGCATAGTACAGGGGGTGGGCAGGAAGGCAGAGTACAGGGGGAGGAAGGAGGGCACAGTGCAGGGGGGGTTAGGAGGGCACAGCACTGGGATTCGATGGGCACACGGCCATCCTGGGACACCTTAGTAAAAAAGAGCCCCAAAAAATCTGGGACAGTTGGCAAGTATGATTATCATGGGGCCCCCTTGCACCTGGGGCCCCTGGGCTGGTCCCTGTGCATTAAGAAGGCCCTGGGTAAAGGGGTGCCTGCATGGGCAGAGTGACTCTCTTTATTCACTTGCTTCCCTCTCATAATATTTCTGTCCTCCATCATTGCTGCATGTTATCCACTGTAAATGAAGTCTTTCAACCCCTCTTTCTGACCACAGTAGGTGGGTGAGCAGGTTGGTTGACAATTTAACTCGAAGAAATGTAAGATTCATATTTGTGCTGTTAAAGTGACGCAACACTATACCGCAACAAGTCTTTGAATTTTTTTAACGGACGCGGTTTTAACATTCCCTGCATTGGCGTGTCTACGGAGGAGAGACAGCGAGAGGCTGCGGTGGAGACAATGGATGTCCCTCACGCTATGTAAACTGCAGCTTTTCTGAACCCCCCCCGGCTGTAATACAGACTAATGGGGAGATTTATCAATAACCTGCAGAGCAAAGTGCTCCATAATGTGACCACAAATGATTACTAAGCATCCTGCATTTAAAGGGCTACACCATCTTGATGCAGCGGGAGGAGGTGTTAAGTGCCTCGCCCCCCTCTCTGCAGATTTCATGGAACGATAGATCAGTCTTTTTCAACCCTCGAGGAAGACTTAAAAACTATTTAAAGTGGTTCTGAAGTCAAAATGTTTTTTTAACCTTAATATATTATCTCCCCACTACCTATCCTACGCCCCCCCATCCTTAAACACTTGCTGGGCCTCTTTTATTGCTCCAGCACTGTCTCGGCTGCACCGCCGCTTCCCTCACTATCTGGTCCCAAAGTCAAACTGCTGTGAGGAAGAAGTGGTGGTGGTGGTGGGGGGGGTGGCATACCAGCGCTGTGTGTGTCTATGGACTCACACAGCCCAGCTCTAGAGCACAAGTGCACACACCGCCGGTGCCCCCCATAGAAAATGGCTTGCATTTATTTTGCTACTTAGATCTCCCAGACATTAGATATTTTCTGAAAGCAGAGGCCCTGGAGAATAAAACAGTGTCTGTTGCAATGCTTTTAGGTCACATGATATTTGTGATAAATACCCGATATACTACCAATTTTTTTTGTTAATGGCTTGCTGAGGAGGCACCTGAAGGAGGGAGGAGCAGACTGTGTCGGCGGGGGACTGCCAAAGTGGAGGTAAGGGACCGCTGTGTGCAATATCAGGTAAGTATAACATCTTTTTTCTTTTAACACACACACAAAAATGAGCCTTTAATATCACTTTATGTTCTCGGTGAACCCCTGAAATTATTATTATTATTATACAGGATTCATAGGCGTGCGCAGCCTTATGCATTAGGGTGTGCACCCCAAAGCTCAAACGCACATGCGTGTATATATATCTCTATTTACACTATATTACTAAAAGTATTGGGACGCCTGCCTTTACACGCACATGGACTTTAATGGTAGGCTGTCAGGGAGTATCGGCTTACCCTTACGGGACAGTGTGCATGAGACCTGCATGGCATCAGTGATCTGCTGATCGCTGGTGCAATGCTTTCCGGGGTTCTGCAACAAAAAATGATAAATGCACATTTTTTTTATTGATGGGCACAGTGTCAGCAATTGATGGGCACACTGGCAGCGATTGATGGGCACAGTAGCGGCAATAGATGGGCACAGTGGCAGCAATTGATGGGTACAGTAGCGGCAATAGATGGGCACAGTGGCAGCAATTGATGGGTACAGTAGCTGCGTTTGATGGCACAGTGGTGGCAATTTATGGGTACAGTGGCTGCGTTTGATGGGCACAGTGGCTGCAATTGATGTTTTTTTATTTTCAGTTTGTTTGCGCCCCCCCAAAAAATTTTGAGCAGCGGCCGCCACTGCTCCAATGTGGGCTGATGTACAGGTACATTAACCCACATTTGGCACTGCTTCCCGTCCACCATATATTGGGGCTGTGGGCATATGGGAAGTGGTTAATATACACTTGGGATTTATTTTTCATACCAAAGACATGTAGTATATATATATATATATATATATATATATATATATATATGCACTTTTTTTTGCTGACAAGCCAGGGTTCATATAGTTTTAATTGTATATGTAATATATATATATATATATATATATATATATTTATTTTTACACAATATAAATATAAATATAAATATATATATATATATATATATATATATATATATATATATATATAGTGACAAGCCAGGGTAAGATCCTTATTGATTGGTTGCCTTTTTATCTTATTTGCCCATTGCCTGCCCAGGTGCCCTGCTCAGTGCTGTCTCACTCACCTCGATCTAGCAGGCTGCAGCCACTCATCTGCCGCTCTCCAGGCTCCGCTAGTCCGCTACTTCTAAGGGAGAGAGAGGCCGGAGGGGGGGAGGGGGGGGCAGAGTGCAGATGTAGATCACTCTGCCGGCGCCTGCGGGACCTGCAGCCGCAACTATAGAAGCTGCATCGGCAAATGCGGCTGGGTTACTCCGCGGCTCTGGTCCTAGTTCCCTGCTCAATCACCTCCCACTCGCAGCACAACTGTTTTTGCCGGCCGGACCCGACCCCAGTGGTGGTGACTGAGCTACACAGGGACAGGACAGACATTTTGCAGGCAGTTAGCACTAACAAAAGCACAGAGCACAGGGATGACTAGGGTGTGCCTGGGCACACCCGACACACCCCGTGGGCACGCCTATGACAGGATTTTTATAGCGCCAACAGTTTGTGCAGCGCTTTACAATATAAAAGGGAGACAATACAGTTATAATACAATAAAATACAAGAGTATTAAGAGGGCCCTGCTCAGAAGAGCTTACAATCTAAAAGGGTGGGGCAGGTGGTACAAAAGGTTGTAGCTGTGGGGAATGAGCTGATGAAAGTGGTAAAAGATTAGTTGGAGACGTGATAAGCTCCCTGAAGAGATGCGTTTTCTGGGATCACTTGAAGGTAGCAAGAGTAGGGAATAGCCGGATAATTGGAGGTAGCGAGTTCCAGAGGATGGGAGAGGCTCTGGAGAAATCCTGGAGACGAGCATGGGAGGAGGAGACGAGAGAGCTTGAAAGTAGGAGGTCTTGAGAAGAGCGGAGAAGATGATTTGGGTGATATTTGGAGACAAGATTGGTGATGTAGCTCGGGGCAGAGTTGTGAATGGCTTTGTATGTTCTGGTTAGTATCTTGAATTTAATTTGCTGGGCGATTGGGAGCCAGTGTAGGGATTGGAGGAGAGGGTTGGCAGACACTGAATGGAGACCAGTGTAGGGATTGGAGGAGAGGGTTGGCAGACACTGAATGGAGACCAGGGTAGGGATTGGAGGAGAGGGTTGGCAGACACTGAATGGAGACCAGTGTAGGGATTGGAGGAGAGGGTTGGCAGACACTGAATGGAGACCAGTGTAGGGATTGGAGTAGAGGGTTGGCAGACACTGAATGGAGACCAGTGTAGGGATTGGAGGAGAGGGTTGGCAGACACTGAATGGAGACCAGTGTAGGGATTGGAGGAGAGGGTTGGCAGACACTGAGCGGTTGGTAAGGTGAATAAGTCTGGCAGCAGCATTCATGATAGACTGAAGAGGGGAGGAGCCTATGAAAAGGCAGGCCAATGAGAAGGGAGTTGCAATAGTCAAGGCGAGAGATAACAAGGGAGTGAATGAGGAGCTTGGGGGTTTCATTTGTTAAAAAGGGGCAAATTGTAAAGATGTTACGGAGGTGAATTCTACAAACTTTAGGAAATACTGAAATACTTACTTGGTGGAAGGAAAGACAATCAAGTAATCTATGAGGCTGCTTTACGGACACTATAATAGATAAATGGTCAGTAAGCCACTAACCTGCACAAGAAGCAAGGTTAGGCAGAACTATAACAAATGCGACTAGAGTCTCTAGAACGGCATCAACTATCCTAAAAGACAAAACAAAGGTCTTTTGTGCACTCTACGCATACAGCCCGAACGGCAGGTGGGTGTTTGCATCTCTAGTGGGTTACCCCTGAACATGGCTGGAAGTACCTGGTACCTGGTTGTAGGAATTGTAGCACTGCCCTGAAGCCCAATGGTGATCTCCAGCGTTAGGGACAGCTGACATCCTTCAGTGTAGAGTGGGTTACAAGGCATGGCGAGTGTAATGCAAGATGAACAGGTGGGCGCCAGACACTTTTTGAATACAAAGAGATTTATTGTCTCTTAAACAGAACTGTGGGAGAGAGGATTAGGGCCAGGACACCCTTAGGTAGATGCAATGTTAATTGGCAGACTCCGAGACTTCTATAAGTAGACAGCTATACAGGTGAAGGCCTCCAGCCGGACATGACTTCTGTATAGGTAGGACCGCTGTCTCCTATGGCAACAATCTTGTAGCTGTTACTAACGGTAAAGGTATTCAACTATCTGCAACACGAACAGTTCTCTTTACCCCACGCGCACTCACTGTGGGTCCTACTCAACGAGCCTCCAGTCTCTCTCACTAAGACTTCAGATCTACTAGCCACTGGATCCCCTGAGCTTCTTCACTGTAGTACTCAGTATCTTCCTTAAGCGTCACCCCCGTCTCACTGCCGGGTCCCTGGCTTGGCACTCACAGATACTCCTCAAGCTTCATCCTTGCTGACACGTTAGGTCCCTGACTTGGCACTCCACAAGCGTCACCTCTGCTGTCCCACTGGGTCCCTGACTCGGCACTTGCTGATGCTTTCTCATTTCTTCACTGTCCCCGGCTGGCGAGAAGTCTGCTCTGGTACTGGCCTCAGCTCACTCACTGTGGTCTCTGGTAGCAAGGTGGATGGTCCCTTTGTGGCGACAGCTTCCCCTCTACCTCCGACCACGACTTGTTTCCCCGGCTGGCAGAACCGTTAATTCTGGTTGGACTACAAGCCTGCAGTCCCAACCCTGCACTACTTCTGGATAGGCTCTCAGGTAGCCTAGCAGCCAGATGTCCCCGGGATAGGCCTTAGGTTTCTGGCCTAGCAGCCCGGGGCAATATGACACATGTCCACCCAGACAGCAGTCCTGGTGGCACAGAACCCAGATCACCTGACTCCACCCAAATAAATAGGCTCTCCCAGCAGGCCAAGGGACCCAAGAAAATCCCTGCCCATTGGCTGAGACACCCCACTCATTCCTAATCTGTCCTTGCAATGCCCTTGTCTTATCCAATGTCACCAGATACCCGGCCATCTAGTGACAGAAGAGAGAAGTGCAGCAATTCCAGAATTAGGGCAAAATCAATTGACCTCCTAACAATTGGCCAAGGCAACTATCACTTGACAAATAAATTGAATAGCAACCCTGCCTAAACATCAGGGTGCTACATAATTTTTAGCGTTGCCCAGCTTACAGTGGGCCCTTCTTTAGGTGGTGAACTGTCCCTTTAATAGTGTCGGTGAATAATAGGAGATAGGCTGTGTGACAGACCTAGCCGGGACAGAGGCTGTTGGAGTGGACTGAATGCAAGGCTCTTGCCTTTTGATTATGGGCCCTGGATTTTCAAGGGAACAATACTCTTTGTGAGGTGAATGAGAAATCCAGTCTGAACTGTACTAGTCGGACTCAGTCGTGTATATATGTATATAATGTATGTTGTCTCATTCTGTTGTGGACTCTTTGCTGTGATCATTTGGGATGTGTGTCCCTGTAGAGGGAGGGGGGATTCCTCCAACAGCCCCCCTGCTGATAATACTGTTTACTGAGGAGAAGTTTGAACACACCTGACCTGTGTGTCCATTGTCTTTGGACAGTTTAACCCGCCCTCTTTTCAAAGGGTGGGGGGGAAGAGTCTCTGAGTTATTTTATTTGTTGCGTCCATGTGTGATAATAAAACAGTCCATGTTAGCATCTAAGCAAGTCTTGCCTTGTTTTGTGCTTGGGAGCAGTTGGAATATCTGATATCTGTATTCAGACTGGGAGGAAGTGGTATATGACGGAAACACTCAAGCGGAGTGTGGGATGTTCCGTGACATTGGTGGCAAGCAGTGGGAAGCTTCCTGCAGTCTGGGAAATCTAAACCTCCACCTGGATCCAAGATCAGCATAGCAGACTACGGTCACCCTAGCGGAGATATGGACCTGGCAGCAGAGTTCCCGGGGCTGCTGTGGATCATCCTTTCAACATACACCAGGACTGTGTCTGAGGATGAAGTCCTTGAGCTCAGGCAGCCGATTCGGGTGGAGCTCTGGATTGGAGCCCTCCAGCTCGCTAGTATAAAACAGGGCAAGTGCTTTCCAACCCAAGAGCAACGAGCCAGTGACCAACGGGCATTGCGGATGGCATTCCTGGGAGAGAGGCCCCAGGAGCAATGAGTGACTGAGTTTAAAAGGCTGGTCCAGCAGGAGATAGAGCTGGACAATCATTATCGGGCTCTGCAATAGCACGCAGAGCAGGGATATTTAGGGGATACAACAGAATGCTCTCCGGAGGGATATGACTTTGGTGGCCCTGGATTACTGTGGGAGAGCCTTACAGATCATTTTGTGTTTGGTGATGAAGGGGAACCTACACTTGAGGACCTGTGAGATTATAGAGAGGCTATGCTCGATCTTGCAGGGGTCTCAGAGCTCAAACCTGATCTGGACCATTTGCTAAGGATGGAACAGCATCTGGAAAGGGCATACAGAAAACTGCTAGAACACGTTCAGCACCATGCCAGAGAATCAGCAGTGGAAAATCCGGAGATTGCTGTCCCCAAACCTGAAGTGCTGACAACAGGGCAGAGCTCTGCTAACCTCTGCCCAGCACTGATAGCATCTTCTGGGTTCCATGGACAGGAGATGGTGAACCTCTATCCCCAGACATCACTTGCAGAGACATGGGATTTGATAGACTTTTCTGCTGAGGAAGAACAACCTGATGAGCCTCCAGCAGAAGAGCTGCTATCAGGGGCCAAACTTCACTGTGCTCTGCTCAGCACCAACAGTGGCTTCGGCCTTCCTGAGAGAAGAGGTAGTCGGCCTTTCTCCCACAACACTGACAGGGACATGTGATTTTCTGCCAGCAGCATCTATGGAGTTACAACAAACTTCTCCTCAGTAATCAGTCTTATCAGCAGGGGGGCTGCTGGAGGAATCCCCCCTCCCTCTACAGGGTCACACATCCCAAATGATCACAGCAAAGAGTCCCCAACAGAATCAAACAACATACATTATATACATATATACACGACTGAGTCCGACTAGTACAGTTCAGATTGGATTTCTCATTCACCTCACAAAGAGTATTGTTCCCTTGAAAATCCAGGGCCCATAATCAAAAGGCAAGAGCCTTGCATTCAGTCCACTCCAACAGCCTCTGTCCCAGCTAGGTCTGTCACGTAGGAGCAGGAGCAATCTCTATTTGAGCTACCAGTGTGTGGTGGATGTTTAGGTCAGGTAGCTCAGCTCTCCACTTTCTGGTGGGTGACTAGTCTGGTCCCAATGACTTGGCAATCAGCAGGTTTCAGAAGCCGGGTCACACAGGTCGCAGTCTCTCAGCGCCAAACCTAAAGACACGGCGACTCTGTCTCTCAAGCTCAGTCTCTGAAAGCAGCTCTGGCGGGTTCAGATGCAGGTCTGTCCTCTGTCCCAGATGTGGGTCAACAGGCACAGCAAATGATCCTCTTAGCTCCTCTCCGGTGGCTCTGGTCCCTCGGGTGTGAGGCACAGACCCTGACAGCAAGTCTGTACCTATTGCTCTCCTCTCTTTGCCCGAGAAAACGGTGAAGCTCTCCTCCTCTAGATGAGGTTTGTGGGAATTGAAGTGCACAGCCTGTTAACTAAAATAACAAGCATGGTGCAGCTCCCCTTTAAGAACTACAATTCCCATCATCCATAGCTTCTACCCATTAAGTTCTTCAAGCAAGATGCTTCCATTGGCTTGGATTGGATTGGATCTGCAATGCAGGAGGGAGGGGGAGAGCCCTTCACTGCTCACATTGGTGGTGGTGGTGGGGGGGGAGGGATTACACAGCGGGGGATCGGCCCCACCTGGCTACACTTACAGTAGAAAAAGCAGGTTGTCTGGCTGTTATATTGGCCGAAGAGTCTCCAGCTGTCTCAGTCACTTGCTGATTCCTAGTTCCTGAAGTCCTAGGCAGCCAGGCCAGGGCCGCTAAGAAGGCAGTACTACCAGCCCTCCTGTACCGGGCCCAGCCCCCACCAGTTCAAAAGGGGGGCCTGAACACTTTCCGAGCAGGAGCAACAGCTGCACTGCCCTGCCTTATTGCCAACTCTTGTGCCCCCCCCCGCAGCTCTGCCGCCTTCTCCTCCTTTTTCTCCCACTGGCTGCACTGCAGGGGAATTGGTATCTGCGCCCCCAATCCCCTGCTGTCCAGCCCCCCCCCCCCCGTATGCCCCCCTCCTCCCCAGCAGTGCTGCCGGCTTCCCTCCTCTCCTCTCCCACCAGAAGTGCCCGAGGGCACACAGGGGGATGTTTCAGGATGGAGAGTGGAAGGGGAAGGGCAGTTGGATGGAGCATTCCACATGTCTTGTTTACCAGCCCTTTCCTTTCCTGAATGAACACAGTGACCGATTTGTACCGATCACTCACTGTGTTCATTCCTCACTGATGCATAGTGAATTGTGCTTACTATGCTTCAGTTTGTCAAGGAACAGGAAACCTCAGAGTTCTTCCCATTCATTCACTGTCCAATGCAGCTGAGGCTGCAGAGAAAAGGACTCAAATGTGAGGCTTCAGGGGTCTGTTTAGACCAGGGGCGGCCCGGCCATTAGGGGTGCACGGGCGCCGCCCCCTCTATCCATACCACCCCCTATATGAGTAATGGATAGATTCATGCATAGCATATAGCATAGCATGAATCTCTCCACAGCCGCCGCCGCCACCCCCTATTCATGCGTCCGGCCCCTTTCAGGATGCCAGGCGCTTGAATTCCAGCAGCGGGGGTGTTTTTTTTTTGAAGCACCTGATTAGAGCCATAAGGCTCTAATAGGCTTAAAAATAGGGCGGGCTCGGGGCGCAGAGCATTGCGCTCGGAGCCCACCCAGGTGTGTTAGAAAAGCAAATGAATATTCGATTTTCTAAAACTAAATCGCCTCTCCGCCAATCAGGAAGCGCGGGTCTGATACCCGTTTCCCGATTGGCTGAAAGGTCAGGCGATCCTATTGGAAGCCTAGGAGGAGGGGGATGGACAGCGGAAGCCGCTGTGATCCATACGTGCGGGCCTTTGATGTCCTAACTGTCCTTGGGGGAGGGGGGTTGTCACCGCCGCCACTAACTGCCCCGGGGGGGAGGTGGCTATTTGCCCCCCCCTCAAAACAAAAAAACAGCCGCCACTGGTTTAGACCCCTGATATTTCACCCCCCCTCCTCCAACAGGGCTTTTAAAAAAAAAGTAAAAAAAAAAACGAGGTGGGCCCTGTCCGGTAGGCTGTGTGGGGCCCCGTGATTTCTAACAGCAGCCCTGAGCCAGGCAAATAGCATTTCCAGTAGGAGGTCAGCCGTTTCCTTTCCTATCACATTGACGCTTTTCCATTGGTAAGGCAATTCCGGGAGAAGAACGGTGGACTTGGAATGGGGATTATTTTGACAGCCTTTATAAATGGGCCCCCCGGTGCTCCTGGCCGGTTGAGCTGATCCTGTGCAGAGTTCTTCTTCTGCTGATACATTGTATCCGAGCCGCTCTGTATGACCACAAATAAACACCCGGAGGACGCAGGATTCGGGGGGAATGTTTCCAGGGTGACTTCATGAAACACACGCATTGCATTTCACCTAAACAAAGTGCTGCATAATGACAAGTTTCGTGTGCAGCGCCGATCTGGGAATGTGCGCGGATATAAACCAGGGCCCCCCGCCGCCCCCCCCGCCCCCCCCGCCGCCCCTTCATTGTCAGCAGACGGCGAGGATGTGCAGCTCCGTCCAGTCCACAGGCTGCTGCTTTCTTTCAAGAGCTGAAATCCATCCAGCCGTTATCTGCGGGGTAGAAAACGAAAGGTCACATCCGGGAACATCGCAATCCCGTTCACCCCATTGGCTGTGCGCCGGGGGGGGGGGGGATTGTTTGCTGGGCCCGGGTGCAGGGGGTCACTGGCTGCGTACGCAAATCAAAAATCAAGGCCGAAATCCTCATTTGCAGGGCATCCAATGTGCAGCGAATGCGTGCGCCAACTTGTGATGAAGCCAACGATGTGCAATTAAAGAGGACGACTTTTTAAAGTGATTGTAATCCCTTCGTTTTTTTTTTTTTTTTAAACCGCTTCAATAAAGGGCACTTTCACTCCCTTCCTGCCCAGGCCAATTTTCAGCGCTGTCACACTTTGAATGACAATTGCGCGGTCATGCTACACTGTACCCATATGACATTCTTTTGGTGATATTTAACCACTTTAAGGATCAGGCCTATTTTTCAAACTTGTTGTTTACAAGTTTAAAATCTGTTTTTTTTTTTGCTAGAAAATTACTTACATTATATATATTTTTTTTCAGACACCCTAGAGAATAAAATGGCGGCCCTTGAAATACTTTATGTCACACCGTATTTGCGCAGCGGTCTTACAAGCGCAATTTCTTTGGAAAAAATACACAAAAAATACACAAAAAAATAAGAAAAATAGTAAATTTTTCTTTATATTGTGAAAGACCTCTTACATACTTTGCATGTCTGTATGAATAGATTCCTGATATGTCACAATATTCAGCAACTGTCTCATTTTATAAGAAAAGTTCCACCTTTTAGGCCCCTTTCACACAATCGGCCCGATCGGTTCCGCCCCCTGTCCGTTTTTCAGGCGGATCCGAGCGGGCCACCCATTGACTTCTATGGGCAGGCGGATGTGTCCGCTGACGCCCGCCTGCCATCTGATCTGACAAGACATGTGCACTGCCGATAAATTAATTCGTTTTCATTTCCTTTTTTTTGTTTGTTTGTTTGTTTTTCGGGACATTCGTTACAATTGGTAAATTCGTAAATTCATAAATTGGAAAACTCGAAAATTTGAAAACTCGAAAATTTGAAAGCTTGAAAATCCGAAAATAAGAAAGAAAATCAGAAAATTCGAAAGAATAACTTACCAACTAATTACCGTATATACTAGAGTATAAGTCGACCCGAATATAAGCCAAGGCACCTAATTTTACCACAAAAAACTGGGTAAAAATTATTGATTAGAGTGTAAGCCTAGGGTGAGAAATGCGCAGCTACTGTAAGTGGAAAAGAGGGTCAACAATGCCCATTTGCAGCCTCACTGTGCCCATTTGCAGCCTCACTGTGCCCATTTGCAGCCTCACTGTGCCCATTTGCAGCCATAGGTCCCCCGAACTTCAAACTCGGTAGTTAAGGGTTCCTAGATGCCCCCCTAGCTGTAGCCAAAACTTGGGGTCCCTGGACCCAAAGGGTCTCGAAATGACATTGCTGTAGATGGACACAGTTGACCGACTTTGGGGCCCCGTATCTCTGGGCCCCTTGGAACCCCAAATTTGGTGTGCAAACCCAGTGAAACTAGCACTACAACATATCCAATCCATAGCTGGGGTTCCTAGCACCAAGTGGCCCCGAGATATGGGGCCCCAAATTCGGTTCGGAAAATGTGATCCTCTGCTGCAGAAAAGTGCTTGACTCGAGTATAAGCCGAGGGGGGCATTTTCAGCACAAAAAAATGTGCTGAAAAACTCGGCTTATACTCGAGTATATACGATAACTAACTAACTAACTAATTCCAATACCTATAATTTAATAGTTAGTAATAGCTAAGTTATCATTAGTTGGTTTATTTATTTTGTTTTATTTGTTTATAATTTCAGATATTGAAATTTTTGGGTTTTCGGATGTCCGAACTTCCGAATTTTTGGAATTTCCGAATTTTCCGAATATTCGGAAAAAATCGTTAAACATTTTTTCGTCAATTCAGATATTTTCGAACTAACGAATTTGTCCAAATTTGTTAAAAAATGAATTTGGAACAAAACGAATTGCACATATCTAGCGATACGTTCGCCATCCATCCAGTGGGTCGGATCGGATGGAATCGGATGAAAACAGACAAGCGGTCCATTTTCATCCGATCTCCCCATAGAGAACAGCGGGGCTCTGACAGATCCATCTCAGCACAGTGAACGGTGACAAGCCTGTCCTGAGCGACCCCCCCCCCCTCCCCCCTGAGCTAGCGGAGTCCGTCCAACGGCTCCTCCCCGCGTGAAAATGGGCCTCAACCACTTGCTGTCCGCGGCTATTGTGACATTTTTCTCATAGATTTAAAACTCTGCATTTTTTTTTGCAAGAAAACCACTTGAATCCCCCAACATTATATATTTTCTGAAAGCAGAGGGGCCCTGGAGAATAAAATGGCGACTGCTGCAATTTTTTCTGTCACAAGATAACTGCGCACTGATTATCAAACGCAGATTTTTAGGAAAAAATATACTAAAAAAAAAAAATACTTAAATGATATGTAGAGCTACTGCCGTGGGAGTTGCTGGTTAGGATGGGTCCTCTGTTCTTTGCCTTGACCTTCTCAAGAACCTCAGCCCTTCTGACCCACCGTGCTGAGTGTACAAACATATAATATCACAGGGATTCACTGAAAGTAATACTTAATACCCAGTAGTAGAGCTATAGCTAAAGAAAACCAACACCAAACCATGTAGTAAAGGCAAAGTTTAAATATTGTCACCCGACATGGTTTATAACTAGGCAAGCATAAAATGCAATAACACAATTTAGCATACAAAGTAAATAACAGTAAGAACTAGACATAAGATGACATTTGGCGTCCAGATCAGCATAAACAGTAGCAAGGCCACCTCTAGAGCAGCAGTGAGCAGTAGTATTGAATCTACTGAGTGCTGGAACTATACTGCCAGAGCGCATTTATGGCAGGGATGCTTGTCCTAGACCGACTGGGTATGCACTGTCCAAAAGAAAAGGAGGATGGTAGCGGAGGGGGGCAGGGGAACAAAGGGGGCTTTCAGAATAATTATTACAGGGGGGACAGACCTTTGAGATGTTCTTCTGCCGGTTATCATTGGGGCCCTTTAAGAGCGTCTTTGCACCTAACAACAGTCCCAGTAAACCTACATGCAGTATAGGTAGTGCATAGTCTCGGTACCATCCCTGTGCTGAGTTCTCATACAGCATTACCTGATATGCCCATTATGAGGGGTTCCCACCATCCCTGTGCTGAGTTTCTGGGTCTGTGCACCTGCTGTGCCCATTATGAGGGGTTCCCACCATCCCTGTGCTGAGTTCCTGGGTCTGTACACCTGCTGTGCCCATTATGAGGGGTTCCCACCATCCCTGTGCTGAGTTCCTGGGTCTGTGCACCTGCTGTGCCCATTATGAGGGGTTCCCACCATCCCTGTGCTGAGTTCCTGGGTCTGTACACCTGCTGTGCCCATTATGAGGGGTTCCCACCATCCCTGTGCTGAGTTCCTGGGTCTGTACACCTACAGTGCCCATTACGAAGGGTTCCAACCATCCCTGTGCTGAGTTCTCAGGTCTGTACACATGCTGTCCTCATTATGAGGGGTTTCCACCATCCCTGTGCTGAGTTCCTTGGTCTGTACACTGGCTGTGCCCATTATTAGGGGTTCCCACCATCCCTGTACTGAGTTCCCAGGTCTGTACACCTGCTTTGCCCATTATAAGAGGTTCCAACCATCCCTGTGCTGAGTTCCCGGGTCTGTACACCTGCTGTGCCCATTATGAGGGGTTCCCACCATCTCAGCACTTACGCAAGGCTTACAGTATAAGAAGCCCACCAGGTTCCACCCATAACTAAAATGTCACTTTGATTGGACTGACCCTCTTCTGTTACTCTCATCAGTGTTGGATGTGTGGAGAAGGGAATATCTTGCAGTGTTTGATGTCATGGTGGAGAATAGAAGGTTAATAACCCTTCACGCTTCCATCGGTAGAGAGCAGCTCCCACTAATGAAGACAAAACATTGTCCACGTCACTGCTTTGGCGGATCGCTGGTTCCTCCGTAACACAAAGCAGGTGTGGGGGACACACAGGCGGAAACAAGCGAGTGTAGAGAAGGACAAAGTGCACCGTGTGCGACCACCACTGAGGTCTAACAAAAGAAAGAAAGTGAAAAAATCACTGAAGTAGTCTCAGCTACTACAATGATCACCATGGTCTTCTGGGTCCCATGCCAAGTGACTGCCCTTCTGCATAGAAGCCCCAGGGAGTCGCTCCCTTGGTAAAGGCGATATTCACTGCCTTGCATTTTTTTTTTCAATAAATGGAAAGCTTTCTCTGACTGGAGGAGGTGGGGTTGTGATGTCACAATCTTCACATCATCCAATGAGTGAACGCTTTGAAGCCTGTGAATGGCACCTGTGCTGAGCAGATGGTTACTATGTAGCATGGCATGGGACCCAGAAGACAGCAAGGATCACTGTAGTAGCACTGACTACTACAGTGATTCTGTGCTTCCTCAGTGGTCCCACAGATATGGAATATGTATACTTATATCAGACCAATAAAACTATGCAATGTGTACCTTTAATTTGTGCTCTGCGTGTCCTTGGCTGCTGGACGGGACTAGATCTTCACTAGGCGCTACTGGGTCACCTGCATGATGGCATGGGGAGACGTTTAATGGAGGTAGCAGTGCTGCCATGGCATACTCATCAACATTTCATTAACTGTTTCAGTGGCACAGTTAACCCCACCCTCAGTCTGCCAGGTGGTCCTGCCCAGACTCTGCCCACCTAATGGAGTAGCCTGTCCAAACCCCAAGCAGAGTGAAGGCACCTTGATGTAGTGCCAGGGAGGTGGACGAGGTAAGCAAAGTGTCCCAGGAGGTGATGTTACCAGTGATCAGTGTGACCTGAGAACCAGGTGGGTGGGGTCAAGAACACCTAGGAGGGTCTACACTCCTAGAACAGCAGATTACAAGCGCTAGAGCAGCATTTCTCAACTGTTTTATCCCAAAGGAGCCTTCTAAAAAAAGTCTGAGGTCTCAGGGAACCCTTACCAAAACCACTTAATCAGGAGTCAGTCTCAAAAATGTCTCTTACATTGGTGGTTAGTACAGAGAATATCCTTCCTACAGTGGGGAGCAGAAAATGGCTTAAAAGATCTTTGGTATTATGCTTGTAGGTGGGGTGTAGCGTCAATAACTTAAATAGTCAGGTGCAATGGAAAACTTGTATTAAAATAGTACAGCAACTGATCACAACAAACCCTGTGGGAGGGCTGCCCAACCGGGTGCACTAACAGTTTCCAGTAATGTTGAAGAGAGCAGATTTCAGCCGGACTGACTGCATCCGTTAAGAGAGCAGAATACGGCCTGGCTGGCTCATGCCCAAGCGGGAAGATGACCACCCTCCCAGTCAGAGAACTTTCCCTACCGCTAATACTGTACCTAACAGGTGGGGTACCTGTCCCTACTCCACCAACTCGCAAAAAGGCAACAAACCTGGGAACCAGGGCTTTAAATAGGCTCTGCCTGACCCAAGATGGCTGCCAGAGTCACACGGGGCGGCAGCATTCAACCGGATTGCTTCCCCAATGACCTAGGAAGGAAACCATACAGGAACTGTGTTCCTCTTGACTTCCTCTCCAGCTATGGACTGCTGCGGATGAGCGCCACCTGCAGTGGAAAAAGTAGACTGCACCTGCCTACATGCTGACCTTAAAGCGGAGTTCCACCCAAATTTTGAACAATATCTGTATGTATTCTCTTCCTTGCCTAGATGCTGACATGCCGTTTAAAAAAATTGAAATCGCCGTAATTACCTTTTATTTTTCTATTCTTCTTTGCACTTCCTGGTTCTCCTCCCGTGGGAGTAGGCGTGTTTCTAGCCTCTCCCAGACTCCTGGGAGTTAGTCTCAGGCTTCCCAGGATGCCACTGAGCATGTGCGGGAACGAGCGGTGAATGCTGGGAGCACAGCATTCACCACATCCAGGAAATAAATGCTTGTGGGCTTCAAATGCCCACAATGAAGATGGAAACCGCCTGCAGTGAATAATATAAGTTATTCCTTCCGACGAAATCTGACACAGGCGGACATATTACACACAATATGTGAGTATGTAATGCTGAGAAGAAAAGTTTGTGAATGAACTCAAAAAAAAAAAAATGATGGATAGGTGGACCCCCGCTTTAACAGGCGGTGTTGGTCCTGGAATTATGTAGGCACAATCAGCCACAGCTCAAGGAACCCCAAGCAATCTCTGAAGGAACCCCAGGGTTTCATGGAACCCTGGTTGACATTGGCTGGTCAATAGCAAAAATGGGTTGTCAGGACAGGCAGGCTGTGTTCCTATATCCATCTACAGGCTATAGTATCAGTTTTGTCTGGATACTTCTTAAATTTAATCAGAGAGTTTATAATATGAAGAAAATAATGATATTTCTATTCTGGAAAGTTGCTACAATTTAGTATAGTTAACCACACAAGCTACAACCTCCTATAATTCTCCTGCAATCTCCTATAGATCTACCAATAACTATGCAGTGCGAGCCAGGCCTGACTGGATACAGGTAGATTGGATTGTACCGGTGGATCACACATCACATAGATCTGGTCAATCTAAAGAGATTTGTACAGATTGTATCAGATTGTTAGATATGTGGCCATTTCATCTCCGGTGTGATCAGGGTGCAGCTCTGGAAGACGAATAATGCGCGTGACGCTCAACAATTCCAGATAATGTCACCGTCACAGCGAGCGAATCGCTGCAAATCAGGAATGTGAGAGATAATAGTGAGAGACGTTCTACCCGGAATACCATGAAATACCGACAAGTATACACAGGCAGACCGACAACACGAGGACTCATCTCCATCCTTCTTATACCGAACTATACACCATCCACATGATAGATAGATAGATCGATAGATCGATAGATAGATAGATAGATAGATAGATAGATAGATAGATAGATAGATAGATAGATAGATAGATAGATAGATAGATAGATAGATAGATAGATAGATAGATAATTAGATGGGTAGATATATAAATATATATTTTTATATATATATATGTATATGTATATGTATATATATATATATATATGTGTATATATATATATATATATATATATATATATATATATATATATATATATATATATATATATACTAGAGAGAGAAATCTTATCTTATCTTATCTGTCTATCTATCTATCTAGCCATCTTATCTATCTTATCTTCTCTTATCTTATCTTATCATCTATCTATCTATCTATCTATCTATCTATCTATCTATCTATCTATCTATCTATCTATCTATCTATCTATCTATCTATCTATCTATCTATCTATCTATCTATCTATCTATCTCTATCTATCTATCTAGCTAGCTATCTATCTATCTAGCTAGCTATCTATCTATCAGATAAGATAGATAAGATAAGATAGATAGATAGATAGATAGATAGATAGATAGATAGATAGATAGATAGATAGATAGATAGATAGATAGAAAGATAGATAGATAGATACTATAGAAGCTTTTCCATACTTGCAGACACCCACACATGATAGCGCGGGATTAACTATCTATCATTCAAGATAGATAGATAAGATAGATAAGATAAGATAGATAAATAAGATAGATAGATAGATAGATAGATAGATAGATAGATAGATAGATAGATAGATAGATAGATAGATAGATAGATAGATAGATGTTTTAATTCATCCTATTTGTTCCTCTCTCATTAGCGGTCTGGTACTGTACTGCGGTTGGTCCTTAGAATGGACATCCATGGATCTGGTGGAGCTCTATCGATGTTCTCTGTCATGTATGACCTTGGAGCAGAGCTCTGTACATATCTATGGATATTTCTGCCATTATCACTTGTCTATCAGAAGAGGGAATCTCCTCCATCCTCTCCTATACACACACAGTATAATACTCAGCCGGGGTCCGGGGAGGACTGCGGGTGGTCCTTCCATCAGACGGTGTATAAAGCAGAGTTCCAGTCTGAGGAGTAATAATAAAATCTCAGTATTTGGTCTATGGCTGCCGCCTGCCAAGAAAGATGACTATCTGTCAGTGTGATCCCTCCGGTGACCCGCCAACTCATCGCTCTCTTTTCTCCAGAATTCATGTCTGAATATTATCTTCAGGAGAACGAATTACCAAACTGCAAAGAACAGAACACAGGCCTAGAAGATAAAACCATCATGACCTCGGTCCTTTGCAGCCCGAAAATGACCGATCATGGGCGGCAAGGTAAATGTTGGCGTAGTAAAGTGCGCATTGGTCCGATAGTACGTATGACATTTCGGGGTTAAGGGTTACAGTACAGTTAGGCTCAGGGTAAGATATCACAGGGTTCATTTTAAGTGTAATGCCCCGTACACACGGTCGGATTTTCCGATGGAAAATGTGTGATAGGACCTTGTTGTCGGAAATTCCGACCGTGTGTGGGCTCCATCACACATTTTCCATCGGATTTTCCGACACACAAAGTTTGAGAGCAGGATATAAAATTTTCCGACAACAAAATCCTTTGTCGGAATTTCCGATCGTGTGTACACAAATCCGACGGACAAAGTGCCACGCATGCTCAGAATAAATAAAGAGATGAAAGCTATTGGCCACTGCCCCGTTTATAGTCCCTATGTACGTGTTTTACGTCACCGCGTTCAGAATGATCGGATTTTCTGACAACTTTGTGTGACCGTGTGTATGCAAGACAAGTTTGAGCCAACATCCGTCGGAAAAAATCCATGGATTTTGTTGTCGGAATGTCCGAAAAAAGTCCGATCGCGTGTACGGGGCATTAGGATAAGGGTCGGAGGAGGGATTGGGCTAAGGGTAAGGATTATGGTAAAGGTAAAGAGGACTAAGAAAAAAACCTGCCCATCACTGAAGAAGTCTGATGTACAGTGCCTTGAAAAAGTATTCATACCCCTTGAAATTCCCCACACTTTGTCATGTTACAACCAAAAACATAAATGTATTTTATTGGGATTTTATGTGATAGACCAACACAAAGTGGCACATAATTGTGAAGTGGAAGGAAAATGATAAATGGTTTTCAATTTTTTTTTACAAATAAATATGTGAAAAGTGTGGGGGTACATTTGTATTCAGCCCCCTTTACTCTGATACCCCCAACTAAAATCTAGTGGAACCAATTGCCTTCAGAAGTCACCTAATTATTAAATAGAGTCCACCTGTGTGTAATTTAATCTCAGTATAAATACTGCTGTTCTGTGAAGCCCTCAGAGTTTTTTTTAAGAGAACCTTAGTAAACAAACAGCATCATGAAGGCCAAGGAACACATCAGACAGGTCAGGGATAAAGTTGTGGAGAAGTATAAAGCAGGGTTAGGTTATAAAAAAATCTCCCAAGCTTTGACCATCTCACGGAGCTCTGTTCAATCCATCATCCGAAAATGGAAAGAGTATGGCACAACTGCAAACCTACCAAGACATGGCCGTCCACCTAAACTGACCGGCCGGGCAAGGAGAACATTCCTCAGAGAAGCAGCCAAGAGGTCCATGGTAACTCTGGAGGAGCTGCAGAGATCCACAGCTCAGGTGGGAGAATCTGTCCACAGGACAACTATTAGTCGTGCTCTCCACAAATCTGACCTTTATGGAAGAGTGACAAGAAGAAAGACATTGGTGAAAGAAAGTCATAAGAAGTCCTGTTTGTAGTTTGTGAGAAGCCATGTGGAGGACACAGCAAACATGTGGAAGAAGGTGCTCTGGTCAGATGAGACCAAAATTGAACTTTCTGGCCTAAAAGCAAAACACTATGTGTGGGGGAAAACTAACACTGTACATCACCCTGAACACACCATCCCTACCGTGAAACATGGTGGTGGCAGCATCATGTGGTGGGGAGGATTTTCTTCAGCAGGGACAGGGAAGCTGGTCAGAGTTGATGGGAAGATGGATGGAGACAAATACAGGACAATGTTAGAAGGAAACCTGTTAGAGTCTGCAAAAGACTTGAGACTGGGGCGGAGGTTCACCTTCCAGCAGGACAACGACCCGAAACATCCAGCCAGAGCTACAATGGAATGGTTTAGATCAAAGCATATTCATGTGTTAGAATGGTCCAGTCACAGTCCAGACCTCAATCGAATTGAGAATCTGTGGCAAGACTTGAAAATTGCTGTTCACAGACGTTCTCCATCCAATCTGACAGAGCTTGGGATATTCTGCAAAGAAGAATGGGCAAAAATGTCCCTCTCTAGATGTGCAAAGCTGGTAGAGACATCCCCAAAAAGACTTGCAGCTGTAATTGCAGAGAAAGGGGGTTCTACAAAGTATTGACTCCGGGGGGCGCCATACAAATGTACCCCACACTTTTCACATATTTATTTGTAAAAAATGTTGAAAACCATTTATTATTTTCCTTCCACTGCACAATTATGTGCCACTTTGTGTTGGTCTATCACATAAAATCCCAATAAAATACATTTACGTTTTTGGTTGTAACATGACAACATGTGGACAATTTCAAGTTAGTTACTTTTTCAAGACACTGTAATTTCCTTTTATTGTCAGCTCCATCTTATGGCCATAATAAGGTATTTATCTTAAATTCTTTAATCAGAAAAAATTCACGTTTTACCAGAAGATGAAGCTCTGCTCTCTGCACAGGCTATGTACAGCACAGTGATGATGCCACTACTACTGCTTCAGGCTAATATCTGGGTTTGAAAAGTGATTTGGTCACACAAAGTGGATTTATACCCTTTTGTGGCTACTAAGGAATCGATTTAAATGAAAGTGGGGTTAGAGTTCAGCTTTAAAGTGTCAATAAACTGGAAGAAAACATAAAACTTGGAGACAGCCGAGTTCATCCAATCAGAAAAACTCTGATATTTCACGTCTCCTTGTGAACGATTCCATACACGATCTGTGTTGGGTTTGTTTGATTTTAGCTGAGTGTGAGTGTGGAGTAGAACACAAGGTCACCCGTTTTTCCCTTCTCTTGATTTACGGCGCGGTAGGCGCTCTTGACGTCCTGCGACAGGCTGACGGATCGCAGGAGCGCCCAGTGTTTGCATTAGGCCCGGCTTTATGGCGGAATATATACGGTTCTGGGGAAGCCTGTCTGAGCCTTTGTTGACTGATCTGTGTTTGAACACTTCAGCTTTACGCAGTCGTTTTACGGGACGATGTTAACAGTCGGAATACCTCAGACCGCAGAGCAGCTCGCTCCTCCATTACCACGCTTATAAACTTCACATTCTCTAAACAAGAGTCAGCCACTCTTTGTGTTGGGGGGGGGGGGGGTTGACATTGTGACCTCCGATATTTAACAAGAAGTCTGCTGTCTGAGTGCGAGAGAGGGGCAGAAAAACTTAAAAAGAGACCCAGTCATTTAGTCATTTAGGATGAGCCATATGTACCGGGATTCGTTATGAGGCGGGTTCGGCAAACTCTACTGGGAATTCCAAACCTCATTAAAGTTGATGGAAATCAAATGGTAAAAACCAGTAATGGCCCCCACCTGAACACCCCTAAAAGTACATATTCGACCACGACCCTTATCCTTGATGAGAGTCTGATATGAATTCTAAGGGGGACCCCATTTAGGATGAGCCGTACGTACCGGGATTCAGTATGAGGCGGGTTCGGCAAACTCTACTGGGAATCCAAACCTCATTAAATCTGATGGAAGTCGAACAGTAAAAACCAGTAATGGCCACCACCTGAACACCCCTACAAGTACATATTCAACCCTTATCTTTGATGAGAGTCTGATATGAATTCTAAGGGGGGCCCCATTTAGGATGAGTCAAACGTACCGGGATTTGGTATGAGACGGGTTCAGCAAACTCTACTGGGAATCCAAACTCATGAAAGTTGATGGAAGTCGAATGGTAAAAACCAGTAATGGCCACCACCTGAACACCCCTACAAGTATTTATTCGACCCTTATCCTTGATGAGGGTCTGATATGAATTCTAAGGGGGACCCCATTTAGGATGAGCCGAACGTACTGGGATTCGGTATGAGGCGGGATCAGCAAACTCTACTGGGAATCCAAACCTCATTAAAGTTGATGGAAGTCGAATGGTAAAAAACAGTAATGGCCACCACCTGAACACCCCTACAAGTACATATTCGACCCTTATCCTTGATGAGAGTCTGATATGTATTCTAAGGGGGACCTCATTTAGGATGAGCCTTATGTACCGGGGTTCGGTATGAGACAGGTTTGGTAAACTCTACTGGGAATCCAAACCTCATTAAAGTTGATGGAAGTCAAATGGTAAAAACCAGTAATGACCACCTGAACACCCCTACAAGTACATATTCTACCCTTATCCTTGATGATGGTCTGATATGAATTCTAAGGGGGACCCCATTTAGGATGAGCCGAATGTACCGGGATTCGGTATGAGGCGGGTTCAGCAAACTCTACTGGGAATCCTAACCTCATTAAAGTTGATGGAAGTCGAATGGTAAAAAACAGTAATGGCCACCACCTGAACACCCCTACAAGTACTTATTCAACCCTTATCCTTAATGAGAGTCTGATATCATTTCTAAGGGGGACCCCATTTAGGATTAGCCGTACGTACCGGGATTCAGTATGAGACAGGTTCGGCAAACTCTACTGGGAATCCAAACCTCATTAAAGTTGATGCAAGTCGAATGGTAAAAACCAGTAATGGCCACCACCTGAACATCCCTACAAGTACATATTTGACCCTTATCCCTGATGAGGGTCTGATATGAATTTTAAGGGGGACCCCATTTAGGATGAGCCGAATGTATCGGGATTCGGTATGAGGCGGGTTCGGCAAACTCTACTGGGAATTCCAAACCTCATTAAAATCGATGAAAGTCGAATGGTAAAAACCAGTAATGGCCAACACCTGAGCACCCCTACAAGTACATATTCGACCCTTATCCTTGATGAGAGTCTGATATGAATTCTAAGGGGGACCCCATTTAGGAAGAGCCGAACTTACCGGGATTTAGTATGAGGCGGGTTTGGCAAACTCTACTGGGATTTCAAACCTCATTAAAGTTGATGGAAGTCGAATGGTAAAAACCAGTAATGGCCACCACCTGAACCACCCCTAAAAGTAAATATTCGACCCTTATCCTCAATGAGAGTCTGATATGAAATCTAAGGGGTTTCCCATGTGAAAAAAAAATATTGCATGGGGTCCCACCTAAATCCTATTTACACACCAGGCCTGGTGTGGTTTAGATTTTAGGGGAACCCCATGCAAAAAAAGCGCAGGGTCCCTCCAATATACACATCAGATCATTACCTGAGCATGCAGCCTGGGAGGCCTGGAAGAGAGGACCCCCTCTCCTTCCTGAAGCACACCAGGCTACATGCTTTATACACGGGGTAGGGTCCTTGCCTGTGAGAACCACCTAGCAAAGGAACCTATCCCTGTGTTTCTGAGGACAAGGGCCTCTTTCCCACAACCCTGGCCAGGTGGCTGTGGGAGTCTGTGGGTGGAGGACTTATGGGAGTCTGAAAGCCCCCTTTTATCTACTTGCTGACCTGGCCTTTTCTGGCACCTTTTGTTTACAAGTTTAAATCAGTATTTTTTGCTAGAAAATTACTTAAAACCCCCAAACAATATACATATCTATATAGATCTATATATAGATCTATATATAGATATAGATATATCTATAGATAGATAGATATCTATCTATCTATCTATAGATATATTTATATCTATATCTATATAGATATATATATATATATATTTTAGCAGACAACCTAGGACAGTGATGGCGAAACCCGTGGCAAGCGTGCCACAGCTGGCACTCAGAGCCCTCTCTGTGGGCACGCCAGGAAGAAGAGTGCTAGACATGTGCAATTCGTTTTGTTCCGAATTAGTTTTTTAATGAATTTAGACAAATTCGTTAATTCTGAAATATCCAAATTAACGAAAACCCCTTTAACAAACTTTTCCAATTATTCGTAAATTCGAATATTCGAAAATTTGTAAATTCGTAAATTCAAATAGTCGAAAATTTGAAAATTCGTAAATTCTTAAATTTCAATATACGAAAATTCGGAAATTTGGAAATTCAAAATTCGAAAATCTGAAATCTCGGGAATTCGGAAATCCGAAAATCCGAAAATGCGAAAAGTTGAAAATCTGAAATAATAACTAACTAATAATAACTTAACTATTACTAACTATTAAATTATAAGTATTGGAATTTTCTTTAAAATTTGGCTGTTAGTGAACGTAACAAATACAAATTTATGCAAAGTTACGAATTATCCGAAACAACGAATGCTGTAACTAAATGAGTGGAATGTAACGAATTAATAATAATAAATAACAATAATAATAATAATACTTATTATTATTATTATTATTATTAATAATTCATTCCGTTCCATTTGTTTAGATGAGGATAATTCATAACTTTGGATAAATTCGTATTCGTTACGTTCACTAACAGCCAAATTTGAAAGGAAATTCCAATATCTATAATTTAATAGTTAGTAATAGTTAAGTTATTATTAGTTAGTTATCATTAGTTAGTTAGTTAGTTATTATTTCAAATTTTTATATTATCTTTCCTATTTTTGGATTATCGGATTTTCAAATTTCTAAATTTTCGAATTTCTGAAATTTTAAATTTCCAAATTTTCAGATTTTCGAAATTATGAAATTACGACTTTTCTAATTTATGAATTTCGATCATAACAAATGACCCGAAAAACAAAAAAAAAAAACGAATGAAACGAAAACGAACACATTTTTCGGCAGTGCACATGTCTAAAGATCGCACACTGACCGGCCATCCATACATGCTTTATCTCATCCACACTGCATCCACCCCCCCCCCCATTGAACTACATCTCCCACAAGACTCTGGGGCCAGGGGTGATGTGTCTGGGGTGGGCAAGGACTCTGAGGCCTAATGGACGGGCCACCACTGGACTTACGTATGCATTCACTTCTATGTGTGAGCACGGAGGGATGGGGGCCCTATAAATCTTTTTTTTTTTTTTCTTATTTATTTTTTATTTTTATGTAAACATCCCTTGTAATAGAAATACGAGATGACAGGTCCTCTTTAGGTACAGTTCTGGGGGTCAAAAAGACTCCAAATCTCTCCTTTACCTTTAAAAGGAAAAGATAAAAAAAAGCTTTGATCTTTTGCTTAAAAAAAATTTTAAAAAATTGTTTACTTCCAGCCTGGACCGGAAGTGACATCATGACATTGCTCTGGTCCTCCAAGGCCATAGAGGCAATCAAAGATGATCTAGGCTTTGATCACCACTGTGACCGTCAGATCATTTCTCAGGTGTGCCAGTAAAAACTGTAATGCCCCGTACACACGGTCGGATTTTCCGATGGAAAATGTGTGATAGGACCTTGTCGGAAATTCCGACCGTGTGTGGGCTCCATCACACATTTTCCATCAGATTTTCCGACACACAAAGTTGGAGAGCAGGCTATAAAATTTTTTGACAACAAAATCCATTGTCGGAATTTCCGATCGTGTGTACACAAATCCGACGCACAAAGTGCCACGCATGCTCAGAATAAATAAAGAGATGAAAGCTATTGGCTACTGCCCCGTTTATAGTCCCGACTCACGTATTTTACGTCACCGTGTTCAGAACGATCGGATTTTCCGACAACTTTGTGTGACCGTGTGTATGCAAGACAAGTTTGAGCCAACATCTGTCGGAAAAAATCCATGTATTTTGTTGTCGGAATGTCCGATCAATGTCCGATCGTGTGTACGGGGCATAATCCGAGAAACACCGGTGAACGGCCGGAGGGGATGTCCCTCTGAAAGTTTTCCAGTGGCTCCCCACTGATTCCAGGACATTTTTTTTTTTTTTACTCCCAATTGCCACAGTCCGGCCCCCCTAAAGTCTGAAGGACAGTAAACTGGCCCTTTGTATAGAAAGTTTGGAGACCCCTGATATACAGTATAGCAGTGGTAGGAAAAGCGCTCCTATATATGATGTTCAGCTCCCGCCTGAATGGGCTACAGTCAGCCTCTCTTTGTATTCAGAGGGCGGCAGGCTGACTCTGTGACCTCTGATTTATATACATAGTTACATAGTAGGTGAGGTTGAAAAAAGACACAAGTCCATCAAGTCCAACCTATGTGTGTGATTATATGTCAGTATTACATTGTATATCCCTGTATGTTGTGGTCATTCAGGTGCTTATCTAATAGTTTTTTTAAACTATCGATGCCCCCCGCTGAGACCACCGGCTGTGGAAGGGAATTCCACATCCTTGCCGCTCTTACAGTAAAGAACCCTCTAAGCAGTTTAAGGTTAAATCTCATTTCTTCTCATTTTAATGAGTGGCCACGAGTCCTGTTGAACTCCCTTCTGCGAAAAAGTTTTATCCCTATTGTGGGGTCACCAGTCCGGTATTTGTAAATTGAAATCATATCCCCTCTCAAGCATCTCTTCTCCAGAGAGAATAAGTTCAGAGCTCGCAACCTTTCCTCATAACTAAGATCCTCCAGACCCTTTATTAGCTTTGTTGTCCTTCTTTGTACTCGCTCCATTTCCAGTACATCCTTCCTGAGGACTGGTGCCCAGAACTGGACAGCATACTCCAGGTACGGCCGGACCAGAGTCTTGTAGAGCGGGAGAATTATCGTTTTATGTCTGGAGTTGATCCCCTTTTTAATGACAATATTCTGTTTGCTTTGTTAGCAGCAGCTTGTCATTGCTGAGCCTATCATCTACTAGGACCCCCCAGGTCCTTTTCCATCCTAGATTCCCCCAGAGGTTCTCCCCCCAGTCTATAGATTGCATTCATATTTTTGCCACCCAAATGCATTATTTTACATTTTTCTACACTGAACATCATTTGCCATGTAGTTGCCCACCCCATTAATGTTCATGATCTTCTTGCAAGGTTTCCACGTCCTTCGGAGAAGTTATTGCCCTGCTTAGCTTAGTATTGTCTGCAAATACAGAGATTGAACTGTTTATCCCATCCTCCAGATCGTTTATGAATAAATTAAACAGGATTGGTCCCAGCACAGAACCCTGGGGGACCCCACTACCCACCCCTGACCATTCTGAGTACTCCCCATTTATCACCACCCTTTGAACTCGCCCTTGTAGCCAGTTTTCAATCCATGTACTCACCCTATGATCCATGCCAACGCACCTTATTTTGTACAGTAAACGTCCGTTGGCATGGACCATAGGGTGAGTACATGGATTGAAAACTGGCTACAAGGGCGAGTTCAGAGGGTGGTGATAAATGGGGAGTACTGAGTATTGAGTTTGAGTGATGGAAAGACAGAGAAAACCTAAAAAGAAATTGTAGAGGAAGCAGTTGTCCATTCAGGGCCGTTTTTTGCCTGGAGACCCTTGTAAGAAGGGCCTTGTGGTTGGCTAGTTTTGGCACCCAAGCACAAGGCCCTACACCCACTCCAGCCCTGCTAGAACACAATCCCACCAACTGAGGACCCCTCTGCCATCTTGTACCCTGCTCCTCGCCATAGGCCTCCTCTAGACATAAACCTTTATATCCAGAGGAAGGAATGTCCACGCAGTAATTAGATTCCCTGCACTTTACTGATGTTATTCAGGACATGGCAAAACAGTCACTTCACAAGGACATACATTCCGGAGTCACTTGACATTACACAGTCAATCACATAAAGTGGACGGTCCGCAGTAGTCACAAGTGAAAGCATGTGCAGCGCCTCACAGCCATCTCCCTTCAGCCTGATCTCTGCCCAGGATCATAAAAACCCACAGGACTGTGCTCTCTGTAGACACCTCCTAGGTGGGTACACCTCTCCAGTGAACCCTCCAGGGAAGCAGCCTCATAAAGGCATCTCCAGCCTGGCCTAGAAGGCCTTCTGCAATCTGCCATAGCCCCCATCTCCCAAAGGGGTAGAATGAGTACAGCCAGCTCCTCCTGCATACAGGTCCCCTCCATAGGGCCTCCTGCCCTATCCAGGGCCTACATGTGCTGGTCATATCCACCCAGGTTTTGCTCCCAGGCCCCAAGAGAGTATGCTCCTCTCTACCTACCTTATACTGTATATAGGTGCTGACTCACCCCTGACCTCACTGCAGGAGGGTTCTACCCCAGGCTGCTGTTAGAAATCACGGGCCCCATACAGCCTACCTAACAGGCTGACTGACCCCCCCCCCCCCGCGGCCGAAAGTGAATGAGGACATCGATTAATCAGTCCCTATCTCTACAGCAGGGGTCTCAAACTCAAGCTGTTGCGAAAACTACAAGTCCCATGAGGCATTGCAAGGTACAAGCATGACTCCCTCAGGCAGAGGCATGATGGGACTTGTAGTTCCGCAACAGCTGGAGGGCCACCAGTTTGGGACCCCTGCTCTACAGCCTCAGCTACACAGATGAATATATAGGAAGTGCTCTGAGGCTTCCTGCTCATTCACAAACGGAGGCATAGGAAACACAGTTTCCTATGCTTCAGTGATGAATGGACACAGGAGTGATTGGTACTGATCACTCAATGGGTTCATTCAAGAAAAGAAGGGGCCAGTAAATGACATCCCCCTGTGTGCCGGCAGCGCTGCGGGGGAATGGGGCACACAGTGCAGTGCAGCCGGAGGGAGGAAGAGAAGGAGAAGCTGGCAGCTCTGCAGTGGGAGACAGAAAAGGATCTGTGGCTGCAATAAGACAGTACAGCCGGCAGTGGGGGCCCGTGCATTGAGGGCGCATGGGCGCCGCTGCCACCTCCCTATCCATGCGCCCGGCCCCTTTCAAGACGCCAGACACATGGATTTTTATGGCGGGGGTGGGAGGGGGTGTTTTTTTTTTAAGTACGTGATTAGAGCCAGACGCTCTAATCGGCTTCAAAAAAGGGTGGGCTCGGGGCTCAGAGAGTGCGCCCTGGTCCCACCCAATTGTGTGACCATAGCTGTGTGCAGCCTATTGTATTAGGGTGTGCACCCTTAAGTTCAAACACACATGCATGTGTATGTGCCTACATATATATGTCCCCGGCACATTGATCTCCCTGCCGGCACAGTGAAAGAGAAGATCAGAGACACTTCTCTTATGGCAGAGCCAGTAAGAGGGAGATCTTTGCCATGTTCCTGCTGCTACACAGAGCGATAACACTAATGCACATGGGGTGATTAGGGTGTGCCTGGGCACACCCGGCACACCCTGTGCGCACGCCTATGTGTGTGACCATAGCGAATGAATTTTCGCTATCTTCACACTGCAGTGCCTCCCCGCCAATCAGGTGGCAGGTCAGTGAGACCTGTTTCCCGATTTGTTAAAGCGCCAGGCAAACCTATTAGATGCCTAGTGGCGCTTTGGCAAGTGGAGGGAGCATGAGAAGAGCGGGCACCTCCACCGTTGTTGCTGCCCGAGTGTGGAGGAGAGGAGAGTGGACAGAGACACAGAGGATGCGAGTCTTCAGGTAAGTGCCGGACCTCCCGTGGGGGTGGGGGGGTCTAGAACTGTGAGTCCCGGGGGGGGGGTTGTGTTTATTGCCAGGGTAAGTGGCTGCATGGGCACAAATGTTGATGGGCACAAATGGCTGCATATGATGGGCACAAGTGGCTGCATTTGATGGGCACAAATGGCTGCATATGATGGACACAAGTGGCTGCATTTGATGGGCACAAATGGCTGCATATGATGGGCAAAATTGGCTGCATTTAATTGGCACAAGTGGCTGCATATAATGAGCACAAGTGGCTGCATTTGATGGGCAAAATTGGCTGCATTTAATTGGCACAAGTGGCTGCATATGATGGGTACAAGTGGCTGCATATGATGGACACAAGTGGCTGCGTTTGATGGGCACAAGTGGCTGCATTTGATGGGCACAAGTGGCTGCATTTGATGGGCACAAATGGCTGCATATGATGGACACAAGTGGCTGCATTTGATGGGCACAAGTCGCTGCATATGATGGACACAAGTGGCTGCATTTGATGGGCACAAACGGCTGCATTTGATGGGCAAAATTGGCTGCATTTAATTGGCACAAGTGGCTGCATATGATGGGTACAAGTGGCTGCATATGATGGACACAAGTGGCTGCATTTAATTGGCACAAGTGGCTGCATTTGGTTGGCACAAATGGCTGTATATGATGGGCACAAGTGGCTGCATTTGATGGGCACAAGTGGCTGCATTTCATGGGCACAAGTGGCTGCATTTGGTTGGCACAGATGGCTGCATATGATGGGCACAAATGGCTGCATTTGATTGGCACAAGTGGCTGCATATGATGGGCACAAGTGGCTGCATATGATGGGCACAAGTGGCTGCATATGATGGGGCACAAGTGCCTACATATGATGGACACAGTGGCTGCATTTGATGGGCACAATGGCTGAAATTGATGGGCACAGTGTGGCTGCAATTGTTTGCTTGCACCCCCCAAAAATGTTGAACACCAGCCGCCACTGACAGCCGGCCCTCCTGCTCAGCAGGTGCCCGGACCCCCCCCCCCCCCCTTTGAACTGATGGGGCCCGGGCCCAGTACAGGAGGGCTGGCTGTACTGCCTTATCTGCGGCCCTGGTTCTACCTAAAAGGGCCCAACACCTTGTGTCACTACCTGCTGTAGAAGATGCTATTCTGTTACAGAGCCACCTAGGGGAAATGTGGCTAACTGCACCCGCCTGCACCCTCGTAGGATGATGCCTGGGGTGCCACGAAGAAAGAGGCAAAACCAACCTGTTACAATGTTACAATTATACTGTAAATAATAAATAATCACCAGCTGCAGATCTTCAGTAATACTAAAATGAAACTTTATTATAAGCAATAAAATGAATATCACAAGCTGTGCTAATGATCGCACTCCAGACAATATATGAAAACCCTTCTTGTTTCATTGTGTGGACAATAAATAAATGAATAAACAACTTATAAACAGTGTGCATCACAAATCTCCTTCACAATAATTAGTTTTATCTTTCAAATAATGTACTAAAAATATCAATTCCAATAACCACTTCAGCCCCAGTGATGTACCGGCACGTCGCTGGACTTTCAATGGTTATACTGGGATGCAGCTGCAGGCATCATCCCGCTATTGATTTTTTAGAGCTGACAGTTGGCTTTCTTTTAAAAGCAATCCAAGAGGCTAATTAACCACTTGCCAACCGGCTCACGCCGATATACGTCGGCTAAGTGGCACGGGTTCGCAAAACAACGTGCCGTACGTCGCTGCATCATCCGCCACGGGAGCGTGCCCGCGTGTCCCGCGAACTCGATGTCCGCCGGTGGCCAGTGATCATGGCACGGAGAGGCAGAACAGGGAGATGCCTATGTAAACAAGGCATTTCCCTGTTCTGCCTAGCAACATGGCAGGGATCTACTGTTCCCAGTGATCGGGAGAAGTGATCTCTTTCATGTTCTAGTGAGCCCATCCCCCCTACAGTTACAACATGCTGCGGAGAGGAGAGTTATAGAGGAAGGAGCAGAGTCCTCCAGCAGTGCAGAGTATTTCAGGAGAGGAGAGTTATAGAGGAAGGAGCAGAGTCCTCCAGCAGTGCAGAGTATTTCAGGAGAGGAGAGTTATAGAGGAAGGAGCAGAGTCCTCCAGCAGTGCAGAGTATTTCAGGAGAGGAGAGTTATAGAGGAAGGAGCAGAGTCCTCCAGCAGTGCAGAGTATTTCAGGAGAGGAGAGTTATAGAGGAAGGAGCAGAGTCCTCCAGCAGCTCTTCTTAAAGCTGTACACCCCTCTTTTCCTCTCGGAGTGTCGGTAGGTGACAAGGAAAGCTTTTCTCCTCTGATCCGTATCTGTGGTCGGAGAGTTTGGCTCTCACAGCTCCTCTCATAGTTGGGAAACACAAACAAACATTCAGACCCTTTTTTGGGAGTTTCTCGGCCTCTAAGCGGGACGATGTTCTGAGATGAATGCCGCCAGTGTTGGGATATAGAAGGTGGAGACCTCGGGGACTTGTCGCGGCTCTAATTCCAGCGCTGTGCACAAACACCTCCACACTTCCCGCACAATCCCGGAATTATCTCTCACATATGTCTGTAATTATGAGTCCTGCGGCCCGTCCGCTGGTCACACCACCGGGCCGCTCTGATCACGCTCACTGCCAGGCGATGAAAACGCGCCCCGCCCGCTGTATGAGCCGAGGAAAGCGACTGATTATAATACCTTTAAAGAGTAATTCTATTTGTAATAAAATGCCATTTTTATATTTAAATCCGACCTCCGGGTCCCCTTCAGTCTCGTACAATTGTAGCGGCTCCTCTCCTGGACTGGAACGGCTTTCTCTGATTTCACCGCACACTGGGAGCTTCTCACAATGTGCATAAGAACCTGAAGCAAGCCAGGCAGAGCCCCGCCTGTGCTGATGAGCTTGTCTTAAAGTGGTTGTAAATCTCAGCCATGAAATATGAACAAAGCACATCCCTCTATAGTGTGTAAATGTCAAAATCCAGAGCACGAAGTGTCATTTCTGTCTTCTGCCTCTTTCCTCCGCTATCAGCATGAATCTCTTCTGACAAGTTTTCCTGACACCAAGAGAAAAATGGTGGCAGGGGAGGGACCTCCAGCAGATTGACAGCCTCAGCTCTGTTCCTGTGTGCTGTGTGGAGGGTGGGGGGTGGCCCTGTGTCCCTCCCCTCCAATCAGCTCTCAGAGCTCTCTTCACTAAGGTCTGCAGTGTGTGACTTCAGCTCTCCGCTCCCCCTTTTTTTTTTTTTTTTTAAGTCTCAGACAAGCTTTATAAATTTAATGCTTTAAATGGACATAAAGGAGAGAAGACTGCAGATAAACAGGTACAACTTATGTAGGAGGATTTGTTTCATCTCTGGGTATCATCTGAGTATAGTGTCTTCACTGGGTATATAGAACGATTTTTAGAAATGCAAAGGGATTTTGCATTGAAGTCTATAGGGATGCAAAACCCACTTGAAGCGGGTCAGCTGCAGGTCAGAAGATGGTCAGTTGCAGATCAGAAGATGGTCAGTTGCAGGTCAGAAGATGATCAGCTGCAGGTCAGAAGATGGTCAGTTGCAGGTCAGAAGATGGGTCAGCTGCAGGTCAGAAGATGGTCAGTTGCAGGTCAGAAGACGGTCAGTTGCAGGTCAGAAGATGGTCAGCTGCAGATCCAAAGATCGTCAGCTGCAGGCCAAAAGATGGATCAGCTGCAGGTCAGAAGATGGTCAGCTGCAGGTCAGAAGATGGTCAGCTGCAGGTCAGAAGATGGTAAGCTGCAGGTCAGAAGATGGTCAGCTGCAGGTCAGAAGATGGTAAGCTGTAGGTCAGAAGATGTTCAGCTGCAGGTCAATAGATGGTAAGCTGTAGGTCAGAAGATGGTAAGCTGTAGGTCAGAAGATGGTCAGCTGCAGGTCAATAGATGGTAAGCTGTAGGTCAGAAGATGGTCAGCTGCAGGTCAGAAGATGGTCAGCTGTAGGTCAGAAGATGATCAGCTGCAGATCAGAAGATGGTCAGCTGCAGGTCAGAAGATGGTAAGCTGTAGGTCAGAAGATGGTCAGCTGCAGGTCAATAGATGGTAAGCTGTAGGTCAGAAGATGGTCAGCTGCAGGTCAGAAGATGGTCAGCTGTAGGTCAGAAGATGATCAGCTGCAGGTCAGAAGATGGTCAGCTGCAGGTCAGAAGATGATCAGCTGCAGGTCAGAAGATGGGTCAGCTGCAGGTCAGAAGATGGGTCAGCTGCAGGTCAGAAGATGGTCAGCTGTAGGTCAGAAGATGGTCAGCTGCAGGTCAGAAGATGGTCAGCTGTAGGTCAGAAGATGGTCAGCTGCAGGTCAGAAGATGGTCAGCTGTAGGTCAGAAGATGGTCAGCTGTAGGTCAGAAAATGGTCAGCTGCAGGTCAGAAGATGGTCAGCTGCGGGTCAGAAGATGGTGAGCTGTAGTTCAGAAGATGGTCAGCTGCAGGTCAGAAGATGGTCAGCTGTAGGTCAGAAGATGGTCAGCTGTAGGTCAGAAGATGGTCAGCTGTAGGTCAGAAAATGGTCAGCTGTAGGTCAGAAGATGGTCAGCTGCAGGTCAGAAGATGGTCAGCTGTAGGTCAGAAGATGGTCAGCTGTAGGTCAGAAGATGATCAGCTGTAGGTCAGAAGATGGTCAGCTGCAGGTCAGAAGATGGTCAGCTGTAGGTCAGAAGATGGTCAGCTGTAGGTCAGAAAATGGTCAGCTGCAGGTCAGAAGATGGTCAGCTGCGGGTCAGAAGATGGTGAGCTGTAGTTCAGAAGATGGTCAGCTGCAGGTCAGAAGATGGTCAGCTGTAGGTCAGAAGATGGTCAGCTGTAGGTCAGAAGATGGTCAGCTGCAGGTCAGAAGATGATCAGCTGAAGGTCAGAAGATGGTCAGGACTGCCTAGCAACAGGCATTTCTGGTAAGTAAAACATTTTTCTTTTTTCAAATTTTTTAAATAGATTTTTTGGAGAATGTTAATGTAATTTGTTATTTTAGGGTGGACCTCCGCTTTAAGAAAGTCTATACTGACGCTCATGTTCCCGCCATTGTCACCATCAGAAATCCTGCCCTGAGAAATGGAATGCAGCCATCACTGGAGTGCATGCAGGCAGGGAGTGGTTGCTAAGGGGGCTGCAAGAGATCAGCAGAACTGAGATGCAACAAAGGATAAAAAAAAAAAAAAAAAAGGTGAAAAAGTATTTTAAGAAAAAAAAAATTGCTTACATTTTGTTAGATTTACATTTATATTTAATTTTTTAATCTTTTAAAATCAGAGGGGGGGGGGGGCTTTGCTGTTTGCTTATACCACGGCGACATTTCAATTTCAAGTGGCTTGTCCAAGTGTTTAAGTCTCCTCTTCTAGTTCCCCTTTAATCTGGGAATATCGCTTAACATCCTGAACCGAACTCTTCCTGGGAAATTTCCCACCAGGATTTGGTGCAGAGTGTGTCCTATGGGATTTCACGGGTCATAAATCCGGCCATTGAACACCCCCAAGTGTCGGGTTTTATTATGTGAGGATCTCAGATAGAAAAGATGGAGACGGAGTCCCCGCCATTCCCAGCGCTCCCAGAAATACATTTATTCCGGGGATACCAGACCCCTCCGCTCCTCTTTCTGATGAACATTCCATTTCAGGCACCATGAATACCTCGGAGTCCCACCTATCAGCACCCGGGGGGGGGGGGGGGGGGGGCAATTAAAGGGACACGTTTATCCAGACTATAAAATTATATACAATGTAACAGATCTGCCAAACTAAAATCTCTTATGGCAGAATATTCTATAGATTTGTGATAGTATATAATGTAGACATGTGCACTGCCGAAAACTTTGTTCGTTTTCGTTTTATTTGTTTTTTTTTTGTAAATTCGAAAAATCTTAAAGTGGTGTTCCAGCTGTTTGTCTTTTTTTTTTTAAATGTAGCAACTACAAACACTGTAGCTGCTGACTTTTAATAAGGGCACTTACCTGTCCAGCGAGCCTGCGATGTTGGCCCCCCCCAGGCCGATCCATCCATCGGATCGGGTGGTGGCGCCGCCATCCCAACTAAGGGAAACAGGCAGTGGAGCCTTGCGGCTTCACTGCCCGTTTCCTACTGCGCGTGCGCGAGGCTTTGTGAATGGCCCATCGTTTTCTGGGACACACACATGTCCCAGAAGGCAACAGGGCCACTCGCCGAAGAGGAGGAAGTGAAGGAACAGCGCCGCGGAATAGGAAGAGGCAGATTAGGAAGACTGCCTAGCAACAGGCATTTCTGGTAAGTAAATAGAAAAAAAAATTTCAAATTTTTTAAATATATTTTTTGGAGAATGTTAATGTAATTTTTCATTTTAGGGTGGACCTCCGCTTTAAGAAAGTCTATACTGACACTCATGTTCCCGCCATTGTCACCATCAGAAATCCTGCCCTGAGAAATGGAATGCAGCCATCACTGGAGTGCAGGCAGGCAGGAAGTGGTTGCTAAGGGGGCTGCAAGAAATCAGCAGAACTGAGATGCAACAATGCACCTCCGCTTTAAATACTAAAATTAAAAATTCGTAAATTCGAAAATTAGAAATTAGAAAATTAGAAAATGCGAAAATAAGAAAGAAAATTTGAAAATTTGAGAGAACGGAAATTCCAAATAATAACTAACTAATAAAAACTAACTATAAAATTATAGATATTGGAATTTCCTTTCAAATTTGGCTGTTAGTGAACGTAATGAATACGAATTTATCCGAAGTTATGAATTATCCGAAATAACAAATGAAACTAAACAAATGGAACGGAACGAATTAATAATAAATAACAATAATAATAAAAACCTTTTATTATTATTAGGGACACGCTTATACAGACTATGAAATTATATACAATGTAACAGATCTGCCAAACTAAAATCTCTTATGGCAGAATATTCTATAGATTTGTGATAGTATATAATGTAGACATGTGCACTGCCGAAAACTTTGTTCATTTTCGTTTTATTTGTTTTTTGTTTTTCTTTCGTAATTTCAAAAGTTCGTAAATTCAAAAACTCGTAATTCGAAAATCCGAAAATTTCAAAATCCGAAAATTTGAAAGAACGAAAATTCCAAATAATAACTAACTAATAAAAACTAACTAGAACATTATAGGTATTGGAATTTCCTTTCAAATTTGGCTGTTAGTGAACATAACGAATACAAATTTATCAGAAGTTACGAATTATCCAAAATAACAAACGCAACTAATGGAACAGAACGAATTAATAATAAATAATAATAATAATAATAAAACATTTTTATTATTATTGTTATCTATTATTATTAATTTGTTACGTTCCATTTGTTTAGATACGGCATTCGTTTCAGGTAACTCGTATTTGTTACGTTCACTAACAGCCAAATTATTTCAAATTTTCGGGTTTTCGAATATTCATTCTCATTTACGGATTTTAGAATTTCAGAATTTTCGCATTTACGAATTTTTTATATTTCCGAATATTGGGAACAATTCTGAAATTTGGATATTCGGATATTTCCGAATGAACTAATTTGTCTAAATTCGTTAAACTAATTCGAAACGAAACGAATTGCACATGTCTAATATAATTGGTTCCCACCCACATTGCCCCCCTATAACCAGGGATGGGGGTACGGAAAATAGGACACTGGGGTGAAAAATAAGTGGAAACTCATATGCTGTTTTCTGGCTCCTTTTTTAAATCCTAATGATAACAGAAATCCCCCAAATGGCCGTGATGAAGAGTCCCCCCCTGGAATGTCTGGCCTTGGTACAGACACACAAGGTGACACACAGGGTAAAATGGCAATTAAAGGTTAATTTCCCACATCTGTGACTTTGTAAATTGCAATTAGTGTCTGCAAATAAATAGTCAGTGAGTCTGTTAGCTCTCACATCGATCCACTGATCAGGCTAGATACTGAGCCATGGGGTGCAGAAAAAGAACTGTTGAAAGACCTGTGTAACAAGTTCATGGTACTTTATAAAGATGGAAAAGGATATATAAAGATATCCAAAGCCTTTAATATGTCAGTCAGTACTGTTCAATCACTTATTAACTACTTCCTGCCCACCGTATAGTAAAATGATGGCGGGGCGATGCAGCTCTCGTTCTGGGATGACGTCATATGTGCGCCCGTGGGGGCATGCATCGCAGCGATCGCGCCGTGTTCCTAGGACACGGCACGACCCCAATCTCGGTGAAGAGCCGATGACGCGGCTCTTTATTGTGATCAGCTGTGTCCAATCACATGTAAACGAGGAAGTGCCGTTTTTTGGCTCTCCTTGCCTCACACTGATACACTGGCATCTCCTCGCAGGAGATCATCAGTGCCTTGATTACAGCAGTGCCCATCAGGGCCACCAATCACTGACCGTTAGTGCTGCCAGTCGTGCTGTCTTTCAGTGCTGCCCATCAATGCCCATCGGTGCCGCCTATTCGTGTCACCTATCAGTGCCCATAAGTGCCACCAGTGGCGGTACATCCATTAGGGGCACTCTCTCTCCAGCCACCCCCTCTGTGTACTATGGATAGATTCATGCATTGCTGTAGCCACCCCCCATTCAGGCGTCCAGCCCCTTTATTGGCGCCAGGCGTCTGAATTACAGTGGCGGGGGGGGTGTTTTTGAAGCACCTGGTTAGAGCCATAGGCTCTAATAGGCTTCAAAAAAGGTGACCTGCGAGTGCAAACCATTGCAATGAATATTTGCTTTGCTAACACAGAACCGCCTCTTAGCCTGATTGGCTGAAGGTAGAGGCGATCCCACTGGCCGCCGTGCAGAACAGGAAGAAGACACGCACGGAGGAGCCCTGCATCCATCGCCGCGCTACCCGTTCCACAGCTCACCGCCTGACCCACCACCATGATGGGGTGAGTGCCGGGCAGACAACAGGCGGCACAGTGGCTGCATATTATGGGCACAAAGCCTGCAATTGATGGGGCACAGTTGGCTGCATTTGCAGGGCACAGTGGCTGCATATTATGGGCACAGAGGCTGCAATTGATGTTACACAGTTGGCTGCATTTGATGAGCACAGAGGCTGTATATGATGGGCATAGTTGGCTGCATATGATGGGCACAGTAGCTGTATATGATGGGCACAGTTGGCTGCATATGATAGGCACAATTGGCTGCATATGATGGGCACAGGTGGCTGCTTTTGCTGGGCAGAGTGGCTGGAATTGATGTTTTTGTTTGAGTATTTTTCAGAATTTTTCAGTTCGTTTGTGCCCCCCCAAAATTTTTGAGCACCAGCCGCCACTGAGAGTCACCTATCAGTGCCTCCTCATCAGTGCCACCTAATCAGTGCCCCTCAGTGCCCATAAGTGCCGCCTCATCAGCGTACATCAATGAAGGAGAAAAAATACTTATTTACAAAATTTACTGACAGAAACTAAGAAAAACTTAATTTTTATTTAAAAAAAAAAATTCTGACTTTTTTCTTTTTTTTAGCAAAAAATAAAATACTCAGCAGTGATTAAACACCATAAAAAAAAAACTATTTGTGTGAAGAAAATGATAACAATTTCATATGAGTACAGTGTTACATGACCGCGTAATTGTCATTCAAAGTGTGACAGCGCTGAAAGCTGGAAATTGGCCTGGGCAGGAGGAGGGTGAAAGTGCCCGGTAGGCAGGTGGTTAGGAAGTGGAACATTTGGGGATCTCTTGATATCAAGCCAAGGTCAGGTAGACCAAGAAAGATCGCAGCCACAACTTCCAGAAGAATTGTTCAGGATACAAAGAGTAATCTCAGGAGAAATACAGGCTGCTCTGGAAAAAGACGGTGTGGTTGTTTCAAAGAGCACAAAATAATGATAGTTGAACAAAAACGAGCGGCATGGTCGAGTTGCCAGAAAGAAGAATTTACTGCGCCAATGCCACAAAAAAAAAAAAAAAAAAACAGATTACAATATGGCCGACAACACCTTGACATGCCTGCTCCTCCAGGGTTACCTTAGGTCTCTGTGCTCCTCTCTGATTAACGCCCTCCTTGCCCGGTCCGTGAGTTTTGGTGTGCGGCCGTCTCTTGGCAGGTTTGCTGTTGTGCCATGTTCTTTCCATTTGGTTATGATAGATTTGATGGTGCTCCTAGGGATCATCAAAGATTTTAATGTTTTTTATAACCTAACCCTGACTTGTACTTCTCAACAACATTGTCCCTTACTTGTTTGGAGAGTTCCTTGGTCTTCATGGCTGTGTTTGGTTAGTGGTGCCTCTTGCTTAGGTGTTGCAGCCTCTGGGGCCTTTCACAAAGGTGTGTCTATGTAATGATAGATCATGTGACACTTAGATTGCACACAGGTGGACATCATTTCACCAATTATGTGACTTCTGAAGGTAATTGGTTGCACCAGAGCTTTTTATGGGCTTCATAACAAAGGGGGTGAATACATACGCACATGACAATTATAATTTTTTTTATTTTGAAAAATAGTTTTATGTTTATATTTTTCTAATTTTACTTCACCAACTTAGACTATTGTGTTCTGATCCATCACATATAATTCAGATAAAAAAAACATTGAACTAAAGGCTGTAATGTAAAATAAAATAGGTAAAAAGCCAAGGGGGGTGAATTTTTTTGCAAGGCACTGTATGTGTGGAGAGAGGTCAACAAGGCCTATAGAGACAAGAATACCATCCCCACTGTGAACCATGTTGGTGGCTCACTGAATGTTTTGGGTGGTAGTGAGCTCTAAAGGAACGGGGAATCTTGCGAAAATTGATGGCAAGATGAATGCAGCATGTTATCAGAAGATACTGGCAGACAATTCGCATTCTTCTGCAGGAAAGGTGCACATGGGACCCTCTTGGACTTTTCAGCATGACAATGACCCCTAGGCACAGGGCCAAAAAAAAAAAGGTGAAGGTTCTGGAGTGGCCATCACAGTCTCCTGACCTTAATATCATCGAGTCGCTCTGGGGAAGATATCAAATGTGCGCTTCGTGCAAGACTACCAAAGACTTTGCATGACCTGGAGGTATTTTTCCAAAATAAATGGGCCGCTGTACCACCTGCAAGAATTTGGGGGCATCACAGACAATTATTACAGAAGACTGACTGCTGCCTTTGATGATAAAGGGGGCAATGTGCAGTTTAACCACTTACCAACCGCCTCCTGCCCATATACGTGGGCACTTTGAAGATGGATATCTCGGTAATGGCAGCAGGTATCCATCTTTTCAGGAGCTGGTCGTGTTTACCACAATGGTGGTCTCTGCAGCGGATTTACCGCGAGATCACCGTTATCGGCGGCGGGAGAGGTGCCACCCCCCACCCGCCGCTCTCACCTCGCCCTCCGCCACTTACCGGAGCCGTCGGTAGTGGCGGAGGCGATCGGGACCTGTCATGTCTGTGGTATGGAGACGAGTGAGGGGAAGATGGCCCCCACCCATCTCCATACCATAGGAGGGCAGAAGCGACGTCATAACGTCAGCTCCGCCCATACGTCTTAAAGGGCCAATTTTTTTTTTCATTTTTTCAAATGACAAAATTTTTTTTTTTTTTTTTATTTTTATTTGTATTTGAGTCCAAATATGAGATCTGAGGACTTTTTGAGCCTAGATCTCATATTTAAGAGGATCTGTCATGTTTTTTTTCTATTACAAGGGAATAAAAGTAATCCAAATTTTTTTTTTTTTAAATACCTGTGAAAAATTAAATAAAATTAAGTAAAATAAATAAGAAAAAAAAATGTTTTTAAAGCGACCCGTCCCGACGAGCTCGCGCGCAGAAGCGAACGCATACGTGAGTAACACCCGCATATGAAAACGGTGATCAAACCACACATGTGAGGTATCGCCGCGATCGGTAGAGCGAAAGCAATAATTCTAGCCCTAGACCTCCTCCGTAACTCAAAACATGCAACCTGTCAAATTTTTTAAACGTCGCCTATGGAGATTTTTAAGGGTAAAAGTTTGACGCCATTCCACGAGCGGGAGCAATTTTGAAGCGTGACATGTTGGGTATCAATTTACTCGGCGTAACATTATCTTTCACAATATAAAAAAATGAGGCTAAGTTTACTGTTGTCTTATTTTTTTTTTTTTTTTAAAGTGCGCTTCTAAGACCGCTGCGCAAATACGGTGTGAAGAAAAGTATTGCAACGACCGCCATTTTATTCTCTAAGGTGTTAGAACCCCTAAACATTATATATTGTTTTTTTTTTCTAAGTAATTTTCTAGCAAAAAAAAACTGTTCTAAACTTGTAAACACCCAAATCTCAAAACGAGGCTAGTCCTTGAACTAAGGGGATGCAGACTTTTGAGCACTGTAATGAAAGACGTTCAGAGGGATATTTACGAGACCAAAAGGGAGGGAATAAGAGAAGTCCATTGTTGGGGTTGACATACACGTTGAGAACAGATTTGTTTGCTCATCTTCCAAAAAAAATTGGAGGAAAATGTCTGTGTTGCCATCAGAGCCATAGTGTCGTTGTTTCTTGTGGGAATGAATAGGAAGGTAGTCATCCATCTGGTTGGTGTTGGCTACAAAGAGCTCATTCTTCCACCTAGGGTCCATTAATTAGCCTCATTGTAATTCACGAGACCCCGCAAAGCGTTGTGTTCTCAGCTGTGGATGGTGACTCACGGAGAAGTTATGAATCATCTACACATCGTGTCTGGCTGGGGACCGGACTGGATTCCTCAGATTAAAGGATCAGTACTTTTCCAAAATAACGGTTAATGCACAGTGTGGGGCCCCGTCCATAGAGGGCGCCACCTCCCCTATTCATGCGTCCGGCCCCCTGATCTACATTGGACCATGGATGTAAAAGGGGAACTCTGTGGATTCAGATGTAAAAGGGGAACTCTGCGAATTCAGATGTAAAAGGGGAACTCTGCGGATTCAGATGTAAAAGGGGAACTCTGTGGATTCAGATGTAAAAGGGGAACTCTGCGAATTCAGATGTAAAAGGGGAACTCTGCGGATTCAGATGTAAAAGGGGAACTCTGTGGATTCAGATGTAAAAGGGGAACTCTGCGGATTCAGATGTAAAAGGGGAACTTTGTGGATTCAGATGTAAAAGGGGAACTCTGTGATTCAGATGTAAAAGGGGAACTTTGTGGATTCAGATGTAAAAGGGGAACTTTGTGGATTCAGATGTAAAAGGGGAACTCTGCGGATTCAGATGTAAAAGGGGAACTTTGTGGATTCAGATGTAAAAGGGGAACTTTGTGGATTCAGATGTAAAAGGGGAACTTTGTGGATTCAGATGTAAAAGGGGAACTTTGTGGATTCAGATGTAAAAGGGGAACTTTGTGGATTCAGATGTAAAAGGGGAACTTTGTGGATTCAGATGTAAAAGGGGAACTCTGCGGATTCAGATGTAAAAGGGGAACTTTGTGGATTCAGATGTAAAAGGGGAACTCTGCGGATTCAGATGTAAAAGGGGAACTCTGCGGATTCAGATGTAAAAGGGGAACTCTGCGGATTCAGATGTAAAAGGGGAACTCTGTGGATCCAGATGTAAAGGAGGAACTCTGTGGACTCTGATGTAAAGGGGAACTTTGTGGATTCAGATGTAAAAGGGGAACTTTGTGGATTCAGATGTAAAGGGGGACTCTTGTTATTAACTTCATATGATTAGAAAAAAAAATTGCCATGCGCCGCTAAAGCATTCGGGTTTGACTTGAAGAAAAGGTGGCAACCCTACCTCGGAGCGCAGAGCATTGCGTTCCGGGGCCACCCAGTTGTGTGAGGGCAGCAAATTAATTTTCATTATTATCACACTAAAGTTCCTCCCCGCTGGTCAGGAAGCAGGTCTGTGAGACCTGTTTCCTGATTGGCCAAAGCGTCAGGCGATCCTATTGGATGCCTAGCGCTTTGGCGGAAGAGGAGGCACGGCGGAGGAAGTTGGAAGCTGGAGGAGCAGACGACGGAGCCAGGAGAGGACACCACAGCCCTGCCACATGAGCGGGTAAGTGACGTGCTATGCCGCTGGGGGGGTTGATGTTTGTTTGGCGCCCCTCCCAAAAAAGAAGAACCCACCAGCCGCCACTGTTATTGCAGCAACATTAATCTTATGGTCAGTGGGCACTTACTACTTTTTTGCAGGTAAGTCTGCAAAGCATTGCATCTGTGATCAGTGCTTCGTGGGTACAATGCTCTGTGAGTCCCTCTAACGCGGTGCCAGATGGGACTTGTAGTAGCTTCCAATCGCTGTTCCCAGAGCTTGATGATGCGGCTGTGTAGGCGGAGGATTCAATAATCAATGCAGGTAAGGAAGGAGTGGGCAGAGGGCTGGGACAGGGGGGGGGGGCAGGAGGGACGGATGCCCTGGGCACTGTGGTATCATGTGAAGTATGGGGGGGCACAAGGAGATTGAGGGGAGGGGGTTATGTAGGCGGAGGATTCAACGTGTAGGCGGAGGATTCAATAATCAATGCAGGTAAGGAAGGAGTGGGCACAGGGCTTGGAGGTGGGGGGGGGGCAGGAGGGACGGCTGCCCTGGGCACTGTGGTATCATGTGAAGTATAGGGGGGGGTGTCCAAGGAGATTGGGGGGAGGGGATTTGTGTTGGGAGGGGGAATTTGGGCACAGTGGGGGTAAGAATTGTTCTAGGAGGTAAAATTTGGGGGGTGGGGGAGTACTAGAAGTGGTGATTTGGGGGCATTTGTGTTGGGAAGCGGGATGGGGGAATATGATTTGATACGGGCAGCACAGTGACTAAGTGGTTAGCACTTCCTTCTAGCAGCACCGGGGTCGCCAGTTCTAATCCCAACCACAGCATTACCTGCCTCCAGTTTGCATGTTCTCCCTGTGCCTGTGTGGGTTTCCTCCGGGTACAATGCTCATACATCCCACGACGCCCTTCAACATCATAGAACCTGGAAGACGGAGGACATCTTGTGGTGAAAAGAAGTACTGCAGTGGACAGCTCTGGACTGAAGATTAGCATTGCAGTTAGTGCTGCTTTTTTCCCCTTTTTTGTCATATTAAGCTGTTCCTGGGGGACCCTTTTTAAAAAAAAGAAAAAAATAGCTGAAGTTAGGCTTTAAGTGGTAAAGTGCTGCATGACCTCTGACCCCGAGCAGGGGAAGCACCCTAGCACCCTAGCCCCCTCTCTGGCCATTTATGTGCATTGTGTATATGAGCGGCACACTGCGCCCCTTGTTCCCGCAGTCTTTCCGCCCCACCCCCCTCCCCCTCCACATATTCACACTGCGTTCGACTTCGCTCCAAGATACAAATGTCCCATTCTCCTCACATTGTGTAAATAGAACAATATCTCTGGCCCGGCCCCAGACGCAATCATGTTTACAGCATATGTTTGGCTGGCGGAGGATGTCTCCACATAACAGATCCCGGGGAGTTATATCATCTTATGGAATGTGCCCAGACCGGTGAAGGGGGAAAGAAAGGGGAACGATCAACGAAATACATCTTCACCTCATCTACAATAGAAGAGAATGGATATATTTTTCTTCTCCCCCCACGTTACCAAGTCTGTACACCTGCTGTGCCCATTATAAGGGGTTCCCACCATCCCCGTGATGAGTTCCTGGGTCTGTACACCTGTTGTGCCCATTATGAGGGGTTCCCACCATCCCTGTGCTGAGTTCCCAGGTCTGTATACCTGCTGTGCCCATTATGAGGGGGTTCCCACCATCCCTGTGCTGAGTTCCTGGGTCCGTACACCTGCTGTGCCCATTATGAGGGGCTCCCACCATCCCTGTGCTGGGTTCCCAGTTCTGTATACCTGCTGTGCCCACTATGAGGGGTTCCCACCATCCCTGTGCTGAGTTCCCAGGTCTGTATACCTGCTGTGCCCATTATGAGGGGGTTCCCACCATCCCTGTGCTGAGTACTTAGGTCTGTACACCTGCTGTGCCCACTATGAGGGGTTCCTACCATCCCTGTGCTGAGTTCTTAGGTCTGTACACCTGCTGTGCCCACTATGAGGGGTTCCCACCATCCCTGTGCTGGGTTCCCAGGTCTGTACACCTGCTGTGCCCATTATGAGGAGCTCCCACCATCCCTGTGCTGGGTTCCCAGTTCTGTATACCTGCTGTGCCCATTATGAGGGGTTCCCACCATCCCTGTGCTGAGTTCCCAGGTCTGTATACCTGCTGTGCCCATTATGAGGGGGTTCCCACCATCCCTGTGCTGAGTTCTTGGGTCCGTACACCTGTTGTGCCCATTATGAGGGGGTTCCCACCATCCCTGTGCTGAGTTCCCAGGTTTGCACACCCGCTGTGCCCATTATGAGGGGTTCCTACCATCCCTGTGCTGAGTTCTTAGGTGTGCGCACCTGCTGTGCCCACTATGAGGGGTTCCCACCATCCCTGTGCTGGGTTCCCAGGTCTGTACACCTGCTGTGCCCATTATGAGGGGCTCCCACCATCCCTGTGCTAGGTTCCCAGGTCTGTACACCTGCTGTGCCCATTATGAGGGGTTCCCACCATCCCTGTGCTGGGTTTCCAGGTCTGTACACCTGCTGTGCCCACTATGAGGGGTTCCCACCATCCCTGTGCTGGGTTCCCAGGTCTGTACACCTGCTGTACCCATTATGTGGGGTTCCCACCATCCCTGTGCTGAGTCCCCAGGTTTGTACACCCGCTGTGCCCATTATGAGGGGTTCCCACCATCCCTGTGCTGAGTTCCCGGGTCTGAAAATTTGCTGTGCCCATAATGAAGGGTTCCCACCATCGCTCTTGGAGTATTAAATATTTATAAGACATCAGGATCTAATTTCTATACCCAAAATGACCTTTGGGTGGACTGGTCCTTGAGAAATAACCTTTTAGTTCACAATCGATCTAAAATCTAAGGACCATTTCAGGAATGAAATTTGAGGTGGCATCCTCTGGAAAGCCTGACCCATTGCAGGATTCCAGGGATGCCTGGTGGCTCTATATGAGACATCATCAGCACATTAAGTGTAATAGAAGAGGAACCTTCGATAAGAGAGATCAGGGAAACATCTGGGCAATTTTATAGGACACCTCTAATGACTTCCACATTAAGGTGACCAGAAAGAGAACACGCCAGGAATGTCATGAATGGCGCTGCAGATGAGGGATCAAAAGCTGCCACTTCCCAGACAGCTCTGCCTATAAAAGTCATCGGGAAGTCAATGGTGCGTCAGCCGCCAGCTGTGATATTCTATGTCTGTCTGGTGTGAGCGTGCCGATAACCACTTCAAATACTGCATTATGGATTGAGATACCTCCTTAGACCCCAGTCTTTGCGAACAGTATCATCACTAGACATGTGCGGCTCTTTTCATTTGAAATTTTAATTTGGGCAAAAGTTTCATTATTCAGAGATTCGGATGTATCCGAATTACAATAGTAACAAATTCAGATTGAATTCGAAAACAATTTCAATATATAAACCTATTGCTGATTTCATTTAAATACTAGAGAGGAAGAGAGGAGGAAAGGAAAAGAGGAAAAGGAACAGAAAAAAAAAAAAAGAAAAGATTAGACTAAGATAAAATGGAAAGAATATAGCTGTCATTCGAATTTTGAAAAGAATAGAGTAGAAAAGCAAAGAAAAGAAAAAAGTAGAAACGCAAAGAAAAAAGTAGAAACGCAAAGAAAAAAGTAGAAACGCAAAGAAAAAAGTAGAAACGAAAAGGTAGAAAAGAAAAAGGAGAAAAGAAAGTAGAAAAGAAAAAAAAGAAAGTAGAAAGGAAAAAAAAAGAAAAGGTAGAAAGGAAAAAGGTAGAAAAGAAAAAGTAGAAAAGAGAAGAAAAAGTAGAAGTGAAAAGTAAAAGGTAGAAAAGAAAAGAAAAGAAAAGGAAAAGTAGAAAAGAAAAAGGTAGAAAAGAAAAAGTAGAAAAGAAAAAGTTACAAAAGAAAAGAAAAGAAAAAGTAAAAAAGAAAAGAAAAAGTAGAAAAGAAAAGAAAAAAGCAGAAGTGAAAAGTAAAAAAGGTAGAAAAGAAAAGAAAAGGAAAAGTAGAAAAGAAAAGAAAAAGTAGAAAAGAAGAAGTAGAAAAGGAAAAAGGTAGAAAAGAAAAAAGGTAGAAAAGAAAAGGAAAAGAAAGGAGTAGAAAAGAAAAAATAGAAAAGAAAAGAAAAAAGTGGGTGTGGAGGCTGTAAGCCCAGGGTCACCCCCCCCGACTGGGGAGCTCCCCGTGGGGCTGACAGCCTCCACACCCACTCACTCCAGCTCTTCCACTCGACAACTCCTCCCCAGCTGGGCCGACCCCAGGTATTTAATGAGGCCTGCCCCCTGCCAAGCCTAGTTGGGGATTGGTCAAGGCTCCCCAGATACCTCAGGCAGCTCCATCTTTCCTCTCCTTCCAGGACCTTCTAGAAGGAAGGGGGGAGGTGATGGTGAAGCCACCTGTCAGTCACCCAACACTCCCTCAGCCACTCCCAGCTCAGAATGAAAGCAAACAGGCCTCGCTACCAGCTAGGCCTGCCCAAATTTTCCTACCTTGTCAAAAAAAAAAAAAAACTAAATTCTAGCACTTACTAGGGTGCTACACACTGGTCCTATGGGCAGGGCTACTATCACACGTATACTGACATGGATAGGCACCAGGAAAAGAAAATTACAGTAAGTATGATACGATTTTCTGTTTTTATCTCCTTAGCAGTGCAATGTATCAGGATAAGACATTACCATTTTCCCCACACAATTAAAAGAAAAGTATGCCCCCCCCCTTTTTATACTTACCTAGGTGGATGCAGCATGGGTCCCCCGACGTCTCTACACCGAGAACTGAGCGATCGAACATCACTGATGGCTCAGTTTTTATACTTACCTAGGTGGATGCAAAACAGATTGCACTCCTGTGACCCTTAGGAGAAGCCCAGCCCAACAAGCTCAGGCTGGACTTCTCCTTTAAGTCCTGATGCAAATTAAAGCATGGAGGGGTGCTTGTTTTTAATATGCACAAGAGTCACATGGATGGTGCAGGTACACCACTTAAGGACCGAGCCTCTTTCTGAGATTTGGTGTTTACAAGCTAAAAAAATTGTTTTTTTTTTGCTAGAAAATCACTTAGAACCCCCAAACATTATATATTTTTTTTCCTAACACCCTAGAGAATAAAATGGCGGTCGTTGCAATACTTTGTCACACGGTATTTGCGCAGCGGTCTTACAAGCACACTTTTTTTGAGAAAAAACACACTTGAATAAAAAAAAAAAAAAAAACCACAGTAAAGTTAGCCCAGTTTTTTTAACATATTGTGAAAGATAATGTAATGCCGAGTAAATTGATATCCAACATTTCACGCTTCAAAATTGCGCCCGCTCGTGCAATGGCGACAAACTTTTACCTTTAAAAATCTCCATAGGCGACGTTTAAAAAATTCTACAGGTTGCATGTTTTAAGTTACAGAGGAGGTCTAAGGCTAGAATTATTGATCTCACTCTACCGATCGCGGCAATACCTCACATGTGTGGTTTGAACACAATTTTCATATGCGGGCGCTACTCACGAATGCATTCGCCTCTGCACACGAGCTCGTTTAAAAATTTACTGTTTAATTTATTTTACCTTTTTTTATTTTTACACCGTTTTTAAAAAAATTAAATTGTCACTTTTATTCCTATTACAAGGAATGTAAACATCCCTTGTAGAAGAAAAAAAAGCACGACAGGTCCTCTTTAATATGAGATCTGAGGTCAAAAAGATCTCAGATTTCACATTTACACTAAAATGCAATAATAAAAAACAAAAAAAAATTGTAATTGAAAAATTAAAAAAAAAAAATGGTCCTTTAAGAGCTGTGGGCGGAAGTGACGTTTTGACGTCGCCTCCGCCCAGCAATTGTATGGAGACGGGTGGGGGCCATCTTCTCCTCACTCATCTCCATACCCAGCTACCGACAGGACGCGATCAGCACCTTCCCGCCACCGATAAAAGTGATCTCGTGGCGAATCCACCGCGAAGACCACTTTTATCTTGTAGGGGACCGCCCGCTGAAGATAGCTAGAAGCTAGCTGCTTCCATAACAATGATATCCTCCTTCAAACAGCCGACGTATAACGACGGCGGGCGGTCCGTAAGTGGTTAAGAGCTATGGGCAATGGAATGGAGACGGGTGGGGACCTTCTTCCCCTCACTCGTCTCCATACCCAACAGGGAGAACAAGCCGATTGCCTCCGCTGCTACTGATGGCTCCGGTAAGCGGCGGGAGGACCCTCTCCCGCTACCGATAAAAGTAATCTTGCGGCGAATCCACCGCAGAGACCACTTTTATCCGAAAGCGGACTGCCCGCTGAAGAAGAAGATACCGGGGTTATGGTAGCTAGCTGCTGCCATAACGATATTCCTCTTCAAAGTATCGACGTATAACGACGGCGGGCTGTAAGTGGTCAATCAGCTCTCCGGCCAGAGATCCCATTTATTCACCAAATGTCCATACTGGACAGGTTGACGGTTCCAACTTAAGCTTTTCATATTACATGGAAGTCAGAGCAGCAACACCTCTTTACACTAAGCTTTTCTAGTAGCAAAGCAAGTTGACCAGCCTAGCATTTGGTCTGTCAATATAAAAGGTTATTGACCCCACAGTTAAACATGGTTTAAAGTGAAACTTTAGTCTTTTTTTTCATCTTTACATCTATTAATTCTTCTGCCCTTGTTGTTGTTGTTTTAACTTTGGATAGTAAAACGTTTTTTTCTGCCAGTAAATACCTTATACGGCCCACTTCCTGTTTGGTCATTAGCCTAGGATTATAACATCATGCAAAGCTCTCTCGTGAGAGTTTGCCAGGAAAGGGGGGGGGGGGTTGAGTCATTAAAGGGCCAATGAGAGCTGGAGGTGTGCAAATTCAGTAAGTGAACAGGCAGTTCAGCTGCCCACAGTTAAAATGGCTGCAGCCAGACTCAATGGAGGGAGATTTCTGCAGCATATTTGGCAAGTACAGAATCACAATGTATGTACAGTGCCTTGCAATAGTATTCACACCCCTTGGCTTTTTACCTATTTTGTTACATTACAACCTTTAGTTCAATGTTTTTTTTAATCTGAATTATATGTGATGGATCAGAACACAATAGTCTAAGTTGGTGAAGTAAAATTAGAAAAATAGATACATAAAACTATTTTTCCAAAATAAAAAACTGATAATTGGCATGTCCGTATGTATTCACCCCCTTTGTTATGAAGCCCATAAAAAGCTCTGGTGCAACCAATTACCTTCAGAAGTCACATAATTAGTGAAATGTCCACCTGTGTGCAATCTAAGTGTCACATGATCTGTCATTACATAGACACACCTTTATGAAAGGCCCCAGAGGCTGCAACACCTATGCAAGAGGCACCACTAACCAAACACTGCCATGAAGACCAAGGAACTCTCCAAACAATAAGCCGTACGCTCCATAGAGTTGGGCTTTATGGCAGAGCAGCCAGAAGAAAGCCATTACTTTCAGCAAAAAACACAAAATGGCACGTTTTGAGTTTGTGAAAAGGCATGTGGGAGACTCCCAAAATGTATGGAGGAAGGTGCTCTGGTCTGAGGAGACTAGAATTGAACTTTCTGGCCAAAGAAAGCACTATGTCTGGAGCAAACCCAACACATCACATCACACAAAGAACACCATCCCCACTGTGAAACATGGTGGTGGTAGCATCATGCTGCAGGGATGTTTTTCAGCAGTCGGGACTGGGAAACTGGTCAGAGTTGAGGCAAAGATGGATGGTGCTAAATACAGGGATATTCTTGAGCAAAACCTGTAGCACTCTGTGTGATTTGAGGCTAGGACTGAGGTTCACCTTCCAGCAGGAAGTGGTTTAACCTCCCTGGTGGTATGATTATTTCAGATTTTAGGTGCTGAAAGCGGTACCATTATTTTGCACAGAAATTTGGCGTTTTATATTGTAGGCCTGTAATTCTTATGAATAATTCACTTAAATCTGTCCAAACAAGAGTCTAGTAGACATCCTGGGTATGATAAAGTTTGAAAAACGAAATAAAAAATTATAACATAATAAATAACTATAAATAATTATAACAAATATTATAATAAAAATTATTCAATAATGTAATCAAATCAAAAACACTGAAATTTGCTCAGTTGCAGAATTGTCGCTTTCGTTACTTTTAGTGTTTGATGACGGATTTCCCCACAAATCACTATTGCTCAATTCTGCGAGTGATTCTAATTTATTATCGCTGTTTTCTAGCTGGTCTAAAGCCACTTTTGATGTAAAGAGACAGTTTTGGTTGCTATGGACAATCTCCAGTTTCCAGCCAGAAAGAACAGTTTTATATATATATATATATATATATATATATATATATATATATATATATATATAAAACTGCATGCAGGACACTGGGCAGACCACTAGGGACAAAGGGGATGTGTAATTATTTGATACAGTACTGCAATCTGTAAGATTACAGTATACTGTATCTGTACTGTGTGTTTCACTTTTTGAATTTGCCGCCGAACTCCTTCCCCGTGCATCGCAACGCTCGCAGGCAACGGAGCTCGGCACTGTGAATCGAGCGAGACACAGCGGCTCGCCGATCACAGCGGGGAGACATCGCAGGAACCAGGGGACAAGGTAAACTCTTCCTGGATCCTGCGATGCGATCCCGAGTCTGGCTCGGGGATACTGCTTTTGGTATGAAAAATCCACCCCGAGCCAGACTCGGGAATACCGCCGGGGGGGGGGTTAAGGGGAAACATGTAAAATGTTTTGGAATGGCCTAGTCAAAGCCCAGACCTCAATCCAATAGAAAATCTGTGGTCAGACTTAAAGATTGCTGTTCAAAAAGCAAACCATTCAACTTGGAAGAGCTGGAGCAGTTTTGCAAGGAGGAAAGGGGAAAAAAAAATCCCAGTGGTAAGATGTGGCAAGCTCATAGAGACTTATCCAAAGCAACTTGGAGCTGTGATAGCTGCAAAAAGGTTCTACAAAGTATTGACTTTAGGGGGGTGAATAGTTATGCACATTGACTCTGTCCCATTTGTTGTTTGCTTTACAATAATAAAAAAAAAAAAAATAAATAAAACACCACACACAATCTTCAAAGTTGTGGGCGTGTTCTGTAAATAAAATGCAAATCCTCAAACAATCCATGTTAATTCCAGGTTGTGAGGCAACGAAACAAAAAAAAAAAAAAGCCAAGGGGGGTGAATATTTTTTGCAAGGCACCGATTGCATAATATATATTGGAGGGAAGCTTCAGAATGGCAAAGATGTTATTACACATTATGTGAGGAGACTGCAGTTCCTCTTTAGGAAGCACAAAGGCCCCATTCTCTGAAAACATCCAGTTAGTCCCAAGTTCTTGACTAAGACAAGTGGAGATGAGGGGAAGGTACTCTACAGTTCATACAGCGAGGGCAAAAAAAAAAAAAAAAAAAAAAAGTATTTGATCCCTTGCTGATTTTGCACACTGACAAAGAAATGATCAGTCTATGTTAATGGTAGATGTTAAAACACAAAGTTTAAAAATTGATTAGCATTTTAATGAGGGAAATAAGTATTTGATACCCTATCAAGATTTCTGGCTCCAAGGTGTTTTCTATACAGGCAAGGAGCTAAGATTATGAGCACTCTGAAAGGGAGTGCTTCTAATCTCAGCTTGTTACCTGAACACACGTCCACAGATCCCACTCTCACCATGGCCAAGACCAAAGACCTGTCCAAGGATGTCGGGGATAAGATTGTAGACCTACACAAGGCTGGAATGGGCTACAAGACCATCACCAATCAGCTTGGTGAGAGGGTGACAACAGTTGGTGCAATTATTCGCAAATGGAAGAAACACAAAATAACTGTCAATCTCCCTCAGTCTGGGGCTCCATACAAGATCTCCTCAGAGTTTCAATGATCATGAGAACCGTATGGAATCAGCCCAGAACTACACGGGAGAATCTTGTAAATGATCAAGGCAGCTGGGACCATAGTCACCAAGAAAACAAATGGATAACACTACACCATGGAGGACTGAAATCCTACAGCACCCACTGTTCAAGAAAACACATGTACAGGCCCGTCTGAAGTTTGCTAATGAACATCTGAAGGATTCAGAACTGGGTGAAAGTGGTGCTCAGGGGAGATCAAAATTTAGCTTTTTTGGCATCAACTCAACGTGTTTGGAGGAGGAATGCTGCCTATGACCCCAAAAACACCATCCGTCAAATATGAGAGTGGAACCATTATGCTTTGGGGTGTTTTTCTGCTAAGGGAGCACGACTTCACCGCATCAAAAGGGACGATGGACAGGGCCCCATGTACTGTCAAATCTTGGGTGGGAACCTCCTTCCCTCAGCCAGGGCATTGAAAATGGGTCATGGATTGGTATTCCAGCATGACAATTACCCAAACATGGCCAAGGCAACAAAGGAGTGGCTCAAGAAGCACATTAAGGTCCTGGAGTGGCCTAGCCAGATCTGCAGACCTTAATCCTATAGAAAATGAGGAGGGAGCTGAAGGTAAGTTAAAAGTCAGCCTTAAAAACCTTAATGACTTAGAGAGGCTCTGCAAAGAGGAGTGCGACAAGATGCCTCCTGAGATGTGTGCAAACCTGGTTGCCAACAAGAAACATCTGACCGCCAACAAGGTTTTTGCAAAAGGTGTCAAATGCTTCATTCAAATCATTTTATAAAATTTTTGAAATTAGTTTTATGTCCCACTGTTAAAATAAACCTACCATTAAAAATTAGACTGATCATTTGTCAGTGGGCAAATTTACAAAATCAGCAGGGGGAATCAATTACCTTAGCCCCCTTGCTGTAGATGGGCCAACAGCATTTCACTGCAGCAGAAGAGGTTCCAAGTGCATTTCTGCCAGAACAGGTAGTTTCTTGTACCAGAAAAATAGCAAGCCTACAACTACCAAGTCTGGGGTCAGAAGGCACTCAGCACTAAACAGAAGAAGTTCCCACCCTTGCTTACCCCAGTCACCTGCCAAAGCCTTCCAAGATTAGTCTATTTTTACTGGGCTTTAACATGTGCCCCACAAGACTGGCTTCAGTTGGCCATGTTTTAATAACTATAATATGCCCCTGGCATTATCAGTTTAACTGCAGTACACCCTCATAATACCATTGGGAATATTGGGTGATTGCTGAAAAATAAAGTTCTGCCATTGAGTAGCCAATAAAGCCATTAGAAAGTGGAGGCTAGGTTTGAGGCAGCCCAGGATGGACATGTGACCATAGACAAAAGCCAAAGTTCAAGTGACCAAAGGTGGGAGATGAGCCTACCCCAGCCAAAGTTATGGCTGGTGGTTGTGTCCCTGGCAATCTATGGAGGCTTCCCTAGACACAGTCTGTGGTACCTTCCTGGTGTCACAGTCTTCTAGGTAGCATAATGAAGTCCCCCAGTTGACTCACAAGGTGAACTTCCCATCAGTATCACTGACTGCTTGGCTTTAGTTGCTGGAATAAGGTTTTCTCACTTTAAAGCGTTCAAGCTTATCGCATGATTGGACCAATATATCAAAACTGAGGCAGAATAGCTTAGCTAGCAAGTAAGAGTTCTCATAGCCAATCCATTTAGAAGGACAACCGGTTTCTGTACTTTGGGATGGCAGAAATTTTAAAGCCACAAAGCTGAACTTTATTTTAGACTTTTCTGGAACCATGTTGGGAATAAAGCCATTAGACAGGATTAGAAAAAAATGTTTTATTTAAACATTTGCAGTTTTAATGTTCCATGTTTGACTCCTGCAGTAAATCCACAAGCCTAGAACAGCAACAGCCACAGACCCAACAACCCCAGCAGTTACTAGTGCTCTAGCCAGGTCCAATGGGGAGTAACTTGATGGATCAGTACCTAAGGGGAAAAAAAAAAAAAAAAAAAAAGTTTAAATTCTTGAATCTCAACTGAAGAACCCCCACCTCCCCACCAAAATCACATCTCAGATTACCTTCCAGTTTTAGGATTTCTTTATCCTCCACAGAAACAAATGCAACAGGTCCTTGAGAAGTCACTGTGTTCTTCAGAGACTGAAGTTCAGCCATTCGTCCTAAAAAAAAAAAAAAAAAAGTCATAGTTTAAATTCCATAGTAGTTCTCTTTGAAAGCAAGCTGACCAAGTTTCCCCCCCTTTTAAAGGAGAGTTGTGTAAACCCCCAAGATTCTGCCACCAGTCATGGTTTGACACCTTGAAGATACTCACTTCTCCTTTGACCACAAGAAACCACACAGCTGTCCCTGGCAGATGGAACACAGACAGAAGCACTGCAGTGGAAGTATACCTGAAGACAAGTTTATATAGTAAAAAAAAAAAAAAAAAAAAAAAAAAAGTCACAGCAAAGCATTAAGATAAGATTACTAAAATACATTGTATTCATTTACCAGGCCTTCAAGGGCAAGCTGGGTGGTGGAGTCTACAAATGTGAAGGTGCTGACCACAAAGCGCTTGTAGTAGCTTGGTATAGGTACAGCCTGTGAAGGAGTGCCAATGGGAATCAGCTGGCTCAAGTAGTTGTCTCCTTTAAAAGGGCAACTGGAAGGAAAAAAAAAAAAAATAATAATAATTTAGAATTGAGATCAGTACAAGGTAGACAAGATATACTCTCATTCTACAGTTTACTCACCTGTCAAACAAGATGGGCCATTGAGGAAGGAGTGTAGGATTGGCAGAGCTGGTGGCCCAGCAGTCATTTAGGACAAGGACCAGGTTTGGATCTGTTCTGCCGATGATGCGAACCTCCAGGTAGACTGGGTCTCTGAGCACCTTGACCACTGGGTACTGTGCATCAGTGTAGTATGAGGCATAGTCAAAATCTGCATTACATAACAAACGTGTTACATATAAGGGTAACAGGTTTATAAAGTTCTTAAGTGGTTGGGTTCAGGGACCCTTGAAAAAGGAGGTACCTTTTGCTTGACAAACAAAATACCTCTTAACCCTGGGGAAGGAGCAACAAACACCTCTCAACCCTGGGGAAGCCAGCCCTAAGAGGAAGGCACAAGGCCTTAACTGCTTGCCGCTGCAGTTGTACTGCGGCTGCGTGAACTGCTGTCATGTTACGTTGGTAACATATGCAGCCACTAGGGGGTGTGTGCCCCCTGCATGCCCATGGTGCCGATGCGAGTGCCCAACGGTTGCCATCACTGCCGGGCTCCCACGATCGCTCAGCGCACACCAAGAACTGTGTAAACAGTTTCCAGTTCTGAGGGGAGAACAGACAGTCTGTTCATACAGAGTATGAACAGTGATCTGTTATCTCCCCTACACAGTTCCTCCCCCCCCCCCCCCCCCTTACTGCCAATGACATTTTTACAGTAAAAATGCATTTTTATTGCACTGATAGCTGCAAAAATTCCAAATGGTCCCAAAAATGTGTCAAAATTGTCTGACGTGTGCCATAATGTTGCAGTCAGGATTTAAAAAAAAAAAAAAAAAAAAAAAAAACACACCAAAAACAAACCCTATTTTGTAGAAGTTATAACTTTTGCGCAAAAGCAATATACGATTACAATTTTTTTTTTTTACCAAAAATACATATCGGCCTAAACTGAGAAAAAAAAAAATTGGGGGATATTATATATTATACATTTTTTTAATTGCGTTCTCAAAATTGTCGCTTTTATGTTTAGAGAGCAAAAAATAACTGCAGATGTGATCAAATACCACCAAAAGAAAGCTCTATTTGTGGGGGAAAAAAGTCAATTTTGTTTGGGTGCAACATCGCACAATTGTCAGTTAAAGAGACGCAGTGCCGAATCGCAAAAAGTGCTCTGGTCAGGGGGGAGGAATGTAAAATCTTCTGGGGCTGAAGCGGTTAATGACTAGCTGGAATTTTACATCCTAAAACTATCAAAAAACAATTTTCACACCACTACCAAGAGGTCCAGATACATTATTATTTTATTAAGTCAGGGGGTACAATCCAGAGAAGTAGGCAGTGTTTTTGGGGGTCCAAGTGTCCCCTTCATCAGGGCTAGACTGGCAACAGTGTAGACAAACCAGATGTGGACTAAGTAGTCTCATTTGGCAGCCTATTTATGCAAGTCATACATTTGTAGTCGTGAAGGACCCCCATCCACTACCACAAAAGCAAAATCTGATCGCAGTAAATTCCCAGATGCGGATGTTAACAGGAGGCCAATTAACATGCCAGGCGATCACCCACTTGCTGAGATTATGGCAAGCCATGCCATTTTCATACCCCTTTAAGGTGATGCCACAAACTGTACAAGTTACATGGCCCGTTTTGTTAGAGGTCTTGACCTCTGTGGCGTTTTGATGCAAACAAGAAGAAGTTCAGTGCCAAGCAAAGCTACCTGGTACTTCTGGGAATGGAAATCGTCCAACCACCACCACATGTCCATAATCCTAGCTATACTACAAACAGTGGCCCATTGGCAACACATTGCAGCTTTTTTTTAGTCTAAGCCAAGGGAAGCTAGTATGAGCTGCTAGGGAATTCACGAGGCAGAGAACAGGTTAAAAAACAGTAATAACTAGGCTGCCACCACCTTCTAATGTCAGCACGTCAACTAGTACTAAACAGCAAGAGCCTCCCTATGACGGAGCGCCATGTTAGGATCAGAGGATAGCCACTGACTTGGACAGGCATAGTAGGGTTTGAGTTGTGGCACAGCTTTGAATACCCACCTTGACCATTTCCAGTCATTACTATACATACCTTTCCATTAGCCCCCCCCCCCCCCCCCCCCCTTCATGCATGTTTCACTTGGTCATGGAGTACAGCGATACCCTTATGTGCTTTTTCTCTGGAATCCACCTCAAGGGCCTACCAGATATTGTAGGCATGCTCTATGTCTGCTACTCATTTACTATACTGCAATTGCCATGTGAGGTTTTGATTGATGGTTCAAAGAATGCAGCAAGAAACCCAAGTTGGAACAACTATGTATAACCCAGTTTATCCTTTTGGGGGGGGGGGGGGGCTTCATAAAAAAAAAAAAAAAAAAAATATTATATATATATATATATATATATATATATATATATATATATATATATATATATATATTTTATGTGTCCTGTATACCTTTACTTTTTTTTTAAAGCAGAAGGTTCTAGTGGTCAGTAGACTGGAATGGCACTTTACACATTTGTTCCAAATTGGAGAGGAAGCCTAAGCTGTTACAATCTAAACACTTGACGACAAAGAAAAAAGTCTTCCTTCTGGTGGCAAAAAGCTTCAGTCCTGCAAATCAGTGTAGCCCTGCCACGCCTAGTCCTGTGTCACCTGCTGCTGTCAGAAGCCCAGCTGGCCCTTCCAGTTCAGACAGCTGTCATACTGAACACCCCCCGCCCCCCACTGCTGTAAGAGCCTGAAGCCTCCAGGGATATGCAATGCTTTTTATCCAAAATCGCAGGAGCACAGTCATTCCACCTAGATAAAAATGGATGGAGAGTCTGGACACAATGTTAAAAGGCAACTCTATATTGCAGGAGGACCACAACCATGTGAAGTCATTTAGTACAGATTTTCCTTTAAGAACTCTAAATTTGTGTTGCATTACTCATGGTCTCCAATCTGTTGCCTTTTTCTATAGGGCACTATTCCTTCCACTGACAATGGGGCAGCATTACTTCCCAATACCAATGAAGGTGCATTGTTTACCATTGATGTCAGGGCATTTTCTACTCCCACTGACCACATGCCAGGCCCCCCTAGGAGTGTGAAGGGCAGTAAACTGGAACTTTTATTTAGAAAGTTTGATACCCCTGCATTACACCAATGGGCACATGTTGGCTTGCTTCAAGCAAGCTGACCCCCTGTGTTCTCACCTTGTGCAATCCTCATCTCCAGCTCAAGAGGACCAGATGTACTGACAGGAAGAGGTGGTGGCAAAGTGTTCACTGTAAAACTCAGCAGCGGCACAATACCCGTTTGAATGAAGTGGCACTGCACAGTCACCCTAGAGAAACAGTACAGTATTAGATACAGTGCTTAACACCACCGCCCCCCCCCCCCCCCATTCATGTGCAACAGCACGATTGCTAATCTTACCTTATTGTACTGTCCCTAGTAATAGAAGATCCTTGCCATGTCATGATTTGTTTACTAGCTTCAATAGTGGCCACATAGTTCATTGGACCATTGGGCACCTGGGTAAAGAAGTTTCATTTCAATAAACCAGGATAGGTAGTCAATGAGCTTTTAAAAAGGAAATACCACCCACCATAAGTCTATGCAATTTTTTTGTATTATATTGAAATATATTTGGTGGCTTTGTACACCACAAGAAACCTACAGAAGTGTCTGTTAAGCAGGTTTTAGATAAGCATAGGAGTAGGGTTGATGGGGCAGTAGCTTAATTGGTACTCCAATACTCCAGTTCATGAAGGTAATAGTTAGATCATGAAACAGTCAGTCATACTAAACTGGCTGAATTACAGCTGGTCTATAGCCAGCTTTAATTTATGTTGGACTGGCAGACCCAACCAGGACAGGGGCTTTTGGAGGGCCCTGCAGGGTGGCCTCTTGCCTACTGACTATGGGCCTTGGCCGTTAAAGGAAAGCTACTCTACGGGAGGTGGGTGTCTGGATGGACCCATGAAGTGGTCTTGCTTTAGATCCAGGGCCACATCTCCGAAACAGATTTGTTTTTGTGCCCAAACTAGCAATGACTTTAGACTGAGACTTAGTAGATGTCAATATGATCAGCTCTAAGAAACCCAATACTGGGATCTCCTGCTATAGTCTAAGGTGTTAAGCAGGTCCATCATTTGTGTGCATTCTATTGTTAAATTGTCATCTATTGGAGAAGCAATTAATATTGGGACCACTTAAGTTTTTAAACCATTGTGGGATGCTTATGATGTGTAATCCAGGGTTGTGGGATTTGTGCTGAATGGTCTAGGTGGGCACTGAGTCACCTAGATGGCTAGTTTAATGAAGTTTGTTGGTTGTTCCTTAGCTATATTCCCCATTTTCAGTTTACATTGTGATCAGGTTCTACCTGATCTGTGTGAGTTTTCAATAAAGCGAGTTCCAGTTTGCATTCGAGCTAGCGTCATCTAGTATTTTGGGTGCTTAGCTATAGTACCCAGTTCCAGACTGGAAGATGCATACTGATAGAGGCACCCAAGCTGGGTGCTGGACAGTTCCATCACAATGATCTTTAGAAGCAAGCAAGACTTGCTTCTAAAAAGTTCAAAGGTGCCATCAGCCTCACCATTTTGGGTGAAGAAGCTGAACCAATATTTACCTTCACCAAGTGATCTCACAGCTCCAACACCAGAATTGTAGCCAAGAGTTTACACAGTCCAAGAACTGCAAGCATCAGTCCTAAGGTCTCAAATTTCATATGTATATAGCGCCCACCACCTTTAGGTGGGTGCTAGTTAGGCAAGTTGCCAGTGCCTTACCCTGTTTGTTTAGGCCTGGTTGGGAGATTTGTCAGAGTAGAAAGAGGGGTGTGACCACCTGCATTCTATCCTGAGAAATGCCACCCCTGTCCAGTGAAAGTTATGGAAGGAAGGTGGGCTGGAAACAAGGGTGCAGGCAGTTTGTATGCACAGCCCTGGACCAATCAGTTTGAGTGGGCAGGGGCAGGACACAAACTGAGGGTCACATGCTCCTAGTGGTTCTGCCTGGGAAGTTTGGACAGAGAGAGGAAAGATGTAATCTTCAAGGTGCAGGCTTGAAGGCCTGGAGGTGCAGGGGCCTCCAGCGCTGGATAGCAGGAACTAAACCTTAAGGCCTGAGGGTTTAGAGACCTCAGTGCTGGATGGTTATACATTAAATCCACCAAAATAAACTCCAGGAGAAATGGACCAGACATTACTGGCTGGGATGGTTCTGACCATGTGGAGTGGGAAGTAGCTGCTAACAGGATGGAGTAGACCGGGGATAATTATCCAGACTTTCCTGAACTGACATGGGAGGACTGCAGAAGTCAAGATAGGCAAGATACCAATATGCTTTTCAGAGGAGCATCAGTCAGTTCACTAAGGGAAAGGGACTTATGGAACATACTGCAACGAAGAGAATAAAGTTCTTTGTTTAAAGTTATCAAACTGTCTGCTGATGTGATTTATGTAGGGGTGGAAGAACGGAATGCAGTTAACAGAAAAGGTATGATCTCACCCAACAGCTCCCAAGGGAGTAGTGCACTACATGTATAACGTGCAAAGGTTAGCCTTGCTAGCACCATAAGGGTCAGACTGCTATTCATACTGCATTGCAATACCTACCTGATACGCTGTGGCGCAGGATAATGGAAACCTGAACACCACAAAGGAGTTACCAGTATCTATTGTCAGCCCAGTGCAGGAGTCCAATCCAACCACCCTGATGGAGTCCAGATGCAGAGATGGCATGGCCAGTTCACTGGACACTGCAATCACCATGTGGCCATCAAGTCTGCACTGCGTGGTCACTGTAGAAAACAAAAATTGGGTTGTCACTACATAGATCAGACAGGCAATTATCTAGCCACTGATGTACCTACTGCGTATTTATATTTTTGAATTGTCTAATCTACCTCACATATGTAGATACGTTTTATTGCAGTGAAGAGGGCAAAATTATACAGAGCAGACCATAGAAAGTTTGACACCCAGAGGGTTGTCCATTGTACCTGAAAGCTCACCAAGTGTGGCTTAGGCCAAAACAGTTGTCAAGCTGGAAAGACACCATTGAGCAAATCTGGTTTTAACAAGTACATTCTAGAATGGGCTTCAAAGGTCGCTCAATTATGAAAGGCAATCCTAAAAGGACTTAGCTATAGCCAATGCACTAGCAACCTTACCTGCCAAAAAGCAGGTCGTTATGGCCAGCCTGTAGGTAAAACCTAGATGTTTAGGCTGATATGGCATCAAGCAACATCCTACTTACACTTGTTGCCAAAGAAACAGGGCATTGTAGCATCGTTCGGGGAGTAGCAGCATCCCATTGCAGTACAGGCATCACTGGTTACAGACATTTCAGCGCAGGCCTGTTTGTCCTTTTCAGCAATGGCAGAGCAGACATCAGGGCGGGGGGCATCCAGGGGTTCTATACAAGAAAGGAGAGCTTATAACATGTTGTACATCTAGATTCTAGAGTTAGAATTTCAGATCATAAACTAGGCGAGACATACCCTGTCCCAGTAACACCAACCCCCCCCTTAATGAAGCTACATTGTGCTCTTGTTCCAGGGGACAATGCTATGAGAGTTCAATACCACTGGGACCCACCCCTCCGCAGATTCCTCATTTATAAGATTTGACATAATACCATTCTGTATTGGACATCTCTTCTCTGTCTTGTATTGGTCAACTGCACCATCAGTTTCTTCCAGAAGCAAGACCATCAAAAATTCCCCATCCTAGAGAAAAAGAAAAAACCCAGCATGCATTACACCAGGGGTCTCCAAACCTATGATACAAAGGGCCAGTTTACTGCCTTTCAAAGTCTGATGGGGGGGGGGGGGGGGGGGAGGAGGAGAAGAAGAGTAGAAGATGCCCTGCCATTATTGTTAGGAGTAAACAAAGCCATAGGCTTTGTGGTCAGTGGGAGAAAGTGCCCCGCCCGCCCCCCCCCCCCCCCCGGCCTGAAGGTGGGTTTGGAGAGCCCCCTGCATTACACCAAACCAAGTTGTCCCAGTCCATTCTCCCAAAACCTGCTCATCCATGTCTAAACCTCCCCACTTACCAAGGAGTCCGGCACTTTTTTTTTTACATGTTACCAGAGGCTTTCCACTTGTAGCCAGCACAGGTCAAGCATGTGTAGAGTGGGAATTTCTCTTTTGGGCAACGAAGGGTTAGCGTACCGTCCAATTTGGAAGTTCTCAACTTCACTTTGATCCTGAAGATGCCACAAGTGAAAACTTCTGGTGGCATATCTCAAAGGCACAGCCTTCCCTTTAGAACAGGTGTTGCCGTTTGATTTCCCTTCACTGCTTGTTCTGGCAACAGCTAAATGATCTCCCATTTGTGGCAATGGTTACCAGACAGACAACCTATTAAGGGGACAAACCTAGGCAGTCTTTGGCCTACAGACCTAGAGTTCTAGCTATACATACACCCAATGAATGCTTTACCAGCATATATGAGAACAGGCTTACAGTTTAAGAATTCTATTGGTTGCCTAGAACTTTGAAATGAGTTGTCCAATGACCGTATCAAAAAGCCCAAGTCAGTGATGTCAGGCTTACCTTTTCCCTTACGTAGCATCCATCATAAGCAGCAGCAATCACCATTGTGTTGTTATTGGGTCCATGTCTTACCCAGATCCCACAAGCAGAATCATTGGCAGGATCCTGAAATTCATCCTGTAAATCTGAACAAAACATAAAAATGTTAGTCGATTTCTTACTAAGGCACATTAAACCAAAGTCACGTTCACTTCTGAAGGCAGATTAGCACAAGATTGTTAGACCAGCCTAATCATAGACAGTCCCTGTTAGACAAACATTTAAAATACAACTAAAAAGGAAAAAAAAAAAAAAAAATTTAGTTTTTTTTACAGAGTGGAGAGTGATTAGAATATCTGTCAGTTTGTATTGCCGTCTGTGCCCTGTTAAGATTCACCCTCTGTTTGTCCTACATGATCATTGAAAGTGAAATTAAAAATCCCAAGTTGTGGGTTGTCCTCAGATGTAAAGGGGAATCTTCCAATGGGGACACTAGTTCTGGTGACCTGGGAAAGAGACTCCCTTCAATTGCCAGGGGATTTCCCTTAACTTCCTGTCCCATAACCACAGGAAGAGGAAAGCGGAAATCTAAACAAGCAGCCAAGCATGAAGGGGGGGGGAACCAAAAAAAAAAAATTGATCCGTTGCCCCCCTGGGTGTACTAATGGGAGATTTTTGGAAAATCCCGGAGTTCTGCTTTAAGTCACTTTTAAATATCCAAAGCAAATTCACCCATCAATGGAGCCATGATTGATTTTGTTTGAGAAGGTGACAATCTGCACATGCTCAGTTTGGCATGCCCCCCCCCCCCAATCTCAATGTTTTGTTGAAGCACGGCTCTATTAGGCAAAAAAAAAAAAAAAAAAAAAAAGGCTCAGAGCTTTGTGCCCTGAGCCCACCCAGTTGTGTGATAATAGCGAGTGAATATTCACTATTGTCACAGATTCTCCTTCTGGCCGATCAGGAAGCAGGGCCTGAGACGCGTTTCCCCAAAAGGAGAAGCAAGGCCATTCGCTGAGGGTGGGGACAGTATGGCGACAGGCCCCTGCTGCTCTGTCCTTGGAGGAGGTGTACAGCATGGCCAAGAGCCTGGGCTCCGAGCTGCACGGCCCATAGTCTGTGTCCGGGGTGGTCCAGCAAGTCGTTCAGGTGCTGTAGAGTTTGCAGCCACCAGGAGAGAGAGCAGAGCGACTTCCCCTGGTGTTTATACTGAGGCTGACCTTATGACCCCAGTGGGGGTGGGGAGAGTCATAGGGAATGCAGGATCCTGGAATCAATCTGCCCTTAGCTCAGGCAGAAGTGCTTAAAAACGAGAAAGCCCCTCACCCTGCGATGACATCATTTTGAGCTAGGCCAGAAACTTTAGTGTAGTAAAATTAACATACCTTACCATTTAATAAATGGTAATGTTGATTGAACAGTTTATATTTATTAGGTACCCCATAGTAGCACAGTAAGGGAGGGTTATAACCCCTGTCCCATAGCCAAAACAGGAAGTGAGGAAATCTATGCAAATAGAATCCCTTGGGGACCCCCATAGGAAGATTTCCCCATGGGGCAAGAATTTTTTATTTTTTTTTTTAAACTTTCAATGATAAATAGGACAAAGAGGGTTAATCTCCCCAATGGAGGGGGCACAGACAGGTCTTCTATCTATAAAAGCATTGGAGTTGTCACTCAAACTAGACTCCAGGGAGCAGCCCCCTGCAGAGACTTCCCCTACTTCCTGTTTTGTCTGTGGTACAGGAAGTTAAGGGAAATCTCCCCAATGGGACAGTAAGAATAGTCTTCAGTTCCACTTTGGATGGGTATACCTCCCTTATTACAGTCACTAGACCTTTAATATCTCAGGACACTGGCTACATTCTAGTACATACCCTGAATAATAGCACACTGATCCCTATTCAACATGTGCTACTCCCATCCACCATGTTCTGTGAGCTACCAGCCAGCTAATTAGTAGGAACAGCATCCCTACTTTTGGCAATTCCCACCCTTAAACCACAATAAGTTAAGAACGAAAGCAAAATTTTTTTTAAAAAGGACTTACCCAACACTTTCAGGGAAGAGGTCGCCCCTTCAATAGGCATAGAAAAGGACAATTCCATCTTGTCCAGAGCACAGTGGAGGAGAGAGGAGCTTTCAAAGTGTCCATTGGCATCACACAGCAACCAGGACAAACTGAAGCTCCACAACAGCAGTGCTAAGCCCATTCCTACCCTGGAAGAACCCATCATGACAATCACTTGCAATACTGACCCTCAGCCCTGACCTGAGATTTATACCCTGGAGAGAGGGCGGGGCTTCAGGCTGATTGGCCGGGGACTGCTATGCACACAGGTGATCCTTATACTTGCAAAGGTGGCAAAGAACTGTTGATTGTGGGTCTCTTCAAACCAATCAAGGTTCATGTTCTGGGATGAAAAAAAAAGGAGCATAATTGGTTGCTATGTATTTTTTCCTTTTTTTATATTTTTATTGCACTTTTTTTTTTATCTTCCGTGAATGTGCAAAAATTGGGGCTGGTTTATGAAAACTGGAGCAAAGAAAGCAAACAAAATGGGGCTCTTATCCATAGCAGCCAATAACCTCACCCAAGAGCTCAGTTTTTTTTTTATTTTCCAGTTTTCAATGTCAAGCCCTTAGGGGTTCTTCTGAGGTGTCGCGTACATTTTGTATTATTGTGGAACACTTTTTTCATTATGTAGCAATTTACAAAAGTAAAAGCTGCAGAGACATTACCAGCTGGGCTTTTATCTACTTCCCACCCAGGCCAATTCTGACATTCCTCTCCTACATGTAAAAATCATCATTTATTTGCTAAAAAAAAAAAAAAAAAAAAAAAAAAATTACTCAAAACCCCCAAAGATTATATATTTTTTTTGCAGAGGCCCTAGAGAATAAAATGGTGGGTTTTGCAATTTTTTTAATGTCACACAATATTTGCGCATCAGTTTTTTAAATGCAAATTGTTTTAAAAAAAATACACTTTATTGAATTCTAGTGCACACAAACACAATATAATACCCATTGTTTTTTTTTTTTCTTAAATAAAAGATGTCACTCCAAGTTAATAGATACCTAACATGTCACACTTTAAATTTGTGCACACTCGTGAAATGGCGACAAATTATGGTGCTTAAAAATCTCCATAGGTGACACTTTATTAACCTTTAGTTTACAGGTTCCCGATTTAAAGTAACACAGGAGATCTGGTGCTAATATTATTGCTCTCACTATGATGTTTGTGGCGATACCTCACATGTGTGGTCCGCATGCTGTTTATGTATGTGTGTGCGGCCTAGGTATTCACCTTTGCACCCGAGCACAGGGCTGCTTTAAATGCAGCACAGTGGTGTAGTGGTTAGCACTTTCGCCTAGCAGCAAAAGGGTCACTGGTTTGAATCCCGACCACGACACTCCCTGCCTGGAGTCTGCATGTTCTCCCCGTGGGTTTCCTCCCACAATCCAAAGACATGCTGGTAGGTTAATTGGTTCCTGTCTAAATTGGACCCAGTATGTATGTGAGTTACGGACCTTAGATTGTAATCTCCTTGAGGGCTGGGACTGATGTCATCTGTGACTAAACGCATTGGATGGAGCGACATGCTGATGTCACTGCACTTCATAGGTCCCGGAAGGACGGGTGTTTTACTGGAGCCGGCGGGTTTAAGATTTTACAATACGTGTTTATACAAATTTGATGCTTTCTGCTATGATTGAGTTGCATCAGTCGCTGTACCTGTGATCCTAGAAGTTGATATATGGTGGGATTGCCATATATACATCTCCCTATGGAAACAAAGGCCCCGGCTGGGTATTGAGCCCCAAGTGAGATAGACCTCCCGTAATAGGGGATCCACACCAGCTGGTAAGCAGTCATTTCTTACGGTTGAGGTGTCACTTTATCTGTGGTGTGTCACAGTGTAATTTTCACAGAAAGGACTTTTCGGTCTTGGGACCCTTTCACCGTTTGCACTGTTGGAGCAATATTTAATTTTGATTATCCAATATTTTGGATTGGGACTTTATTTTCACAGATTTATTTTTACTATTGGTCTGTTCTTTGTATTATGTTATTTTTACATATTACTGCTTATTTGAGACTGTACATATCTTAGAGCATAGTTGCTGATTCTTTAGGTATTAGGAATATATAGCGCAGTTATCCTTTCCAATTTATGGTATAGGACGTGGTCATAGGCTGTGCAGACATGGTACAAGAGAGTAACAGGAGGTGGTCAGAGGCTGTGGAGGGGTCTGGTCTTACCCGGCCGTGATATGGAGAGGCGTGCTACTGCCAAGACTGAGATGAGTGCCGTACATTTAAAAATGGCACCGCCTGGCTCCATTACGTCACTGCGCATGTGCCGGTCTGCCTGAAAATGGCAGAGCATGCATTGGCTTACCCGAGCCCAGCTAGCTTCGGAACGGTGCATGCGCAATTGACATGTCAGCCCACAGCCATATTATTTACGGGCGACACTGCCATTTACGGGCAGCCCTAAAACAGGCTGAATTTTACGGGCTGCCTGTAAATTAACGGACGGTTGGCAACAATGGGCCAACGGCCGGGCGATCGCAACCACAGCTCAAAGCGGCCCCAGGGCAGGCGGCCTACTGGGAAATTTCCTGCTATCCCGGTAGGCCAGGAAAACTGGGGGCAGTCCCTCCAAGTAGTCACTGAGTACACAGAAGGAAGACTTCAGTTCCTTACACATGGACAAGTTGCTACCAGTGTACATGCAAAGGTAAAAAAAATGTGAGGAAAGTGGACAATCTTTTTTTTTCGTCGTCAGGTTCTAGAGCCATCTTCTATTGGTTTACCAGGGTGATTAGATTGGCATGCCGGAAGCATGCCTTTTCTGCTCAGGGACAGGTGCAAGCTCCTTTGACGTGAAAGGTTACAGCCTTTGGGGCAGTTATGCCAGGATTTCAGTGGAAGGTGTATGCGAGACAGCCCTTCATTCAGCTTTACAAGCTAGGCGTGCAGTCAGCAAGTTCTGCAAAGTTTGGGACGAGACATATAAATAATTTTTGTCTTTGGCAGCTTTTCTTTGATTGTCAATTTTTTCTTTTCATTTGTTCTCTCCCGCCCATTTATTCAGCTAGTTATATCCCATTGTGTGCTGACGTGAGGTAGGGCCAGGAGTACGTAAAAGTTTTATCAAATACCTACCGTAATTTTCCTTTCCTTATCCTCACGTCAGCACAGGACTCCCCCTTAATGGCCTGTCGCAGGCTAGGTTATCAAACATTTCAGTGTGGGGGGGCTGTCTTTTATTTAGCTAGGAAGAGGTGGTCCCGGGGGTTCCAGAGGAAGTGTTAACCTATTGTGTGCTGACGTGAGGATAGGCCAGGAAAGGAAAATTCCGGTAAGTATTTGATGACAAGTTTCCGAAGTCTCCAAGCCCGCAATGTTTGCATAGCCATTGTCAAGGTTTTGGGATCCCAAGGCCTCCACCAGTCACTGAGAAGGAACATATAAAGATTGTCCACAGGGGCGAATGTCCTTTCTACCCAAAAGGGGGTACTTTTTGTGCGAAAACCAGTGTTTTTAAGTTGGTCTAGTTGAACTTCCCAATAGTAATAATTTATATCGGAGAAGCCAGGGACCTGTGTCTGATCAAAAATGAGTGAGAGCATCTGGCCTTCAATCCTTTCCATAGGTATGACTTGAGAATCCCCATCAGAGAGGTCATAAAATGTGATGGAACAGGGATGGGTAGGGATCTGAAGATATAAATTATTCGAGAAAGAATATTTATTTTTAGTGCCGCAAGTCTGCCACACCAAGAGAGCTCAAATTGAGCCATTTGTTGTAAATCCCTACTCAATTTAGAGATCAGGGACTTGAAGTTGGCAACTACCAGAGAAGAAAGAAAAGCAGTAAGGGTAATGCCCAGGTATGGGATCCCTGCTGAGCTCCAAGTGAAGGGGGATTGATTCTGTTTTTGGTGCAGGCTCGGACTACTAGGTCTAAAATCAACAACTTGGCGGCATTCATTTTATAGTATGAGATTTGGCTAAAATGGGTAAAGGTTTGGAAAATCTGTGGCAGTGAAGACTCTGGGTTAGTCACAAGCAGTAGTGGCCCGTCTATGCGGGGCACAGGGGCACTGCCCATCTAAGCCATGCGCCCGGTCCCTAATCCACATGCAGGGCGCCGGACACGTGGATTCCAATGCGTTTTTTTTTTTTTTTGAAGCACGATTCAAAAAAAGGGTTGGCTCGGGCGCAGAGCACTGTTTTTTTGCCCCGCCCCCCCAAATATACCACCTGTCGCCACTGGTCACAAGGAGGATCATATCATATAATTATCTTGTGAACAGAGTCACGGAGGTTGAAGCCCATGATATCTGTGTTAGAGCAGATAGCTTCAATCATTAAATTAAAAATGGACAGTTCCATTGGTTCTGGAGATTTCCAGATTAGATATGGGTGCATGGAGCAACTCTTTAGTGAGGAAGGGAAGATGCAGCTTGCTCAAGAAGTTTTGCATGTCAGGTAAGGAGGGTTAAGGGGTAGTCAGGTCTTCTCAGGGATTGTAGAGGGCACTATAATAATTAGTAAACTCATCTGCTATGTCCTGCGGGTTCATGATTTTGGATTTGAGCGTGGGATGGATTAGATAGGGGATCCTAGATTTGGCCTGAACAATGTTCAATTTATTGGCCAGATATTCTCCAGTCTTTTGGCATTGGCATAGTGATTAAGTTTAAGGAATCCGAGGTGCCAAACATATCGATCTGCTAAGTGCGCTCTCAATTCCCTGCCTGAGTTCAATAAGGGTAGACAAGGTGGCATGGGTGGGAGAGGATTTGTTACGAGATTCCAAAACATGAATTTCTGAGAGGTCAGACAATTTAGAGTTCAATTTTTTTTCTTGGCTCTGGACCCTTGTTGGATGCAGATTCCTCAGATGAAGGCCTTATGGGCATTCCAGAGGACATAGAGGTCAGATACCGAATGTGCATTAGTGGAAAAAAAGGTCCTGGAGATTCTGAGATATTACCTTAGAAACACCATAATCTTGTAACAGCCTAACATTACAGCATCACACGGGTGTCTTGGAGAGGGGATCCTGATCCTCTATGGAGATGGAAACAGCCGCATGATCCGACCAGGTGATATAATGAATAGAGGACGAGGAAACCCTCTGAAAAAGCCACTGGTCAGTAACAAATATGTCAATGTGTGAGTATATGAATGATGTCTGGAGGAGAAGAACGTGTAATCTCATTTGCTAGCATGTTGGCACCTCCAGACATCATACGCCCCTTCAGAATGAAACAGATTCTACAGGGATACAGATCGTCATGAGAGGGGGAGCTGGAGTCTAGATGCGGATCAACTGTCAAATTAAAGTCCCCACACATCAATAATTGACCATACTTAACAGAAGAGATCAACTTGAAAACCATTTGGAGGAAGCGCAACTGGTGAGAATTGGGTGTATACACAGAGACATTGGTGTACGGTCTTGGAGTTCAAGTCACCAGTGAGAATAATGTATCTACCCTCATCTTCCAAAAGAGAGCTTTTAAAGGTGGAAGGAAACTGACTCCCCAATGGCCAGAAAGACCCCCCCCCCCTTTCTTCTCCAAAGCACATGCTGCGAAAATGTGCTGGTAGTCTCAGTGGTAGCAGTTAGGGGCATCACCCCTGTGGAAATGGGTTTCCTGGATACAGAGAATACCAGCCTTGGCTTTGGAGGCCTCCTTCCAGAGGGAGAAGCTCTTGGCGGGATCGTTGAGGCTCTTGGCGTTGAGACGTGCCACTGATATGCTGCACTGATAAAGTTATTATTTATTTTTGTAACTTAATTCTGCATAAAACATTTAACAGTGCAATTTCATGAGATAATGTTACATAGCTACATAGTAGGTAAGGTTGAATAAAGACAATAGTCCATCCAGTTCAACCTGTGTAACCGCACATGTGTCAGTATCTATAATTATTTCCCATATCCCTGTATGTTGTGTTCTTTAAGATGCACATCCAAGAGTCTCTTAAAAATATCCATACCAGCCACCACCAATTGTGGAAGAGAGTTCCACATCATTATTGCCCTGAAAGTGAAAAACCCCCTGTGCAGTTTAAGGTTAATCTGCTTCTCCTCCAATCTCATAGTGTGTCCCCATGTCCTCTTACACCTCCTCTCGAGACAGAATACGTTTTTTCTTATGCTGGGATCACCATTGAGATATTTGTAAATTGCTATGATCTCTCCTCACAAGCGTTGTTTTCCAGCGAGAAAGTCGTTTGCAGTCGTTCCTCGTAATCAAGGTCCTCCAATACCCTTATTAGTTTTGTTGCCCTTCTTTGGACTCTCTCCAGTTCCAGCACCAGGGCCGGTACAAGGGGGGGGCGGAAGGGGCGGATGCCCTGGGCGGAACTATTTACTGGAGGAAAGGGGGCGCATGTGAAGTGCTGGCTGTGTGCTTCTAAAATTGTCAGGACGCACCAGCCGCTAATACCTACACCTGTAAATATGTGCCGAGTGCGCTCCTGCACCCGGCACAAGCCTAGAACAGATCAGCGCTTCACTTATTTACTCACCTGTCAGTGGAGATACTCCCCCTGACAGGCACTTGGTATTCCCTGCCCAGCGTCACACACTGAGAGGCTGGCCGGAGGCGGGATGGGAGCAGTGGCGTGGCGTGGCGTGGCGTGGCGTTGCTATGGGGATGGGGGTGGGGGCGACCACACCTGGGTGACGCCATAAAGAAAGCTGGCAGTTTTAGTGGGTGCTGTCAAGCCCCCCTCCCTCCACCCCCTATCAGTGAAGCTCTGATAGTGGCGGCGTGACAGGGGAGAATGTTTCCCCCACTTGCCCCCCCCTTTCTCCTGTCAGCAGTGCGGGAGGACTCCCGGAGGAGAGATAGCGGCTCTCTCATTAGGTTCGCCACCCAGCTTCCTGCCGCTCTTTTCCCCTCCCCATTGGCCACAACACAGGGCCAATCACAGCGACCCTTTGCTCTCCACAGGGAAGAGACTACAGCTCCCAGCATGCACTCTGCTGGGGGAAAAAAAGAGAGAGAGAGCCCGGAACCTAGAAACAAGCTGGGGGAATGAGTGCTATACTTTAACTGCTCCAAAAGACAGAAACAGAGAGAAAGGAGTGTACCTGGGGAAGCCAAACAGAGAGCCATGCTGCTAACCAGCACCACCTGAGAGAGCCACGCTGCCAACCAGCGCCACCAGAGAGAGCCACGCTGCCAACCAGCGCCACCAGAGAGAGCCACGCTGCCAACCAGCACCACCAGAGAGAGCCACGCTGCCAACCAGCGCCACCAGAGAGAGCCACGCTGCCAACCAGCACCACCAGAGAGAGCCACGCTGCTAACCAGCACCACCAGAGAGAGCCACGCTGCCAACCAGCGCCACCAGAGAGAGCCACGCTGCCAAGCAGCGCCACCTGAGAGAGCCACGCTGCCAACCAGCGCCACCAGAGAGAGCCACGCTGCTAACCAGCACCACCAGAGAGAGCCACGCTGCTAACCAGCGCCACCAGAGAGAGCCACGCTGCTAACCAGCGCCACCAGAGAGAGCCACGCTGCTAACCAGCGCCACCAGAGAGAGCCACGCTGCTAACCAGCGCCACCAGAGAGCCACGCTGCCAACCAGTGCCACCAGAGAGAGCCACGCTGCCAACCAGCGCCACCAGAGAGAGCCACGCTGCCAACCAGCCACCAGAGAGAGGCACGCTGCCAACCAGCACCACCAGAGAGAGCCACGCTGCTAACCAGCTCCACCAGAGAGCCACACTGCTAACCAGAGCCACACTGCTAACCAGAACCACCAGAGAGAGTCATGCTGCTAACCAGAACCACCAGAGAGAGCCACACTGAGCCACTACCAGGGTACAGACATGCTACACTACTGACCAGAGTCGCCCCTGGGCAACACAGAGTGAGCAAACATCTATCTGGAGGGATCACTGCGGCAGTTTCCCTGGGTCTGGTAAGAGGGCCTGTCGGCCATTATCCTTTACTGATCCTAGGGACTGAGCCATTAGGAACTGCCTAACCTACTATCCTCTAGCCCTAATACTGCCTCTGCAGGCTAGAGGACAGCAGGTTAAGCAATTACTGACTGCCACAATGAGCTCCAATGCTGTGCTGCGGGCTCGAAAATATTGTTTGTTTGTGTTTGGGGGGGGGGGGGGGGGGGCGCAGTTTGCCATCTTCGCCCTGGGCACCAAATGACCTTGTCCCGGCACTGTCCAGCACATCCCATCTGAGGACTGGTGACCAGAACTGGAGAGAATACTCCAGATGTGGTCTAACCAGAGTTTTATATAGTGGTAGGATTATCGTTCTAGCTCTGGAGTATATCCCTTTTTTTATGCATGCTAATATTCCTCCAGCTTTGGTAGCTGCAGCTTGACATTGCATGCTATTGCTCAATCTGTGATCTACTAGGACCCCCAGATCTTTCTCCATCCTTGATTTCCCCCCCCAGCGGCTCTCCCCCTAGTGAATAGTTTGCATTTATGTTTTTTGCCCCAAGTGCATTACTTTACATTTCTCCACATTAAAATGTATTTGCCATGTATTGGCCCACTCCATTATTTTGTTCAGATCTGTCTGTAAAATTTCTATATCCTGATGGGACATTATCGCCCTACTTATTTTTGTGTCATCCGCAAAAAACTGAGATTGAGCCATTTATCCCATCCTCTATATCATTTATGAAAAAATTTAGAATTGGTCCAGAGACAGAACCTTGGGGTACCCCACTTACCAATCCAGAACAGTCGGAGTACACATTATTAATCACTAATCTTTGGACACGCCCCTGTAACAAGTTTTTTACCCAAGAACAAACCTTATGGTCCATGCCTGCAGACTTCAGCTTGTAGATTAAGCACTTATGGGGGACTGTATCGAATGCCTTTGCAAAATGTATGAGGGTGTGATTAGGGTGGAATTAGGGGCGGGGCAAGGGTTGGGTGGGGCAACTGGTGGCAAGTAACTCTTCAGGCCTGGCTAGTAGCTCAGGACTTGGAATTTTGAGGCCTGTGCTAGAGAGAGTGGCAAATATGTCCTAAAACTCTGAGTAAAGCTGTAGCTTGAGAACATGCTCAAAGTATCTCAATATCCATGGCATGGCACCAGTTATCCTTGGTGATCCTGCATATGATGGGAACAAGTCTTTTGTTCTCATAGAATGCCAAAGCCGCCTCAGATTGCAGCCCACTATGGATATAAATACTATTCGTACTGGGCAGAAAGCCACAAGGATCCCTCTCAGCACAAGGTCCAGATCCCGGCAAACCTCCTAAGGAAAAATAACCCATAGAAAGGCTGCCTTCAGGACAGACTTCACTCAAAACTGGACTGAAAGATTCCATCTGGGAGCAGCAAGCTGTCAGGGAGCCTTAAAGGCCCCGATTCTGGCCAAGCTTCCTGCTGAGGCTGTAGCCGTAGAGAGATTGACATCATGGCTCAATCCTTACTCCAACTTGACTGGAGGGGATCCCACCAGGAGCTGTAAGTCACCAAAAGGATCCTTAGTGAACTTCCTGGCTGAAGAGATAGCCCTTAGAGTGCATGTCTTCATAGCACAGTCTTTATCCAAGTTGGACTGCAAAGAGATCTCATCTGGAGCAAGGAAGTCTAGAGGAAGTAAACCCCACCTAGAGAGTCTTGGCTCTCCTTCAAGTCTCAGATGCAGCCCCCCTATCAAAAGTATTGGATGAGTAAGGGATAGTTTACCCATGAGACATTGGATATGACAGTCTGCAACTGAAGAACAGATATACCCCTTAGGGCAGGGGTCAGCGGCCCACCAGAGTTACCGATAAGTCTAACTCTGGTTTTCTCTAGTCGTCTGTCCAGGACAGCACTAGAAAGGATTAACGAGCAGAGGCGGACTGACCATTCGGGCATTTGGACGCCGACCGAGGGCCCGCGGCCAGTAGGGGGCCCGTGAGAAGCTCCTGAGAGATGCTCGTCGGATCTAGGGGTATGCTGCTGGCAGTGCTGCGGCAGAGCCGTTCTGCCGCTGTGGGGGGCCCAAGACACAGCATCTCCCCCCTGCACCTCTGGCTTTCAGTTTGAATGCAGTGGGGGGAATGGGAGGCGGCGATCGACAGCTCTATGGTGCTCGCGACATCTCCCTGGGGGTTGTATTTCTCCTCCAGAGTGTATACAGTGGAGAGGGGAGGGGCCTCTGACCCGGGAGGCTACAAGTTTCACTCTTCAGTGTACAAGTGAGTTGCTCTGCTTGTAGACTGTGGCTGACTGCTGCTCGGGTCAGAGGCCCCTCCCTTCTCCATTGTATAGAATCAGGAAGAGAAGCCCCAGTGAGATTCACAGGCACCATAGAGCTGCCGATTGCCACCTTCCACCTCTCCCTGTGCTGGGGGTTGGAGGTGCACAGCCTGGTACAGGGGAACCTCTGGGGGGGTTTTAAGTCTGGGGACCCTGATGTATGGGGGGCTCTCTGGAAACCCTGATGTATGGGGGGCTCTCTGGGGACCCTGATGTAAGGGGAGGCTCTCTGGGGACCCTGATGTATGGGGGGAAGCTCTCTGGGGATCCTGATGTATGGGGGGCTCTCTGGAAACCCTGATGTATGGGGGGCTCTCTGGGGACCCTGATGTAAGGGGAGGCTCTCTGGGGACCCTGATGTAAGGGGAGGCTCTCTGGGGACCCTGATGTATGGGGGGAAGCTCTCTGGGGATCCTGATGTATGGGGGGCTCTCTGGGGACCCAGATCTATGGTGGGGCTCTCTGGGACCCTGATGTATGGGGGGGCTCTCTGGGGACCCTTATGTATGGGGGGGGAGGCTCTCTAGGGGCCCTGATTAAGTGGGGGGCTTTCTGGGGACCCTAATGTATTGGGGGGCTCTCTGGGGACCCTGATGTATGAGGGGAGGCTCTCTGGGGACCCTGATGTATGGGGGGAGGCTCTCTGGGGACCCTGATGTATGGGGGGAGGCTCTCTGGGGACCCTGTTGTATGGGGGGAGGCTCTCTAGGGACCCTGATGTATGGGGGGGCTCTCTGGGGACCCTGATGTATGGGCGGAGGCTCTCTGGGGACCCTGATGTTTGGGGGGGCTCTCTGGGGACCCAGATCTATGGGGGGCTCTCTGGGGACCCAGATCTATGGGGGGGGCTCTCTGGGGACCCTGATGTATGGGGGGCTCTTTGGGGACCCTGATGTATGGGGGGCTCTCTGGGGATCTTGATGTATGAGGAGGCTCTCTGGGGACCCTGATGTATGGGGGGGCTCTCTGGGGACCCTGATGTATGGGCGGAGGCTCTCTGGGGACCCTGATGTTTGGGGGGGCTCTCTGGGGACCCAGATCTATGGGGGGCTCTCTGGGGACCCAGATCTATGGGGGGGGCTCTCTGGGGACCCTGATGTATGGGGGGCTCTTTGGGGACCCTGATGTATGGGGGGCTCTTTGGGGACCCTGATGTATGGGGGGCTCTCTGGGGATCTTGATGTATGAGGAGGCTCTCTGGGGACCCTGATGTATGGGGGGGCTCTCTGGGGACCTTGATGTAAGGGGGGCTCTCTGGGGACCCTGATGTAAGGGGGGTTGGGGGCTCTCTGGGGACCCTGATATAAGGGGGGCGGGGCTCTCTGGGGACCCTGATGTAAGGATGGGGCTCTCTGGGGACCCTGATGTAAGGGGAGGCTCTCTGGGGACCCTGATGTAAGTGGGGGGAGGCTCTCTGGGGACTTTTTTACATTGGCAGACCACCACCACTGTTCTGCCTCTGTTGGAAACGATCAGGGCCCGGCGGACATCGGGTCTCGGTGTGTCCAATCACAGCGGCAGTGGGTCAAACAGCACACAGACCCGCAAGTGCAGAATCAAGTACCTGTACGTGATTCTGTTCACAGGAGACACAGCCCCGCAGTAAATGTACGTGGTTAATGTGAGTTTATTTTTCTTTATTTTCTTAACTCTTTAAACATTTATTTTGAACATACAGTAGAGAAATTCTGTGACCAATGCATGTAATGTAGCAGTGCAATATATACGTGGGGCTTTGTGAGGGTGAGGCTTGTGTGTGGGTGGGGACAAAGGGGGCCCCATGAGTTGTCAGTCCGCCCCTGTTAATGAGAATTTACGAATCAACCAGATTTGGGGGGGTTCTATCGCTTGGAGGACTTTTCTCCCAAGGGCTTGGTCTTGCGCTGAGATAAGGTCCAATCTATACTGCTTTCATGAAAGTCGAGTAGCTTGAGCATGTTGCTGCTTGACAAATTTGCTCTGGTGTCACTACAGCTCACTCCGCCCAAGAAGTTGATAGCGCCCGTGTGGATTGAGCCATGGGGGGAAAAAAAAGGACATCCCTTTAAAATCTTGTAAGCTGCCACAATAGCTTGTTTAATCCACCTTGCGATTGTGCCTTTCGAAGCTTGGAACCCCAATTTTTTTCCAGAATGCAAAATAAATAGAGCATTGGATTTTGGAATGGTTTCTGACAATTCCTGATACCATAAGACAGGGGCTCCCACGTCCAGTTGGTGGAATTCCGTTTCTTTTGGATTGGTTGGGGACCCACAGAAAGAAAGAAGAACAATTTCCTGAGTCCTGTGGAATTTTGACACCACTTTAGGTAAAAACCCTGGGTCTGTACGCATTACCAGTCTGTCTTTGAATATTTACAGCAAAAGCTCCTTCATGGAAAGTGCCTGCAGCTCGCTAATGCGTGTGGCTGTTGATATGGCCACTAAAAAGAGCGTTTTGAGCGTGACCCATTTTAAGGACAGCTCTTCTATTTGCGACAATTTTATCCAACCTTGCAATGCTGTCAACAGGTCCCATTTTAGCAGAATTTTGAACGGAACGGGTCTGATCCTAGCTAACCCCTTAAAGAACCTGCTAACTAGCAGGTCTAAAGCCAGGGGTTGCTTCAAAAAACAGACAAGGCTGATACCTGCACTTTTAATGTACTAATGGCCAGTCCTTGGTCGCACAGTCTTGTAAAAACTCCAAGACATCTGGAATACCTGCAGACACCTAAGCATGAACAGAAAACTTTCCAAAATTTAACAAATTGCTTGGGTTACTTTCTTTCTACTGGAAAGAATTGTGTTTACCACCCTGTCTGAGAGACCCTTAGACTTCAGGAAGCTTTCCTCAGACACCAAACTGACAATTTCAGGGTCTGTATTTTTGGTACTAGAACTGGGCCCTGAGACAGCAGATCCTTCCTCTCGGGCAGAATGAGGGAAGGCTCCTCTGCCAGGCATAACAACGTGGAAAACCAAGGCCTCTTTGGCCAACACGGGACTGCTAGGATCATTGTGGTGCGCTATTGAACAAACTTCCTCAGGACCAGGGGAATAAGTTTGAACGGGAAGTGCGTAGCATAGGCGAACCGCCCACTTCTGGGCCAAGGCGTCTATCCCTTTCTACTTCTCTTTCTAGTGAAAAGTACACTGGAACCTTGGCATTTGATTTGTTGGCGAACAAGACCACCTCTGAAAGACCCCATTCCTTTACCATTAGCTGGAAGATTTCCCTGTTTAGTCACTATTCTGACTCGTACACTTGGTGTCGGCTCAGAGAAAATCCACCACATGATTGTCCACTCCCTTTAGATGGACTGCGGATATTGACTTCAGGTTCCCCTCAGCCCAAGACAAGATAGCGCTCGCTAGTCTGATTAAGGACGGATACCAAATCATCCGCAAACAATAGGTTGAAGCGATTAATCTTAATCTAAGACAGAAGGAATTGACATATAAACATAGGAGCCCTAAAAACATGTGAAAATCTAGTCTTGGTGGCTAGTCTCCAACCTCTCTGAACAGTCAGTTGAGTATACTAATGATGTGGAGGAAGCCTAATGAGATAAATCTTTGGAGAGGGATAAGAGTGTGTGTGTGTGTGTGTAAATATATATATATATACACATACACACACACACAGTATATGTAATAATTAAATAGAAAATACTGTTAGTGCCAAATAGCTGTTAAATCTTATGTGGGAAGAGGGTAAATAATAAATTTGATATGATAAGGGGTCTTAAAGCAATAGCTAAAATATAATCTGGTAGGCGCAAATCTTTTTTTTTGTGTGTTCAGTTGCTGTTTAGTGGGGTTGATTGACTGAAATGCTTTGTGAGTCTTGAGTTCTGTTGTATAATGGAAATATTTTTAATAAAAAAAAAAATCACTGTAGTTTTAGAGCATGCTCAAAGTATCCCAATATTCATGGCATGGAACCAATTGCTCTTGATGGTCCTGCATATGGGAAGAACAAACCTTTTGTTCTTGGTATGGATATAAACACTACCCATACTGGGCAGAAAGCCACAAGGATCCCTCTCTGCACAAGGTCCAGATCCCCGCAAACCTCCTGACTGAGGAAAAATAACCCATAGAAAGGCTGCCTTCGTGACTGAGACTTTACTCAAAACTGGACTGAAAGATTCCATCTGGAGCAGCAAGCCATCAAGGGGCCTCAAAGGCCCGATTCTGGCCAAGCTTCTGCTGAGGATGTATTCCTAGAGAGACTGACATCCTTACTCCGACTGGAGGGGATGCCACCTGGAGCTGCAAGTCAAAGGATCCTTCCTAGCCTAAAGCTTTGATCTTCCTGGCTGAAGAAATAGGACCGAGAGTACACGTCTTCATAGCTCAGTCTTTATCCAAGCTGGACTGCAAAGAGATCTTATCTGGAGCTGGCAAGGAAATCCAGAGCAAGTAGTAAAACCCACCTAAAGAGTTTTGCCTTGCTGAGTCTCAGATACAGCCCCCCCAATCAAAGTATTGGATGAGTAAGGCATAGGCTACCCATGAAACATTGGATATGACAGTGACGGCAGAAATCTACCCTCAGAGCTTTAGAATCAGTTGAAATCTGGAATGCACCTGACTAGAACTGAAGCAAAGCAGTCTAAACTGAACTCTATTCAAATGCTTTTGTAGGATTTATAGATATTATCTTAGAGAAACAGCCAAGCCTGGTCAGTCTTTTCCTGCCAGGATGAGAAACTGGAAGATATGAACAAGGATGAAATATTGCCCTCTATGGACACAAGATCTCATCCTAGAGAAAGGACTTCAATCCGATACCCCAGTAACAAAGGCAGGAACCAAGACCTGTTTGGCCAATAGGGAATTACTGCAAAAATTGCCACGGTCGTTAGCAACAGACTACAAAAATAAAAAAATTATATGCATCAAACTGGAAACCATACGGCTTGTGAGACCTTTCCTGATCTGACACAGCATCCGCACCCAGGGCTTAGCCCAGGCTCCTAGGGAAAAGCTCTCCAGCTTGTAACAGTGAGGAGATGCTACCAGATCCAACTCTGAAATCTTGTCCAGAGATAAAAATCCCCTTGGAGGAACCTGGATGTATAAACCACTTGACCAACTGGGCCACAGAATATGGATTCTTCCCAGAAATTCTATGTAGACTCAAATGAGATGATAAAGATTCTACTCCAGCCAGATCAGTCATCTCTACCTCTTCAGTGGACTGACCCTGCAGATTCTGATCTGAACCCAGATGTGGAACACCACTGTAATGTTGTTCAGCCTCATGGAGACTAAAAAGCCTGCTGTCAGGTGACAAAAGGCAAAGGGAGCATGAAAGAGCAGGCCAGAAAACTAGCATGATCAAAATAACTTCCCAACCTGGGAGTTCTACTGGCAGTAACTCAGCACAGATTTCTTACTTTGCCTGCACCCAATGCTTCATCTGCCTGTTTGCAAGACATGATTTACTGGGTGCATGATAAACATTGGAGAAACACAACACCCCACCCAGGACAGGTCATTTCCATTAAGCACACCTCAATATAGGGATGGGAGAGACCATGGTCCTGACCATCAGGTATTGAGACACCATGGTTACCCAGCACCCTACCAGTATGCTCTAGTGGCAAAAACAATGTATCCTGAACCATGACAGATTAAGGATTTAGGTAGGAGTCACAGGACCCTTTTTTGAAAGACTAGCCAGCCAATCTCTTGAAGGGTTCTGAGAACTCCCTCTGTATACTTGACAGAAAGCCCTGTCTAGAGGAAGTATGGATTGAGAACCCAACCAGCAGACATATGCTGCATGACATCTTGACCCATATAGAAAACAGGTATGTCAGAAGACAGCTCTGGGAGTTGGAAATAGGCATCCCCCTGAGCAACAATAGTACTCTTCCTAAAATCACATCTGCTGAAATTGGGGTTGCTGTCCCTAGAGATGGTAAGAACCATGTTGGCTAGCAGAACTGGTCTATTGTTGCTAAAGCTAAGGACTCCTTCTGGCACAGTCAGAGGCTTAAGCTGTGTTCACACTAGTGTGAATTGGATGCGGGTTTCTCTGCATCCTATTCGCATGTCAGAGATGTGTGAACTGGCTCCATGGAGAGCCAGTCAATCTCCAGAACGGCTCCGGTACAAATTTGCACATTTGTCCTGTGTGTCTTTTGGTCCATTTCAGCCCAAAATTCGGGCTGAAACGGGGGACACACCAGACCCCTGCTGTGAGACGCTCCAGCATGCAGTGTAATCACAGCTTTAAAAAAGGTGACCGATTAACCAACATGGCCTGAGGGTCCAAATGTTTGTGACCAAAACTTTATTAGAGGAGCAACCATAAGATACGTATGAGTGGCACAAATATGAAAGGCGAGTAAGCAACCTCTCCCCCAGAAGTGGAGCTCTTTGACTACTTGGTCGAGGTCTCCCTCAATTCTTTCTGGACTCCAGGAGCAAACCTTTTTGGAGTTTGAAAGGACTGCAGTTGGAGTCAGTGCCTTTCAGCAGACATGTACTCTGAGGCAGGAGGCCAGACTAAACACAGCTCTTAACTGTCAAATGAGGCTAGCCCTTGAAAGGAACTGTTTAGAGCAGGGGGGGGGGGGTCTCAAACTGGTGGCCCTCCAGCTGTTGCTGAACCGCAAGTGACATCATGCCTCATGGGACTTATAGTTCTGCAACATCTGGAGGGCCACCAGTTTGAGACACCTGGTTTAGACTATTGCAATGCAGACATTTTACTTGTAGAAGCATCTCCAGCTATTCTCCATCAAGCTAAAGCTAACCCTTGAAGGGGACAGTTTAAAATCTTGCAATGCAGACCCGATTGTCCCACTTCTGAGAATTATTCTTTAAGAATATTCTTCATCCCAACTTCCATTGCATGGAAAGAAAGGCAAGGGTTAAGGCAGGCACCAACTGCAGACAGATATACCACTTAGGGATTGATTATACCCTTGAAGGACACAGCATCCTCCAATGACAACTCCATGTATATGGCCAAGTCAACCAAACAGGTGACTCATTGTGCTGGAAAACATCTTTCCCATAAGTGCCTTAACCTGACATCCTGCAATTGCTAGAAATGTCCTGGTGGGGTTTTGAACTTAAGCAACCCAGTACCACAAGGTGCTGACCACTAACATTCTGCTGCTCTGTCCCTGTTCAATATGCACAACTCTTCAAGAATGAGCTTCTAGCTTAAAAGATATAGGATGAAAGAAATGCACTCCTTTGAAAGAGCCAATATACTTTCATTGCAGGTACCTCTGCCATTTTAGGCATCCTTACAAAAACCTGCGCAAAGATTTTTTTTTTTGGGGAATTGTTTGAAGAGGGTTAAAATTGGCCAGTTGACTGGTCCCACAAGCAAAAAGCAACATTAAGAGTCTGTTACAACTTTCCGTGTGCAAGGATTCTCCTCTGACATTGTCCTGACTACCCGTGGCAACCTGTTGATCATCTTGCTCCCTGGATGCCTGAACAAGGCATGAGCAAAGGCCCAGTTTATGGTGTGCCCGATACATGTAGATCTGGAGATGCTGAATAGCAAGTGTCCATTAGCCAGCTTTCCATAGACTAGCTTTAAGAGGGTCTGCAGAAGGACTGCCGGAACAGCATCAGTATGGAAGACACTGCCCCCCTCCAGCTATAAGCGGCATAGAGCAGTCACAGCATAAAGTTATTAGCCTTGCAGGGGTTTATTTCTGTAAATAGTCCTTGGGTTGCTGCAGCCTAAGGGATAACTGCATGTTACGAAATGAATTACAATATGTACAATTGTTACTCAAGCCACACAGTAATTAAAAATAACTGTCCCAACTCAAACTGGAGCTGCTAAAAAGGCTTCCCCCAATCTATCCAGAGAGGACAAACAGTTGTTCGGCAAGAGGAAGCCCCTAAGCGGTTAAAATACTCTTGCACATTTTTACCTACAGGCAAGCTTATAATAAGGCTTACCTGTAGGTAAAATGAATATCTCCTAAACCTGTACGGTTTAGGAGATATGCAGCCACTGATGCCATCAGGGCATGCGCTCTGAAGGTCTGACGGATGCTGCCAGAAAATCAGAGCCCCTTACCAGAACGGAGGACTTCTGTGCATGTGAGTGATGTAGTTATCACGTTTCTGGCCACTCAGTGCAGGAGCTGCAAACCAGAGATGCAGAGGCAGTATGTCAGCGGTGTGGTTGCCTAGTTCTAAAGGTAAGAATTTCATAATGAGTTATGCATACTAGCTCATTATGGCTTTCTGGGGTTTTTTGGGTCAGGGCATACAACAGCTTGACCAAAGGATTAGTCAACCTTGGTCCTTACCATTAAATTAAAGACACAGACCACGTGACATGGGTTTTATATGGCCACAGCAGCCAAATTAACCAAACATCACGTAAAACATGTAACATACCTGCAAGTGTCAATTTGAACAAAATAATGTCTAACAGCAAGAGGTCTTTGGGTGTCTTAAAAAAAGAGCACAATTTATAACTGGAATGGTCTATGTCCTCAGCTGTGCTCCAACTGGCTGGAGGACACTGACACCACACATACTTCCATATTCCCCTCCCCCAGGGGACCTGTCTCCTGGGAGAACCACCATTAACCAAATGTAAGCGTCATACCTTAGATGGGCCCCACTAATCCTGTAACCATGCAATTCCTCACTGACCCCCCAAAGACCCCTTGAACCGCCGACTGCTGTGACAAAATTGAATATACACCCGCCATTAAATTATACCCAATGGGTTTTACCCTCTTTTGGAATTCCCCCCTCCTTGGGAAAAAAAAAAAAAAAAAAAAAAAAAAAAAAAAAAAACCCACACAAAGACAAAACAAATTCACTCAATACTATAGACACCAATACACCCACTACCTGTCTAGTGTGCTAACACAAGGGTGGGAAGATGTCTAACTTCTTGGGATGAAGAATCCTCCCCCTACACAGGACCATGCCCCTTCTGCCTTCCACCTCCAATCAGGTAAGAGCTACACCCATGCCCCCCACCACTGACCCCTGTTCCTCCCCTAGTCATGCAGCCCCTTTGTCCATTTTCTCCTACGGGTCTCACTTTAACTACTGCAGGTTCTCACATGGGAGCATCACACAGGCTATTAGACAGAGCCTCCAATACAGAAAGAACCCCCCCCCCCCTTAAACCGATATCTGTGCAGGACAGAAAACTGCACATCAGAGCATAGACATCCATACATTTTCATTGTTTGAGGGGGTGTAAAAAGTTAAAATGCCCTCCTTTACAGCAAGAGCCCTCAACATTCCCTCCCCCCCCCCCCCCCCAATCAATTGGGCGCTTCAATTCCCTTATCAATTGTCACCATCAGGATCTCCCTTTACATAAAAAAAAAAAAAAAAAAAAAAAAAAAACCCCAAAACCATATCCTGCCACTCATGATCAGTTGCAGCTTAGACCTAGTGGCATGACTACAATCTGTGGCAAAGACTGGCAACTGTTAGCCATGATTCTTTACCCATTATAATATACCCCTGGTATTAGAGGCAAAAACAGCTTTAACTTTACAGTACCCCCCCCCCCCTCTCCATAATCACATTGGGAAAATAAAGCCATTAGAAAGAGGCTAGGTTTGAAGAAGCCAAAGATGGACAAGAGCAAAGTTAAAGTGGATGAAGCCAGGAGAGCTTACCCCAGCCAAAGTTATGGCTAGAGGTAGTGCACCTCTGTCAGTCACTTACAATCTAGTGAGGAGATTTTTAGTTTAAAAAAAAAAAAAAAAAAAAAAATCTCCTCACTAGATTGTAAGTGACTGACAGAGGTGCACTACCTCTAGCCATAACTTTGGCTGGGGTAAGCTCTCCTGGCTTCATCCACTTTAACTTTGCTCTTGTCCATCTTTGGCTTCTTCAAACCTAGCCTCTTTCTAATGGCTTTATTTTCCCAATGTGATTATGGAGAGGGGGGGGGGGGGGGGGGGTACTGTAAAGTTAAAGCTGTTTTTGCCTCTAATACCAGGGGTATATTATAATGGGTAAAGAATCATGGCTAACAGTTGCCAGTCTTTGCCACAGATTGTAGTCATGCCACTAGGTCTAAGCTGCAACTGATCATGAGTGGCAGGATATGGTTTTGGGGTTTTTTTTTTTTTTTTTTTTTTTAAACTAAAAGACACCCCCCCCACAGTAATAGCTACACCTTAAAAAAAAAAAAAAGTCTGTAGACCTTGCTGTTAAAACCCTCTAATAGGCAACAGGGGCAGCATGATTGAGTCCCCCAGTTGACTCAAAGTGAATTCCCAGTGGTATTACTGAGGCATTCAGGCCAATACAAAACTGAGGCAGGATCATAGCCTAGCATGCAAGTCCTATCCCAGCAAGGATAACTTTCTGTATTTTTGGGTGGGAAGCCATTTGACCACCTTCAAATTCAAGCCAAAGCTGATTTTAGGCCTTTCTGGAACAGAATTTGTTGGGAATAAAGCCAGCAGAGACAGATTTAGAAATAGTTTATTTAAACATTTGCAGTTTTAAGGTTACACGTTTGACTCCTGTGGTAAATCCACAAGCCTAAAACAGCGACAGCCACAGACCCAACAACCCCAGCAGTTACTAGTGCTCTAGCCAGGTCCAATGTGGAGTAATCGGATGGATCAGTACCTAGGAGGAGAGAACAACATTTTTTTTTTAAGTCTTGAATCTCAACTGAAGCCACCCCCCCCCCACCCCCACCCTCCCCAGATTGATTACCTTCCAGTTTTAGGATTTCTTTATTATCCACAGAAACAAATGCAACAGGTCCTTGAGAAGTCACTGTGTTCTTCAGAGACTGAAGTTCAGCTTCAGCCATTCGCCCTAAAAAAAAAAAAAAAAAAAAAAAATTTAGGATACAGTTTAAAATTCCATAGATGTTCTTTAAAGGGAGTTGTGAAAAACCCAAGATTCTGCCACCAGTCAGTCCTGACACCTGGATATAAAAATACTCACTTCTCCTTTGACCACAAGAAACCAAACAGCTGTCCCTGGTAGATGGAACACAAACAGAAGCACTGCAGTGGAAGTATACCTGAAGACAAGTTTTACACAATTAAATATCACAGCAATGCATTAGAAAAAAAAAAATTATAATATATAATATATATATATATTTTCATGTTTTATTCATTTACCAGGCCATCAAGGGCAAGCTGGGTGGTGGAGTCCACAAATGTGAAGGTGCTGACCACAAAGCGCTGGTAGTAGCTTGGTATAGGTACAGCCTGTGAAGGAGCTCCAACAGGAATCAGCTGGCTCATGTAGTTGTCTCCATTGAAAGGGCAACTGAAAAAGTAAATTCAGAATTGAGATCTGCACAAGGTAGATGGGATAACTTCCATTCTGCACATTACCCACCTGTCAAGCAAGATAGGCCATTGAGGAAGGAGTGTAGGATTGGCAGAGCTGGTGGCCCAGCAGTCATTTAGGACAAGGACCAGGTTTGGATCTGTTCTGCCGATGATGCGAACCTCCAGGTAGACTGGGTCTCTGAGCACTTTGACTACAGGGTACTGTGCATCAGTGTAGTATGAGGCATAGCCAAAATCTGCATTACATAAAACACACGTTATGTAAGAGGAACAGGTTTCCACTTTCCTTTCCATAAAGTTCTTAAGTGGTTGGGTTCAGGATGTCCCTTTAGCTTGACAAAAGCTACAAACATGTCTTAATCCTGGGGGAAAGGGGGTGCTACAAACACCTAACTCTGGGGAAGCTAGCCCCAAGGAAGGCACAAGGCCTTATTGAATAGCTGAAGAGTTTTCCATAAAATGGATTTTCAGGTTTAGGATGTAAGACTATGAAAGTCATGTGATGAGACTTGATGAAATGTTTCTAGACCTCTTGGCAGTGGCATAAAGCTTCAAGTCAGGGGGTACAATTGGAAAAAGTAGGTAGAGTGTTTTGGGAGGTTTAAGTGCCGCCCCTCAACAGGGCTCAAGTGGCAAACCAGAAGTGAACTATGCAGTCCTTTAAACAGTTGGTATGAAAGCCTATATAAAAGTTGACTTGTGAAATCATGGACCCTACCCACTACCACATGGGGGGGGGGGGGGGGGGGGAGACACCCACACTGCGTAAATTCCCAGATGCAACCATATGTTGACAGGCCAGTTAGCATGTTAGGGTTATAGACAACACATTACAGCTTTTCTAAAGTCTAAGAGCCAAGGGAAGCTGGCATGAGCTGCTAGGGAATTCAAGAGGCAGAGAACAGGTCAGCAGTAAGAACTAGGCTGCCATTACCCCTTCTCACATCAACAAGTTTAGTAGCACTTAAATGGAAACTGCGAGACCCTTCCTCTGATGGAGCTTCATGTTAGGACGGCTACTGAATGACTTTGGACATGTATAAAAGGGTTTTGGAGTTGTGGCACACCTTTGAATATCCACCTTCACTATAGATACCTAGCCCATTGTTCCAAATCAGGGACAGTAGGGAGCTATGTAAAGAGCATTTTTAATCCTTTAAAAATTGGAAGAAAAGGGTTTCCCAGTGCTACACTTTTTTGAATTGCTACATTTGTAAATTTCAATAGCTAATAACGAAAGTGGCAAAAAAAAAAAAAAAGTTTATTTATGTTTCCTTTGGCATGGCAGGGGGTGTGTCCTGTCACACTTTTAATAGGTGTCCCTCATTCCCATCCCAAATTTAGGAGGTATGCTTGCCCCTTTCCATGTTTATGGCAAGCCAAAAGAATCTATATTGCAGGAGGGCCACAACCATGTGAACTCATAATTAGTACAGATTTTGCTCTGACTGTAGACTTACATTGCATTACACTAGTGGTCTCCAAGCTGTGGCCCTTATGATGGCAAGGGTTTGCCACTAATGGGAATTATTCATCCCACTGACAGTGGGGCACCATTATGTTCCAATACCAATGGGGCATAGTTTAATCCTACTGATGCCAGGACATTTTCTACTCACACTGGCCACATGCCAGCCAGCCCCCCCAGAGTATGAAGGGCAGTAAACTGGCCCTTTGTTCAGAAAGGTAGCAACCCCTGCATTACATTAATGGGCACTAGACTAATGAAAGCATATTGGCTTGCTTCTAGCAAAGCAGAACACTTGTATTCTCACCTTGTGCAATCCTCATCTCCAGCTCAAGAGGTCCAGATGTACTGACAGGAAGAGGTGGTGGCAAAGTGTTGACTGTAAAACTCAGCAGTGGCACAATACCAGTTTGAATGAAGTTGCACTGCACAGTCACCCTAGAGAAACAGTACAGTATTAGATAAAGTTCTAATGTCACACCCCCCCCCCCCCCCCCCATATACTACAGCAGGATTGCTCATCTTACCTCATTGTACTGTCCCTAGTAATAGAAGATCCTTGCCATGTCTGTATTTGTCTACTAGCTTCAATAGTAGCTACATAGTTCATTGGACCATTGGGCACCTGAGTGAAGAAAAGTTTAATTCCAACAAACCAGGATAGGTAGTCTGAACTTTTAAAAGCAATACCACTGACCATAAGTGTTTATATTCAATATGAATACAGAAAGTTGCAGAGGGTGTTTTTGTACACCACAACATACAGAAGTGTCTGTTAATCAGGTTTTAGACAAGCATAGGACTATGGTTGATGGTGCAGTAGAGTATCAATTAAGCCAGTTCATGAAGGCAATAATTAGATCACTCATGAATGGAACAGCCATCCTAAGTTGGCTGAATTACAGCTGGTCTATAGCCAGCTTTAATTTATGCTGGAATGACTGACCAAACCAAGAAAGAGGCCTTCAGGGTGGCCTCTTGCCTACTGACCGTGAGCACTGGCTTTTAAGGGAATGCTACTCTTTGGGAGGTGTGCCTGGAGGACCCTTTGAGTGGCCTTGCTTTGGATCAAGGTCTATGTCTCCTCAAAACAGATTTGGGTCCTTTGTGCCCAAACCAGCAGCGATTTTAGAATAAGCAGATATGAATATGATTAGCTCAAAGAAACCCAATACTGGGGTCTCCTACTATAGTCTGTTTAAGGCAATAAGCAGGTACATGTCATTTGTGTGCCTCCTAGGTGTGCATTCTATTGTTGATAGAGTCACCCATCTGATCAACTCTTTGAGATAAATATTGTGACCACTTACCTCATTATTGAACCATCATGGGGAGGTTTATGTTTTGATAATGTGTAACAGACATTGTATCCAGGGTTGTGGGCTTGGTGCTGGATGGTCTAGGTGACGGTGACCACCAAGTGACCTAGATAGCCAGTTGTTGAATTTGCTTAATGATTAGGTTTGTTGGCTGTTCCTTAGCTATGGTAGGTACATTTCTGTTTGCATTGTGAGATTAATGTGATCAGGTTCTACCCAATCTGTGCTATAAATTGTCAATAAAGAGAGTTCCAGTTAGCATTCAAGCTAGTGTCTTATTGGTACTCAACTATAGTACTTGGTTCCAGACTGGAGGGAAGATTTATACTGCTGGAAGCACCCACACTGGGTGCTGGACAGTTCCATTACAACAATCTTTAAAAAGCAAGCAATACTGCAGTTCAAAGGTGCCATCATCCATACCATTTTGGGAAAAGCTGAACCAATATTCACCTTTACCAAGTAAGGTCACAGCCAAAGGACCAGAATTGTAGCTAAGAGTTTATAAAGTCCAAGAACTGTAAGCATCAGTCTTAATGTCTCAAAATTTCATATGCATTTGAGAGCATGTGCAAATCTTAGCCTTGCTAGCACCATAAGGTCCAGACTGCTATAACCAGACTATTGCAATACCTACCTGATATGCCGTGGAGCAGGATAATGGGAACTTGAACACCACAAAGGAGTTACTGGTATCTACTGTGAGCCCGGTGCAGGAGTCCAGTCCAATCACCCTGACGGAGTCCAGATGCAGAGATGGTATGGTCAGTTCACTGGACAACGCAATCACCATGTTGCCATCAAAGCTGCACTGTGTGGTCACTGTAGAAAAACAAAACTGGGTTTCCACCATGTAGATCAGACATGCAATTATCCAGTCATTGATATTGTGCCCACTACAGAAATGAGTTAGATTGGACCATCTACAAATACTGCAGACACGTTTGATTGCAAAATTACACAGGAGCAAACCATGGGTCTTATGGCACTGAGGGTTGTCCATTGTACCTGAATGAACAATAAGTGTGGTTTAGTCTAGGGCTGCAACTACCGATCACCTTAAAATAATTTATTGAATATGAAAATAAATTAAAAAAACTCTACATGCAATTCTTAAATAAAAATAACCAACTATATTGTTAGTGAGTGAAATCTCAAATTTACTCTTAGAACAGACAGAATAGATATACTATTAGAGGTTGAATCTGGTAAATACTCAGATAATTCTTTATTTAAAGAAAAAAAAAAAAAAAATTAACATTCATTTGATTTTTTTTAATAGTTAGTGGGGTCAAAGTGACATTGATGGGAAAATTTAGAAATGCCATAATAGAAAACTGATATCCCTCTCGGATGAAACATGTCAGGCTGGCTGATGCGAGCATGCTGATGATTGCAGTTTTTATATCGTTCTTGATGTTAGTTTGTGACTTCATAACTGTACTACAATAAATTTGTGCCTTTTCACCCTATGGGACTCACTATTTTTTGCTACCTTGCATGTCATGTGTAAGTGCTGGATTGCTGATGTTTGAAGTTCCTCTGCTCCTGGCCTGAGAAGCTGTCTTAAAATGCCGGTTATGTTGATTGATTCATTTTATCTGTTAGAGTGGCACCTGTATTTCCATGGAATATTGATATGATGCTCACCTTTGACATCTGGTAAGCAGATTTGACACACCTGGGTGTTGTGTGCTTCTCTTTACACACTGAAGGCTCTTATCATACAGTTTACATCTTCAATGAACTTTTATTTGAATAAGAGCTGCATTTTTGGACTATATTTTCATGAGTTTGTTGATCAACTCACTCTACTGGCTGCTATTTCATCCTTTATTGATTTTAGCGCTGATACCCACCCACTTCTAGCTTTCCATTATGTTACTGGCCGATTAATTTAATCATCAATTAAGCAATTCGTTGTTTCAGCCCTAGTTTAGTCCAAAATAAATAAGACAAGCTGGCAAGACACTGTTTGCTCTAGACACCATTGTGCAAATGTTTCAACAAGTAAATTCTAGACTGGGCTTCAAGTCAATTAGGAAAGTCAATCTTAAGACACCTTTAGCTATGGCCAAGGTAGTAGCAACCTTACCTGCCAAAAAAGTGTAAGCTACAGGCTGATACTGCTACCCAACATCCTACTTACACTTGTTGCCAAAGAAACAGGGCATTGTAGCATCGCTCATGGAGTAGCAGCATCCCATTGCAGCACAGGCGTCACTGGTTACAGGTGTTTCGGCACAGGCCAGTTTGTCCGCTTTTACAACAGCAGAGCAGACATCAGGGCTGGGGGCATCCAGGGCTTCTATACAAGAAAGGAGAGTGCATAGCAACATACAGTACTTTTAGATTTTTGTTCAGTTAGAACTTCAGAGAATAGAAGCTAGGAGAGACTCATCCTGTCCAAATAACTACACTCTCTCTCCCCCCCCCCCCCCCCCCCATAATAAAGCTACATTGTGCTCTCATTCCAGGGGACAATGGAATGAGGGTTCCAAATACCACTTCCCCAACCCACCCCCCTAGATTCCCATTTAGAAGAAGATCAGACATATTACCATTCTGTATTGGACATCTCTTCTCTGTCTTGTATTGGTCAACTGCACCATCAATTTCTTCCAGACGCAGCACCATCATATATTCCCCATCCTAAAGAAAAAAACTCAGCATGCATTACACCTGTCAAACTTGAGAGGGGGGGGGGGGGTGACTGAGTAGAAGATGCCCTGGCATTGGTAGTCATAAACAAAGCCTTTGTGGTCACCGAGAGGACCAGGACACAGAGAGTTTTGGGTAAGGAAGGGTTAGAGTACTGTCCAATTTGGAAGTTCCCTTCACTTCTGTCCTGAAGATGCTACAGGTGAAAACATTGCCTTCAAGATATGAACAGGTATTGCCATTAGATTTACCTTCACTGCTTGTTCTGGTAAAAGCCAAGTGATCTCCCATTTGTGGCAATGGTTGCCAGACAGATGACCCATTAAGGGCTCAGATAAACCTAAGCAGTCTTTGGTCTACAGAACTAAAATTCTGGCTATACATACACCCAATGAATGCATTACTAGCATAGATAACAGGTTTATAGTTTTCTAGGTTCCCAATAGGATCCTAACTTTTAAATGAGTTGTCCAATGACTGTATCAAAAAGTCCAAGTCAGTGATGTCAGGCTTACCTCTTCTCTTACGTAGCATCCATCATAGGCAGCGGCAATCACCATTGTGTTATTGGATCCCTGACTTACCCAGATCCCACAAGCAGAATCATTGGCAGGATCCTGGAATACATCCTGGAAATCTGAACAAAACCTAAAATGTTAGCCGATTTAAGGCACATTGTATCAAACCAAGTGACATTCACTTCTGAAGATTAATAGCACAAGATTGTTGGCAAAGCCAAACCATGGAGAGCCCTTGTTAGACAAAACATTTAAAGTAGAACTAAAAAGGCAAAAATTTACAGAGTGGAGAGGGAGTAGAACATCTGGTAGTTTTTGCCATCTGTGCCCTGTTAGGATTCACCCTCTCATTTTGTCCTACATACCATGATCATTGAACTTAAAAAAAAATAAAATTTGTGGGTTATCCCCAGACAAAGGGGAATCCTCCAATGGGATAGAGCTGCACAATTCTGCTTAGAAAAATCACAATTCTCTTGGTGTATCATCTTTCACATTTAAAAAAAAAAAAAAAAAAAAAAAATTGGGTTTGAAAGACAACTGTGCTAATACAGTACAACAAAATATTGCAACAATCACCATTTTATTCCCTAGAGTGATCTAGATATATACACACACTCCAATTCTCTAGCAAAAATATTGATTTTAACTTTGTAAGAAACAAGTGTCAGAAAAAAAGTTTAGACTTCCTGCATTTACAGAGAAGTTTATCCCCAAGAAGGAAGAGTTACAATGTTTCTAGTCATCTACTAGCACAGACAATGTTAAAGCAGAATTCCAGGCTTTTTTTTGCTGCTGACTTTTAATAAACAGACACTTACTTGTTCCACAGTCCAGCAATGCGGCCGCATGGAACCCCGATCCTCTCCCTAGCACATCCATTGGAAAGGTGGGCACCTGGCCATGGTAGCATGTGTCTTCACGGCCGGGCACTGCGCACGTTGCGCTGCACTCTGTCACGCAGGGCTGGTGCAAGGATTTTTGACACCCTAGGCGAAACCTAATTTTGCCGCCCCCCCTTGACCCCACCCCCTTTTCCCTACCCATGTAAACCCCACCTTTTTAACGAAGTGCCCATCAAATGCAGCCCACCAGCGCCCATCAATGCAGCCTCACCAGCACCCATCAAATGCCACCTACCAGCGCCCATCAAATGCAGCCTCACCAGCGCCCATCAATGAATGTTTGCTTCCATTAATTTAGGAGTCGGGAGACAGACAGTCCTCTACCACCGCTGCGCCTCTGACACTATGTGTGAACGGAGGGGTGGCTGCCTGCTGAGGCTTAGTTGCTTGATGCAGAGAGAAGAGTAGGAACACCAGTGGCCGGGCGCCCTAGGCGGCTGCCTAGTGGTAGCACCGGCCCTACTGTCATGTGTCCCAGAAGAGTGGCGGGAGGGACCTCCTATAGGAGAGGAGGAGTAGCCTTGGCAGCCTGTGGGCGGAAGGAGGAAATCCCTCTCTAAAGTAGTCACTGACTCCCTACCCCCCCCCCCCCCAAAAAAAAAAAAAAAAATTTACATGCCAAATGTGGTATGTAGGGGGGGGTGTTTAAAGCAGAAGTTACACTTTTGAGTGGAAATCCGCTTTAAAGACTTGGCAGACTGCCCGGTTCTCTTTTGACTGCTGAGTGAGCAGAGAAGTCTACACTTGTTACATGAAAGAATCGGGAACTGCAATAGAGATAGTGAGGAATTCCCCAGGAATTCCCTTAATTTCCCTCCACTTCCTGTCCCATAGCCAAAATGGGAAGTGGGGGGGGGGAATATCCACAAGCGGAGAGGGGAAAAAAAAAAAAAAAAAAGTCTGACAGGCGTTATAACCTTCCCTTATTGTTAGCATAAATGAACACAAGCTTTGCCTTTACTTTAAATCAGAACATATCCAAGCACCATGAACTGATGATTTAAAGCGGAGTTCCACACAAAAATGGAACTTCCACTTTTCGGAATCCTCCCCCCTCTGGTGTCACATTTGGCACCTTTCATGGGGGGGGGGGGAATGGAAGCAGATACTGTCTAATCCAGGCATAGATATCTACGCCATATCTGACACCTCCTCCATCCCCCCCCCACTGCTGTTTTCTGGGAGACACGTCTCAGAAGACAGCAGGGACCGCGCAGCACGACTCGCACATTTGCAGTAGGGAACCATGCTGTGAAGCTGCGCCTCCACCCAATGGACAGATCGGATTCGGCTGCCGACATCGCAGGAGCCCTGGACAGGTAAGTGTCAATATTTTAAAAGTCAGCAGCTGCAGTATTTGTAGCTTTGACTTAAAAAAAATAAAATTGGTGGAACTCCGCTTTAAGTCACAAAAAAAAAAAAAAAAAAAAAAAAATAATGATTTATTTTGTTTGAGAAGTTACTTTGAAACTGGAATTTCCAGCTGAGGGCATCTTAAAATGTACCTATACCCACAACAGTAAAATCAGTCTGTATCAGCAGTAAAGCTTATTTGTTATAATCACTGTGGAACCTAAGGGGATTAATCCTTTGCGATGCGTAAATAGGCCGTTTGATCCTGTCTTCTCTGATCCTCCCTTTCTTGCACTGTCCCCCCAACCCATTTCCTTATAGAACAGAGGGTCAAGGACAAGCTGCACATGCTCAGTTTGGCATGTATTGCTAGAGAGCTTGGGAGTGTGCATGTGATCAGCACTGTCCAGATAGAGGGTCAGGGGCCCTGCGAGAATGAAAGCTCATTCTGCAAGCTTTAACAAGACACTGATAGAAGTCACAAGACTGCTATATACTGCTGAGAAAAAGACATTTAGTAGCTTATATCTACTAAATTACTTACATTTCCATAGACTGTGGGAGAACAGACATCGGGAATGCAGGGTCCTTGCATATTAACACTTTAGGGGCAGATGAATCATGTAGCATTTATTTGCTGCAATCCATCCACCCTTAACCCAGGTATGGAGACAGATTTGCTTGGCCGAGAAAACCCCTCCTCCCCCTGGGAGGACATTTTGATCTAGGCCAGAAGCAACTAAATAGGACAGTACATTCATTGTACTACATTTCTTCAAATAGTAATGCTGAAAAGTTTAGTTTATGTACCCCCATTCACCATAATAGCACATTTACTGTTAAATTAGGGAGTATAGGCAAAATTAGAGGAAGTATAAAGTAAGGGAGTGATATAACCCCTGTCAGTTTTTTTTTTTGCCATCTGCGTCCCATTGGGGAGATTTCCCTTCACTTCCTGTCCCAAAGCCAAAACAGGAAATGAGGAAACACCTGCAAGTTAAGGGAATCCTTTGGGGACCCCCAGGTCACCAGAAATAGCATCCCCATTGGAAGATTGCACCCCACCCCACCCCCTTACTTTTCTGGAGACAACCCAAGATTTTCATTTACTACTCTGCTGGCAGAAGGCACAGGCACACCATCCAGCCCTATGGCCAGCAGCCTGTAAAATTCTAAGAGGCCGAAAGCTGCAGTAGCTGGATGGTATAGTGGTACCCCAAGCTAAACACCCAATGCGAACTTCTAGGCAGCGTCCCTTGTTGCATCAGTAGATCTCCATGCATCATGGGTAAGGCAGCCCATTCATTGGGAGGGGGGGTCCCCTGAAGTCTAAGGGGGCAGCCCCCCACATCTTTGTAGTACAGGAAGTGAAATCTCCCCCAAAAAAAAGACACAAATTAGGGGGTGGGGTAGTAAGGGTAGCAGTAATAGCCTTCAGCTTAACTTTATAATAAAGGGAGGTATACCCATCCAGTCACTAGATCATTAATATCTCAGGACACTGGCTCCATTCTAGTACATATCCTGGATAATAGCACACTGATCCCTATTCAACATGTGCTACTCCCATCCACCATGTTCTGTGAGCTACCAGCCAATTAGTAGGAACAGCATTCCAACTTCTGGCAATTTCCACCCTTAAACTACAAGAGGTTAAAATTTGAGAAAAAAAAAAAAAAAAAAAAAAAAAAAAAAAAAAAAAACACACACCACACACACATAAAAGACTTACCCAACACTTTCAGGGAAGAGGTCGCCCCATCATTAGGCATAGAAAAGGACAATTCCATCTTGTCCAGAGCACAGTGGAGGAGAGAGGAGCTTTCAAAGTGTCCATTGGCATCACACAGCAACCAGGACAAACTGAAGCTCCACAACAGCAGTGCTAAGCCCATTCCTACCCTGGAAGAACCCATCATGATGATCACTTGCAATACTGACCCTCAGCCCTGACCTGAGATTTATACCCTGGAGAGAGGGCGGGGCTTCAGGCTGATTGGCCGGGGACTGCTATGTACACAGGTGATCCTTATACTTGCAAAGGTGGCCAAGAACTGTTGATTGTGGGTCTCTTCAAACCAATCAAGGTTCATGTTCTCGGATGATTAAAAAAAAAAGGAGCATAATTGGTTACTACTTTTTATTTTTTCCTTTTTTTAAAATTTTAATATATTTGTTGCACCTTTCATATGTTCCATGACTGTGCAAAAAGTGGGGCTGATTTATGAAAACTGGAGCAAAGAAAGAGAACAAAATGGGGCTCTTATCCATAGCAGCCAATAACCTCACCCAAGAGCTCAGTTTTTGTTTTATTTTCCAGTTTTCAATGTCAAGCTCTCAGGCATGGTTCACACCTATGCATTTTTTTTAACGCATTTTCAGTTTTGCAGAAACACACTACAGTCCATCTAACACGGTTTCCTATGGGGGTCACATTCACATCTGTGCATTTTATGGAAAGGACCAGGCACCCTTTTCTGGTTTTTGGTTCTATGGACTTCAATGGATCAAAACCGCGTGTTGAAAAACGCAAAATGCACCTGGAAAATGCAAACTGCCTGGGTGTGAACCCGGCTTTGGGGGTTCTGAGGCGCCGCGTACATTTTGTATTATTGTGGAACACAATTTTCATTATGTAGCAATTTACAAAAGTAAAAGCTGCAGAGCCATTACCAGCTGGGTTTTATCTACTTCCCACTCAGGCCAATTCTGACATTCCTCTCCTACATGTAAAAAAATCTTCATTTATTTGCTAAAAAAATGACTCAAAACGCCCAAACGTTATATATATTTTTTTGCAGAGGCCCTAGAGAAAAAAATGGAGGGTTTTGCAATTTTTTTATGTCACACAATATTTGCGCAGTTTTTTTTAATGCAAATTGTTTTTAAAAAGTACACTTTAGGCCAGGTTCACACTATCGCGGATTGGATGCGAGTTTCCCCCGCATGTCGCAGCCGCGGATCAGGAAATGTCTCACTGCCTGTGATTAGCGCTGCGCAGTGTAAGCTTCCTGGCGGTGCTCGGGCATGTGGAGCTTCGAACACGCCTGAGCCCATCCTTACTGGGCACCCCCTTCCTGCCCAGGCCAGTTTTCAGCTTTCAGCGCTGCCACTCTTTGAATGACAATTGCGCGGTCATGTAACACTGTACCCATATGACATGTTTATCATTTTTTTCACACAAATAGACCTTTCTTTTGGTGGTATTTAATCATTACTGGGGTTTTTATTTTTTGCTAAACAAACAAAAAAAGACAGAAAATTTTGGGGAAAAAAAAAAACAGTTTTATTAGTTTGATATAAAATTTTGCAAACAGGTAATTTTTTTCCTTCATTAATGTCTGCTGATGAGGCGGCATTGATGGGCTCTGATAGGTGGCACAGATAGGCACTGATAAAGCGGCACTGATGAGGCTGCACTGATAGGTGGCACTGATGGGCCCTGATAGGCACTGGTAGGTGACACTGATGATGAGGCACTGATGGGTAGTACTGGTGGGCACTGATAGGTGGCACTAGTGGGCACTGCTTAGCAGTACTGATGGGCACCGGTAGGGGGCAGTGGTGGGCACTGCTTAACAGCAGTAACTGTCAGTTTGTGGGACCAATGTCCCGTTTACACAAGCCGGTAATTGGCTTATTTTTTTTCTCCTCACGCTGTCAGCATCGGCCCCTTACTCCGATCTGTGATCAGCCGAGCCTCATGGGGCGGGCAGCACGAGCGTGGGAGGACATACATGAATGCCCTTCCTGGCAATTTAAGCCCACGTCTTTCGACTATAGTGCAGGCATGAAGAGGTTAAAATTGTGCACACTTGTGGAATTACAACAAATTCTGGTGCCTAAAAATATCCATAGGCGACACTTTATAAGCCTTTACAGCATGGGTGCTCAACCTGTGGCCCTCCAGCTCTTGCAGAACTACAAGTCTCATGAGGCATTGCAAAGCTGATAGTTACAAGCATGACTCCCAAAGGCAGAGGCATGATGGGAATTGTAGTTTGGCAACAGCTGTAGTGCCACAGGTTGAGCACCTATGCTTTACAGGTACCAGTTTAGAGTTACACAGGAGATCTGGTGCTAGAATTATTGCTGTCACTATAATGTTCGTGGCGATATCTCACGTGTGATCCGAATGCTGTTTATGTATGCGTGTGCGACCTACCTATTCGTACAGGGGGGCGCTTTAAAGTGGTTGTAAACTCTCAAGTTACACTTTAGGTCATTGCAGTCTACATTGAGAAGGCTACTGATCAGTGCCTGTGAAACTTTACTTACTTTTACAGTCTTCTCACAATCCGCCCTGCAATGTTTGATGACGTCACCGGCGCATGCGCAGTCCGTCGTGTAATTCACGGCATGCTATGTGTGCCGTTTCTGTATTATCAGCATGCCGGGGTCATTCATTTTCCCTGTAAACGGGATACCACGGAAGCCTCGCGATAGTGTGCCTTCCTCCTCAGCTTCCTGGTTCTTCCCTTGTGACTGTGTGAGACGTCACACAGGGGGAGTAAACCAGGGCATCACAGAGACGTCCATACCTCTAAGGAAGTCATTGGCAGCTATGAACGGCGTAGCTCGGTTGCCATAGTAACGGAAATCAAGATAGAGGCTTGGATTACACGCTTTCGCGCATGTGCGAGATTTCGGCAGGGGAACAAAGGAAGGGCGGAAATAACATCCACACCAGATGGAGCTGCCGATTCCCGGAAGAAGATATACTTTATCAAAGTAAAAAAAGGTAATTGCGGAGCAGTTTTTAATTACATTTTAATGTGCAAGGCATGTAACTACATAGTTCTATAAGAATATTTAAAAAAAAAAGAAAAAAACTTCCTCTGCAGTTAGTAAGTACTTTGGTTGCTGCATGTATATCCCCCCTTCTGCACCGTCCCTCCATGCTCAGCCTGTCACGGTGTTGGAAGACCCTGAATGTTGGATGGTAAACCCTCCTGATACTGGGTGCCCTGTGTGCCGGGCCACGGGCATTGTTGCTTAAACAGCAGGAATATTCTACAGGTGTGGTATGGGTAAGCTCTGCAATGTCAGGTCAGGTCTGAGCATGTAGGCCCTTTACAAAATAATCTAGAGTGGGTGACTGGGGACAAAGAGAAGGTAAATTTATTAAATACATTCTTCAGCTCTGTGTATACAAAGGAGCATGGGGGGGGGGGGGGGGGAGCTCATGTCCATAATGGGGGTGGTAGTGACACAGCCCCAAATGATCCACAATGGCTCAAAAGTGATCTGGTCCAGAAATATTTAGACAGAATAAAGATGGATAAAGCACCTGGACCAGATGGCATCCACCCACAGATCTTAAAAGAATTGAGCTCTGTCATTTCAAAGCCATTGGGGGAGATTTACGAAAGCCGCGTGCCATCAGTAGAGGCGCACAGCGAGGTGCAACGCACATTTCCATAGTTACGAAACAGAGCACGAATCCCCCATTTACTATAGCGATCTCGGCGCACGGGAGAATGCCATTTGTGCGCCACATGGCGCACGGCATCTCCAAATCAATATTGACAGAAGATGGAGGTGCCAATATTATGGGGTGATGTGAGGCAGTTTTGTAACAACTGCCCAAGTAACAAATATGCCCAAAATAGAACGAGAAAGTAACTTTTTTAGAGCAAGCCTGCTGTGCCTGCAGGTACATTTATAACTGCGTGAGATCAGTGTAAGCACTGCGCATGCGCCTCGTTCACATGCATTTGTTCACTGCACAGCCAAAATCTTAGTAAATGTTAAGCAACGTACGTTAAGCAATTGCATGGGTTGAACGGCGCACCTCTTTTATTTTTTTTACGCTGGTTCACCCTTATGTATTTTTTTAAGGAGATTTGCACACAGGTCATGTTAGCATGTTACGTTGCCAACATGTGACATGCACCTTGTTAAAATTATGTAAAAAGACCCTCGGACCTCTGGCTCCTCCTAAAAGGACATTTAACCTTCCCCCTCTAAGTCATATGATTTCCTTGGGCTTGCTTTTAAAGGGGAACTCCACACTCCACTCCTGTCACGTACCTGAAGGGAGACTGAAATGACGAGGTCGGCCTCTCTTGTATCTCCAGTCCAGGTCCTGCTGAGCGTGGAACAGAAGGAGCCAAGGAAAAGGAGGCTCACGAGCGCCTGCAGATGGTGACCTGGAATCCTATAGCAGGAAGTCGCAGCTGGCCGCAGGACTGTGGTTGCAGAGCAGGAAGTCGCAGCTGGCTGCAGGACTGTGGTTGCAGAGCAGGAAGTCGCAGCTGGTCGCAGGACTGTAGTTGCAAGCACTCAGTTAGTTGTGCTTGGCTGAGCTGGGCACCAGGGCAGGGTCACAGGAATAGCCGGGTTCGTCAACAGGCGGGCAGCAAGGTACCGGAACATCAGGCAGAGACGGGTCCGATGGGAAGCCGGGATCAGGAACCAGAGATCAGGTTAAGCAGAGTTCAGGTGGGGGTTCTCATTTTAATCCTTAACAGACCCAAATGGTCTTGTATGTATTGGGGGGCAGGCTATTTTTTGTTTTGGGTTAAAATTTTGCTGATTTGTAAGTTTTCTCTAAAGCCGTACATCTTTGAAGCAGCATTTTGGATACATGCTACAGATGCACCACTTTGCAGGCAGAGTACCCCCCCCCCCCAAGTTACTAGATTTTAAGCAATTTTGCATTTTTAAAGGCACTTCTCCTTGTTTCGTTTTTGCGGTTGTCCAAATTGGTGACATTGATATATGTCCCTCAGGGTGGGACCTGGGGCCCCAAACCCCTTAAGAAGTCAGTTCCCATAGACTGCAATGGTATTTGTCGTATAACTTTTGCCCATGTTAGGCTCTTTGTTTGCCCCCCTGGACCGGGGGGGGGGGGGGTGTTTGTCCCATCTCTAATTTTGTAGCATGCCGAATGATGTGCTTAATTTTGGACAGGGGGTGGCTTATTTTGTGCTAGCTGCATTTGGGTTGTTCTGGGCATGCTCAGAGAGTGTGTTTTTTGGGTTAGTAATTTAAGGACATCCTTAACAGGTGTACCCACTTTGAAGTTCTGTCTCTACATTGGGTGAACTTGCATTTTATGTGTTTCATGGACTGTGCATGTGTTTTCAGTTGCCTCATTAGCACACAAACCTGTTTTCCTGGTGCCTCCATGGCAGCATACCTGTGATAGAGCTCCGCCTCTACTCCATCTTCAGGACTAGTGAATAGCATAAATTAAAGGGCATAGCCCCTCCCCTAACATTCTCCTTTTTTTCCTTATACTTTTTGAACTGGTGAAGAGTAGCAGTACATCCATACCTCTGCAGTCGGCAGCGTCCGCCGGGTTCAAGCCTCTCCCAGGCGCAGCCCCTGTTCTTGGGCCGCTATTAGCGCTGATAAGACTGGGAACCCCTTCTGTGGATCTTTTGGGGTCTTGCAGAGTTTCCTCACAGGAACGCAGTCTGCTGGTGTTTCAAACACAAACGAATGATTGGTGAAGGCAGCAGGAAGATCAGCTTTTTCGGTTCCTTGGTCAGGTTTGATGTTTTTTCTCCTTCATTCTTTAAAATAAAAGGTGTATAGGGGAATTTGGTTTTTAAAAAAGTGTTCGCAGTGATGTGAAGGCAAAGTAAGTAATGGCTGGTGCATTTACACAACAAAGTAAAATTTGTCCCCTTTAAGATGTTTTATTCCTGGTTCGCGTATGCGCAACCCGGGCATTGTGTCCTTTTTTCTTTAAAATCTGTATTGTGCCTTAGATTAGGGTCTCTACCGTGTCCTTGGTTTATTTCCTCTCCCCACTCGCAGTACGAGCGGTGGGACGAGAGGGGGTATGGTGGCATCTCTCCTGCTCGATCGCGGTGTGTTCCTGGGTCTCTGTGCGCCTCCGCAGCCCGGAATACACGGCGGCCCGCTGCTGTCAGTCGGATCGCCTGGTGCCTCTGCTGCGTGTGCGCACTCGCAGGTGCACAGGGCTCTGAAGCCATGGCCGCCATCTTTGTTGAGGGGAAAAGATTTCTTATCAGTATAGGTTGCCAGGAGGGGGTTGGTTGTGATTGATTAATTGATAAGGTGATTCCCACCCTCTCTTCCTTTAAATATTGACTCATTTTTTAGCTCAGGGCTGCTCGTCCTAGCCAGTATGTGCCCTCCAGCTCAGAAAATTTTTTCCAGCTAAAAGGTATGGGTCTTTTTTCATTACTTTGCTGGTATGGGATTTGTTTGATTTTTTTTTCTCTTTTGGGTTCTATTCTATTCCTTTTCCTATTTCTACAGCTGATCCTCCTGCCCATTTCACCATGAGCCATTTGTCTCACAGTCAAGATCCTCTTGTATCCAATAGGTATGGGACCACCTGTACGTGAGTATTTAAAAAAAAAAAAAAAAAGAGTGCGCCACTGACGAACAAACTTTGTTTGTTTCAGCCCTGTTCCTTCAAAGTGGTCCAGAAAGTCCTCAAGGCGCCATGACAATGACGATAGCTCTGAGCGGAGGTCACGTTCTTTGCACCATAGGTCTTCCAGAAGATCAGGATCTCAAAGACGTCGTCATTCTCCTTCACCCCCACAGCGGGTGTCAAGGAAAAAATGCTGGGCATGTGGTGCGGTTCCACTCCCTGATAAGCTTGTCTGCAGAGACTGTCTCAGGGACTACGTAGCTAACCGGGGTCCAGAAGGCCAACATGTGGTTGACCTACTTAAACAGACCATGAAAGACTCTCTTTCTGAATAGATGGCCATGATCCCCGCTCACCCAGTTTCACAAAGCTGCACAAGTATTGGATTTAGACCCCTACATTCCGGGTCCATCAGCTTAGTACTCCTTTGCCTCCATCAGGAAAAACAGCTAAACAAACTCCACCAGTGGATTCATCCGAGGAATCCTCAGATTATACTGAGCCATCTGGTTTCAGTTTCTCCCTGGTTCAGCCCTTTTTCCAAGCGGTGAGGAGCGCCATTGCCTGAAAAGACCCAGAAGAACCTCCTCAAAAATCAAAATCAAAAACCTTTTTCCCATTCCTCAAGAGAAAATACATCTTTTTCCCATTAATGGGGAGATCAGGGGGATCATAGAAGATGAATGGAATAAAACCGACAAAAAGTTTTCTTTAGCCCGTCTAACCAAACTATATCGACTGGCAGATTCGGATACTCAGTTCTTAAGTTCAATGTCTGTGGTTGATGCGGCTGTAGTGCAGCTGGCGAAAAATATAATGTTGCCAATGGAGGATTCAACGTCATTCAAGGACCCCCTAGATAGACATATTGACATAGACCTCAAAAGGAGCTATCTAGCGGCAGGGGAGGCTAGTAGACCAGCCATTGCACTGACATCCGTTTCTAATGCCATAAGGTCTTGGATGGAAAATGTTGAAACAGCCCTGCACGAAGACGTTCTCAAAGATGACATAATCATAGCTCTGGAGGAGCTTAAGTTGGCGGCGGATTTCATAGGAGAAGCTGCAATTGACACAATCCGTTGTTTGGCCAATTCAATGCTGCACTCGGTTATGGCAAAACGGGCCTTATGGCTAAAACCTTGGACAGCCAATCTGGCATCAAAGCAAAATTGGTGCAAGATTCCCTTTGATGGAAAATCTTTGGTGAGAAACTCGACAAAGCAATCTCTCGAGTCACAGGAGGCAAATCTGGTCCCGAAGGAAGGTCCCGAGAACAAAGGCCTATTTATCCCGATTCTTGCAATCAAATTCCAGAGACTTCAGGCAGTCTCACCCCTTTAGGGACAACAAGAAATCGTGGAGAGGTACTCAGAATTCTTTTTTGGGAGCCAGAAAGAACAAGTCCAGGAGGGGACAAAGTCTTTTTGACGCCAAAGGGGCGAAGACGCCCCCAGTGGGAGCCCGGCTAAAACAATTTTTCCCCATCTGGGCCTCCAAATGTCCAGACCCATGGGTTCTATCAACGATCCGGTACGGTCACTTCTGGACTTCCTCTCATCAGCCTCTTCACACGTCTTTCAAAGAAACACAGTTACCGGCCTCCCCACAGAAAACACTGGCCCTAAACCAATTTATGGAGTCTCTGCAGCGTCAAGGGGCAGCAGTGCCTGTTCCCCCATCGGAGCGATTTACAGGTTTTTATTTCACACTTTTCCTGGTACAGAAAAAAACAGGCGACTGGAGACCTATAATAGATCTGAAAAAGCTAAATCGATACATCCATCTCGAAAGCTTCAAGATGGAGTCGCTCCAAACGATTATCCAAACCATACAACCAGGAGATTGGTTAATATCGATAGACCTACAGGATGCTTACCTCCACGTCCCTATTCTACCATCCTTCCAAAAGTATTTAAGGTTTGCAGTGGGTCATGGCCACCTGCAATTTCAGGCTCTGCCCTTTCGGCTGTGCACCTCCCCTCGGGTGTTAACAAAACCTTGGGTGTTGTTATCTCTCTTGGCCCCTCTGAGAGAGAGGTGATTAAGAATTTACCACTATCTGGACGATATCTTCTTGCTATCAAACAACCCGAGCCAACTTATAGCCCACAGAGAGATTCTTCTTCAGTTGTTGTCGGAGTTGGGGTGGTTGGTGAACCATCGAAAGAGCCAATTGGTTCCAACACAACAGATGATCTATCTAGGAGCAATGTTCGATACGTACCTAGGCACAGTCTCTTTACCCCAAATGAAGATGGAGAGCATCATTCAGAAGATGTCCAAGACCATACAGAGGTCCCATTTATCAGCCTCACAGTGTCTGAACCTTATTGGCACGATGTCCTCGTGCATACCTCTAGTTCCATGGTCTCACTGGCACCTGAGACACTTCCAGATGGGTTTCTTAACACAATAGAGATGGCAACATCTTTTCCAGACAGTCCGTTTAACAACGCTAATGAGCAGGAGTCTGCACTAGTGGACGAATCCAGAGAATCTCTCCCAGTCCCATCATTTGGGTTCCTACTCATGGACCACAATTACTTCAGATGCAAGTGGACAGGGGTGGGGATCCAATTGCAGAGAATTCCAGATTCAGGGAAGATGGTCCCTTCCCGCCAGAGGGATAGTTTCCTCTTACCTAGAAATGAGGGCAGCATTTCTAGCCTTAACCTCTTTTGCATCTCAGGTCAGGGGGCAGAGAGTGCTTCTGCATTTGGACAAGGCTGCAGTCTCATACCTTCAGAAACAAGGGGGCACCCACAGCAAGACACTTCTGAGGGAAGTGGAACCTGTAATGCTTTGGGCAGAGAGGAACCTGGTAGACCTCAGTGCAAAATATCTCCCAGGCAGGATGAACACAGAGGCAGATGTCTTATCGAGGAGGTTTGGGGACAACAACGAGTGGTTTCTCCATTCCCATGTGTTCAACCAAATCTCCAATCTATGGCAGATCCCACAGGTGGATCTCTTTGCTACGCAGGAGAATTTCAAACTTAGGAGATTCTTCTCTTGCCTCCCACATTCACAAGCGGAGGGAGTAGATGTGCTATCTTGTCCTTGGACCTTCAAGTCAGCTTACGCCTTTCCTCCTCGCCCACTCATATCGAAGTTCCTCTTCAGACTCCAGAGGGAACCAGTCCAAGTGCTAGCAGTGCTACCCTATTGGCCGAAGAGACCTTGGTTTCCACTAGCCATGCACCTCAGTGTGGATCCCCTGATCAGACTTCCCCCCTTCTCGCAGTTGTTGACCCAGGGCAGGCTGGCCCATCCAGACACACAGAAGCTGGATCTTCGTGTATGGAGGTTGAAAGGAGGAGGTTTGAATCGTTAGGCTGTTCCCAAGAGGTCATATCCACCCTGTTGAAAGCCAGAAAACCTACAACCAACACAATATATGCAAGGATTTGGGACAAGTTCTTATCCTATGCCACAGGAAAATGGTTTGATGCTATCTCTCCTTCCACTGCTGATGTTCTGAGTTTTCTGCAAACTGGTCTTGATTTGGGGTTTAGCCAGAGTTCCATTAAGGTACAAGTGTCTGAAATTTCTGCAGCAACTAACACCAGGTGGGCAGAAGACCTTCTAGTGGTTACGTTCCGCAGGGGAGTATTGAAGATGCGTCCTCCGTCTAGACATTCCTTTCCAAAGTGGGATCTTCCTCTAATATTGGAAGTCCTATCCACTCATCCGTTTTTGCCAGTTGAAGAAGTCCCAATTTGGAACGTAACTTTAAAAACAAGTTTTCTGTTGGCTATTACATCCAGCAGGAGGATTTAGGAACTCCACTCTCTGGGCATGGGGGATGATCACATATCCTTTTTCCCAGACAGGGTAGAACTTCGCCCTCTCAGAGGGTTCACACCCAAGGTCACCTCAACGGCAAATCTATCAGAACCATGGGCATTACCAGTTTTCATGGACTCAGAATCAAACTCCTGTCACGAGTTAGACATATCCAAAGTCCTCAGGGCCTACTTGGAAGCCACAGCAAGTTTCAGCAACTCTGAAAGATTATTCATCATCTCATGGGGCAAGAATAGAGGAAAGGAAGCTTCTACCAGAACCTTGGCCTTGTGGGTCGTCAAACTAATACAAAAAGCATACAGGGTGAAGAATTGGATCCTCCAGCTCAGGTGAATGCTCATTCAACAAGAGCGCTATCAGCTTCCTGGGCAGCGAGGGCAAATGTTTCTTTGGAAACAGTATGCAGGGCCGCCACTTGGTCTTCTCGACACACGTTCCTTAAACATTATCGTGTTGATCCCGAGGCTCTTACGACAGTAGAGTTCGGAAGAAGAGCACTTCGTGCTGCTATGTCTGTATCTGATTAAAAATTTTTCGTTAAAGAATTAAACCCACCCGTGTGAGCTAGTTATTTATCACATGTATGCTGCCGTGGAGGCACCAGGAAAATGGAAAATTGTATCATACTTACCGTAATTTTCATTTCCTGCTGCCTATCCATGGCAGCATAAACCCCCACCCTCTGTATTCTATATTACGAAGAATGTTGGGGGAGGGGCTATGCCCTTTAATTTATGCTATTCACTAGTCCTGAAGTTGGAGTAGAGGCGGAGCTCTATCACATGTATGCTGCCATGGATAGGCACCAGGAAAGGAAAATTACGGTAAGTATGATACAATTTTCCGTTATATAAAGCTTGCAGATAACATTTTTTACCTTGCCGTAAAAGTGTGTGTGTTTTGTAACAGATGTATTTTGTTTGTTATGTCTTTGCAAAACAGATGTGTTTTAGAGCAAGTATTTATTATTTTTTGTTTGGGGGGGGGATATTTTTCACTGAAATATTTTTGTTGTTGTCAATATGTCTTGTTTGTAGGTTCTTAGTTTCACTTTGATTTAATTGTCTGTGCTGCATTATTTTGCAAAATCTTCCTCAAGATGTTGTGACTAATAAATGTTTAAATCCTTAAGAGACTGTCCGTTTGTGGGCGCACTCCTTTTAACTCCTGTTAATTTCCTCTGCAAAATGGTCAGACCTCAAAACCATGTTCTGTTAGTGTCTCAAATTAACATACACGTGTTTTTGTTTGCTTTCCTTGCTCTTTTCCAAGTCCTGTTTTGTTGACCAATAAAATTTGTAGCAAATTTTTATGTTTTATGTGTTTTGTTAATAATTTGTTTTGCAGTTGCATGCTCAATTCAAGTAATACATTTTACCCTCTTGTGTGTATGCTGCCATGGATAGGCACCAGGAAAGGAAAATTACAGAGTGGTAAGTATTCAATTTTCTATTTTAGCACAGTGATTCTCAGCCTCAGTCCTCACGTACCTCCGAGTCCCGACAGGACATGTTTTGGGAATTTATATTAGCTAAAATAGCTGTCCAAAATACTAAGCCATTGACTCTGATTTAAAGCACCTGTGCAAGATAAAGGTAAACCTGCAAACGTGGCCTGTTGGGCATACCACCAGGGGCGGACTGACAACTCATGGGGCCCCTGGGCAATAGGAGATTATGGGGCCACACAGCATACACACACACACATACAGTATACACACACAGAATACACACAAAGAATACACACACACACTGAAAAGGTACTGGAAAGGCGGGGCAGCTATAATCTTGGGATTTAAAAAAAAAAAAAAAAAAACACAGATTTTTACATACTGTCCATGGTTTTATTGAGCCTGGCAACCATGATGGGGCCCCCTATCGGCATGGGGCCCTTGGGCAGTGCCCAAGTGCCCAAATGGTCAGTCCGCCCCTGCATACCACCCAACATTTTGAGATGGGAATGAGGGACACCTACTAGCAAAGGTATGTAGGCATAGGACACGCCCCCTTAAAGGGGAAATAACCAAAAAAAGTTAATTAAATCCACAAGTGCTTTTTTTTTACCACTACTATTCCTTATATTGGCTTTTAAAATTGAAAAATGCAGCAATTTAGAATTTGGATGAAAGGTTTAGCACTGGGAAACACTTTTTGAAAGATAAAAAGTGCATTTTATATACAACTATATAGATCAGACCAAAATGAGGGACAAATGAGGACAGAGGGACATTGCTCCAAATCAGGGACAGCTGGGAGGCTATGCTGTTGCGGGTACTTGAGGACAGGGTTGAGAAGCACTGATTTAGAGCACTGAGCTAAAATCTAGCTCAAGACAATCCTATTCTAATTGTGGGCATTTGAGGGAAACCAAGTGAGAATTAGAACCTCTGCTTGTCTTTTTTTAGGTTGGGCTTTGTGTCCCTTTTCTGAAAATTGGCTCCACTTCCTGTCACATACAGGAAGTGAGAGTAAAACCTTACCAATGTCTTTCCTTGGGGACACACAGGTCAATCTAACTAGTGTCCCCATTAGGCAAATTACACTCTAGCACTTTGTTGTGTACACCCCAAATTATTGGGTATTTTGGGGTTTATTAAAGGCAAATCCACTCTGCAATACAATTGTACTCACTGTAAATCTGAGGGAAAGCACTGGTGATTTTATCATCCAACCATGTAGACGCAAAGATGCTGTTTTTTTATTCTCCTTGCATGTCCCCCTTGCATCTCCAGCAACTGCACTTCCAAGTGCACTTGTAGTGCAAAGTGGATTTGCCTTTAGTAACTAAACCCCAAAGTCCAAGATACCTAATAATTTGGGGTGTACACAGCAAAATGCTAGAGTGCAATTTACCTAATGGGGAAACTTAGATTTAGATTTATTGTTTAGATTAACCTGTAAATTTAGATTAACCTGTAAATTTAGATTAACCTGTGTGTCCCCAAGGAAAGACATTGGTAGGGTTTTACCCTCACTTCCTGTTTGGCTATGTGACAGGAAGTGAATAAATTTGAAACTGGCAACAATTTGGGAGGTGTCTGCACCCTTTCAAGGGTGCAGACACCCCCAAAAACTGACAAGACTTCTAATCCCTCTGCACTTTATATAAAAAAAAGAAGAAAGGATTTCATTTAGTTTAACTTTGCAAAGACACATTCCTAAGTTCAACTGTCAATGGCCCATTTAGACCTTGTTTAATAGAAAACACCAGTTGCCTTTCACTAGAAACATTTGTTAATCCAGTCCTGGAAATCTGCATCTACTTTACTATTAATTTAAGAAAAAATTGGGTTCCTGCAGCTAGATGTGCGACCGCTGTGTATGTGAGATGGGCAACTGCTGTGTGCACGGAGGTATGTACCCGTGGCGCATATCTGGTTCCGGTCAGCACGCAGGAATGACATCACGCCCCTACAGGAAGTTGCTTGTACTGATGCTAATTTCTTCCCACCACCATGCCTCGCTCACTGTTCTCTGCGCAAGAGATGATCCTTACTTGCAAATTAAGATAATTTTTTATTTATTTTTACATGGGGTGGGTTGTGTGTGTATGTCTAAATGATTTGGCCTCAAAACACACACCTACTTCCTGTGTATAGATTCACTTCCGGGCCAATGTATGTTGCTTCCTGCTTCAGTGTGTGTGTGCATAGATATATAGATAGATGTAGGGTCTTGTGTTCACCAGCAGAGAGAAGTTGGGCAGATGCCACACTCCCAATTATGGAGGCATAACAATGGTCTAGCATAGGCGTCTTCAAACTACAGCCCTCCAGTTGTTCAGGAACTACAACTTATCAGAAACCATGAAATCAGACCGAGACAGAAGTACAGCTAAATCACACTTGTTAAATAATAAAAGTAAAAAGAACAAACGTAGTCAAAACATAGCCAAAGTTCAGTAACTGGAACGGGTAGTCAGCCAAGCCAGAAGTCAGGGATCAATGTAGTGGAACAGCAAGCAGGATCTGGAGCCATAAGGGATGTCAGCAAAGCAAGTCTTTAAACAGGAACGCAGGAGAATGTTTCTGTGATGTTGACCAAGGCGAAGACAGAGATACACTGGGCTGAATGGCTTAAGGAGGCAGGACTGACAAGCAGGATATCATCAACAGGTGAGTAACTGTGGAGAGATAGGAGCAGGCAATTAGCTGACAGTTCCACAACAGCTGGAGGGCGGTAGTTTAAAGACACCTGATCACTCGAGCATGTCTTGGGGAAAAAAAAAAAAAGTGGATTCTCATGTGCCTTGTATAATGCCCAAAAATATCTTTAAAAATACAAATACCGTAGGAAAATACAAGTGGGTCATGGCACATCTACATTCCAAATTTGGCACTTAAGCTGGTTATGCACTCTGATTGGCCAATCTCTGTCAAATTCTATATTTAGGCGTAATAGGAAGACACACTTGAACAATCAATTCAAAATTATAGAAAATCAAACAGGCTCTTGTACTGAATCAAAATTAAGATCTGACTGATTGCAGTGTATGGTCACTTTTAAAGATCGAGATCTGAAAATATTAATTTATTGCGTTTAGAAGCACTTCTCTGTTCTTTGTAATGTATTGAAAGATTTGGGTAAAAAAAAAAAAAAAACACAAAGATATATTAGAAGTGATAGGAATGAGATTAACGTCAAAAGGGTTAATTAATTGAGTATGCCTACTAATTGCCAACAAGACACATCCGATGAGATGAAATTAACCAATTGTATTAGGCGTGCGATATTATCAATGAGAAAACCGCAGTTACCCTGGCATCAGTTGCAGTTTACATACGCAGGTATTTATTATCCTTATCTGCGCTTCAATGTGCGCCGGTTCAATTAATGACTTTTCCGGCACACCAATTAACGTATGAACTTGTGCAGTGCCTTCTTAGTAAATCACCCCCCATTGTATCTAATTTTTCTCTTTAATGACTGGAATGGTACCACTAGATTGGTGTGGGGCCAATGTGGTGCCCATATTTAAGAAGGGAACAAAGTCTTTACCAAGTAACTATAGACCTGTTAGTTTACCTTCTATAGGTCGGGAAGATACTGGAGAGTTTAATAAAAAGACCACATAAAATATTTTTTTCCAGTAAAAACTCATCTAAGCAACAGACAGCATGGATTCACGAAAGACAGAAGTTGTCAAACAAACCTGATTTCTTTTTATGAGGTGGCAAGTAAAACTTTGGACAGAGGGGTGGCGGTGGCCGTGGTATACTTGGACAGAGGGGTGGCGGTGGCCGTGGTATACTTGGACAGAGGGGTGGCGGTGGCCGTGGTATACTTGGACAGAGGGGTGGCGGTGGCCGTGGTATACTTGGACAGAGGGGTGGCTGTGGTATACTTGGACAGAGGGATGGCTGTGGCCGTGGTATACTTGGACAGAGGGGTGGCTGTGGCCGTGGTATACTTGGACAGAGGGGTGGCTGTGGCCGTGGTATACTTGGACAGAGGGGTGGCTGTGGCCGTGGTATACTTGGACAGAGGGGTGGCTGTGGCCGTGGTATACCTGGACAGAGGGGTGGCTGTGGCCGTGGTATACCTGGACAGAGGGGTGGCTGTGGCCGTGGTATACCTGGACAGAGGGGTGGCTGTGGCCGTGGTATACCTGGACAGAGGGGTGGCCGTGGTATACTTGGACAGAGGGGTGGCTGTGGCCGTGGTATACTTGGACAGAGGGGTGGCTGTGGCCGTGGTATACTTGGACAGAGGGGTGGCTGTGGCCGTGGTATACTTGGACAGAGGGGTGGCTGTGGCCGTGGTATACTTGGACAGAGGGGTGGCTGTGGCCGTGGTATACTTGGACAGAGGGGTGGCTGTGGTATACTTGGACAGAGGGGTGGCTGTGGCCGTGGTATACTTGGACAGAGGGGTGGCTGTGGACGTGGTATACCTGGATTTTGCAAAAGCGTTTGACATAGTTCATGTGTAAGGTAAAGTCTACAGCCTTGGAAATATCAGTTTGTAAATGGATAGAAAACTGGCTAAAAGACAGAATTCAGAGAGCAGTGAGTAGATTCTTACTCTGAGTCTGTTATCAGTGGTGTTCCCCCCGAGGTTCAGTGCTGGGACCCTTAATTTTAATATCTTTCAAAAGTCTGGGATTAAAAGCACCATTTCAGTCTTTGCAGATGACACCAAGCTATGCAGTGGAATAACGTCCTTACAGGATGTCTCCAATTTACAGGCCGACTTCAATGCTCTGTCCAATTGGGCGACTATTAGGCATGTGCAGTTCATTTCGTTCTGAATTCGTTTAACGAATTTCAAAAAATTCATTAATTCGGGAATATCCGAATTAACGAAAACTTGTTTAATGATTTTTTTTTCCGAATATTCGATAAAATTGGACATTAGTAAATTCGGGCATTCGTAAATAATAGTTAACTAATAACTTAACTATTAGTAATTACTAGTAACTTTTAAATTATAGGTATTGTAATTTCCTTTAAAATTTGGCTGTTAGTGAGCATAATACATACAAATTTATCCAAAAGTTATGAATGATCCAAAAAAATGGAACGTAATAAATAATAATTAATAACAATGTTTTATTATTTATTATTAATTTGTTCCATTCCATTTGTTTAGATGCAGCATTCGTTTTGTTTAATTCGTAACTTCGGATAAATTCGTATTTGTTATGTTCACTGACAGTCAAATTTGAAAGGAAATTACAATACCTATAAGTTAATAGTTACTATTTCAGATTTTTGAATTTGAGTTTTTGGATTTTCAAACTTCGAATTCACAAATGAACAAATGTAAAAATGTACGAACGAATTTACGAATGAACGAATTTACGAATCGTGATCATAACAAAATGACCCGAAAAACGAAGAAAAAAAAAAATAAACGAATGAAACGAAAATGAACGAATTTTTTGGCTGTGCACATGTCTAGCGACTATGTGGCAGATGAGGTTTAATGTTGATAAATGTAAAGTTGTGCACTTGGGGGGCTAAGAATATGCATCATACATATTAGGGGGGGATTCGTAGTGAAGGATCTGGGGGTTTTGGTAGCTCAATAGCATGCAATGCCAAGCTGTGGTTTCCAAAGCGAGCAAAATCCTTTGTATGTAAGGGAGCTATGGACCCCAGAGAGATATTATTTTGCCCCTCCTGTACAAATCTTTAGACCTCATCTGCAATATGCAGTTCAGTTTTGGGCACCAGTTCACAAAAAGGATAAAATCGGGGAACTGGAGAAAGTGCAGAGAAGGGCAACCAAACTGATAAGAGGCATGGAGGAGCTCAGCTATGAGGAAAGATTAGACGGACCTCTAGAATAGGAGTTTTGGGGGGGAGAAGATCAACATGTACAAATATATAAGGGAATAATATTTTTTTTATATATATTGAACTTGGTGTTGAGTTATTCAACTTACGGTAAACACTGGCAGACAAGGGGACACTCTTTACATCTAGAGGAAAAGAGATATCATCTCCAAATATGGAATAGTCTCCCCCTCCAGAGGTGGTTCTGGCCAGCTCAGTAGATGGCTTTAAGAAAGGTCTGGATACTTTCCTAAATCTACATCATAGGACTGGGTACTGACATTTATAGGTAAAGTTGATCCAGGGGGAAAAAAAAAAAATCCCATTGCCTCTTGAATCAGAAGGAAGATTTTTTTTTTTTTTTCCCCTGCTGTAGCAAACTGGATCATGCTTTGCTGGGGTTTTTTGCCTTCCTCTGGATCAACTGAGTATGGGATCGTATGATATCTTTTTATGGTTGACCTAGATTAGATTACTTTTTCAACCTATGTAATTTCACCATTGGCCTCTCCTTTGGGGCTTTTCCTGTCTTGTATGGGCAGCATGCCGCACTGCTCTTTGGGCTTTATCAGTCTGAGAGCAGCAGTGGATGATGTCACAGGGTAGTGAGCAGGGCTGCTGATAAGACAGTACAGCCAGCCCTCCTGTACTGGGCCTGGACCCCATCGGTTCAAAGGGAGGGGGGAGACGCAGGTACCTGTTGACAGTACAGCCGGCCCTCCTGCTCTTATTGCAAACGCTGTTCCTCTTCCGCCTCCCCCTGCAGAGTTGCCAGCTTCTTTCCTTCTTTCTCCCTCTGGCTGCACTGGAGGGGGAGTGGTTCTAGCACATTCGCCCCTTCCATCTGCTGTCCAGACCCCCGTGTGCCCCTTTTGACAGCACAGCCGGCTTCCCTTCTCTCCAGCCGGCAGCTGTTGCAGGCACATGGAGGATGTTTAAGGATGGAGAGTGGGGGAAGAGTCTGGTAAATGTCATTTACTGGCCCATTCCATATCTGAATGAAACACAGTGAGCGATAAGTGCCAATTACTCCTGTGTCCATTTCTCACTGAAGCATAGGAAACCTTTTCCCATGCTTCAGTTTGTGAATGAGCAGGAAGCCTCAGAGCATTTCCTATTCATTCATCTGTGCAGCTGAGGCTACAGAGAAAGGGACTAATCTATGTCCTCAGTCGCTTTCAGCTAGGGGAAGGGGGGGGGCCCTGTCACGTAAGCTGTATGGGGGGCCTCATGATTTCCAACAGCAGCCCTGGTAGTGACCGCCAGTCACCAAGCAGCAGCTTAAACAGTCTTAGAGCCGGCAGAGGAATTGGATTCTCTCCTCTTCCCTGCAGTCCTGACACTTTTCTCTTGAAGACTTGCCACTGTTTGCTCCTCCTGTGCTCCCAGGGGGTTAGACATTCCGCCTCTGGGTGGGCTGCCTGGGCTCACTTGCTACTGCTTTGTAAAAGGGGGGGGGGGGGGGGGAGAGAATGGGTCTTAGAGCCAGTGTACCAGATTTTCCTTGGAGAGAGAAATGATTTTTTGCAGATATGAGCTCAGCACACCTGTCAGTGCCACAGAAGACTAGCAAAAAAGGTATGGGGGGGGGGGGGGGGGGTTTGAACAAGTGCTTAAGGAATGCAAAGTATGGTGTTTTGCATTATTTTAGGCTCAGAAGCCCTAAACAAACACTCCAGAAAACATAAGGCCCTTTTGTCACACTGGGGCAGGAGCGGCGTCAAAACTGCACTATATGGCAGCTGGGGGGGGGTGGTTCTACATCTCTCCCCCCCCCCCGCTAGTGGCTGAAAAAGGGTTAAAACTGCTGCTTTGCCAGCAGTATAACTGCACTGCCCCCATTGATTTCAATGAGCGGGTGCAATTTATACACCGCTCCAAAGATGCGGCTTGCAGGGGTTTTTCCTCCATCCTGCAAGTGCACAGCTCCAGTGTGAAAGCCCTTGGGGCTTTCACACTGGAGACACAGCAGTGGCTGTTCCAGGTCAGTTTGCAGGTGCTTTTTTAGCACAGTAGTGCCTGCAAAACCACCCAGTGTGAAAAGGGGGTCCAAGCCCCACCACTAGTCATCTCCTGACCAGGACAATCTGCATTCCTCCCAAGGCTGCTTCCATGCTCCTCAAGCAACCAATGTGGCAATGGCTCACATGCCTTTAAATTGGCGCAATAGAAAATGCCCCACCCAGCCCCAGGAAATTTACGGGGGTTGCCTAAAAATGACAATGGAAGGAAGCGGATGCACAAATTACAAAGCCTAGAGGCTATAGCAGAAAGTATGCAGCAAATATCCATCCCACAGGCTCAACCATTACAAAAAGCACACAGATATTTCCAATTGTGAAAATAAGTTAGTGCCTTCTTTACCCATAATGACCGAGTTAAAAGCTCATTGGCAAAGAATGGGAGAGATCTGAGAAGACCAGTTTACAGTAAAAGGTATCCAATGAAGTATGTTTAAGCAACACGCTCCCAGGAGTGGAAGGGGCCCTCCCAGCATCTGGTGTGCAAGTGTCTTTGCAATACCTCTAGGGCTCCCATGGATTGGAAAGGAGACTTAAGGTCTGAGTCATAAATGCATGACCAGTGTTTACCATGAATTACATTTGCCTATGTCACACATCATCATACTAAAGAAAACCCGATACCCAATGCAGTTCAATACATCGGAAGTGGGAGCACAACAGGCCTCATGCCAAAGTGTCATAGGCAAGACCTGGAGTTATTTGGCTGAAGGTGAACTTTAAATACCTGATTGAAATTTATACACAGCTGATTGTGATAGCAATGGCTTCTCCCACACTTTGTTCACAAGGGTCCACAGAGAGAATCAGTTAGAGAGACAGTCTTCAGGTAAACCCCTTCATCTGCGTTCCCATCCTTCGGAAACTCCACTGCTATGGAGCATACCCTTTAGACCGCTTTCCCACAAGAGGTCCAATTGGGTCTTCCTGTCTTTATACAGACCCCCTCCTCGAGGTAGAAAGAATGTGAACAAACTTGTGTCAATTTACACCTGGCTACCCCCATTCTGGCACACACACCAGAAGTCAATATAATCACTGCTACTTCATGGTTTAATGCAGCTTTTAGTCATCTTGGGAGGAGCCATTTCCTAGTTTCTCTACTGGACAGGTGACTTCCCAACCCCCTTTCCTTATCACTAGTAAAACCATGACAGAGCAGCAAACCTCACTTCTTCACAGCAAGCTTCTAGTAGCCAAGCAATATTACCAGCTTGCAGCCCTTCCATTTATGCCCAATAGACTCGTTCCTATATACAGTTAGGACAAGCACAAAGCCCCCCCATTCTTGAAACACCTAGTCCGTCCAAAGTCTTAATCAAGATAAGGGGAGTTTAGAAAGTAAAGACGCCCTCAGCTTACTTTACATTAGAGTTACTCACATTGGTGGTACAAATTGTGTCCCCAATTCGCCCCTTCAGTTCCCTCATCAATTGTCACCACCAGGCATGACTGCAATCTGGAGCAAAGACTGGCAACTGCTTGCTTCTGCTAACAGAGGGATATTATATTGGGTAAAGGAACATGAACAGCTTTACAGTAACCCCCTGCCCCATAATCCCAATGGAGAAAAAAAAAAAAAAAAAAAGTTTTGAGAAACAAGGTTCAGCCATCAAGTAGCCAATAAAGCCATTAGAAATATGAGGCTAGGTTTGAGGAAGTCCAGGATGGACAAGAGCAAAGTTAAAGTGGCTGAAGTCAGGAGAACTTTGGCTGGGGTAGGCGTAAGCTTATGGCTAGAAGTAGTGCGCCTCCTCTGGCAAGCTAGTGAGGAGATAATAATTTTTAATGAGAACACAAGACTTGTACATTGAGTAATTGCTATACAAGGTCTGTAGACCTTCCTGTCGTCACAACCCTCTTATAGGTTAGAGGGACAGCATGACTGAGTCCCCTAGTTGACTCACATGGTGAATTCTCAGTGGTATGACTGTTTGACAAAATCTTTTAAAGGAACTAAAGCTGCTTGAGAGCAGCTTTAAGCAGTCAGGCTCATCACATGATGGGGCCAGTACATAACCAAACTGAGGCAGGATATTAGCTGAGCTAGCAGGTAAAAAGTCCTATCCTAGCCCATTTTGAAGGATAACCTGTTCTGTATTTTTGGGTGGGAAACCACTTCTGACCAGCTTCAATTTTAAGCCACAAATGATTTTAGGCCTTTCTGGAACCATGTTGGGAATAAAGCTAGGAGACAGATTTAGAAAAATAGTTTATTTAAACGTTTGCAGTTTTAAGGTTACACATTTGACTCCTGCGGTAAATCCACAAGCCTAGAACTGCAACAACCACAGACCCAACAACCCCAGCAGTGGCTAGTGCTCTAACCAGGTCCAATGTGGAATAGTCTGATGGATCAGTACCTAGGAAGAAATAAAATAAATTAAGTCTTGAATCTCAACTGAAGCCAACCCCCCTCTCCAGATCGATTACCTTCCAGTTTTAGAATTTCTTTATTATCCACAGAAACAAATGCAACAGGTCCTTGAGAAGTCACTGTGTTCTTCAGAGACTTAAGTTCAGCCATTCGTCCTAAAAATAGGAGCAAGTTTAAAATTCCATAGTAGATGTTCTTTAAAATAGAGTTTTTTTTATTTAAAGTGTTTTGTGAAAACCCAAGTGTCTGCCACCTGGATATAAAAATACTCACTTCTCCTTTGACCACAAGAAACCACACAGCTGTCCCTGGTAGATGGAACACAGACAGAAGCACTGCAGTGGAAGTATACCTGAAGACAAGTTTTACACAATTAAAAATCACAGCAAAGCATTAGATAAAGACATACAATATGTTGCATTCATTTACCAGGCCATCAAGGGCAAGCTGGGTGGTGGAGTCCACAAAAGTGAAGGTGCTGACCACAAAGCGCTGGTAGTAGCTTGGTATAGGTACAGCCTGTGAAGGAGCTCCAACAGGAATCAGCTGGCTCAAATAGTTGTCTCCATTGAAAGGGCAACTGAAAAACCAAATTCAGAATTGAGATCTGCACAAGGTAGACGGGATAACTTCCATTCTACAGATTACCCACCTGTCAAACAAGATGGGCCATTGAGGAAGGAGTGTAGGATTGGCAGAGCTGGTGGCCCAGCAGTCATTTAGGACAAGGACCAGGTTGGGATCTGTTCTGCCGATGATGCGAACCTCCAGATAGACTGGGTCTCTGAGCACTTTGACCACAGGGTACTGTGCATCAGTGTAGTATGAGGCATAGTTGAGATCTGCATTACATAAAAATGTAACATGGGCAACAAGATTTATAAAAGTTCTTAAGTGGTTGGGTTCAGGGACCCTTGAAGAGATGTCGCTTGACAAAGATGACAAACACACACACACCTTAACCCTGGAACAAACATTTTAGTCCTGGGGAAGGGGGGGGTTGCAACACCTTAACCCTGAGGAAGCTAGCCCTAAGAGGAAGGTATGAGGCCTTATTGAACAGCTGAAGAGTTTTATATTCTAAAACTGAAACACCATTTTACAGAAGATTGTATCTATACCTCTTGCAGTGGCATGATGCATAGAGTTATTTCATCAAGTTGGGGGGGGGGGTCCAATTGCCAACAAACCAGAAGTGAACTACAATCAGTCCTCAAAAGCAGCTGGTTTGGAGGCCTATATATGCAAGTCATGACTTTGTGAAGTGATGGACCACTACCACACAAGCATTAAAACCTGATGGAAGTAAATTCCCAGATGCAGATTTTACCATGAGGCCAGTTAGCATGCCAGACTGGTAGCTGATCACTTAGAGATTGTGAGCCATGCCTTTTCACAGCCCTTTGGAGGTGATGCCACAAACTGTACAAGTTACATGGCCTATTAGAGGTATTGGTCTTTATGGCGTTTTGATGCAAACAACTTCAGTGCCAATTGAAGATGCCTGGTACTTCTGGGAATGGAAATTGTCCAGCCACAAGCACCACCACATGTCCATAACCCCTAGCTAAACTACAACAGTGGCCCAAAGACTAACAAATGCTGCAATGTGTTGCCAGAGAGCCAAGGGAAGCTAGAATGAGCTGCTAGGGAATTCACAGGGCAGAGAACAGGTTAGCAGTAAGAACTAGGCTGCCATCACACCTTCTCATGTTAACACATTTAGTAGCACATAAATGGAAACAGCAAGAACCTCCCTCTGACAGAGCTCCATGTTAGGATCTGAGAACAGCTACTCTGAATGACTTGGACGGGTATAATAGGGCTTTGGAGTTGTGGCACAGCTCTGAATATCCACCTTCCCTATTCCCAGGCATTGCTATACCTTGCCCTGAGTAGTACCTTGATGGTTAGACAGGGTTGCTAGTAAATTTGCCTGCCAGGTATAGTTGCCTTGGCCAATTAAAAGCTGGATTCCACCCCAATTCTGGAATTGATGCACTTCTGTCACTAGATGGCCAGTTATCTGGTGACATTAGACAAGGACAGATTAGGAATAGATGGGGTATCTCAACCAATGGGCAGGGATCTTAGGTCCCTTGGCTGCTGGGAGAGGTCAGGTGACTGGGGTTTTATGCAACCAGACGCTTGAGTAAGATGAGGATGGAAAAGCTCAGGAGATCCAGTGGCAGTGGATCAGCAATTCTATTAAGAGACTGGGAGCTCAGATCTACAAGTAGTGATTGTAGAGGAAGTACATTACAGCTTGTGTTAGAAACTGTTATAAGACTGTTGCCATAGGAGACAGCAATCCTACATATGCAGAGTGTGGTGTCCTAGGTGCCTTTCCCTGCATGGCCATCTACCTATAGAAGTCTGAGTCTGCCAATTACCATTGCAACTACTTAAGGGGGTCCTGGCCCTAAACCTTCTCTCCCAGTTCTGGTCAACAACAAATAAATCTTTGCATTTAAGAAGTGTCCGGTGCCCATGAATCTACCTTGCATTACACCCCACTATGCCTTGTAACCCACACTACACAGAAGGATGTCATCTCTCCCCAACTCTGGAGGCTCTCATTAGACCAAAGGGGACCCTGGACCTTGCTACACATTTAAGGTAAACCAAAAGCATCTATATTGCAGGAGGGCCACAACCATGTGAAGTCATGCAATTAGAACAGATTTTGCACGAACTGTAGATTTATGTTGCATTACACTAGTGGTCCCCAAACTGTCCCATTACTTTTTTCTGGCTCTTGGTGCATTATTCCCCTACTGTCACCAATGGGCATTATTCCTCCCACTGGGGCACCATTCCTTACCCCCCTAATACCAATGGGGCATAGTTTACTCCTACTGATGCCAGGACATTTTATACTCCCCACATGCCAGCCACCTGCTCCTCCCACCAGAGTATAAAGGGCAGTAAACTGGCCCTTTGTTCAGAAAGTTGGTGACCCCTGCATTACCCCAATGGGCACTAGACTAGTGGAAGCATGTTGGCTTGCTTCTAGCAAGCTGAAGGCTTGTAGTCTCACCTTGTGCAATCCTCATCTCCAGCTCAAGAGGACCAGATGTACTGACAGGAAAAGGTGGTGGCAAAGTGTTGACTGTAAAACTCAGCAGTGGAACAATACCAGTTTGAATGAAGTGGCACCGCACAGTCACCCTAGAGAAGCAGCACAGTATTAGCTATGGTTCTAACAATGCCCCCCCCCCCCCCCCCCCCCATATACTACAGCAGGATTTCTCATCTTACCTCATTGTACTGTCCCTAGTAATAAAAGATCCTTGCCATGTCTGGATTTGTCTACCAGCTTCAATAGTAGCTATATAGTTCATTGGACCATTGGGCACCTGAGAAAAAAAAAAAAAAAAAAAAAAAAAAAAAGTTTGCCAGAAAACCAGGATAGGTAGTCCGTGAGCTTTTAAAAGCAATACCCACCACAAGTGTCTATATTTCAATATGATACAGAAAGATGCAGAGGGTGACTTTTTGCACACACCACAACCTACAGAAGTGTCTGTTAATCATGCTTTAGATGAGCATAGGAGTAGGGTTGATGGTGCATTAGTATCAGCATACCAATTAAGCCAGTTCATTAAGGGCAATGGTTAGATCACTCATGGCTGGAACAGCCATATTAAACTGGCTGAATTACAGCCGGTCTATAGCCAGCTTTATGCTGGACTGGAATGATCCAACCAGGACAAGGGCCTGCAGGGTGGCCTCTTGCCTAATGACTATGGGCACTGGCTTTTAAGGGAATGTTACTGTAAGAAAATGGAGTACTAAATAGTCAGCTAGTGGGATCCAAGATAGTTCCAGCAGTCAGGGATATGCCCTGCAGCAAAAGTTCAAATGTTACTGAAACCAGACCCGTGTTGGAGGTTTTGGTCAGCGTTGGCAGCCAGCTGTAGAGCAGAAGTAACCAGTAGGCAGAAAGGAAAAAGAGCGTGACGCCACTCAGAGCAGTACGTTAGTTTGCAAAATCAAGTTAACAGTAGCAAGTTAGACTCACATTTGATTAGGTATAGGCAAGCATTTGTAGTAGATTGTCAAGGGTCCCTTGCGTTCGGCTAGGCAGCGGTGATCGGCAATCCCTGGCCACTCGTGTTCTCCAGGGCGGACGTGGAACAAGGCAGGCACGTCAGTGCTAGTGGACATGATTGAGCTTACATTTGGGAGCACGTATGCCCCTTCATCAGGCTTGCGATTGCTAATCACTGCTGCCCAGCCAATGGAAAGGGAGCCTTATGGACTGAAACTACTACAAATGCTTGCCTATACCTACTCAAATGTGAGTCTAACTTACTATTAACCGCTTCAAACCGCTTCAACCCTGGAAGATTTTACCCCCTTCCTGACCAGAGCACTTTTTGCGATTTGGCACTGCATCGCTTTGACAATTGTGGTCATGTGATGTTGCACCCAAAACTAACATCTCTCCCCCCCATCTCACACACAAATAGAGCTTTTTGGCATTTGATCACCTCTGCGGTTATTATTTGCGCTAACAAGCAAACCAGCAACAATTGATAAAAAAGCAATAGCCTTTAAAATTGCATTTTTTATTTTTACTAGTAATGGCAGCGATCTGTGATCTTTAGCGGGGCTGTGACATTATGGCGGACATATTGGACAATTTTTACGACCATTGGCATTTATACACTGATCAGTGCTATAAAAATGCATAGATCACTGTAAAAATACCACTGGCAGGGAAGGGGGTTAATGCTAGCGGCGATCAAGGGGTTAAGTTTGTTCTAACTTAAGGGGAGATGACAGATCGTCTGTTTATACCGAATATAATTAGCAATCTGTCTTTTCTCCCCTCAGACAACCGGAAATTGTTTACACACACAGATCCCGATTCTCCGTGTGTCAACAGCGATTGCGGGAGCCTGGCTCTGATAGTGACTGCTGGGCACTCACATCGGCTCTGGGGGCGAGCAGCACATGCCCTTAGTGGCTACAGGGTGAAGCGACGTTACATGTCGCTGTGCCATTCTGCTGTAGTACAATGGCAGCGGCTGGTTGGCAAGTGGTTAAACTTGACTTGCAACTAACTTACGGCACTCAGAGTGGTGCCACTCATTGGGAGGTGTGCCTGGGGGACCCTTTGAGTGGCCTTGCCTTGGATCCATGTCTCAGCAGATTTGGGTCCCTAGTCTAAGATCATTGCTGGTTTGGGCACAGATCTGAATGTGATCAGCTCAAAGCCCAATACTAAGGTCATCTGCTATAGTCTGCTTAAGGTGTTCAGCAGGTCTTATTTGTGTGCATTCCATTGTTAATTGAGTCACCCATTGTCTGATCTCTTGGAGGAGATGTGACTACTTACATCGTTATTGAACCATTGTAGGATGCTTATGACAATGTGTAATATACATTGTATACGGAGTTGTGGTCTAGGTGGGCACTTAGTCACCTAGTTGTTTAATTAGACCAATTAGGTTTGTTGGCTGTTCCTTAGCTATGGTAGGCATATTCCCGTTTGCATTGTAAAGGTAATGTGATCAGGTTCTACCTCATCTGCGCTATAAATTGTCAGAGTTCCAGTTTGCATCCAAGCTAGTGTCTATCATGGATGCTCAGATATAAAACCTGGTTCCAGACTAGAGGAAGATGTATACTGATGGAAGCACCCAAGGTGGGTGCTGGACAGTTCCATTACAATGATCTTTAGCAGCAATATTGAAGTTCAAACAGTGCCATCATCCTCACCATTGAGCAAAAAAGCTTAACCAATCTTCACCAAGTGATATCACAGCCTAAAGACCAGAGTTGTAGCCAAGCATTTATACAGTCCAAGAACTGCAAGCATCAGTCCTAATATCTCAAATTTCATGTGTATAGAGATGGTGCTAGCAACGCTAACCTTTGCACATTAAGGGTCAGACTGCTATAGTCAGACTGTATTGCAATACCTACCTGATATGCTGTGGTGCAGGACAATGGGAACCTGAACACTACAAAGGAGTTACTGGTATCTACTGTCAGCCCGGTGCAGGAGTCCAATCCAATCACCCTGACGGAGTCCAGATGCAGAGATGGCACGGTCAGTTCACTGGACAACGCAATCACCATGTTGCCATCAAATCTGCACTGTGTGGTCACTGTAGAAAACAAAATAGGGTTGTCACCATGTAGATCAGACATGCAGTTATGAATAGTCTAAATCTAACATCTGTAGACAGGTTTCATTGCAGTGAAGAGTGCAAAATTATGCAGAGCAGACCATAGAAAGTCAAACACCTAGAGGGTTGTCCATTGTACCCAAAAATGGTCAAAGTGTGGCTTAGTCCAAGATTAAAAAAAAAAAAAAAAAAAAAAATAAAGCTGGCAAGACTAGTTTGCTCTAGACACCATTGTGCAAATGTTTTGTTTTAACAAGTACATTCTAGACTGGGCTTCAAGTCACTCAAATATGAAATGCAATCTTAAATGCTTTTTTTTTTTAAAGATATTTTTATTAATTTTACAAATCAGTTGTACAAAACAAGCACAACAAACATCCACTTAATATGCTCGGTCAGTCATTGGTAAACAGTAATAACATGTAGCTCATATAAACAGAGACAGACATTGGTACATCTGCTAATATTAGCACGCAACTACCCATACAAGCAATTCGTCTGTATATAACGGTACCAATAATTTGCATAAATTATATACTATCCCTGCGCGACCTGTACATGCCCCAACTACATATCCTACAAGGTGAGGGTCAAAGGGCTAGCAAGCCATCTACCCCAAATTTTATGGAATGTTTTTGTCTGTTTCCTTATTTCGAAAGTAAGTTTATACAGTGGTATCACATCATTAATTAATTTTAGCCATAGGGATTTCAAGGGTGTTGATACACCCTTCCATGACATCAGGATGGTCTTTCTAACGTAAAAGTAGAGGATTCGTAGTAATCTTTTGGCCTGTGTTGGTAGTTGTAAATCTCCAAAGATCCCCAACAGGCCATTTTTTGGGTGGATGATATTGGGGAGGCCTAAAGCAGAGGAAATGAAGGAGCCTACTTCCACCCAGAAGTCCCGAACCACTGGACAGGTCCAGAAGCAGTGCATGAAATCAGCACTCCCTCCACAACAGCACTCAGCGGAGGTCTTCAGCCCCATTTTGTGTAGTCTAGCCGGGGTAAGAGGAGAATGGTGAAAAAAAATTTAATCTGTATAACTCTATCTCTAGATGAAATGACCGTGGCTTTATGTGTCTCTGAATTCAGTCCAGTCTTCCTCAGTAAATGAGATGTCCATTTTTCCTGCGCTTTACTAAATCGGGGGTTAACGTCCATCATTAGGGCCGCATAATAGGTAGAAATAAGCTTATTAGGGTCTGGTTGTCTTAGTAGTCTCTAGTGGGGGCAAATTAATGGGATTCTTTAGGGAGCCAAACTGAGCTCGTATAGCATGCCCAAGTTGATAATAGTGGAACAAATAAGAGCGTGGTAGGCCAAAGTCTAAGCTCAGTTGTTGAAAAGTCTTAAACCCTTGGGCATCATACAAATGACATAAGTATTTTATTCCCTTAGAGTACCATCGCTGAGTGTCGGGCAATGAGTATAGTTCCTGCAAAGTAGGGTTGAACCACAGGGGATTTGGGGATGTGGACCAGGAATATTTAGAGATTTTTGTAATGATATATCGAAAAAGTAAAAAGAGAAGTTGCTAGCATAGAGGTGCCTGGTCGACTTGGAACCCTACCTCTATAAACAATGTTATGTAGAGTTTCCATGGAAGACGCAATGGCTCCCTCAGTGGTAGTACATGCATTTGCCAGGACCGGACATAGCCAATCATGCACATGCACTAACTGTGATGCTAAGTAATAAAGAAAAAAAATTTGGAAACGCCAACCCCGCCATATGTGATGGCAGCCTCAACGTCTCCAGTGCCACCCTGGGGGTCCCCCCACTCCACAGGAACGTTGTACAAATCGTATCTATCCTTTTAAAAATAGATTTGGGGATTTTGCAAAAGGGAGTTAGCCAGCACGTATAGCAGTTTTGGTAAGTAGATCATTTTAAGTAGGCTTGCTCTTCCCATAAGATCTAGGGGCAAGTCCATCCACTGCTTAATTTGTTCTGTAGTCTATTCAGTATGGGGTCTAAGTTATTAGTAATGTAGGTGGATAAAGGCGATTGTACCAATACCCCAAGGTATCTAAAGGAAGTTACTATCTGTAAGTTGGAGTCCGGGTGGATCTGGGAGATTGCTGAATCCAAAGGGAACAGGCTGGATTTGTCCCAGTTCACCCGGAATCCAGAGAAATCTCCAAACCTATTGATCTCGGCCAACAGCGATCGAAGTGATGTATTAGTATCTGCCAGATACACCAAAGTGTCGTCTGCATACAATGAAATATGTTCCTCAATGGTAGTAATAGGCAGGCCTTTGATGGAAGGGGATGTACGAATTCGAGCCGCCAGCGGTTCCATAGCCAAGGCGAACAGAAGCGGGAATAAAGGACATCCCTGCCTCGTGCCCCTTGTAATGGAGAATGATTTAGTGATTGAGGAATTAACGCGCACTCGGGCTTGGGGGGGGGGGGGGGGGGGGGGGGGGGGGGGATGTGTAAAGTAGTCTAATCCATGCCACCATGCGAGGACCGAAACCATACACCTGCAGCACACGAAAGAGATATGGCCACTCCACACTATCAAATGCTTTACATGTGTCCAAAGACACAATGGCACGGGTACGTGAACACTCATGAGGGTATTGCAGGTTGTGGAATAGTCTGCGGATATTCATTCTTGTGGACCGTCCAGGTATAAAACCCCCTTGGTCACTGTTGACCAGGGACGTAACTACAGTATTTAAGCAGTTTGCAAGCACTTTCGCTAGGATCTTAACATCCACATTTATAAGGGATATTGGGCGGTATGATTCACATTTAAGTGGATCTTTGCGGGGTTTCAGCAGGAGCACGATCAAGGCCTCTCGCATGGTGGGGGGGGGGGGGGGGGGGGGGGCAGGATACCAGCCTAATCTTAAAATGCTTTTAGCTATGGCCAAGGTACTAGCAACCTTACCTTCCAAAAAGCAGGTTATTATGTTTTACCTACCGGCTGGCCATAGCATGTTCAGGCTGATACAGCTACCAACTTTAGTGCATCCCAGCAACCTCCTACTTACACTTGGTGCCAAAGAAACAGGGCATTGTAGCATCACTCGGGGGAGTAGCAGCATCCCATTGCAGCACAGGAGTCACTGGTTACAGGTGTTTCAGCACAGGCCAGTTTGTCCTCTTTAGCAACGGCAGAGCAGACATCAGGGCTGGGGCATCCAGGGCTTCTATACAAGAAAGGAGAAGCATAGCAACATGCAGTAAGTTTATATTTTTCTTCAGTTAGGGGCTTGAGGTGGTTAGAAACTCAGAGACCTACCCTGACCCAGTAGCTCCCCCTCCCCTATAGAAGTGAAGCTACATTGTGCTCTTGTTCCAGGGACAATGACAATTTGTATTTAGAAGATTAGACATGTTACCATTCTGTACTGGACATCTCTTCTCTGTCTTGTACTGGTCAACTGCACCATCATGATTTTCTTTCCAGGAAGCAGAACCATCATATATTCCCCATCCTAGAGAAAAACAAAGCCAGAATGCATTACACCAGGGGGGTCTCCCGACTTCTGAAACAAAGGGCCAGTTTACTTTCAAACTTGGGGGGGGGGGGGGGGGGGGTCAGTGGGAGTAGAATGTGCCCGGGCAATGGTAGGAGTAATCAAAACCATAGGCTTTGTGGTCACTGGGAGGAATAGTGTCCAAAGGGCCACTCAGCTGCATTTCAGCAAACCATCTGCAGGCAGAGTTGTCTCAGTCAGTTCTGCCAAAGCCTGCTAATCCGTGTACAAACCTCCCTCCCCACCTACCAAGGATTCAGACACTTATTTTACAAGTTACCAGGGGCTTTCCACTTATAGCCAGCACAGGTAAAGCATGCTTAGAGACAGAATTTGTTTGGAGTAACAAAGGGTTAGAGTACTGTCCAATTTGGAAGTTCTCACTTCTGTCCTGAAGATTCTACAAGTGAAAGCTTCTAAAGGGAGCGCACTGTCTTTGAGATACGCCACCAAAACAGGCATTGCCATTTGATTTCCCTTCACCGCTTGTTCTGGCAACAGCTAAGTGATCTCCCATTTGTGGCAATGGTTGCCAGACAGATTAAGGGGACAAACAAACCTAGGTATTCTGACTCAACTACAAAGCCATAAACTTCATCTTCAGCTTTATAGGGCTTACATGACCTGGTCCATTTATCCCTTGCATCAATTCAGACAGCTTAACTCAATGAATAACTTACTGTATGGAGAGACAGACGATGAATCCTTTCAAAGGATGGATATTCATAGGTAGAAAAACATTGGTGTTGTAAGCCACATGGAAAGAGGTTACAGCAATGATGGTATACTGAGAAATGAACCAGAGAGAGGAAGTGGTGGGGAATATACAGAACTACGGTGGGAGAGAGTTCAAGCTAGACAGAAGGGAACAAAGCTTAGACAGAGCGATAATCATAGTGTAACACTAGTCATTCTTTGCTCTACAGAACTAAAGTTCTGGCTCTACATACACCTATTGAATGCATTACAGTTTTAGAATTCTATTAGGACTCTAGAACTTTGAAATTAGTTAGTCCCATGACTGCATTAAAAAGCCCAAGTCAGCGATGTCAGGCTTACCTCTTCCCTTACGTAGCATCCATCATAGGCAGCAGCAATCACCATTGTGTTATTGGGTCCATGACTTGCCCAGATCCCACAAGCAGAATCATTGGGCAGGATCCTGAAATTTATCCTGGAAATCTGAACACAAAAAGTTTTACTAAGGCACATTATACCAAACCAAGTGTCACATTCACTTCAGAAGGCAGATTAGCACAAGATTGTTAAACCAGCCAAACCAATGTTATGTCCAACAAGGACAAAAAAAAAAAAAAAAAAAAAAAGAAAAGCTGTTTGAGCCTGTCTTGTCCTCCCTTCTTGCACTGTCCCCAACCCATTTCCATATAGAACAGAGGGTAGAGGACACCTGCACATGCTCAGTTTGGCATGCATTGCAGAGTTTCTCTTGGGACAGTGCATGTGATGAGCACTGTCCAGAAACAGGGTCGCTGTGAGAATGAAAGGTCTTTTGGCAAGCTTTAACAAGACTGCTGAGGGGGAAAAAAAAAAAAAAAAAAGCCATTTAGCAGTTTATATTTACTAAAATAAATTACGTTTGTGTACTGTGGGAAAAACAGACATAGGGAATGCAGAGTCGTGGCATAGTAACACTTTAGGGGCAGATGAACCATGTGGCATTTAGTCCCTGGAATCCATTTGCCCTTAGCCCAAGCAGATGTGCTTAGCTGAGAAAGTTGCTCCTCCCCTGGAGAGGACAACATTTTGGTCTAGGCAAGGAACTAAATGGGATGGAATATTTACATTTCTTCAAATAGTAATGCTGATTGAAGAGTTTAGTTATATGTACCCCCATTCACCAAACCAGATCCCATAATAGCACATTAAATGTTAAATTTGAACTATAGGCAAAATTGTCCCCATTTTGGATAGCTTAAGGAAGGGTTATAACCCCCTGTCATCTTATTTTTTGCCATCTGTGTCCCATGGTGGAGATTTCCCTCCACTTTCTGTCCCATAGCCGAAACAGGAAGTGAGGAAACACCTGCAAATTAAGGGAACCCCAGGTCACCAGAAATAGGTGTCTCCATTGGAAGATTTCCCCCTGGGACAACTTAAGATTTTCCTTTTACTTTCAATGCATAACAGTAAAGAGGACAATGAGGGTTAATCTCTATCCAAAACTAAAAAAGTTATGCCTTTATTTGTACATTAAGTCAGATCCATGTGTTCAGGCCAAGATCCTGGCTTTTGGTGCAGGCAGAAGGCATCAGCACACCATCCCATAATATTCCAAGACTGAAAGCTGCTGCAGCTGGATGGTATACCAGAGCTTAGTGGAATCTCAAGCACTGGGGCTAAACACACGATGTGAGAGCTTCCAGCCTGTGAAGAACCAGGCCCCACTGCCAGCTTCCCAATACACACCCTTCAACCAAGAGTCAAAGGGAGCCCATTCCCCTCTGATAGCGCTTAATTCTGTGCTGACCCAGCTCCTCACTAGATATTCACACACCATGGGTAGGGCAGCCTACCAGAACTCGGGGGAAGAAGCAGCTGCCCCCCCCCCCTCGTGGTACAGGATGTGAAAAGAAATCTCCCCAATGGGACACAGATTGGGGGGTGGGGTGGTAAGGGTAGGAGGAATAATCTACCATTCCACTTTGTAATAATGGAGGTATACCCATCCAGTCACTAGACCTTTAATATCTCAGGACACTGGTTACATTCTAGTACATATCCTGGATAATAGCACACTGATCCCTATTAAACATGTACTACTCCTATCCACCTCGTTCTGTGAGCTACCAGCCAATTAGTAGGAACATCAACCCTACTTTTGGCAATTTCCACCCTTAAACTGCAAGAAGTTAAAAATGAGAGCAATTTTAAAAAAAAGGACTTACCCAACACTTTCAGGGAAGAGGTCGCCCCTTCAACAGGCATAGAAAAGGACAATTCCATCTTGTCCAGAGCACAGTGGAGAAGAGAGGAGCTTTCAAAGTGTCCATTGGCATCACACAGCAACCAGGACAAACTGAAGCTCCACAACAGCAGTGCTAAGCCCATTCCTACCCTGGGAGAACCCATCATGACGATCACTTGCAATACTGACCCTCAGCCCTGACCTGAGATTTATACCCTGGAGAGAGGGCGGGGCTTCAGGCTGATTGGCCGGGGACTGATATGTACACAGGTGATCCTTATACTTGCAAAGGTGGTTAAGAACTGTTGATTGTGGGTCTCTTCAAACCAATCAAGGTTCATGTTCTGGGATGAATAAAAAAAGGAGCATAATTGGTTATTACTTTGTATTTTTTCCTTTTTTCAAATTTTATTATATTTGTTGCACCTTTATATATATATATATGTTCCATGACTGTGCAAAAATGGGGGCTGATTTATGAAAACTGGAGCAAAAAAAGCAAACAAAATGGGGCTCTTATCCATAGCAGCCAATAACCTCACCCTAGAGCTCAGTTTTTGTTTTAGCTTCCAGTTTTCAATGTCAGGCCCTTAGGGGGTTCTTCTGAGGTGTCGCGTATATTTTGTATTATTGTGGAACACTTTTTTCATTATGTAGAAATTTACAAAAGTAAAAGCTGCAGAGCCATTACCAGCTGGGTTTTATCTACTTCCCACTCAGGCCAATTCTGACATTCCTCTCCTACATAATTTTTTTTTGCTAAAAAATTACTCAAAACCCCCTAGAGCAGTGGTTCTCAACTCCTGTCCTCAGGACCCACTAACAGGCCAGGTTTGCAAGATAACCAAAATACATCACAGGTGATATCATTTGCTGCTCAGTGACTGCAGTATTCTGGTCTGCATCTCCCCAAGGCAATACTTAAAATCTGGCCTGTTAGTGGGTCCCGAGGACAGGAGTTGAGAACCACTGCCCTAGAGAGAGGCCCTAGAGAATAAAATGGCGGGTTTTGCAATTTTTTTTTATGTCACACAATATTTGTGCAGCAGTTTTTTAAATGCAAATTGTTTTGAAAAAAATAGACTTTAGGCCAGGTTCACGCTATTGCGAATTGGATGTGGGTTTCAACGCATCCAATTCGCATGTGGGGAGATTGTGACCGGCTCTCTATGGAGCCGGTTCACACATCTCCGGAGCGGCTCCAGTGCAAATTGCACAGGTGTCCTGTGCGCCTTCTGGTCCATTTCAGGTCCGAATTCAGCCAAAAATTCAGACTGAGATCAGACCTGAAATGGTGAACGGGGACACACCGGACCTATGCTGTGAGCCGCTCCGTTCTGCAGTTTGAACCCAGCCTGAATTAGAGTGCATACAAACACAATATAATACCCATTTTTTTGGGTAAAATATAAAAGATGATGTAACTCGCCATTAAGGGCAGGTGGGCGTCACAATGGTAGCATTTGATGGGGACAAGTGGCTGCATATGACGGGCACAAGTGGCTGCATTTGATGAGCACAAGTAGCTGCATATACTGGTAATGTGGCTGCATTTAATGAGCACAAGTGGCTGCATTTGATGGGCACAGTGAGGCTGCAATTGGTGGTTTTTTTTTTTCAGAATTTTTCAGTTTGTTTGCGCCCCTCCAAAAATTTTGAGCACCAGCCGCCACTGCTTTATCCACTTGCTTACTGGGCACATATACCCACTTTCTGCCCAGGCCAATTTTCAGTGCTGTCACTCTTTTGCCGCGTACACACGATCGGACATTCCGACAACAAAATCTGGGGTTTTTATTTTTTGCTAAACAAACAAAAGAATACCGAAAATTTTGGAGAAAAAAACAGTTTTCATAGTTTGTCATACAATTTTGCAAACAGGTAATTTTTCTCCTTCATTGATATGTGCTGATGAGGCTGCACTGATGTGTGCTGATGAGGCTGCATTAATGGGCTCTGATAGGTGGCACTGATGAGGCGGCACTGGTGAGCACTGATCAGGAGGCACTGATGAGGCTGCACTGATAGGTGGCACTGATGGGCTCTGATAGGCACTGGTAGGTGACACTGATGATAAGGCACTAATGGGCACTGATTTGGCAGCACTGGTAGGCACTGATAGGTGGCACTGGTGGGCACTGCTTAGTAGTACTGATGGGCACTGGTAGGTGGCACTGGTGGGCACTGTTTAGCAGCAGTGGCTGTCAGTGTGTGGGACCGATATCCTGTTTACCCAAGCCGGTAATTGGCTTATTTTTTTTCTCCTCATGCTGTCAGCATGAGGAAAAAAAAGCAGATTACCGACATCAGTTTACATCCTGTGATCAGCTGTCATTGGCTGACAGCTGATTTTGTGGCAAAGGGCCGGGATCGGGAGGACGTACATGACCGCCCTCCCAGCAATTTAAGCCCACGCTGTAGCCGTCTTTCGGCTATAGTACGGGCGTGAAGAGGCTAAAATTGTGCACACTCATGGAATGACGACAAATTATGGTGCTTAAAAATATTCATAGGTGACACTTTATAAGTCTTTACAAAGTAGCGGTACCCCCTCGTAGGGGCTGCTTAAAGTTGTGGTCCACCTGTCACCCGGCATTCACTTCCCAATCACCTTGGAGACAATGAACAGTCCATGTACTTGTTTTTGTATTTTTATTGAGGGATTTGAACTTGGATAGGGATGGGAATATATGGGATGCCCAGTAGAATTTCAGAACAATCTATTTGGGACAGAACTATGTACACTCTCTATACAAGACACTTCTCCAAACTCCTCCTGCACAACACTTGCTTCCAGGTACAGCTTGCACATGGTTAGGCCCAACTCTGACTCAGTCAGGCCTTAGAAATTGATATTTGCAGGCAGGGACCGCGGGTCCCTTTTGGTGTAGCAAAAATAGAATAGAAAGTGTGTGGTGCTAGCTGTTCTATGGTGGAGTAATCCCTCTTCAGACCCTGCCAGCCCACCTGGCTGCAGCTGCCTGATTCCACTGCCCGTGACATCACAGTCCTTACCGCTGGCTCTGCACCCATCCCAAACTGCACACTCCCAGTCCTCTCAGGCGTTCCTCCCCAATTCTCCAAACTGTGCCTGCCACTCACTGGCCCTCCTGGCCTCAGACACACCGGTGGATCCCCCCTGAAGACTTGCCCGGCAGTACTAGCTCCTGCTGTCCTCCTTGACTCCTCTCTGTGCCTCCTGTCCAGATCCTTCATGCGTTCTTGAATGAATCCTTCCTGCACCCTAGCCCCAGGCCCAAGGTCACCCCCCCAGACTGAGGAGCGGCCTCAAAGGCCCCGACAGCCTAGCACTCCATCCTCATTTCTTCCACCCGACAACAACTCCTTAGCTGGGCTGACCCTGGGTATTTAAGGAGGCCTGCCCCCTGCCAATCCAGGTTGGGGATAGGTCAGGGCTCCTTAGAACACCGCAGGAAGCTCCACCTCTCTTCCCCTTCTCTCTTCTAGAATCCTCTAGAAGCCAGAGGGAGGTAATCGAGAAGTGATGCTGTTTGTGAGTCACCAACCTACTCTAGGCCACTCCCAGCCCATAATCAAAAATGATGATCAAAACAAAAACAAAGGCCTGCCTAAATGTACCTGCACTTACCAAAAATCTCACTTCTAGCATCTACCTAAGTAGAGGGTGCTACAACAGCATGGGTGCTCAACCTGTGGCCCTCCAGCTGTTGCAGAACTACAAGTCCCATGAGGCATTGCAAAGCTGCTAGTTACAAGCATGACTCCCAAAGGCAGAGGCATGATGGGAATTGTAGTTTTCGGCAACAGCTGGGGGGCCACAGTTTGAGCACCTATGCTTTACAGATTACCAGTTTAGAGTTACACAGGAGATCTGGCGCTAGAATTATTGCTCTCACTATAATGTCCGTGGCGATAGCTCACGTGTGGTCCCAATGCTGTTTATGTATGTGTGTGTGACCTAAGTATTCATACAGGGGCTTCCTGGGCTCACCTTCTGTCTGCCTTTGGATGGACTGCCTTGGCTCACCTTCTCTCTGCCTATGGATGGGCTGCCTGGGCTCACCTTCTGTCTGCCTCTGGATAGACTGCCTTGGCTCACCTTCTCTCTGCCTCTGGATAGACTGCCTTGGCTCACCTTCTGTCTGCCTTTGGATGGACTGCCTTGGCTCACCTTCTGTCTGCCTCTGAATAGACTGCCTTGGCTCACCTTCTGTCTGCCTCTGGATGGACTGCCTTGGCTCACCTTCTGTCTGCCTTTGGATGGACTGCCTTGGCTCACCTTCTCTCTGCCTCTGGATAGACTGCCTTGGCTCACCTTCTGTCTGCCTCTGGATGGACTGCCTGGGTTCACCTTCTGTCTGCCTATGGATGGGCTGCCTGGGCTCACCTTCTCTCTGCCTCTGGATGGACTGCCTGGGCTCACCTTCTGTCTGCCTCTGGATGGGCCTCATTGATGAAGAATGGGAGAGATCTGATAAGAAGACCAATTTACAGTAAAAGGTCTCAAAGCTTTATCCAATGAAGCTGGCTGATGCATGTTTAAGCAACACACTTTCAGGAGTGGATGGGACCCGCCAGTATCTGGTGTGCAAGAGTCTTTGCCTTTCAATACCTTTAGGGCTCCTATGGAGTGTAAAGTGGGCTTAAGGCTGATTCACACCAGATGCAGTCCAATGCGTTTTTATGCATGAACGGTGTTTACCATGGATTCCAATGGCCTACTTCACATCAGTGCAGTGTGTTCCAGTACAGTCAACTAAAGTGGAACATGTTGCATTATTTCAGTATAGAACGCATCTGTAACATGGCAAAACGCATTGAAAAAGCACCTGAACACCTCTAAAACGCGCATGCAGAAAGACCCCTTTAACTTCGATATTGTGGCCCTCAGACTTGTAGAAAATCTACACTGTGGAAGGGTTTTGCCTGTTGACTAGCAACAGCGTTAACTGTGATGTTTAAAGCATTAAGAAATGGCCTTAAATTCAAGTGAAGCCTGCGGGCCGGGGGAGCTGGACAAGGAGTTTTCCACAAGCCCCCCTGTGACTCCAGTCACAGTGGGCATGGTTCTGGAGGATTTGAAACTGGCTGCTGACTTTTGGTGGAGGCTTCAATAGACCTAGTTCTAGGGCTGATGCATTCAGTCACAGCCATGAGAGCTTTGTAGTTGCGCCACTGGAGGGTGGATGAAGCTTCCACACAAGCCCTTTGTAACTTTCTCCATAATGGGAGGTTGTTGTTTTGCAAAATGCTGGACAAAGCGAGTGACAAAGAAGAAATGTCCAGACTGTGGCCACAGTCTAATAAGAGGAAGCAGCCATCTTTCCGCTTAAGACGGTCGATCTTCAAAAGGGTTCAGGAGGCCAAATCTTATAGAACAGGCTGCTAGACATCTGGAAAGTCTTTTGAAGGTGGGCCCAACCAGTGTCTTCTAGTGGGAGCCAGGATAGCCCCCTTTTGGAGGGTTTGGGCAACACACATCAAAGACAGTTAGGTGGGAGTACAATCACCACATTCTTTCATTCATGACCAACAGATCTTAAGGAGAAAGAATTATTGCAAGATTACGTACAGTATAAGCATGTAGCACCCTGGTGTTTAGGCAGGGTTGCTAACCAATTTAGTTTGCCAGGTAGTAATTGTCCTGGCTAATTGTTTGGAGATCCACTGATTTCTCCCTAATTCTGGAATTGCTGCATTTTCTCTTCTGTCACTAGGTAGCATTGTAGCTAGTGACATTCGATAGACAAGGGCAAAGCAAGGACAGATTATGCATGAATAGGGTGTCTCAGCCAATGGCCTGTGGTTTCTTTAAGCCCTTTGGCCTGCTGGGAGAGCCCATTTATTTGGGTAGAGTCAGGTGATCGAGGGTTCTGTGCTACCTGGATGGCTGTCTGGGTGGACGTGGGAACCAGTTGTGGTCGGAGGTAGAGGGGAACCTGTCGCCACTAAGGGACCAACCACCTTGCTACCAAAGATTACTGTGAGTAAGCTGAAGCAAGTACCAGAGCAGTCTTCTCACCACTCAGGGACAGTCAAGAAGTGGGAAACCATCAGCCAGTGCCAAGCCAGGGACCCAGCAGGATAGCGGGGGTGACGCTTGAGGAGTAAACAGTGAAATAGCTGTGGAAGCGCTCAGGGGATCCAGTGAAGACTGGGATCTGGAAGTCTCGTGAGAGACTGGGAGCTCAGTGAGTGAATTTCTAAAATGGGATACTGTGAGATAAGTAAAAGGACTGTTCTGTGTTACCAAGAGTTATGTACAACTACCGTTAGTGACTGTTGCAAGACTAGTTGCCATAGGAGACAGCGGTCCTAACAATACAGAAGTGTTATCCGGCTGGAGGCCTTCCACTGTATAGCTGTCTACCTATTGAAGTCTTGGAGTCTGCCAACTATCATTGCATTCACTCAAGGGTGTCCTGGCCCTAACCCTCTCTGCCCCAGTCCCATTAAGAGACAATAAAGCTCTTGTTTGCATTCAAAAAGTGACTGGCACCCACCATTCTTCTTGCATCACACCCACAATGCCTGGTAACCCACTCTACAAGGAAGGATGTCAGCTCTCCCTAACCCTTGAGCTCACCATTAGGCCTCCTGTGCCCCAGGACCTTGCTAAAAGAATTATACTGCAACAAGTCCATAGTGCTGGTGCCACCAAAAGAACAAAATCTGGGGGTTTCTCCCCATTCTTTCTAGTACCCAAGGCATCAGGAGCTTTCTCTACTGTCTGGGTTTGCATAAATCGAATGGGTACATACACACCAGAAAGAATCTGTGCAACAGTCATGGCGATAGTTCAGCATGAAAACCAGTTAGTGTCAATCAACCTGGCTGACGTATACTTCCATGTACGATGAGTGCGTAACACTAGAAGATTTTCAGTCACTGGCTGTCACTTCCAGGTCAGATGACTGCCATTTTTAGAATTGGCACAGCACCAAGAATCTTTTTGAACATTTTGTTGGCAGTGGTGGTGGTAATTCGTCTTTGGGGATGAGGCTCTACCACTGCTCGGACGACGTTTTGATTGTCGCATGTGTAAGCCAGGAGCTGGCAAAGCATCACAACCTTATCCTAGAGGTCCTTTTCCTAGTCCAGTCAACTAGTGAACAAACAGGGAAAGAATTTAACTCCTTAACCTATGAAGGATCTTGGAGTAGTATTCCATGCCCGAATAAGTCAAGTGGTTTTCCAAAACTGCAACATTTTCAAAATGAAAATCTGCATAGGAAGAGTCATGGAGACAGCATTTATGTCAGTGAGGGATTGCATTGTCCCCATTGGGACATTTTACAGTTGCCATTCCAGTGTTGCCTTGGGCCAGTTGGCACATGGGGGCTTTTCAATTTGCCTTCCTCAGTCAATGGGATGGGCTGTCTATGGACCAGAAGATCTTTGTGTCTGGACGAATTAGCAAGAACTGGAGTTTTGGACATTTCCAGTGTGCCTCTTTTGTGACGTGCCTCTCAGCCCAGGAGATGGAGTAATACTGATGTCGGATGCCAGTCTGTCTCCAGCCAGAGGAGACAGGTGCAAGGCCATCGGAGCCTAGTGGAATGCAGATGCTCTGACTGTCTTAAAGAAAGGCAGTTTTTTCTAGTGTAGCACACTACTCCCTTGGGAGCTGCTGTTAGTTCATACCAGGGGCGTCGCTAGGGGGTGGCTTTTGGGGCTATAGCCCCGAATCTAGGGCCAATAGCCCAGAGTCTCTGCAGGGGTCCCCAAAGGGGAGGGGAGGCTCTCTGGGGATCCTTATGTAAGTGGGGGGCTCTCTGGGGACCCTGAAGCAAGGGAGAAGCTCTCTGGGGAACCTGATTTTAAGGCAGAGGCTCTCTAAGGATCCAGATTTAAGGGGGAGGCTCTCTGGGGACCCTAATGTAAGGTGGGCTCTCTGGGAACCCTGATGTAAATGGGGGGCCCTCTGGGTACCCTGATGAAAGGGGGAGGCTCTCTGAGGACTCTGATGTAAGGAGGAGGCTCTCTGGGGACCCTGATGTAAGGGGGGACTCTCTGGGGACCCTGATGTAAGGGGGCTCTCTGGGGACCCTGATGTAATTGGGGGGCTCTCTGGGGATATATATATATATACACACACACGTATATTACTGTATATACATGTGTATGCCCGCCCAAGTGTATGACTTTCTTTACTACGCTGCTATGGGCTCTAGCCCCAGATCTTTTGTAGTCCTAGCAACGCCCCTGGTTCATACCTTTCTGTTAATGGATTTCGTTTTCCTCCCCTGCATGAATAACATCAGCAGACAGTCCAATAATTTTAAACAGAACTTTATTTCTCTTGATTGCTGATTATTACAAGATTTCTTAAGGAAGTATGAGCTGCCTCTTAATTTCCGGTTCCATGTGTATTCACTGTCCTTTCCCATAATGAACTGACCAATGCCCCTCTGAAAGACATAGTGGTATAGGGATGCTGGAAGCCCCAGGCCTCACCTGCCTATCTTGACTCCTGCAATTCTCCTGCTTCAGTTCAGGAAACTCCTGGATGAATGAGTACTGCTGGGTTGCACTCCCTTGCTCTCTCCCACCGACAGTCCATGGTTAACACAGAAAGCCTGATCCAGGTCTACTCCAGCCTTTTAGCAGCTACTTACCGCTCCGCATGTCCAGAACCATCCCAGCCGGTGATGTCTGGTACATTTCTCCCAGAATCTCCTTCTGTTGCTGACTGGTGTTGCTGAACCATCCAGCCCTGAGGTCTCTAAACCCTCAGGCCTTCAGGTTCAGTTCTTTTGCTATCCAGCACACCCCCAGGCCTTCAAGCCTGCTCCTTGCTGATCACATCTTTGCAGCCTTTCTGGATTCAATTCCCATCTCCAATCAAACATGTGACCTTGATTTTTATAACAGTCCGGCCTCTGACCCAAACAAAACAATGATTGGCTCAGAGCGGTCTCAAAAGACTACCTGCCACTCTGCTTCCCCAGTCCACCCACCTTCCAGAACATTTCAAGGAAAGTAATGGAAATCTTGCAGGGCAGAGTGTAGGTGGCCACACCCTCCTCTATTCTATCAAATCTCCCAACCAAATTAACCAACCAGCCTAACCAACAGGGTAAGACACTGGCAATTTACCTATCACTTATCCTTACTAACTAATTGGCACCCACCTAAAGGTGGTGAGCTCTACACTAGCATTGCAAGCCTTTCAGGATTTTCCACCAAGGGGCCCGAGTGAAGTTGATGATTAACAACAAGACGCTTTTTACTGGACGGAGAGCCGCTTTCAGGCAGTTAAAGGCAGTCTACTTACAGGCAAAGCAGGATCCACTAATGGATCAGTTAGTCAAATAATTTTCCAACAGTAAGTACCTTAATTAGTATTGGCTCTACGGGGCATTCCAGCGGTAGTTCTCATAGAGGGTCCACTGAACACGCAGCTTCTGGTATTTCCAACAAGGTACAAAGGTGAAGTGATAGAAGGTGAATTCACAGTGCCATGGGTTTTTTTCCATTGGTGTTTGTCTTCCTCCAGTGTTCTTGATTATGAAGATTCTTCTGAAAATTAGAACAGAACACATTTATGCCATACAAGGCTTTCCACCTGCCAAGGGGACCTTGGTTTTCATTGCTTCCCCAGATGTCATCAGCACCACCAATCCCATTTCCGGTCAAACAAGATCTTTTATGCCAGCATCAATGGCAGCACCCAAATCCAGTTAGACTCTTTTAATAGCCTGGTTATTGAATAGGTCAGACTAGAGGTGCAGGGATTCTCATCCGAGGTGGTTAAGACCTTGGTGAAGACCACAAGACCATGAATGCTACATGTGAGAGGATATGAAGGAAGTTTGTTCTGTTTGCTCAGCAAAGTTTTCTCTCCTTTGTCCCGACTCCAGCCAATATCCTGGACATTTTTACAATTAGCGCTTGAGGTTGGTCTCCATTAAAGTACAGGTCTCTGCCTTTATCCTCTTTTTCAGGCTGCAGATGGGTGGAAGAGCCATTGAATAAATGCTTAATGCAGGCTGTGACCCATATATGACCACCAAGGAAATCTTTGTTCCCTTCATGGGACTTGGGCTTGATTCTGAAAGCACTAGTACAGGCATCCTTTGCTGAAATAGCTTAATTTCCATTGCGGTTCCTAGTGGTAAAACTAGTTCCTCTGACAGTAGTTGCTTCAGACAGAAGAATGTTGGAGATTGCAGCACTTTCCTGCAAAGATCCCTTTTGTCTTTTTACCAGAATTAGTGATACTACATCCATCTCCAAAGCTCAGTTCAGTGGTATCCAGTTTACAGGAAAACTGGGGGCAGTCCCTGCAAGTATTCACATACTTCACTGAGTACACAGCATGAAGACTTCAGTTCCTTACACATGGACAAGTTGCTACCAGGGGTAGCAGCCTTTGGGGCAGTTATGCTGGGATTTCAGTGGAAGATATATGTGAGACACCTAGCCTTTCATTCAACTTTACAAGCTAGGCGTGCAGTCAGCAAGTTCTGCAAAGTTTGGGACGAGACATATAAATTATTTTTGTCTTTCACAGTTTTTCTTTGATTGTCAATGTTTCTTTTCATGTGTTCTCTCCCGCCGATTTAGTCAGCTAGTTATATCCCATTGTGTGCTGACGTGAAGTAGGGCCAGAAATACGGAAAATTATTATAATATGCTTACTGTAAGTTTCCTTTCCTGGCCTATGCTCACATCAGCACAGGACTCCCTCCCTAGTGGCCTGTTACAGGCTAGGTTATTGAACACTTCAGTGGGGGAGGGGCTGTCTTTGATTTATCTAGAAACATGTGATCCTGTGGGTTCCAGAGGAGGCTTTAGCTCATTGTGTGCTGACGTGAGAATAAGTCAAGAAAGGAAAATTACGGTAAGTATTTGATAACAATTTTACATGGTCTCCAAGCCCGAAACAACGTTTGCATAGGCATTGTCAAGGTTTTGGGATCCCAAGGCCTCCACCAGTCACTGAGAAGGAATATATAAAGACTATCCACAGGGGCAAATGTCCTTTCTAGATCTACCCATAAGGGGCTTCCTTTTGTGCGAAAACCAGTGTTTAAGTTGGTCTAGTTAAACTGCCCAATAGTAATTATTTATATTGGGGAAGCCAGCACTACCTAGGAACCTGTGTCTGGTCAAGCAAGAGTGAGAGCATCTGGCCTTCAATCCTTATCATAGATATGACTTTATAACCTCTCTGACGAGGATCCTTAAGTGTGCTGGAACAGGGATGGGTGGGGATCTGAAGATATAAATTATTTGAGGAAGAATATTGATTTTTAGTGCTGCAAGTCTGCCACACCAAGAGAGCTCAAATTGAGCCATTTGTTGTAAATCTCTACTCAATTTAGAGATCAGGGGCTTGAAGTTGGCAGCTACCAGAGGAGAAAGAGAAGCAGTAAGGGTAATGCCCAAGAAAGGGATACCTTCTGAGCTCCAAGTGAAGGGGAATTAATTCTGAAGCATAGCTTTGGTGAAGGCTTGGACTCCTGGGTCTAAAATCCAACGACTTGGCGGGATTCATTTTATAGTATGAGATTTTGCTAAAATAGGTAAAGGTTTGTAATATCTGTGGCAGTGAGGACTCTGGGTTAGTCACAAGGAGGGTGATATCATCTGCAAAAGGATTAATCTTGTGAACAGAGTCATGGGTATTGAAGCCCGTGATATCTGGGTTAGAGCGGTTAGCTTCAGCCAGGGGTTCACTGAATAAATGAAAAACCAATGGGGATAGGGGGTACCCCTGTCTAGTTCCATTGGTTATATTAAAGGGTTTGGCTAACAGGCCAGATGCATTGACTTGGGCTGAGGGTGTGGAGTATAGTGCCATAATGACAGATATGATGTTACATTGAAAGCCAAATTTCTCTAACACCTGTATCATATAAAGTCATATAAAGCCAGTGTACCCTGTTGAACGCCTTCTCTGTGTCAATGGACAACAACAGAGAAGGTGTTCACATTTTCTCTGCGTGATGTATAATATTGAGTATTTGCCTTATTCCATCTGAGGTTTGTCTACCTGGGATGAACCCCATCTGATCTCTTTTAACCAAGGAAGGTAACACAGAAGCTAAGTGTTGTGCCAAGAGTTTCACATAGACTTTCACATCAGTATTCAACAATGAAATCGGGCGAAAGTTAGCTGGCATACTGTGTTTCCCCAAAAATAAGCCCGGGTCTTATATTAATTTTGGCAACAAAAGACACGGTAGGGCTTATTTTCAGGGTAGGTCTTACCATGTAATGTGCTGTCTTCTCTCCCCTTCTCTCTTACTGCCTGGCAGGAATCCCCAATGTGAACTGAGTTAAAATGCTTGTAAAATCCTATAATTCACTCTATTGCAGTAGAATTTAATGTACAATGCGTGTGTTTCTGTAATATAATTGTGCCAAATACCTTCATTATAGCGCCGCTCTGCCCTTCTGTGACCCGCCGGAACTCTCTTTCCCGCAATTATATTACAGAAACACACACATTATTACAGTAGTATATAAAATGTACAGAGTGGATTATAGGATTTTACAAGCATTTTAAACTAGGGCTTATTTTCGGGGTAGGGCTTATATTGCAGCCCTCCTGGAAAATAATGCTAAGTCTTATTTTCAGGGAAACGCGGTAGTAGAGTCCTTGCTCGATTTGGGTAAAGTGACCACTTGTGCTCTCAGCATCGTAAATGGGGAGTGAGAATGTGGGCGAGCAGCCTATAATATTCATTCGGCAAGCCATCTGGGTCAGGAGATTTGCCAGTTGGGAGGGATTTAATAGTCCTGGAGATTTCCAAATTGGATATGGGTGCATTGAGCAACCAGAGCTGCTCTTCATAGAGGGAGGGAAGATGCAGCTTGCTCAGGAAGTTTTGTATGTCAGGTAAGGAGGGTTGAGGGGTAGTTGGGTCTTCTCGGGGATTGTAGAGGGCATTATAATAATTGGCAAACTGGTCCGTTATGCCCTGCAGGTTCGTGATTTTGGATTTGAGCGTGGGATGGATCCTAGATTTGGACTAAGCAATTTTAAATTTATTGGCCAGATTTTTTCCAGCCTTATTGGCATTGGCATAGTGATTAAGTTTAAGGAATCGGAGTTTCCGATCATATCGATCTGCTAAGTGCACGAGTCTAATAAGGCTAGACGAGGTGGCATTTTTGGGAGATGATTTGTTACGAGATTCCAAAACATGAATTTCTGAGAGAGGGTCAGACAATTTAGAGTTAAATTTTTTTCTTGGTTCTGGACCCTTGTTGGATGCAGATTCCTTGGATGAAGGCCTTATGGGCAATCCAAAGGACATAGGGGTCAGATGCTGAATGGGCATTAGTGGAAAAAAAAGTCCCTGAGATGCTGAGATATTACCTTAGAAACACCATCATCTTGTAACAGCCTAACATTACAGCGCCACATGAGTGTCTTGGAGAGGGGATCCTAATCCTCTATGGAGATGGAAACGGCCGACAGGGGATATCATGAATAGAGGCTGAGGAAACCCTCTGAAGAAGCCACTGGTCAGTAAGAAATAGGTCAATGCATGAGTATGAATGATGTCTGGAGGAGAAGAACATGTAATCCCGTTCACTAGCATGTTGGCACCTCCAAACATCTTACACCTCTTCGGAATGAAACAGATTCCGCAGGGATACAGATCTGGAGCTGGAGTCAAGATGCGGATCAACTGTCAAACTAAAGTCCCCACACATCAAGAATTGACCATACTTAACAGAAGAGATTAACTTGAAATCCCTTCGAAGGAAGCGCAGCCTTTTAAGAATTGGGTGCATACAGAGTGATGGTGGTGTATGGTCTGGAGTTCAAGTCATCAGTAGTAAGGGACACAGAGTGCCGGGGTTCAGTAGTAAGGGACACAGAGTGCCGGGGTTCAGTAGTAAGGGACACAAAGGTTCAGGAATAATTTCAACAAAGTTCCCAGAAGCTCCACAGTAATTCCACAAACTGTCACCTGATTGGGGTTTTCTCAATCACAGTGAAATCCCTTCTTTCGGAGATTGGTAGTGGCAAGCGAATCATCTTCCTCCAGATGGTGGACAGGGCTAGCAGGACTGCGATTGGCTTTAGCAGTGGCCAATGACAGTCCTCCTCCTCCTGGAAACAGGGGACCCCCCCCCCCCCCACTAGAACTGCACCCAGTCTCTTTCCCATCACAATGAAGGCCCCTTGAACCGCTTTTAGGGAAAGGGAGCCTTGACTGCTGGAAGCATTGCATCACTGTGGGTGTGAACCTAAAAGGGAAGTTAAGCATACCTCCCAACATTTTGAAATGGTAATGAGGGACACCTACTAACAAACGTATGTAGGCATAGGACACGCCCCCTGCCACACCCCCTTAAAGGAGAATTAACAAAAAAAAAAAGGTTAATTAAATCCACAAGTGCTTTTTTTTTACCACTACTATTCCTTTATATTGGCTTTTAAAAATGTACAAATGCAGCAATTTAGAAAGCGGATGAAAGGTTTAGCGCCGGGAAACACTTTCTGAAAGATAGAAAGTGCATTTTATATACAACTATATGGATCAGACCAAAATGAGGGACAAATGAAGAGGACATTGGGACATTGCTCCAAATCAGGGACAGTCCCTCAAAATCAGGGACAGTTGGGAGCTATGAGTTAAGTAGCTCCCTTAGGATTGGCTACAAAGACCTGAGGTGACTGGGTGGAGCCTGAAAATTAGGAAAAGGCTATGCTGAGGCTCATCCAACTGCTTTAAGGAGATTCAGCTGTCACAAGAGTTGCCCACCCTCCCGCCCATTGGGTTGTTTTGTCACAGCTTAATTGGCGGTTTTGACCTTAACAGCAATTAATGTTGCTTTATGGGCTATGCCCTCAAGTTAAATTCTGGGGTCAGTCTAATGCCTGTCTGGCACTGATGTTAAGGACAGGCCTCTTAGACTATGTGAGCTTATGTTTTATGGGTGCTCATGCAGGGCCATCTTTTCCACTTGGCAGGCGCCCAGGGGCCCCACTTGCCTGGAGGGCCCCACCCAGGGCCGATCCTCAGTGCTGCAATCTGCTGAAGACTTGCACTGCACTGGTTGCTCACTTGCTAGAATCGCTGGCCGCCCGGGGTCTAGCTAGCAGCCAGTGATGTCAGAGGCCGCGACCACCCCAGCATTCATAGCGTGCTGCCTCTGCGGCTAGTGAACAAGCTCCGCCCACCTCTGCCATGTTCTTCAGACAGCGTGGCTTAGAGGGAGCGGAGCGAAACGAAACTTTCGGTTTCTAAAGAGATTGATCTTGTGCCATCTTGGCATCGAAAAGACGGCCTTGAGATTGATAATAATTTGCATTATTATTCTCGTGCATGATTGTGTAGACAGGACCCCAGTGCACTGTATTGCCCAGGGGCCTATAATGCTCTTAAGATGGCCCTGTGCTCATGGTATACTGTGACTGGCATTGTTTGGTACATTTTGAAAGTACAATAAAGCTGTGCCCTTGCCCTATTTCCAACTTAATCAGCTTCCGTGTCTTTTTGGGGGGGGGGCAAGGTAATGGTTTATTAGTTGGTCATAAAAGAGCCTATGCTTCTCAGCAGTCAAAGCTGATGATCGCAGCTACAGCAAAGTTAGAGAACCAAATAATAAGTAAAAGTGGGGAAAAGCAAGGGAATTTAAGGGTGCAGAAGGATCCAAAAAAAAAAAAAAAAAGGATAATAAATAAAAATATAACTTTTAATGTACATTCAAGGTTAACATATGAAAAACACATATTTCACAGGTATCGCAGTGTTTTTACAATTACGGTGGTCACATGGAGCGCAGATGATATGGCCGCACACTAGCCCGACATGTTTCGCTGAGTTGCTTTCTCAAGGGATGTGCAGGCTGAGAATTAATATCAAACACTCTACAATTCCCACAGTAATCCTCTCTCAAGTCAATCACCGCATAACCAACAACTGGCACTGAAACCCTGACAAAGCCATTTCAGTGCAGTCACAGATGACAGAAAGGTAAAATTTTAGACTATTAATTAGCAAAGCATATGGTGGAAAGGACACTTCAGAAAGCTGATGATTGCAGGAATACATTCTGGTGGCAGTCATGGACACTGCCCGTTTAGAGAGTCCTACCCTCCGGCGAGCGTGACATTTTCAGCACTTTCCAGGATCACCAAGGGGAAAACCAATTGCAATCGTTATGTGTATTTTAACAGGAAATCTCTGGTTAAGTGAGCCTATTTTACGGAGAGGGCAAATATGTAATGACTACCAGTTTCTTACATTTATAATAGATGTATAACATAACAATTGTATCTGCTATTATAAATGTAAGAAACTGGTAGTCATTACATATTTACCCTCTCTGTAAAATAGGCTCACTTAACCAGAGATTTCTTGTTTAAAATACACACCTAACGATTGAAATTGGTTTTCCCCTTGGTGATCCTGGAAAGTGCTGAAAAAGTCACACTCACCTCCATTCATAATATATGTAGAACATAAACTACAATTGTATATGCCATCACACATGACTAGAATTTGCCTTTCATGTACCCATAGAAATACAAGAACCCCCTGAGGAAGACCGCAAAACACTTAAGTCGAAATGCATTGGGGCTTTTTTTTTTCCTCCTGTATATTGGATGGCATTATCATAATTTCATCACTACAAGTCGACTATTTTGTATTTTATTTTATTTTCTTGATATTGTCCACTCCACCCCCCCCCCTTTTTTTGTAGTAGTCTTGCATAGTTGTAAACCAGAGCTCATGTTTTAACTTTTGTATAGTATTGTCAATGTGTCCTTTATTAAATTAAAAAATTTTTTTATATTCTATTTTTTTTTTTTAACAATACACCTTTGTGACTCTCAAATTGCTGCTTTAAAACCCCATGGGGAACTTCCTTCTTTTTTAAGTCTTGATATTCATAACCACTCTACTGCAGCATACCAAATTAGCTCTCAGGCCTACCCGCTCCATCTGCGGTATGGAGGGGGGGGGATTTTACTTGCCTGTAAAAATCAATTTTTTTTTTGGAGTACATCATGGGACACAGAGACATCATCTTTACTGATTGGGTTATGCACCAACTACAAGTTTTATATCCCCATCCCAAAATGAATTTGCAGGAGAATTTTGCACCCATCTCCCATAAACAAGCCCACCATTACATTCCTCCTAGTACAGTCTGAGCTTTTCCTACTTCAGGCCATTTATTCATCTGTTCAGTACAGAAACTGGTGAAGTCATAACTCAAGCTTTGCATTTCACCATTGAACCCATATGATATGGAAGTTGGAGCAGCAACATCACCTCTTCACAGTAAGCTTCTAGTAGCAAAGCGATATTACCTGCTTGCAGCCCTTCTGCCTATACCCAATAGACTTTATCCCATATACAGCACAAAGCTATGCTACAACGAGGGGGGGGGGGGTGGGAGAGAGTATATAGTCAGGATGTATGTGGTGCTCCCTTATAAGATTGTAGAAACAACTTGCCAAGTGTAACACAAAGTTGTCAGCACTGAGAAATAAAATAAAACTTTTAGATCAAAAGGAATGAATTGTGGTCTGTAAATGGTCAGTTTAAGCACCGGAAGTATTTGCCCCCTTCCTGACCAGGCTTTTTTTGCACTATGGCACTGCCTCACTTTGACAATTGCGCGACGTTGTAACCAAACATTTATGTCTTTTTACCCACAAATAGGAAGCTCTCTTTTGTTGGCATTTGATCACTTTTTTTTGATAAAAAAAAAAAAAAATCCCAAACACCCCATGAGCTCTTTGGCATCAACTGACGTGTTTGGAGGAATTTTTGGAATTCTGACTATGACCTTAAGAACACCATCCCGTCAAACATGGAGGTGGAAACATTATGCTTTGGGGGCATTTTTTCTGCTAAGGGGACAGGACAACTTCACAGCATCAAAGTGAAGACGGATAGGCCATGTACTGTCAAATCTTGGGTGAGAACCTCCTTCCCTCAACCCGGGAATTGAAAATAGTTTGTGGATAGGTCTTCCAGCATGATGACCCAAAACACACAGCCAAGGCAACAAAGGAGTGGGTCAAAGAGAAGCACATTACAGTCCTGGAGTGGCCTAGCCGGTCTTCAGACCTTAATCTGATAGAGTATGAGGGAGCTAAAGATTCAAGTTAGCAAACAGCCTCAAAACCCTAATGACTTGGAGCAGGGGGTGGAGCGCAACTGCCCCCTCTGAGAAATTAGTGATGGACGGGCCAGTCATGGTACAAGTGTGCGGGTGGGCCAGTCAGGTGAGTGAGCTCCTGAGCAGGCAGGTCGGCGAGGGGAGGTCAGCAGGTGAGTGTGTGGGCAGGCCGGTTGGCAGGTGAGCAGAGGTGCTGGCCAGTCAGCGGGGTCAGCAGGTGAGTGAGCACCTGATCAGACACTGCAGGTCGGCAGGTGAGCAAGGGCGGGGGTGTTAGTAGGCCAGTGTACAGGGCAATCATCGAATAAGTGGGCAGGCCGGTCGCCCTGAGAGTGGAGGTGCTGGCCAGTCAGAGCCAGCAGGCGGGGACCAGAGAGATGACATCTCTCACCGCCCACCCTGCAGTTCCACCCTCACTGTGCAGCAGAGAGATGATGTAATCTCTGCACCGTGGCAAGAGACAATCTGCAATGTGTGGCAGGTGACGTGGCAAGCGACAACCTGCATCCGTTGGCAGGGACTTGCCAAGCAACACGCTCAGGGCTCCCACTGATTCTGCATTATGGAGAGTTGAACCATTTCATTTTATATTACTATGTAATAGAAATAATGCACTTCAAGCATCCTGACACCATAACAACCATGGTGCCATGATGAAAGCGCCAACACCAGCCACTGCCCCGATAACTTCCCAAAAAAAAAAATTTTTTTTATTTTTTATTTTCTGCCAGTGCCCCTCCCAAGACTAGACTCTGGATCTGCCTCTGACTTGGAGAGGATCTGCAAAGCAGCAGGACAAAAGCCCTCCTGGAAGGTGTGCAAACCTGGTGGCCAACTACAAGAAATATCTGATCTCCGCTTGCTCACTGGTAAAATAAGCTTACCATTCAAATTAGACTAATTTTTGAAAGTGGGCAAATGTACAAAATAAGCAGTGCAGTCAGATATCCTTTCCCTCTCCACCCCCTCACTGTAGGCAACAGTCAGCATGATTGAGTCTCCTAGTTGGCTTACAAGGTGAGCAAATTCCCAGTGGCATCAACAACTGTTTGACAAATCTTTACAGCAGCTTCAATTTCAAGCCACAAAGCAGATTCTCTTTTATTGTAGGCCTTTCTGGAACCATGTTGGGAATAAAGCTAGTAAAGACAGATTTAGAGTAGTTTATTTAAATATTTGCAGTTTTAATGTTACATGTTGTTTGACTCCTGCGGTAAATCCACAAGCCGAGAACAGCAACAGCCACAGACCCAACAACCCCAGCAGTTACTAGTGCTTTAGCCAGGTCCAATGTGGAGTAATTTGATGGCTCAGTACCTAGGAGAGGGAGGAGAAAAAAAAAAAAAAAAAAAAAAAAAAGTAAGTCTTGAATCTCAACTGAAAACCCCAACCCCCATCCCAGAATGATTACCTTCCAGTTTTAGGATTTCTTCATTATCCACAGAAACAAATGCAACAGGTCCTTGAGAAGTCACTGTGTTCTTCAGAGACTGAAGTTCAGCCATTCGTCCTAAAACAAAAATTTAATTTTTTTAAATTCCATAGATGTTCTTTAAAGTTTCCCTTTTAAGAAAAACCCAAAATTTTGCCACTAGTCATAGTTTGACACCTGAATATAATATACTCACTTCTCCTTTGACCACAAGAAACCACACAGCTGTCCCTGGCAGATGGAACACAGACAGAAGCACTGCAGTGGAAGTATACCTGAAGACAAGTTTTTACACTGTTAATCACAGCAAAGCATTAGATAAGACCGCTAAACAACAATGTATTCATTTACCAGGCCTCCAAGGGCAAGCTGGGTGGTGGAGTCCACAAATGTGAAGGTGCTGACCACAAAGCGCTGGTAGTAGCTTGGTATAGGTACAGCCTGTGAAGGAGCGCCAACAGGAATCAGCTGGCTCAAGTAGTTGTCTCCATTGAAAGGGCAACTGAAAAAAAAACAAAAAAAACAAAGGATTGAGATCTGCACAAGGTAGATGAGATAAACTTCCATTCTACAGATTCAATTACTCACCTGTCAAACAAGATGGGCCATTGAGGAAGGAGCGTAGGATTGGCAGAGCTGGTGGCCCAGCAGTCATTTAGGACAAGGACCAGGTTGGGATCTGTTCTCCTGATGATGCGAACCTCCAGGTAGACTGGGTCTCTGAGCACTTTGACCACTGGGTACTGTGCATCAGTGTAGTATGAGGCATAGTCAAAATCTGCATTACATAAAACAAACATTACAAATTCAGGACAACAAGTGTTTACATTTCTCAATGGCTGGGTTTAGGGACCCTGGAAAGGACATGCATGGGGAAACTAGCCCCAAGCAAGAGGAAGATGCCAGACCTTAATATAAGTTTAATGAAAACCAAGTCAAAAAGGGTTGAATGGGAGATGACCATGAAAGTCATGACTTCTGTCACACCTGGTCCCACCAGCTACCACACAAACATGAAATCTGCCAGAGTAAATTCCTATATATTGACAGAATGCCTGTTAACATGCCAGAGTAGCATGTGATAAATCTACTTGCTTTGAGATTATGGGCATTTGCACAACTGAAATTTTAAAAAGTTATACGGCTCGTTTAGAGGTCATGTCCTTTATGGTGTTCTGATGCAAACAAGGGGTTCAGTGCCAAGCCTTGCCACAACAGCAAACCCCTCTTGTGCCATGCAGATGCCAAAAGATCTGGTATGTCTGGGGATGAAGTAGAGCCATAAGCACCTCCATTGGTTGGGGGGGCATGGTGTTGGGAGAAGGCAGGTGCAGGGGAGATCCGTGGATGCTTTTATACGAGTCAGCAGCTGCTGCTCTGCCATTGAGCTCACATCGGGCTCTTTGCCACGACCTCTGGCAACTTCCATGTGCACTCCTCTTGTGCGTTGCCTGTACTGTATCTCCCATCTGTCTCAGCCACATATGGAAACAAGACCTGGGGCTAGGAAGGCCTTCAATAAGAGCTGTTGTACACGTAAAGGGGGGGGGGGGGTGCACTGAAGGACTTGGTGGAATGGCTATTGGGCAGGCCCTGGCCTAAAACTGTAAGGGGACCCACAATTTTGATTGCTCCCCTGAGCACCACCACATGTCCATCAGTGGCCCATTGACTGCAAGTTGCACCTTCTGCTAGTTTAACCACTTGCTTCCCGCCATATAGCTAACTGACAACGGCAATGTCGTTTCAATATCCTGACTGGACGTAATCAGGATATCGAGCAGCTACGTGCCCCCGTAGCGCTGATCAGTGTAAACAGGAAGAGCTGGTGATCAGCTTATCCTCACTCGCGCCTGTCAGATGCGAGCCGATCGGCTGCTCCTCAGGGGGGTGGGTGCCGATTACCAGTGCAGCACCCCTGAGGATTACTACACTGGACCACCAGGGACACCACTAGGAATGTCACCCTAGACCACCAGGCATGTCAGTGCCCACAATTGGCATCACTGATTGGCAAGCATTACTACGAGACTGGCGGAAGCATGTTGGCTTGCCTCTAGCAAGCTGAACACTTGTATTCTCACCTTGTGCAATCCTCATCTCCAGCTCAAGAGGACCAGATGTACTGACAGGAAGAGGTGGTGGCAAAGTGTTGACTGTAAAACTCAGCAGTGGCACAATACCCGTTTGAATGAAGTGGCACTGCACAGTCACCCTAGAGAAACAGTACAGTATTAGATAAAGTTCTAATGTCACCCCCCCCCCCCCATACACTACAGCAGGATTGCTCATCTTACCTCATTGTACTGTCCCTAGTAATAGAAGATCCTTGCCATGTCTGTATTTGTCTAGTAGCTTCAATAGTAGCTACATAGTTCATTGGACCATTGGGCACCTGGGTGAAAGTATAAAGAGAAGTTGATGCCAGCAAACCAGGATAGGCAGTCATGGAGCTTTTAGAAGCAATACCACTCACCATACGTTCAACTTTCTATATCACATACCCTTTTGAAATATTAAACCCCCCCCCCCCCCCCCCTTTCTGTACACCACAGGAAACCTACTGAAGAAGTGTCTGTTAAGCATGTGTAGCACCCTCTAGTGTGCCAAATGTGAGATAGGGTTTGTCAGTGTAGGCAAATTAATGCAAGCTTGGCTGGCAGCAAGGGCTGTTTGTTTCTGGGTTGGCAGAATTCCGGGGAGAGCTGGATGACTCACAGGCATCACTGAGACCTGCCAGTTATTTCCAGAATGTGCTGGAAAAGGGGGGGTGAGGTGGAGCTGTCTGGAGTATTCTGAGAGCCCTGTCCAATCCCCCAACTTAGATTGGCAGGGCTCCCCCCCTGGGCTGGACAGGTGGCATGGGAGCAAGGAGAGAACATCAGGAGAACACTGCTAGGCAAATCCCCAGGGAGATAAAAAGGTGCAGCCAAGAAGGCAGGTGTGCCTCCCAGTCCTCCTGACTGTCACTCACCAGAGAGGACTGGGTACATGCAGTCTGGGATGGGTGCAGAGCCAGCAAGGAGGACTGGTGGCATGGGCAGTGGAAAGGCCGCTGCAGCCAGGAGAGTTGGCACTGGGATCAGTAGCCAAGTGGGACAACTAGCACTAGGACTACCATTTCTGCGACACCATAGGGGCCTGCAGTCCCTGCCTGCAAAGGGCATATGTTTTGGGCCTGGCTGAGCCAATGTCAGGCCTGCAATTCAGCTAGCTGGTCCTGGAAAGGATAGTTTGCAAGCAATTTTGTGCTGGAGGAAGTATATACACCAGACGTGTATATAATTCAGTCCCTATATGGCTTTTACAATCACATAACTACCCTATCCTCCACCCAAAAGGTACAATTCCCTCAACAAAAAAAAACAAGGTACAAGGAGTGCTTCTTGACTACTGAGTGAAGGTTTGTGTGCCTGGCGAGAGGTGGACCACAACTACCAGCAGCCCCTAATGGGAGGTACTGCTACATGTTTAAGGTAAGCACAGAAGTAGGGTTGATGGTGCAGTAGAGTATCGGAACATTAATATCTGAGAAGATAAAGAGCCTCATCCACAAATACCACAAAAGACTTCAAGCTGTCATTGATGTTAAAAAAGGGGGCAATACACGGTATTAAGTACTGGGGCGTGTAAACTTTTGTTCAGGGTCATTTAGGTAGTTTGTTGAGATTAGGATTTAAAAAAAAAAAAAAAAAAAAGAGTAAAAACAGTTGATTGATAATAAATGGTTTCACCCAAACACTAACCATGAGTGAAAGAAAAGTTTGTTATCATTCATATTCTCTGAAAAATGGCCAAGAAATCAAATTCTGCCAGGGTATGTAAACTTATGAGCACAACTGTATAATAGATAATATGCAGAGGTTAGCCTGCCAGCACCATGAGGGTCAGACTTTGATATAACCAGACTAATGTAATACCCACCTGAAATGCTCTGGTGCAGGACAATGGGAACCTGAACACTACAAAGGAGTTACTGGCATCTACTGTCAGCCCGGTGCAGGAGTCCAATCCAATCACCCTGACAGAGTCCAGATGCAGAGATGGCACAGTCAGTTCACTGGACAACGCAATCACCATGTTGCCATCAAATCTGCATTGTGTAGTCACTGTAGAAAACAAAATTGGGTTGTCACCATGTAGACCAGACATGCAATTATCTAGTCACTGATAATGTGCCCACTGCAGTATTTATATTTTTTTTGAACAGTCTAATCTCCCATCTGTACAGGTTTGATTGCAGTGAAGAGTGCAAAATTATACAGGAGCAGACCATAGAAATTTTTATGGACACCCAGAGGGTTGTCCATTGTACCTGAAAAGGTCATCAAGTATGGCTTGGGTCTAAAATAAAATGTCAAGACACCATTGAGCAAATTTTGTTTTAGCAAGTAAATTCTAGACTGGGCTTCAAGCCACTCAATTATGAATTGCAAGATTTAAATGCTTTTGGCTATACCAAGGTACTACCCCGTTTCCCCAAAAATAAGACCTAGCGTGATTGTCGGTGATGGCTGAAATATAAGCCCTACTCCCTAAATAAGCCCTAGTTAAAGTCCTTGTAGGTCTTATTTTCAGGGTAGGGCTTATTTTCGGGGGAAACAGGGTAGCAACCCCGCCTGCCCAAATAGCATGTTATATTTTACCTACAGACTGGCCATAGCATGTTCAGGCTGATACGGCTTCCCAACTTTAGCACATCCAGCAACATCCTACTTACACTTGTTGCCAAAGAAACAGGGCATTGTAGCATCGCTCGGGGAGTAGCAGCATCCCATTGCAGCACAGGAGTCACTGGTTACAGATGTTTCAGCACAGGCCAGTTTGTCCGCTTTAGCAACGGCAGAGCAGACATCAGGGCTGGGGGCATCCAGGGCTTCTATACAAGAAACAAAGTTCTTCTAGCAACATGCAGTACATCAGATTTATGCAATTAGGACTTTAGAAACACTTGGGGTTATTTACGAAAGGAAAATCCTCTTTGCACTACAAGCGCACTTGGAAGTGCAGTCGCTGTAAATCCAGAGGGACATGCAAGGAAAACAAAAAACAGCATTTTAGCTTGCACATGATTGGATGATAAAAATCAGAGCTTCCCTAGTTTCAGATCTACCCCTCAGATTTACAGCAACTGTTCTTCCAAGTGCACTTGTAGTGCAAAGTGGATTTGCCTTTAGTAAATAACCCCCACTGTGTCTCCCCCCCCCCCCCCCCGTAACAGTAGGCCACAGGCTCTTATTGAAGGGGGACCATGCCATGCAACTCCCAATACAACCCGCCTGCAATTGAGAAAGCTACATAGCTTTGTTTCAGGGGACTATGCCATGAGAATTCCCATTTAGAAGATTAGACGTGTTACCATTCTGTATTGGACATCTCTTCTCCATCTTGTATTGCTCAACAGCACCATCAACAATTTCTTCCAGAAGCAGAACCATCATAAATTCCTCATCCTAGAGGGGAAAAAAAAAAAAAAAAATTCTCACCAGGGGTCTTCAAACTTTGAAAACAAAGGGATAGTTCACTGCCCTTCAAACTTTGGGGGGGGGGGGGGGTGGGCAGTGGGAAAAGTAGTAAACAAAGACTTGACTTTGGGGGGTCAGTGGGAGGAATAGTCCTCCAAGGGCCTTTTGGCTTGCAGGTGGGTTAGGAGACCCCTACATTACACCAAGGTAAATGGTCTCAGCCCATTCTCCCAAAACCTGCTGATCCATGTCTAAAACTCCACTTCCAAGGAGTCAGGCACTTTTTTTTAACAAGTTACCAGGAGCTTTGCACTCATTAGCCAGCACAGGTCAAGCTAGAATTTTCATTTTGGCTAAGGAAGGGTTAGAGTACTGTCCAATTTGGACATTCTTCCTTCACTTCTGCCCTGAAGATACCACAAGTGGAACAAAAAAAAAAAAAAAAAAAAAAAAACCCTTTTAAAAAGGGAGGGCATTGCCTCCAAGATATGCCATCAGAACAGGTGTCGACATTAAAAAATTCCCCTTACGGCTTGTTCTGGCAACAGCGAAAATGATCTCCCATTTGCATCAATGGTTGCCAGACTGAGATGACCCATTAAAAGGGGACCGACAATAAGCCTAGGCGATCTGGTCTACAGAAGTTCTGGCTATACATACACCCAAGGAATGCATCACTAGCATAGATTAGAACAGGTTTATAGTTTTTTTCAGGATTCTACTTTACAACTTTAAAATGAGTTGGCCCAATGATGTCAGGCTTACCTTTTCCCTTACGTAGCATCCATCATAGGAAGCAGCAATCACCATTGTGTTATTGGGTCCATGACTTGCCCAGATCCCACAAGCAGTGTTATTGTCAAGACTCTGAAATTCATCCTGGAAATCTGAACAAAAAAAAAAAAAAAAAAAAAAAAAAAAAAAAAAACACCCCACACAAACGAAACGTTAGTTGATTTAAGGCACATAGAACAATATTGTTCTACCAGCAAAACAACAGCACCTTGAGGGGGGAATACAATTCATACCCCTTGAAATTTTCCACATTGTAAATGTTAAAGTGGTTCTAAACCCTTACAGACCACTTTGACCCACAGGTAAGCCTAGATTAAGGCTTACCTGTAGGTCCAAGAAAGATCTCCTAAACCTACACGGTTTAGGAGATATTTGCAAAAAGACAGGCACCGTAGACAGCAGCACGCAGGCGCACTGAGCATGCCGCTGCTAATGATGATATGCCCTTAGTAGCGGCTCCCGTGCACGACGTCATCGCCGCTACAGCCAATCACAGCGCCGGAGCCACGATACCCGGAAAGAAGACTGATGTTCCGTAGCAGAGGGGACAGCAGTGACATTGCAGGGTCCTGTGTCAGGTAAGTGACACATAATGGGCTACTATGATGCGATGCATAGTGGCCCATTATGCTTTACCTTTGCAGGGAAACAAAAAGAGGAAGTAAACCGGTCAGGCTTTTATTGCTGTCTGTGCCCCATTAGGATTCACCTTCTATTTGTACCAGGACCATTGAAAGTGAAATTAAAAATCCAATTGTGGGTTGTCCCCAGAGAAGTAACGACGGGGAATCTTCCAGTGGAGACAAAATTTCTGGTGACATTGGGGGGGTTCCCTTAATTTACAGGGATTTCCACTCACTTCCTATTTGGCCATGGGACAGAAAGTGAAGGGAAATCTCAGCAATTGGACACAGATTGGGGAAAACACGGCAGGGGTTATAACCCCTTGCTTACTCTATCCAAAATGAATACAAGATTTGCCTAAGTTTCTTAAAAAAAAAAATAAATAAAATAGGAAAGCATCTGAGCACCATAAACTGACCATCTAAAAATCACTTAATATCCAAAGCAAACTCACTACCATGGATCCACGATTTATTGTGTTTGAGAAATTACTTTGAAACACCCAGAAATTTCCAGCTGAGGGCATCTTAAAGTGCTAGTAAACCCACAATGGTAAAAATCAGCCTGTATATGCAGTAAAGCATGGCTTGTTAAACTGTGGAACCCAAGGGGTTAATCCTCCACATTGTGTAAAAAGGCTGTTTGATCCTGTCCTTCCACTGTCCCCAATCTATTTCCTTATAGAACAGGGCAGGGGACAAGCTGCACATGCTCAGTTTGTCGTGTAGTGCTAAAGAGTTTCTCTTCTTGGGAGGGTGCATGGGATCAGCACAGACCAGACACTGATAGAAGTCACAAGACTGCTAGTTGGGGGGGGGGGGGGGGGGGGGGGATTTAGCAGTTTATTTACTAAAATAAAATTACATTTCCATGTACTGTGGGAGACCAGATCTAGTAACACCCAACCCATTTCCTTATAGAACAGAGGATAGAGGACAAGCTGGACATGGTCAGCTTGGTAGAGAGTTTATGTGATCAGCACTGTCCAGGGGCTATAGGGGCAAGGTATATCCTTCTGCAAGCTTTAACCACACAATGATAGAAGTCACAAGACTGCTATAAACTGCTGATGAGAAAATTTTGAGCACTTTTCACTAAAATAATGTCCATGTACTGCGGGAGACCAGATAAATGGAATGCAGGATCCTGGGTTTAGTAACACTTTAAGGGCAGATGAATCATGTAGCATTTACATCCTGGAATCCATCTACCCTTAGCTCAGGCAGATGTGCTTAGCTGATAAAGCCCCCCCCCTCCCCCTGGGATGAGATTTTGATCTAGGCCAGATACCAGGAAGTAACTGAAGAAATGTAGTACAGTAAATCTACCATCCTATTTGTTAAATAGTAATGCTGATTAAACATTTTAGTGATATGTACCCCAGAATAGCACATTTATGGTTAAATTACAACCATAAGAAAAAAAAAAAAAAAAAAAAAAAAAGTCCCCATTTTGGAGTAAGGGAGGGTTATAACCCGTTAGTTTATTTTTTCTGCCATCTGTGTCACTTCAGGAGATTTCCCTTCACTTCCTGTCCCATAGCCAAAACAGGGAGTGAGGAAACCCCCCCTGCAAATTAGGGGGGGAAATCCCTTGGGGACCCACAAGTGACTAGACCTGGTGTCCCCATTGGAAGATTTCCCCTGGGACAACCCAAGATTTCCCTTTTACTTTCAAAGGATAACGGTAAATAGGACAAAGAGGGTTAATCTCCCCAACATTGGGGGAAACACACACACACATCACTAAAATCTGACAGGTTGTAATCCCTCCTCTAGCCAAAAACTAGGGAAAAAAAATAAAAAAAAATAAAATAAAAAAAAGTTTTGACTTTAGTAGTAGATTAGGTCATATCAATCTGTTCCTGTCAACATCTTGGCTCTTGGCAGAGGCACACCAGCCAGCCCCATTACCAGCAGCCTGTAAAATTCTAAGAGCTGGATGGTATACAGTGGAAAAAAAAAAAAAAAATCCCATCAAATACTTCAGCTCAAGAACCCTTTCACAATGGGGCGGTAGCAGTAAAGTGCTGCTTTACCGCTGTTATAGTGGCACTTTGGGAGCAGAGCATTCTGTGGTAACCACCAAGGAGTCCACTTTGGAAAGATTTCACCACTTCCTGCGTTGTCTGTGGTACAGAAAGTGAAGGGAAATCTCCCCAATGGGACACAGATTAGGGCGGGGCCTTCATTTCCACTTTGTAATAATGGAGGTATACCCATCCAGTCACTAGACCTTTAATATCCCAGGACACTGGTTCCATTCTAGTACATATCCTGGATAATAGCACACTGATCCCTATTCAACATGTACTACTCCCATCCACCATGTTCTGTGAGCTACCAGCCAATTAGTAGGAACATCAACCCTACTTTTGGCAACTTCCACCCTTAAACCACAAAAATTTGAAAACAAAAGCAAAGGAGGACTTACCCAACACTTTCAGGGAAGAGGTCGCCCCATCATTAGGCATAGAAAAGGACAATTCCATCTTGTCCAGAGCACAGTGGAGGAGAGAGGAGCTTTCAAAGTGTCCATTGGCATCACACAGCAACCAGGACAAACTGAAGCTCCACAACAGCAGTGCTAAGCCCATTCCTACCCTGGAAGAACCCATCATGACGATCACTTGCAGTACTGACCCTCAGCCCTGACCTGAGATTTATACCCTGGAGAGAGGGCGGGGCTTCAGGCTGATTGGCCAGGGACTGCTATGCACACAGGTGATCCTTATACTTGCAAAGGTGACCAAGAACTGTTGATTGTGGGTCTCTTTAAACCAATCAAGGTTCATGTTCTGGGATGGTTAAAAAAAAAGGAGCATGATTGGTGCCTGGTAGTTCCGCCATGGGGAGAACAATAATTCAATAATTCATGGGAACAAGCCTTTTTATTTTTGAGGTGGGGGGGGGATCGTGGCTGAGTTCCCACACTTTTTTTTCCTAGCACTTGACCCCTGTCTAGAGTTGCCACCTCATCCCTTTAAACCCGAACACCTTTTAATTACACAGGTTCTGAGGCTAATTAATTGCAGATAAGGCATCAAGTGAGTTTATATACCACCTTAATCAGCCACAGAACCTGTGTAATTAATATGTGTTCGGGTTTAAAGGGATGAGGTGGCAACCATGCCCCTGTCTCTGTGCCTGCGTGGGTTTCCTCCCACATTTCAAAGACATGCTGGGAGGTTACTTGGCTCCTGTCTAAATTGGCCCCTAGTGTGTGTATGTATGTGTAGCAGAATCTCCATCCTCTTCCAGTCTAATGGGAACCTTTGAGGCCACAGACCGCTGACATCCTTCAATAGGTGGTAGGTTGTGAGGCATAGTGGGTGCAAGGATGGTGAAAGTCATTGGGCACCAGACACTTCTTGGATGTAAAAGAGGTTTTATTTCTTTTGACAGTCCTTTTTATATTTTGCAAGGGAAAGAGGGTTAGAGCCAGGACACCCTTAAGTGGTTGCAATTTCAATAGGCAGACTCCGTCACTCCGAGACTTCATTAGGAAGACAGCAGGGAAAGGCCCCAGCAAGGTGCCACATCTACAGGTGCAGGTTTGCTGTCTCACATGGCAACAGTATTTAACACAAAGTTCAACAGTTCTCTCAGCTTCACTACAATGTCCACTTGTAGCTCTTCAGCCCCTTGAGCTCCTGGTCTCTCACTGGACCCTCTGATTCACTGACTCTGAATCCCGTGAGCTCCTCAAGGCTTTTGAGGTGGTATCTCCCTCAAGCGTCACCCACGCTTCCCTGCTGGGTCCCTAGCTTGGCACTCCAGATACTTTTCAAGCTTCACCCCTGCTGACCGGCTCGGGCCCTGGCTTGACACACAAGGCTGCTCTGCAAGTGTCACCTCCGCTGGTTGGGTCCCTGACTTGATCACCACCTAAAGTTTCCCGATTCTCCACCGCGCCGTTCGGTGAATATGTTGCTCCGGTACTTACTTCAGTTACTCACTGCTCTCCTGGCTTTATTATCAGTCTGAGAGCGGCGGTGGATGATGTCACAGGGAGAGACGGGGCGGCGTGGGGTAGTGACCCGGGGCCGCTGATAAGGCGGTACAGCCAGCCCTTCTGTACTGGGGCCGGACCCCATCAGTTCAAAAGGGGGGCGCGGGCACCTGCTGAGCAGGAGAGCCGGCTGTACTACCTTATTGCAGACACTGATCCGCTTCTGCCTCCCCTTGCAGCGTTGCCAGCTTCTCCTCTTCTTTCTTCCACTGGCTGCACTGCAGGGGGATTGGTTTTAGCACATGCGCCCCTTCCATCTGCTGTCTGGGCCCCCCTGTGTGCCCCTTTCCCCCCGCAGCACTTCCGGCTTCTCTCCTCTCCTGCCGGAAGCTGCTGCAGGCACAGAGGGGGATGTTTAAGGATGGAGAGCGGGGAAAAGGGCCCGGCAAATATGTAGTTTACTGGCCCCTTCCATTCCTGAATGAACACAGTGAGCAATAAGCACCAATCACTCCTGTGTCCATTCATCACTGAAGCATAGGAAGCTGTGTTTCCTATGCTTCAGTTTGTGAATGAGCAGGAAGCCTCTCCTGGCTTTTTTTTTAGTATGAGAGCGGCAGCTCTCAGGATGATGTGGGGTGGGCTCCGCGATTTCTAACAGCAGCCCTGGCAGTGACCGCCAGTCACCAAGCAGCAACTTAACCACTTCAGCCCCAGAAGGATTTACCCCCTTCCTGACCAGAGCACTTTTTGCGATTCGGCACTGCGTTGCTTTAACTGACAATTGCGCAGTCGTGCGACGGTACACCAAAACAAAACTGAGGTCCTTTTTTTCCCCTACAAATAGGGCTTTCTTTTGGTGGTATTTGATCACCTCTGCGGTTTTTATTTTTTGCGCTATAAACAAAAAAATGCGACAATTTTGAAAAAAAAAAAGCAATATTTTTAAATTTTTGCTATAATAAATATCCCAAAAAAATATTTAAAAAAAACAATTTTTTTCCTCAGTTTAAGCCAATATGTATTCTTCTACATATTTTTGGTAAAAAAAAACGCAATAAACGTATATTGATTGGTTTGCACAAAAGTTAGAGCGTCTACAAAATAGGGGATAGATTTATGGCATTTTTATTATTTATTTATTTTTATTAGTAATAGCAGCAATCTGCGATTTTTATCATGACTGCGACATTGCGGCGGACAATTCGGGCACTTTTGACACTATTTTGGGACCACTGTCATTTATACAGCGATCAGTGCTATAAAAATGCACTGATTGCTGTGTAAATTACACTGGCAGGGAAGGGGTTAACACTAGGGGGCGATCAAGGGGTTAAGTATGTCCTAGGGAGTGATTATAACTGTGGGGGGGTGGGCTACCACTGACATGACAGCGATCACTACTCCCGATGACAGGGAGCAGTAGATCTCTGTCATGTTGCTAGGCAGAACAGGGAAATGTCTTGTCTACAAAGGCATCTCCCCGTTCTGCCGCTCCATGACACGATTGTGGGACACCAGCGGACATCGAGTCCCTGGGACCCGCGGGCACGGTCACGCAGTACGCAAATTAAAGGGAACGTACAGGTATGCCCATTTGCCCACCGCTGCCATTGTGCCGACGTATATCGGCGTGCGCCGGTTGGCAAGTAGGGATGAGCTCGATGTTCGGGTCAAACATATGTTCGACTCGAACATCAGGTGTTTGCCCGTTTGAAGAACAGCGAACATTATGGGACGTTCGTGGGAAATTCAAACGGCCGTGGAACGACCCATAATGCACTGCGAGATCACAGTGCATTGCTGTATGATGATTGCCCAAAGCATGCACCTGATCTGCATGCTTTGGCCAATCCCAGCGCTCTATGCTAAGAGAGCCATAATTGGCCAAAGGCAGGATTCCTTTGGCCAATCATGGCTCAGGGGGACTAAGTCTATGCCCCACACTATATAAGGCTGCCCACACGGCGACCCCGTGTAGTGTTGTTGGTGTGGACGGAGAGATAGTGTGATTTAGATTAAGCAGGCAGGTTATTCAGTTAGTGGCAGTGTACTTGATATATATATATATATATATATATATATACACAGTCAGTTTAGTGTGTATATATATATATATATATATATATATATATATATATATATATATATACCGTATTTATCGGCGTATAACACGCACCCCAAGTTTAGGAGGGAATTTTAAGGAAAAAAAACTTACATTAAAATGCCCATCAATGCAGCCTTATCTGTCCATCTGCAGCCTTTTCAGTGTCAGTGCAGCCTTGCCCCAGTGCAGCCTTGTCAGTGCAGCTTTGTCAGTGCAGCCTTGTCAGTGCAGCCTTGCCCCAGTGCAGCTTTGTTAGTGCAGCTTTGGCAGTGCAGCTTTGCCCCAGTCCAGCCATGTGCAGCTTTGTGATAGATTAGATAGATTAGATTCAAATATGGCGCCGAGACTGCAGGGATTCGTCGGAGCCGAGATACACATACCCGAGTGTTCTCGGCGCCGCTCACAGTCACGCCCAGTCCCGCCCTATGATGGACATAACATAGGTCCAGGGGGGGGACTGGGCGTGACGGCGGCGCCGAAAAAAGCCGAGAACGCTCGGGTATGTGTATCTCGGCTCCGACGAATCCCTGCAGTCTCGGCGCCATATTTGAATCTACCCACGGCTGTGTATGTCAGCAGCGACCGCGGCAATTGCCGCGATCGCTCCGATAACACAAAATCGGCCCGTATTTATCGGCATATAACACGCACTTTTTTCCCCTGAAAATCAGGGGAAAATTGTGGGTGCGTGTTATAGGCCGATAAATACGGTATATATACTCTGCAGCATCCAGTCAGTGTAGCCTAGATCTACATTCTACAGTGCATTCTGTGGTGTACTATTTCTAATTTACTTCAGGCAGTGTATTTTATATATATATATATATATATATAGTCAGCCTAGTGTATATATATATATATACAGTGGATGCTCTGCTGGAAAGGTCTCCAAGTCTGCTCTTGCCCATAGATATTCCTGCACCGTGTAATGCAGGCGCTGGCGATGGTTGCTTGAACCGATCAGACCTTGGCGTTGAGGACTGAAAAATTGTCTAGGCATCGGTCAGCCGGCCACCTTCTGCACCGCTCTTCCTCTGACTGAACGAAGCCTTAGCAACACGTTGTCCAACACCAGGAAATTGTAGCCTCCCAGGGTCTGGAAATGCATTGCACAAACCTTTCTTCAAGGCCTCCTGAAGATGTTTCATCCTCTGCGAAGGCAGGATGAGTTCTGCAACCGTACCCTTGTAATGTAGCTCAAGAAGGATTGCTAGCCAATAAAGATCCCTCTCCCTGATACCACGAATCCTAGGGTCCTTTTGCAGGCTTTGCAGAATCAGGGAGGCCATGCAGCGTCAATTTGCAGAGGCATTCGATTCTGAGTTCTCTGGGTCACTAAGGATCACATGATCCGTAACAACCTCCTCCCAGCCACATACAACTCTTTGGGTTTCTGGAGACTGAAAACCATCCCTTGTAGACTTCTGCTGAGTTTTATCCTCCACGTCCATGCTCTTCTTCTTGTGTGTTTGGCAGGCCCGCAGGAATACTATCTGGATAAAGGGGGCCTTGAGAGGTAAGGAAGTCCTCCTCTTCCTCCCGCTGTTCTGCCTCAAGTGCCCTGTCCATTATTCCATGAAGCGTGTGCTCCAACAGGAAGACAAGAGGGACAGTATCACTGATGCATGCATTGTCGCTGCTCACCATCCTCATGGCCTCCTCAAATGGTGATTGGACAGTGCATGCATCCTTGATCGGTACCCACTGGTGGCAAAAAGAATCCAAGCTCCCTGACCCTGTCCTCGTGCCATACTCACACAGGTACTCATTGATGGCCCTCTGCTGCATGTGCAGCTGCTGCAGCATTGCCAATGTTGAGTTCCACCTGGTGGGCATTCCACAAATGAGGCGGTTGGTGGATAGGTTGGATTTCCTTTTGAATGTCAACCAGCCAAACACTGGTATTGTATGACCTGTGGAAATGACCACAGACTTTTCTGGCCTGCCTCAGGAGATCTTGTAAGCCTGGGTACCTGCTCAAGAACCACTGCACCAAATTCAAGACATGTGCCAAACATGAAACATGGGTCAAGTGTCCCTGTCGGAGGGCGGAGAGAAGGTTGATGACATTGTCGTATACGACCATTCCTGGCTGAAGCTGGCGTGGCGTCAACCACCTCTGAGCCTGCCCCTGCAGAGGTGACAGACTCTCTGCCCCAGTGTGGCTCCTGTCCCCTAAGCAGGCCAACTCAAGCACCGCATGGCATCTTTTTGCCTGAGTACTTGCGTAGCCCCTTGAACGCTTACGGAGCACTGCTGGTTCAGAGGAAAAATCTGCAGAAGAGGCCGAAGAGGAGGGGGAGAGCTGTGGCAGAATCCCCACTAGCATTTTGGAGGTGTGGTGGAACAACAATACTGAACCCTGTTCTGCATCCTTCCCAGCTGCCAGCAGAGTTACCCAGTGCGCTGTGAAGGAAAGGTAACGTCCCTGCCCATGCCTGCTAGACCATGAGTCAGCGGTAATATACACCTTACTGCTGACCGTGCTGTCCAACGAGACCAAAACATTGCCTTCCACATGCCGGTAGAGAGCTGGAATGGCCTTCCGTGAAAAGAAATGGCGTTTTGGAACCTGCAACTGAGGTACAGCACATTCCACAAATTCACAAAAGGGGGCAGAGTCTACCCGCTGAAAAGGCAGCAGTTGCAGTTCTAGCAATTTGGCCCAGCTAGCATTCAGATGCTGAGCATGTGGATGGCTGGGACCGAATTTCTTTTTACGGTTGAGTAACTGGGGTAGGAAAAGTTTCCTGCTAAAATCAGATGGTGGTGCACTGCTAGCAGATTGGCTGCAAGTACTTGGGACACCTATTGCTATACCTTCATTCCTCTCAGTGCAGGTTTTTGAGAGGACTGGAGGTAGAGTAGGGTTGGAGATCCCAGATGAGGAGCAAGGAGAGGTCCGCCTTTTTCTTTGATGTGGGGCTTTTAAAGTGCTGTTGCCAACAGACTTGTTGCCTTATGAGTTTATGTGGAATCTCCATTAATAGCTGTAAAATATTGTAATTATGAATATATTTCATTTAGCTTGTATCTATGTAGGGCCAAACATATTATCTTCACAGAAATCTCTGGTAGACCAGACAAGTCGGTGCCTAAGGTTGTGTATACAAACAATGGGATCCAATGCTGGGATATGCAATGAAGGGAGGCCAACCCGTAATCATTAACTTCCCTGGATAATTCAAGTTAATCTCCTGCTCAGAATAGTCATTAGTCACAAGGATTTGCATTAAAGGGGGCTGACTTATGCAAAGTATAGGGATTGGAGATGTAGCCAGTCCTTAACCAGGAATAGGGAAGCTCACCAATCAGAGCCACGCTATGTCAACCAATGAGGCATCAGCCTGTAATGATTTACACAGACTAGATGGGAGGGAAACACACTTTTATGGGAGAGCAGCCATCAGAATGGAACCTTGGTGCAAAGGGTAATTATGGGAAAGGTGTGCATTTATCAGTAGCTTGCCTGGACCCCACACCAGCCTAGTGCATTATCCTTGACAGATTTATTGATTAAAAGCTAGATAAAATCTACTCATGGTACATAAACACTGACATCTAATGTCCTGAGAGAGATCTCATAAAATGTTGAGGGTGGAGTGCACACAATCCAAATGTAGCAGTGCAAGCAGTCAGACCCTTCCACAGGATATATAAAAAAAAAAATTTAAAGGAGCAAGATGATCTGTCTCGTCACAAGCCAATACCAGTCTTCCCTTCATCTCACAATTCCATCCAAACTCCACTTAGGTTTATAACATACTTAGGAAACACTAGTCTATCCCGCATGTCAGCTATCCATCAGTACAGGAATTTCAGAGTCCCCCGTTGCCTTCGTACCATTGAGGTCGAACGATATATGACAAATTGTTTAAATCTGATTAGTATTGTCCTCCCTCACCTCGTACAACCTTTTTAGGACCATGCAACTTTGGCTCATTTCCCCGTTTATGCTGCATTCAATGCAACAGTATGATCAGAGGGAAATCTTTCTCCCATTCACATAGAGGGTACATCATCGATATTAAGAATCATTACACTTGCCAATCTTATGTTGTATAAATAAAATGTAGGGGGAACCACTCAAAAAAGGTTAAAGAGAATAGCTAGACATAAGTATTCCATCAGATAAATTACCTTTAGCCTGACTTTCAAAAAAAAAAAAAAAAAAAAAAAAAAAAAAAACCACACACACTGGTTTCTTAATTAAGATTTATGGTATACCCAGGAACAGATGTGAAGGAAATAGGGAATTAACCCTTAGAAAACAGGAGGTTCAATGGATACATCATTTAAACACATGGCTGAATGGATTAAAAATTGTAGGATTTGATATGTTTATTGGTTTTGTATTTTTTTCTCAGCGCATAGCGAATGCGATAGGAAAAGTGATAGCACCTGATGACCCATGATTTCCATATATACCTATGTTTTTTTGCATTGGTTGATTTTTCCCATTGGTACAAAATGATTGAGTCACATGATAGGAGTGTATAAATATGCTTGTAAAAATCATTGTATGCGTCTTGCTCTGATGGGTGCTATCTGTACAGCCCAAAACCGTCATGCATTTGACACTGAATGGAATTTTTTTTAAATGCAGCAATCCCATCTGATAGTTTTCTTCTATACATAGACACAAGAAGAAAAAAGGAAAAAAAAAAAAAAACACAATTTCTCTGGCCCCACAGGAGAAACACCAAAAGCCATTTACCCTGGGGTTCTGAAAATACATCTTCCACTGTATATGGTAATGATTTAACAATCAGCATCAAGACCCCTCTAGAAAATTTAGAGTACGTAGCAAAAGCCTTCTGTAGTCAAAGCTTCTTAAAGAGGAGTTCCATCCAAGGTCCAGAAAAAAAAAAAAAAAAAAAAAAAAAAAATTTTAAGTCAGCAGCTACAAATACTGCAGCTGCTGACTTTTAATTGGACACTTACCTGTCCCAGGGTCCAGCGATGCGGGGGAATCTAAGCCCCGCTCGTCTCCCCCTTCGTTCAGCGGCGCCGGCATTGCAACTGTGGGCGCCAGGCTGTGGCTTCACAGCCTGGCACCCACTGCACATGCGCGAGCGGCACACCGTGATTGGCTGCTCAGTCACCTGGGACCTGTAATGGTGACCAGATGATTGACAGGAGGGAGGGAGCAGAGCTGAGCCCTTCCTGTGCCGAGGGGGAAGTGATGTCACCAGCCCAGGCACTGGAAGAGGGAGACTACGAGGGACCACCACCTAGCAACAGGCATTTAGAAGTAAAAAAAAAAAAAAAAAAAAAAAAAGTTTTAATTTTTCATGTAGTTTTTTTGGGTGGAACCCCACTTTAAGTGCTAAAAATAAAAATCACCGACTGTTTGGCAAAGCCTTTTACAGCAACTAAAGCTGCTTGAGAGCAAGGTCTTATCACATGATTGGAGATATATCTATAGATAGAAGCCAGGCCTAGGATAAGAGAACTTGTACTTGCTAGCTCAGCTATTATTCTGCCTAAATTCAAAGGATAACCCATTTGTATTTTTTGGGTGGAAGCCATTTCTGACCAGCTCAATTTTAATTTAAAGCCACAAAGCTGATTTTTTTTTGGCCTTTCTGGAACCATGTTGGGAATAAAGCTAGTAGAGAGATTTTTAAAAATGGTTTATTTAAACATTTGCAGTTTTAATGTTCCACATTTGACTCCTGCGGTAAATCCACAAGCCTAGAACAGCAACAGACCCAACAACCCCAGCAGTGACTAGCGCTCTAGCCAGGTCCAATGTTGAGTAATTTGATGGATCAGTACCTAGGAGAGGGGGAGGGAAAAAAAAAAAAAAAAAAAAAAAAAAAAAAAAGTTTAAGTCTTGAATCTCAACTGAAAACCCCAACCCCCCATCCCAGATTGATTACCTTCCAGTTTTAGAATTTCTTGATTATCCACAGAAACAAATGCAACAGGTCCTTGAGAAGTCACTGTGTTCTTCAGAGACTGAAGTTCAGCCATTCGCCCTAAAATTAGGATAAAGTTTGTATTCCACAGTAGATGTTCTTAGGAACTTTCACTTTTTTTAATTTAAAGTGAGTTGTAAAAAACACAAGATTTTGCCACCTGAATAATATACTCACTTCTCCTTTGACCACAAGAAACCACACAGCTGTCCCTGGCAGATGGAACACAAACAGAAGCACTGCAGTGGAAGTATACCTGAAGACAAGTTTTTACACTGTTAATCACAGCAAAGCATTAGATAAGACTGCTAAAATACTTTGTATTCATTTACCAGGCCTCCAAGGGCAAGCTGGGTGGTGGAGTCCACAAATGTGAAGGTGCTGACCACAAAGCGCTGGTAGTAGCTTGGTATAGGTACAGCCTGTGAAGGAGCTCCAACAGGAATCAGCTGGCTCAAGTAGTTGTCTCCATTGAAAGGGCAACTGCACAAACAAAACGCTTGAGAATTGAGATCTGCACAAGGTAGACAGGATAACTTCCATTCTACAGACTCAATTACTCACCTGTCAAACAAGATGGGCCATTGAGGAAGGAGTGTAGGATCTACCGAGCTGGTGGCCCAGCAGTCATTAAGGACAAGGACCAGGTTTGGATCTGTTCTGCCGATGATGCGAACCTCCAGGTAGACTGGGTCCCTGAGCACTTTGACCACAGGGTACTGTGCATCAGTGTAGTACGAGGCATAGTTGAGATCTGCATTACATAAAACATTACAAATTCAGGGCAACAAGTGTTAACACTTCTGAATGGCTGGGTTCAGGGACCCTGGAAAGGACATGCCTTTTGCTTGACAGAGGGAACTCAACACCTCTGGGGAAACTAGCCCTAAGCAAGAGGAAACGCCAGACCTAAACAAAAAGTTCATGAGTTGAATGGAAGATTACCATGAAAGTCATGACTTTGGTCATACCTGGTCCCACCCACTACCACACAAGCATGAAATTTGCCAGAGTTATATTATAGACAAAAGGCTGGTTAACATGCCAGACTAGCATCTAATACCACTAACTTGCCGTGAGATTATGGCTGTTCCTACACCCTTTTGAGATGAAGATACAACTTAAAATTTATATGGCTGGTTTAGATGTCATGTCCTTAATGGTGTTCAGTTTAAAACCTTTCCACAACAGCACACCCTTCTTGTGTTCAGTCTAGCCATGCAGCTGCCAAGAGAAGATATCTGGTATGTCTAGGATGAAGTTGAGCCACAAGCACCATTTGGTGGGGGAGTGGGGGGGGGTGTACAGCTCATACACTTGTAAGGGGCCTGAGTATCTCAAAGAGCCTGGTGGGATGGAAGGGAGGGGAGCTCTGTGGATGCTTCTGTAAGAGTAAGTTGGCAGCTGCTGCATGTTATTGAGCTCACATCGGGCTCTTTGCTGCCACCTCTGGCAGCTTCCTGCATGTGCTGTAGACCCCATCTGTCTCAGCCACATGTGGAAACAAGACCTGGGACTAGGAAGACCAAGTGAGGGCTGTGTATGTGTGTACAGGTGTGAGGGGGGCTGAGGCACAGATGGACTTGGTGGAAGAGCCAGTGGGTGGGCCCTTAGGAATGTTGGTGGTCAGGACTAAAGCTGTTCAAGGGGCCCCACAATTTGATGGTTGCCCTGAGCACCACCACATGTTCATCAGTGGCCCATTGACTGCAAGTTGCACCTTCTGCTAGTTGAAGAGCAGGTGGAAGCTCACGGTGCAGAGAACAAATTCTTTAAATGCGTATGTTTTGGAGTGGTCTGTAGACTGGCATGGCCTTGGGGTTTTCACCTGGACAGTCTGAACTTTTAATCATGAGCCTGGGTTTCAGTCCACCTGTAACCAAGTTCTCTATGTAACTGAGACAGACACACACAAATCTGTTACTGTCTGAGTTGTGGGCGGCTATCTGGGGCAGGTTTGGCATCACTAAAGGGTGGTGCAATGTCAAGAAAAGCAATATGGCCACACCCACTGTTTGCCGCATTACTACTCACCTTGGGCACCCCCCCCCCCCCCCCACCACCGTAAATTTAAAAAAAAATGCCCTGTACCACAAAATTAGATGGATTTGGCTTGAAGAAAAGGGTGGCAACCCTAAACGGCCCTTTATACAAATGTGTCAATTTGAGAGGGAGCCTGACCATTACAGTCCAAAAACCCTTACCAGACCAAAAGAAAGGCTTCCTTCTGGCTGCACAAGCTTCAGTCCTGTGAATCTAGCATTGCCCTTTGTCACCATCTCCTGTCAGAAGCCCAGCTGTCTCTTCCCAGGTTCAGAAGGCCCATACATCTCTCACTCCATGAAAGACAGGCTCTACCCCTCCAGTGCTGCATGGAACCTGAAGCCTCCTGGGATATACATGGTAGGAGGAGGCAATTCTCATCTAGATAATGGGTGGGCAGTGTGGACACCAAGGTAAGCCAAAGCATTTTTAGATTGCTGAGGGAAAGGGGACCACAACCATGCAAGCCATAGCAATTATTGCAGGATTTGCTTTAAGGACTTCTGTAGTACTGTGCTCTATAAATCATGTTAGATTACTAATGGGCACTAGACTAGTGGAAGCACGTTAGCTTACTTCTAGAAAGCTGAAGACTTATCCTCACCTTGTGCAATCCTCATCTCCAGCTCAAGAGGTCCAGATGTACTGACAGGAAGAGGTGGTGGCAAAGTGTTGACTGTAAAACTCAGCAGTGGCACAATACCAGTTTGAATGAAGTTACACTGCACAGTCACCCTAGATAAACAGTACAGTATTAGATACAGTGCTTCCCCCCCCCCCCCTTCATCCACTAAAGCAGGATTGCTCATCTTACCTCATTGTACTGTCCCTAGTAATAGAAGATCCTTGCCATGTCTGTATTTGTCTACTAGCTTCAATAGTAGCTACATAGTTCATTGGACCATTGGGCACCTGGGTGAAAACAAACCAGGATAGGCAGCCAATGAGCCTTTAGAAGCAATACCGCCCACCATAAATTCAACTTTCTATATCACATCCCCTTTTGAAATATAAAAGGGTGGCTTTCTGTACACCACAGGAAACCTACAGAAGGTATTAAGCACATGTAGCACCCTCTAGTGTGCTAGGTGTCAGAGATAGGGTTGTCAGTGTAGGCAAATTAATGCAAGCTTGGCTGGCAGCCAGGCTTGTTTCTGGGTTGGCAGAAGTCCAGGGAGAGCTGGATGACTCAGGCAGCATCACTGAGACCTCCCAGTTATTTGCAGAAGATGTTGGAAAGGTAGGAGGAGAGGTGATGGCACACCCGAGAGGACTGGGTACAAAGCCAGCAAGGAGGACTGTGGTGGCATGGGTAGTGGAAATACAGCTGCAGCCAGGAGGCCTGGCAGCACCTGAAGAGGTGGTACTGGGATCCATAGACATGTGGGACAGCTAGCACTAGGTCTACCATTTTTTTTTTTGCAACATCATAGGGGCCTGGCTGAGCCAGTGTCAGGCATGCAATTCAGTGCTAGCTAGTCCTGGGAGTGATAGTCTACAAGCAAGTTTGTGCTGGAGGAAGAGCAAGTTATATATGCCAGAGGTGTATATAGTTCAAACCCTATATTGCTGTTTGAAGCAACTGGGCACCACATATCTACCCTACCCAAGTTACAATCCCCTTAAAACAAGGTACAAGGACTGCTTCTTGAGCATCTGAAGATTGGAATGCCTGGCTGTGCAGGGGGAGAGGTAGACCACAACTACTAGTAGCCCCTACGGGGCTACTGCTACACATGTTGAATAAAAGCACAGGAGTAGGGTTGATGGTGTAGTAGAGTATCAGACTAACAAATAAGCCAGTTCATGAAGTCAATTAGATCACTCATGAATGGTAGCAACTAGCAACCATACATCATGCCAGACTGGAATGCTTTAGAAGAAATTATGCAATACAGAGAGGATAAGGTGCCATCATCCTCACCTCATTTTGGGCAAAGAAGCTGAACCAATATGCACCACCAAATTATATCACAGCCCAAGACCAGAATTGTAGCCAAGAGTTTGTAATGTGTCTAAGAATTTGAACTGCAAGATTTGGTCATAATTTCTGCATTTCGTATGATAGATATTGTGCAAAGGTTAGCCTGCCTGCACCACAAGGTTCAGACTTTGATATAAGCAGACTAATGTAATACCCACCTGAAATGCTTTGGTGCAGGACAATGGGAACCTGAACACTACAAAGGAGTTACTGGTATCTACTGTCAGCCCGGTGCAGGTGTCCAATCCAATCACCCTGATATAGTCCAGATGCAGAGATGGCACAGTCAGTTCACTGGACACCGCAATCGCCATGTTGCCATCAAATCTGCATTGTGTGGTCACTGTAGAACACAAAATTGGGTTGTCACCATGTAGACCAGACATGCAATTATCTAGTCACTGATAATTTGCCCACTGAAGTATTTATATTTTTTGAATAGTCTAGTCTAACTCACATCTGTACAGGTTAGATTGCAGTGGAGTGTGCAAAATTATACAGGAGCAGACCATAGAAAGTCTTATGGACACCCAGCAGGGTTGTCCATTGTACTCGAAAAGGTCACCAAGTATGGCTGAGGTCTAAAATAAGTGTCAAGATACCATTGAGCAAATTGTTTTTAGCAAGTACATGCTAGACTGGGCTTCAAGTCACTCAATTATGAATTGCAAGATTTAAATGCTTTTGGCTATACCAAGGTACTAGCAACCTTACATGCCAAAAGAGCAGGTTATATATATTCTACCTACAGACTGACCCTAGTATGTTCAGGCTGATACGGCTTCCCAACTTTAGCACATCCAGCAACATCCTACTTACACTTGTTGCCAAAGAAACAAGGCATTGTAGCATCGCTTGGGGAGTAGCAGCATCCCATTGCAGCACAGGAGTCACTGGTTACAGGTGTTTCAGCACAGGCCAGTTTGTCTGCTTTAGCAACGGCAGAGCAGACATCAGGACTAGGGGCATCCAGGGCTTCTATACAAGAAACAAAGGTCTTCTAACAACATGCAGTACATCAGATTAATGCAATTAGGACTTTAGAGACACTAGGTGTGAATTACCCTTACTTTTGTCTTAACAGCCCCCCCCCCCCCCCCAGTAATGGAGTAAGCCACATGCTTTTATACCAGGGGACCATGCCATGCGATTCCCAAGACAACCCGCCTGCAGTTGAGGAAGCTACATAGCTTTGTTTCAGGGGACTATGTCATGAGAATTCCCATTTAGAAGATTGGACAGGTTACCATTCTGTATTGGACATCTCTTCTCCATCTTGTATTGCTCAACAGCACCATCAACAATTTCTTCCAGAAGCAGAACCATCATAAATTCCTCATCCTAGGAGGGAATAAAAATGATACATCTCTAGGGGGTCTTCAAACTTTTAACAAACAAAGGGCTAGTTTACTGCCCTTCAAATTTTAGGGAGGGGCAGTGGGAACAGAAGCAAGCAAAGCCATAGGCTTTGTGGTCAGTGGGAGGAATAGTACCCCAAGGTAAATGGGCTCAGCCCATTCTCCCAAAACCTGCTGATCCACGTCTAAAACTCCACTTGACAAGGAGTCAGGCACTTTTTTTTTTTAACAAGTTACCAGGAGCTTTGCACTCAGACAGCACAGGTCAAGCATGTGAAGAGCTAGAATTTTCATTTTTGGGTAAGGAAGGGTAAAGCCTCGTAGACATGGTACCATCGTTGGCAGGGGATTGTCTGTTGTCCTAAAATCTTAACAGTACGCTCCTTTTGACAATTGTCCAATCTTCAGGCAAATGTTGGACAGGTTAGTAAATGCATCGGCTTGACATCTGATTTTCATATGGTCAGTACACAAATCTGTCACACAAGAGTTGAATGTACAAACATGCTTGGAATCAATGCTCAAACATGAAATTAGCAGAAAGGGACCAAATGGTGGCTGTCAAGAGCTAAAATTCCTTTTAGTATGTCACTACGTTTGTGGCATGAAAATGGTGTACCATTAGTATGCTAGACAAGATCCTGGCACACGCCCTTTTGACAAACATTAGACGCTCAGTTGTCCAACAATCGTACCATGTAGGAGGCTTTATAGTATTATCCAATTTGGATGTTCTTCCTTCACTTCTATCCTCAAGATGCCACAAGTGAAAACTTCTAGAGGGCATTACCATCAAGATATGCCATCAGAACAGGCATTTCCATTCGATTCACCTTCACAGCTTGTTCTGGCAACAGCTAAATGATCTCCCATTTGTGGCAATGGTTACCAGACTGAGATGAAACACTAAGACCCGGTTCACACACGGGCGGCACGACTTGCAGGTCGCCTCAGCGAGGCAACCTGCAAACCACTTCCGTGGCGACTTGCAAAACAACTTCTGTATAGAAGTCTATGCAAGTCGCCCCAAGGTCGTACAGGAACCTTTCTAAGTCGGAGCGACTTGCGTCGCTCCGATTAGAACGGTTCCATTGTACAGAACGGGAGGCGACTTGTCAGGCGACTAGGTCGCCTGACAAGTCGTCCGTGTGAACCGAGTCGTAGGGTCGGTTCACACATGGGCAACACGACTTTAGCGCGACTTTGTACCGCGACTTCAGCGCGACTTCAGCGCGACTTTAGCGCGACTTCAGCAAATTACGAGGCGACTTGAAGTCGCCTCCATGACAGGCGACTTTGCCTGTGGCCAATCACCTCTCTGGGAGGGAGGGGGGGAGGGAGGGGTTTTCTCTGCAAAGTCGCTTGACTTTACAGAGAGATCCGACTTGCAGGCGACTTACATTGAGTTGAATGGGTACAAGTCGCCTACAAGTCGGATAGAAGTAGTACAGGAACCTTTTCTGAAGTCGGAGCGACTTCAGTAGTGTCAATTAAGACGCTCCCATTGCCTACCATGTTAATCTAAATACAAAGCGACTTGGGGCGACTTGGGGCGACTTGAGGGCGTACAAGTCGGATCCCAAGTCGCCCCAGTGTGAACCGACCCTAAGGGGACAGACAATACGCCTAGGCAGTCTGGTCTACAGACCTAAAGTTCTGGCTATACATACACCCAAGGAATGCATTACTAGCAGAGATTAGAACAAAAAAAAAAAAAAACCCACACTTTGAAATGAGTTGGCCAATGATGTTTCAAAAAGTTGATGTCAGGCTTACCTTTTCCCTTACATAGCATCCATCATAGGCAGTAGCAATCACCATTGTGTTATTGGGTCCATGTCTTACCCAGATCCCACAAGCAGGATCATTGCCAAGACTCTGAAATTCATCCTGGAGATCTGAACACAAAATGTTAGTTGATTACTTACTAAGGCAAGTTATATCAAACCAGTGTTACATTCACTTCTGAAGGCAGACTGGCACATAGCACAAGATTGGCTGGTATAACAAACTACAGTGCCTTGGGGGGGGGATTCACACCCACTTTAAATTTTCCGCATTGTCATGTTAAAGCCAAAACCGTAAAAGTATTTTATTGGGATTTTATGTGATAGACCAACACAAAGTGGCACATAATTGTGAAGTGGAAGGAAAATGATAAAAGGTTTTCCAAAATTCACAAATATCTGAAAATTGTGGCGTGCATTTTTATTCAGCCCCTTTACTTTGATCCCCCCCCCCCCCCCCACTAAAATCTAGTGGAACCAATTGCCTTCAGAACTCAACTAATCAGCAGATAGAGTCCACCTGTGTGTAATTTAATCTCAGTATTAATACAGCTGTTCTGTGAAGCCCTCAAGAGGTTTGTTTGAGAACCTTAGTGAACAAACAGCATCATGAAGGCCAAGGAACACACCAGACAAGTCAGGGATAAAGTTGTAAAGTTTAAAGCAGGATAAAAAAAAAAGTTCCAAGCTTTGAACATCTCATGGAGCTCTATTCAATCCATCATCTGAAAAATTGAAAGATTATGGCACAGCTGCAAACCTACCAAGACATGGCCGTCCACCTAAACTGACCGGCCGAACAAGGAGAGCATTCAGCTGAAAAAAAACCCCCACATACTTGTCCCAAAGTGTCTTGTCATTTTTACCATTTGATACTTTGTACCCCTACCAATTCACATAGAAGGGCCGGGATCTGGGGGTCCCCTTGTTAAGGGGGGCTTTCAGATTCTGTTAAGCCCCTGCCTGCAGACCCACAACCACTGGGAAAGGGTTGTGGGGGATGAGGCCCTTGTCCAATGTGGGGACAAGGTGCTATGGGGATGCACCCCCATGTTAAGGGCATGTGGCTTGGTATGGTTCAGGAGGGGGGGTTGCTCTCATCCCCCCCAGCAGGGGGGACGACAATGGGGTGCTACATCCCAAGGAGGTCTGGCAAGGACCCATATGACAAAAGGATACTGACTACGCACCACATTAAATATGGTGCTGCCATAAGACCATACAAAAAAACATTAATTCCTACAAGGCTATTTAAACCAGACCCCTTGGGATGGAGCACCCCATCCCCTCTCCCCACCAGTACTTCTCAGTATCCACCTGAGTTATAGGAGGAGTCCTTTTAACTCTCCCATAGAGAGGAGTGTCATGTTTATACAGAGTGCAGAGTGGAGTTGGATTAGAGCACCTGTCAGTTTTTGTTGCCATCTGTGCCCAGTTAGAACTTGGCCTTTGTTCTGTGTACCATGATCATTTAAAGTGAAGGTGAATTTAAATAAATATTCCAGATTGTGGGTTGTCCCCAGAAAAGTAAAGTGGAATCTTCCATTGGGGACAATAGTTATGGTGACCTGGGGGTCCCCTTAATTTACAGGGATTTCCTCACTTACTGTTTGGCTATGGGACAGGGAGTTGAAGGGAAATCTCGATGTAGCACCCTGATGTTTTAGGCAGGGTTGCTATCAAATTTAGTTGCCAGGTGATCGTTGCTTTGGCCAATTGCTAAATCAAGCGATTCCTCTCTAAATCTGGACCTGTTGGACCCTCTCTTCTGTCACTTGGTGGCACTATGCTAGTGACATTAGATAAGACAGGGGCTTTGCAAGCTCAGACATGAATGGATGGGGTGTCTCAGCCAATGGGTAGGGATGTTTCATTGGTCCCTTGGCCTGCTGGGAGAGCCTATTTGGGTGGAGTCAGGCGATTGGGGTTCTGTGCCACCCGGATGGCTGTCTGGGTGGACGTGTGATGTAATGCCCAGGGATGCTAGGCTGGAAGCCTATCCCAGGGACTTTTAGCTGCGTGAGGGCCTTTCCAGGAGTGTGAGCAGCAGAGGGTTGGACTGCAGTCCAACCAGAAGTAGTGGTTCTGCCAGTCAGGGACCCTGTTGTGGTTGGAGGTAGAGGGGAAGCTGTCGCCACCACCAAGGGACCAACCACCTTGTTACCGGAGATCACATTGAGCAAGCTGAAGCAAGTACCAGAGCAGACTCGCCAGCCTGGGATGGTGAAGTGGGAAAACTTCCCCAAGTGCCAAGCCAGGGACCCAGCAGGAGAGCAGGGGTGACGCTTGAGGAAGATACTGAGCACTAAAGTGGAAGAGTGCAGGGGATTCAGTGGCTATTGGATCCAAAGCTTAGTGAAAGACTGGGAGTTTGTTGAGTGAAGACCCACAGTGAGTGACTGGCATAAGCCAAGAACTGTTTGTTGCCAAAAGTTGACTACAACTACTGTTTGTAACTGTTACAAGATTGTTGCCATAGAAGACAGCGGCCCTACCTATATAGAAGTGGTGTCCGGCTGGAGGCCTTCACCTGTATAGCCGTCTTCCTATAGACGTCTGAGGCTGCCAATTATCATTGCCTCTACATAAGGGTGTCCTGGCCCCAACCCTCTCCCTTGGTTCTGTTCAAGAGACAATAAATCTTTGCATTCATAAAGTGTCTGGCGCCCACCTTTTCATCTTGCATTACACCTGCCATGCCTTGTAACCCACTCTACCCAGAAGGATGTCAGCTGTCCCTGACTCTGGAGGTCACCATTAGGCCTCAGACATCAGCAATTGGACACTGATTGGGGAAAACCTGACAGGTGTTATAACCCTCCCCTACTCCAAAATGAATAGAAGTTATGCCTAAAGTTCTAATTTATAATCAGAAAGCATCTGAGTGCACCACAAACTGACCATCCAAGTCACTTTTAATATCCAAAGAACCACCCATGGATCCATGATTTTTTTGTTTCAAGAAATTTTGAAACACCCTAGAATTTCCAGCCAAGATAATCTTAAAGTGTTACTAAACCGTCGGGCCGTAAAATCAGACTGTATATGCAGTAAAGCATGCTGGTTATACTCACTGTGGAATCTAAGGGGTTAATCCTCTGCATTGTGTAAAAAGGCTGTCTGATCCTGTGTCCCCCCCCCCCCCCCCCCCAAATGCTAACCCACCCCACCATAGACTACAGGGAGTCCACTTTGGAGGAGAAGTTTCTCCACTTCCTGTTTTGTCTGCAGCACATGAAGTGAAAGGAAATCTCCCTAATGGGACGGTAAAGGTAGGAGGAATAGCCATCAGTTCCACTTTGCAATAAGGAGGTATACCCATCCAGTCACTAGACCTTTAAGATCTCAGGACACTGGTTACATTCTAGTACATATCCTGGATAATAGCACACTGATCCCTATTCAACGAGTGCTACTCCCATCCACCATGTTCTGTGAGCTACCAGCCAATTAGTAGGAACATCAACCCTACTTTTGGCAATTCCCACCCTTAAACCACAAGAAGTTAAAAAATGAACACAATAATAAAAAAATAAAAAATAAAAGCACTTACCCAACACTTTCAGGGAAGAGGTCGCCCCTTCAACAGGCATAGAAAAGGACAATTCCATCTTGTCCAGAGCACAGTGGAGAAGAGAGGAGCTTTCAAAGTGTCCATTGGCATCACACAGCAACCAGGACAAACTGAAGCTCCACAACAGCAGTGCTAAGCCCATTCCTACCCTGGAAGAACCCATCATGATGATCACTTGCAGTACTGACCCTCAGCCCTGACCTGAGATTTATACCCTGGAGAGAGGGCAGGGCTTCAGGCTGATTGGCCAGGGACTGCTATGTACACAGGTGATCCTTATACTTGCAAAGGTGGCCAAGAACTGTTGAGTGTGAGTCTCTTCAAACCAATAAAGGTTCATGCTCTGGGGTGATTAAAAAAAAAAAAAAAAAGGAGCATAATTTGTTACTACTTTGTATTTTTTTCTTTATTTTTATATTTGTATTTTTCATTTATTTTTTTGCTCTTTTATTTTATGTTCCATGAATTTGCAAATATGGGGGCTGATTTATGAAAACTTGAGAAAAGAAACTAAAAAATAATGCCAATAACCTCACCCAAGAGCTCAGTTTTTGGATTAGCTTCCAGTTTTCAACGTCAAGCCCTTAGGGGGGTTCTGAGGTGTCGCGTACATTTTGTATCATTGTGGAACACTTTTTTCATTATGTAGCAAACAAATTATAAAAGTAAAAGCTGCAGAGCCATTACCAGCTGGGTTTTATCTACTTCCCACCCAGGCCAATTCTGACATTCCTCTCCTACATGTAAAAATCATCGTTTATTTGCTAAGAAAATACTCAAATCCCCCAAACATTATATATTGTTTTGCAGAGGCCCTAGAGAATAAAATGGAGGGTTTTGCAATTTTTTTTATGTCACACAATATTTGTACAGCCGTTTTTTAAATGCTAATTATTTTGAAAAAAAAAGACACCTTAATGAATTTTAGTGCACACAAACACAAATAATACCCATTGTTTTTTTTTTTTTGGTAAAATATAAAAGATATCGACACTTTGCAAGCCTTTACAGGTTACCAGTTTAGAGTTTACACAGGAGGTCTGATGCTAGAATGATTGCTCTCACTATAATGTTTGTGGCGATATCTCATATGTGTGGTCTGAATGCTGTTTATGTATGTGTGTGCGACCGCACTGAAGTGCTTTAAATGCAGCACGGTGGTGTAGTGGTTAGCACTTTCGGCTAGCAGTAAAAGGGTTGCTGGTTCGAATCCTGACTATGACACTCCCTGCCTGGAGTTTGCATATTCTCTCTGTGCAGGGCTCAAGCCCTATGGGAATGCCGTTAGCAGCCACGTCCTGAAGGGCATGTGCCATTCTGTAGCCTGCAAAGCTCGTACAGGATCGCCCATTTTTGGGCATGCGCAGTGGTGTAATGGCGCCGCCTGGCACCATTTTTGAATGGATGGCAGTAACACTTGGGTCTCGGGGGCCGTGGCGCCTCGCTAGAGCAGAGAGCAGGAGGACAGTAGCAGTACATTTTTGTAAGTGTCTCAGTGACAGAGCCTAACCACAGCACAGAGGAGGACATTACAGGGGGGTGAAGGGGGCAGAGGAGGGCATTACTGGGGGGGGTGGTGAAGGGGGCAAAGGAGGACATTACTGGGGGGAAGTGAAGGGGCAAAGGAGGACATTACTGGTGGGGCGGTGAAGGGGGCAGAGGTGGACATTAGTTAGGGGGGCAGGGGAGGTGAAGAGAGCAGAGGTGGACATTACTGGGGGGTGAAGTGGGCAGTGCTGTGGAGGCAGGGCTCAATCTTGGGTGAGTTCTCCCACTTTTTTTCCCAGGACTTGACCCCTGTGCCTTCTCCCCCCTCTTCTTGCTGCTGGGTGTCAACGCGGCCTCTCGTGGGCCTTGGGGGTGGTTTCTTTGCGTGCTTCCCCCCCCCGCTCCGCACAGTGGATCAGGAGTGCTCGCCACACCAGTCGGATCCTTTGGCAGCTTCTGGGCACAGCAATCAGGAGTTCCTTTGCTCAGCCGTTAGTGGTAAATATATCTTAATTACAATGACTGTACATGTATCAATATGTATTGTCCTTGATAGTATTGTTTCTTTAAATGATCTCATTGTTACAATGCATTCTCTTTTAGAGTTCCTCCCTCTGTATTCCCCCAGAAGAAGACCTCTACTCATAAGGTCGAAACGCGTCGGGGTGCATCGTACGACTACATATATTTTCATATCATGGTATGCCTTTCTATGTGTACTCATGGCTGTATTACCATGTACATGGTTTAGCTTTATGTCCAGAGCTCATGTTTTAATACATCAAGGTCCTTTTTGTATTTTTACTTAATAAAATTTATATATTTTTTAAGAAAGAAAGAATAATTTTTCTGAATGAATTTTTTGCTGGCAATAAAGCCCCATGGGGAAACTTTTCCATTTCGTGCCTGCGTGGGTTTCCTCCCATACTCCAAAGACATGCTGGTAGGTTAATTGGATCCTGTCTAATTCGTCCTTTTTTTTTTTTATAATCAAAATTTTTATTGTTATTTTGTTCCATTTATATATACAACAATTATATATTCATACTATACCCCTACATTCCACCCCAAAAAAAGATCATCATTCCACAACTACCGCAATTGACCCCTTTCCCATCAACCCAAGTTTACATATACACAGGAAAGAAAAAAAAAAAAATTTGACCTCTCGTCCCCTCCATTTCTCCATCCCCCCTTCCTCCTCCCTCTCTTCCCCCAAATTCGTGTGATCTCTCCCTCCCTTCCCTCCTTAACATTTATTATATTAATTTACCCCTTCCCCTCCCCTTCAATGTAAAACGTGATTGAATAAGATTATAAAGTGTATTAGTAAGATTCCCCCTTATTCTATTCATGTCATTAAACACTGTGATCCATAATTATGTAATTTGTACATGTGAAAGAGAGAGAGGGAAAAAAAAAAAAAAAAACCCAATATATGACACTTCCTACCCCCATCCTATTATTCGTGATTTACTCCAACTCCTCCTTCCCACCATGCACATGTGATGATTTAAATTATTTAGAAATATAAAGTGTATTCCCCTATATTCTCCTTGTGTAAAAAAAAAAAACCTTTAATTTATAATTATATAATTCATGCGTATGTGTTTAAATTAGAAAAGTGGGTAAAAAAAGGGACATTCCCTTCAAAACATCTAGTGCCCATGTGCTTATTAATGTAAATGTGTATCTTTTCTTTACTTTGGCCCTCATTACCTCATCACCCCACACAAAAAAAAAAAAAAAAAAAAAAGAAAAAAGGAATTTATTATTTTCTTTTTCTCTTTCTCCCCTACTTTCTGCCTTCTCCCCCCCCCCCCTTCATTTTATACCTCCCCCCAATATCCAATATTAAAAGGATTAGGGGAGAAAGGAAGAAAGGAAAAAACCCCTTAGGGAGAATCGAGTGGAGGGAAAAAAAAAAAAATTTGCCCTAGTATGTGTATGTATGAATGCGAGTTCGGGACCTTCGATTGTAAGCTCCTTGAGGGCAGGGACTGATGTGAATGTACAATGTATATGTAAAAGTGCTATATAAGTACCTGAAATAAATACATGATACATGTGCTTTAAATGTTTTCATTATTTTTTTTTTTTTTTCCTGGCCCTACCTCACGTCAGCACACAGTGGGTTAATGCCTCCTCTGGAACCCACAGGACCACCTCTTCCTAGCTAAATAAAAGACATGTCATCCTCCTACAACTATTCCTGGCACCCTTTCACAGGGAGCCCACAAAACCTACACACTCCTGGATGAGTGTGTGGTGACTGCTTCTGTAGAAGCCAAGCCCTAAGCTTTATAAGCCTAATGGCCAGCTGTAATGACCCATCCAGTGAAAATTCTGGTCGACATCTCCATCCCGCTGGTTCTGCTAGAGATAGTGACAAATACAATATGTCCTAAAATTCAGAGCAAAGGTGTAGCTTGAGAACATGCTCCAAGTATCCCGATATCCATAGCACAGAACCATTTATCCTTGGTGGCCCTACATATGGAACAAATCTTTTGTTCTCAGTATGGATATAAACACTACCCGTACTGGGTAGAAAGCCACAGGGATCCCTCTCTGCACAAGGTCCAGATCCCGGCAAACAACCTGAGGAAAAAGAACCCATAGAAAGGCTGCCTTCGTGACTGAGACTTTACTCAAAACTGGACTGAAAGATTCCATCTGGAACAGCAAGCTTCCATGGGGCCTTAAAGGCCCTGATTCAAGCTTCCTGCTGAGGACGTAGCCCTAGAGCAGTGATGGCGAACTTTGGCACCCCAGATGTTTTGGAACTACATTTCCCATGATGCTCAACTACACTGCAGAGTGCATGAGCATCATGGGAAATGTAGTTCCAAAACATCTGGGGTGCCAAGGTTTGCCATCACTGCCCTAGAGAGATTGACATCATGGCTCAATCCTTACTCCAACTGGAGTGGAGGGATCCCACCTGGAGCTGCAAGTCAAAGAATCCTTCTTAGCCTAAAGCTTTGATCTTGGCAAACTTCCTGGCTGTAGAGATAGCCCTTAGAGTGCATGTCTTCAAAGATCAGTCTTTATCCAAGCTGGACTGCAAAGAGCTCTCATCTGGAACCAGCAAGGAAGATCAGAGCAAGTAGTAAACCCCACCTAGAGAGTCTTGGCTCTCCTTCGAGTCCCAGATGCAGCCCCTCATCAAAGTATTGGATGAATAAGGAATAATCTACCCATGAGACATTGGATAAGATAGTGACTGCAGAAATCTGCCCTCTAAGAGCTTTAGGATCAGTTGAAGTCTGGAATGCACCTAACCAGAGGACTGAAGCAAAGAAAACAAAACAGTCCAAACTGAACAAGCTCTATTTAAAATCCTTTTGTAGGATTTATAGATATTAGAGAAACAGCCAAGCCTGAGGAGTCTCTTCCTGCCAGGATGAGAAACTGGAAGAGATGAACAAGGATGGAATATTGCTCTCTACAATAGATTTCATCTGAGAGAAATGGAAAAAAAGACTTCAGTCCGATACCCCGGTGTTTGGGCAATAGGGAATCACTGCAAAAAATTGCCACAGTCTTTAGCAACAGACCCCCCCCCCCAACAAAAAAAAAAACTAACTATGTGGATCGAACTGGAAAGCATATTGCTTGTGGGACCTTTCCTGATCTGACACAGCATCCGCACCCAGGGCTTGGCCCAGGCCCCCAGGGTAAAGCTCTCCAGCTTGTAACAGTATGAAGATCTAACTCTGAAATCTTCTCCAGAGATAAAATGCACTTGGAGGAACCCAAATGTAGGAACCACTTATTGACCAATTGGGTCAAAAAATATGGATTCTTCCCAGAAATTCTATGTAGACTCAAAAGAGATAAAGAAGACTCTACTCCACCCAGATCAGTCATCTCTACCTCTTCAGTGGACTGACCCTGCAGGTTCTGACCTGCCACCTGATGTGGGACACCACTGCAATGATATTCAGCCTCATGGAGACTAAAAAGCCTGCTGTGAGGTGACAAAAGGCAAAGGGAGCATGAAAGCTGTCCAGAAAAACAGAATGATCAAACTAACTTCCCAACTGGGGAGTTCTGCTGGCAACACAGAAGATTACTGTGCCACCACCCAAGGCTTCATCTGCCTGGAGAGACATGAATCTCTGGGTGCATGATCAACATTGGAGGAAAAACCCTTTCAGGACAGGAGGCCATTTCCATTGAGCACACCTCAATATAGGGATGGGAGAGACTATGGTCCTGATCACCAGGTATTGAGACACTGACAGGGGATTACCTAGTGTCCTACCACCAGTGTGGTCTAGTAGCAAACACTATGTATCCTGAACAATGACCCTTTTTGAAAGACTAGACAATCAATCTCTTGTAGGGTTCTGAGAACTCCCTCCCTATATTTGACAGGAATCCCTGTCTAGGAGGAGGTGTGGATTGAGAAGAACCCAACCAGCAGACATATATGCTGCATGATGTCTTGACCCATGTAGAAATAGATATGTCAGAAGACAGTTCTGGGAGTTGGAACTAGGCATCCCTCTGAGCAACAATAGTACTCCTCTTAAAATCACATCTGCTGGAATTGAGGTTGCTGTCCCTAGAGACTGTAAGAATCATGTTGGCTAGCAGAACTTGTTTATTGTTGCTGGAGCAAAGGATTCCTCCTGGCACAGTCAGAGGCTTAAAAAGGTGATTGATTAACCAACATGGCCTGAAGCGCTTGACCTGAGGGTCCAACCGTCCGAGACCAAAGCTGCATCTTCCTATCAGAAGGGAGCAACCAGATAACCATAGGAGATGCATGGGTGGCACAAAGACGGCCAGTAAGCCCCCTCTCCCCCAGAAGTGGAGCCTTTGCTGACTACTTGGTTGAGGACAAGTCTCTTCAATTCTTTCTGAACTCCAGGCCAGAACCGCAGGAGCATACTTGGAGTTAGACACTGACTCTAGAACCACAGTCCTTTCATTCAGCAGACTGGCCTCCTGCCTCAGAGTACATGACCAGTCAGGAAACAAATGTTTTTTGTTCTGCACATGTCTAATGGTCGCCTGCTGACTTGGCACCATCCACTGACAGCTTAACTTAAATCAGAAGATGAAGTCAATGCCATTTTACTTCAGCTAATTGCAATACAGAAGAGGTTTTTCTAGTCTTTTGAAGCGTAAGATGTGAATGGACTTTCCTGAGCCCTGCCTCTGAACAACATTGACTGAGGTAGCAAAAGGAGAAGCTGGCAAGATGTAGTTAGGACTAAACTAGTCCTTAACGGGAGGGGGGGGTGGGATACCAAGATTACATTAGTAGACAAGTTGTAGTGGCCTCAAACCACCACTCGATATCAGCATACTACAGAACACTGATACCCTAATGCAGTTCGATAAAAGACATAAAAATACAGAAGTGGGGCAGAACAGACCTGTCATGCCAAAATGTCCTTGGTAAGACCTGGAGTTATTTGGCTGAAGGTGGACTTTGAATACCGGATTTCAGCACAGATCAAGATTTATACGGCTAAATGTGACTTCTCCCTTTCTTTGTTCAGAAGGGTCCAGAGTCTCTCTCTCTTCTCCTCTATGGGCAATAGGATGTAAACAGACATTTGTCCATTTACACCCAGCTACCTCCATCCCAATCTGGCAAAGACAGACGCCGACACACACACACACACACACACACACACACACACACCCACCCCTCCCCAAAAGTCAATATGATCACTGCTGCTTCATGGTTTAATGCAGCCTTTAGTTGGTGCCATTTATTCACCAGTTTCTATACTGGACAGGCGACTTCCTAACTCAAGCTTTCCATATGATATGGAAGTTGGAGCAGCAACATCACCTCTTCCCAGCAAGCTTCTAGTAGCAAAGTGATATTACGAGCTTGCAGCCCTTCTGTCTACCCAATAGGCTCGATCCCATATACAGTTAAGATAGGCAGAAAGGCTCCCCCATTCTTGAAACCTATAGTCAATTCCAAGATAATACAAATAGTTTTCCAATGAGAATAAATAAAAAATATATATATATATTTTGTTCTGTTTTATTTTCTATTCTGTTAGTGCCAGTTCACACAGGGGCGACTTGTCAGGCGAGCTAGCTGCCTGACAAGTCGCCTCCCGTTCTGTACAATGGAACCTGTCTAATAGGAGCGACGCAAGTCGCTCCAACTTAGAAAAAGGTTCCTGTGCTACTTTGGGGGCGACTTGCATAGACTTCTATACAGAAGTCGTTTTGCAAGTCGCGCCGCCCCTGTGTGAACCGGGGCTTATAGTCTACAACAGACTAGAATAAAATAGGGGGGGTGGAGAAATAGAATTTAAATAGGAAGACAGTTCTATTTTTTTTTTTTTTTTTTATTATATTTCTCATTTATTCTATTTAAGATATTTATTATATCTCTATACTATTTTCTATTATATTCTAAACTGGAGCGTTTAAGACCACATGGACGAGTTCTTGCTGGAAAAAAATTAAAAAAATTTAACAGACAGCATGGATTCATGAAAGACAGAAGTTGTCATACAAACCTGATTTCTTTTTATGAGGGAAGTAAAACCTTGGACAGAGTGGGGGGTGGCTGTGGACGTGGTATACTTGGAAAGAGTGGGGGGGGGGGGGGCTGTGGACATGGTATACTTGGAAAGAGTGGGGGGGGGGGGCTGTGGACATGGTATACTTGGAAAGAGTGGGGGGGGGCTGTGGACATGGTATACTTGGACAGGGGGGGGGGGGGGCTGTGGACGTGGTATACTTGGAAAGAGTGGGGGGGGGGCTGTGGACATGGTATACTTGGACAGGGGGGGGGGGCTGTGGACGTGGTATACTTGGATTTTGCATAAGCGCTTGACACAGTCCCCCACACACAGCTCACGTGTAAGGTAAAATCTACAAGCTTGGAAATATCAGTTTGTAAATGGATAGAAAACTGGCTAAAAGACAGAATTCAGAGAGTCGTGGTTAATGATTCTTACTCTGAATGGTCTAAGGTTATCAGTGGTGTACCTCAAGGTTTAGTGTTGGAACCCTTACTTTTTAAATATCTTTATAAATGATATTGGGTCTGGGATTAAAAGTAACATTTGTCTTTGCAGTGGAATAAACGTCCTTACAGGATGTCTCCAATTCACAAGCCAACCTCAATGCTCTGTCTAATTGGGCGACAATGTGGTTTAATGTTGATAAATGTAAAGTTGTGCACTCGGGGCCGTGTTAAAAGTGGCAGGAAATTTAGTCTTAGGACTAAGATGGCATTTTAGTCCCCCGCAATTGTTTTAGTTGCATTTAGTCAACTAAATCTCCAGTACATTTTAGTCGACTAAAACTAAATTTTAGGTCTTTTAAAATCTAATAGGTGTAATTAAATTGTAATGCATTAACATTTCTCTACAATTTCTAAACTCCTATACTGGAGTGAAAAATCTAAATCTGTTATTATGGCATTGAGGTATGAACATGCACTACAGACCAGTGTTAATTTTGAAGTCAAATTTCAATTTAGTCGGTCTTTTGACTAAAACAGCATTTTAGTTCTAGTCTTGCCTAAAATGCCATTTTAGTCATATTTTAGTCAAGTAAAATTATTAATTTAGTCGACAAACACTGACTTGGGGGCTAAGAATATGCATCATACATACTGAAAGGAGGGGGGGGGGGGGATTTACAACTAGGGGAAATCAATGGTGGAGAAGGATCTGGGGGTTTGGTAGATCATAAGCTTAATAGCTTGCCAATGCCAAGCTGTGGTTTTGAAAGAGAGCAAATCCTTTGTATCAGGAGGTCTGGACTCCAGAGAGAAATATTTTGCCCCTGTACAAATTAGTAAGATCGCATCTGGAATATGCAGTTCAGTTTTGGGCACCAGTTCCCAAAAAGTATCCGAGAACTGGAGAAAGTGCAACCAAACTGATAAGAGGCATGGAGGAGCTCAACTATGAGGAAAGATTTAGAGGAACTGAATTTATTCAGTCAGAATTAAAGGGGGGGGGGGGGGGATATGATCACCATGTATAAATACATGAGGGGTCCACATAGTGACCTTGGTGTTCTTCACTTTCCAGTCACTGACAAGCGGGAACTCTTTAAGTTGAGGAAAAGAGATCTCCAAATACTGAAAGGTTTCTTCACAGTAAGAGCTGTAAATGTGAAATAGACTCCCTCCAGAGGTGGTTCTGGCCAGCTCAGTAGATTGCTTTAAGAAAGGCCTGGATTCTTTCCTAAAATGTACATAATAGGACTGGGTACTGACATTTATAAGTAAAGTGGATCCAGGGAAAATCCAATTGCCTATGGGATCAGGAAGGATTTTATCCCCTGTAGCAAATTGGATCCTGCTTTTTGGGGGGGAGATGGGTTATATTTTCTATTGCTTTGTGTCTATTATGCATTTGAATTCAAATGTATTTGAAATTCAGAAGAAAATTATATTCCAGTTACAAGAAAAAAAATTACATGCTAGTCTATTCTGTTTAATAGAACATTAGATTATAACCTTCTTTGGAAATTAGAATTTCAGATAGAAAAGACCATAAAATCTATCCATTTCCCAAAATTAAATTTGGGGGGGGGGGGGGGGGGGGGGAAGAGAAGCACCTCAAACATCTAATAGAATCAATTTGAATAGAAAGATGTTATATTCATTCTATTTTGTTTTTTATAAATCATTTTCCATTCAGATTCTGAAAAAAAAAAAAAAAAAAAAGTCATTTTCTATTTACCCGGTTCAATACCAGGCATTTTCACCCCCTTCCTTCCCAGACCAATTTTTAGTTTTCAGTGCTGTCGCACTTTAAATGACAACTGTGCGGTCGTGCGACGTTGTACCCAAACAAAATTAACATCCTTTTTCCCCACAAATAGAGCTTTCTTTTGGTGGTATTTGATCACCTGTGGTTTTTATTTTAGGCACTATAAACAAAAGAGCGAAAATTTTGAGAAAAAAAAAAAAAATTGATTGGTTTGCGCAAAAGTTATAGCGTCTATAAAATACGGGATAGATTTATGGCATTTTTTTATTAAGTATTTTTTACTAATAGCGGCGATCAATTTTTTTGTGACTGACATTATGGTGGACACATGACACTTTTGGGACCATTGTCATTTATACAGCGATCAATGCTATAAAATTGCATTGATTACTGTATAAATGTGACAGGAAGAGAAGGGGTTAACCACTAGGGGGACACAATGGGTTAATTATGTTTCCTAAGGGAGTGATTCTAACTGTAGGGGTACGTACAAGGGGAGGAGACTGATCTGTGTTACGCTGTACTGGGAACACAGATCGGTCTCCTCTCACCTGACAGGACCTGGACCTGTGTGTTCACACACAGATCCACGGTCTGGCTAATGTGCAATCGGGAGTGCCCGGCAGACATCGCGGCCGCCGGGCCCCGAGCAATGCGGCACGCACCCCCTAGGTGGCCGGGAAGCCCAGGCCGTCATGACATCCACCCAGGATGGGAGATCCCATCTGTGGATGTCATTTGTCTATGGCCGGGTGCTGAAGTGGTTAATTCTATATTGTTTATTTTCTATCGCATTTTGTTCTGTTTTATTAGGTTCTATTCTTTCCTAGAATATTTCTCACCATTCCATTTGGAGAGAAAAAAAAAAAAAAAAAGGGAAGAAGAAAACTATTCAAATTCTAGCTGGATTTTTTGTTACTATTGTAATTTCAATTCAGACCGAAACACACATGTCTAGCCAACATCATGCCTTGCAACTTTATTACATCAGTAGACAGTTAACAGGGGGTGCCAAGTGCATTTCTGCTAGCTCATGGAATGCCATGTTTCTTTTCCCAATACAACATTCCCTGGTAACACACCTTGTAATCCCAATGGGAAAATATTTAGTGCTTGCTGAGACACAAATTTCAACCTTCATGAGGCAAGGTTTTGAGGAAGCCTAGGATGGACAAGGTTAATGTGGCTGGAGATAGGAGATGAGCCTACCCTAGCCAAAGTTATAGCTAGAGGTAATGTGTTAGAAACTAAGGCCATCTCCAATGGATTGCCAGTGACTAATGGGAACACATACATTGAGTGATAGAAAAGGTCTACAGACCTGTTATCACAACTTCTTATAGGCAACAGGGACAGCATGCTTGAGTTCATCAGTTGACTCAAGGTAAACAAATTCCCAGTGGTATCACTGACTGCTTGCTTAAAGTTGCTCTCAAGCAGTTTTAATTGCTGTAAAAAGCATTTGTCATTCAGGCTCATCACAAAATTGGGCATAACTAGAAGCTTGGGCTAGGATTGGAGAACTTTTACTTGCAAGCTCAGCCATTATCCTGCCCGTTACGAAGGATGTTTTGGATGGAAGCCATCTGACCAGCTTCATTTTCAAGTCACAAAACTGATTTTTAATTTTACACATTTCTGGAACCATGTTGGTAATAAAGCTAGTAAGACAGATTTAAAAGAGTTTATTTAAACATTTGCGGTTTTAATGTTACATGCTTGACTCCTGTGGTGTATCCACAAGCCTAGAACAGCAACAGCCACAGACCCAACAACCCCAGCAGTTGCTAGTGCTCTAGCCAGGTCCAATGTGGAGTAATTTGATGGATCAGTACCTAGGAGGAGGGGAAAAAAAAAAAAAAAAGTTTAAGTCTTGAATCTCAGCTGAACCCCACCCTCCCCCATCCCAGATTGATTACCTTCCAGTCTTAGAAGGTCTTTATCATCCATAGAAACAAATGCAACAGGTCCTTGAGAAGTCACTGTGTTCTTCAGAGACTGAAGTTCAGCCATTCGCCCTAAAAATAGGATCAGGTTTAAAATTCCATAGTAGATGTAGAGTTTCCCTTTTATTTAGAGAGTTGTGGAAAAAACCCAAGATTCTGCCACTAGTCATAGTTTTTACACCCAAAGATAATACTCACTTCTCCTTTGACCACAAGAAACCACACAGCTGCCCCTGGCAGATGGAACACAGACAGAAGCACTGCAGTGGAAGTATACCTGAAGACAAGATTACAAAATTAACATTACACAAAAAAACAAAACAAAAACAAAGCATTAGATAAAGACATACAATGCATTGTATTCATTTACCAGGCCATCAAGGGCAAGCTGTGTGGTGGAGTCCACAAATGTGAAGGTGCTGACCACGAAGCGCTGGTAGTAGCTTGGTATAGGTACAGCCTGTGAAGGAGCTCCAACAGGAATCAGCTGGCTCACGTAGTTGTCTCCATTGAAAGGGCAACTGAAAAAAAAAAAAAAAAAAAAAAAAAAAAAAAAAAAAAATTGAGATTTGAGATCTGCACAAGGTAGACAGGATAACTTCCATTCTACAGATTCAATTACTCACCTGTCAAACAAGATGGGCCATTGAGGAAGGGTTATAGGATCTGCAGAGCTGGTGGCCCAGCAGTCATTTAGGACAAGGACCAGGTTTGGATCTGTCCTGCCGATGATGCGAACCTCCAGATAGACTGGGTCTCTGAGCACTTTGACTACAGGGTACTGTGCATCAGTGTAGTATGAGGCATAGCCAAAATCTGCATTACATAAAACATAATTCAGGGCAACAAGTGTTAACATTTCTCAATGGCTGGGTTCAGGGACCTTGGAGAGGACATGCCTTTTTGCTTTACATAAAAGTAAACTCAACAATCTTTTAACCCTGGGGGGACCCCTCAAATTTTATAAAACAAAGTTAACAGTTTAATGGGAGACTATTAAAGTGATGACTTATGTCATACCTGGCCCCACCCACTACCACAAGCATGAAATCTGCTAGAGTAAACTTTAATTGGACAGAAGGCCTGTTACCAAGCCAGCATCCAATAACACCCATCTACTTGCTTTGAGATTAGGGTCATTTACATAATTAGCTTCAGTCATGTGAATCCAGTGTTTCCTTACATCACCATCTTCTGTCAGAAGCCCAGCTTTCTTCCTAGGTTCAGAAGGCCCATACATTCCCTGCCCAAGCAGGCTCTGCCCCTCCAGGGACATGCATTGTAGATGCAGAGGTTACCTCACCTAGATAATGGGTGGGCACTAATACAAGCCAAGACACCTTTATAGGGTGGGAGGGCAGGCACAGCCATAGTAATTAGTTTAGATTTTCTTTAATGACTTCTGTAGTACTGTGCTCTCTAAATCATGTTCTAGCGCCCATTGGTGATCTACTAGTGGAAGCATGTTGGCTTGCTTCTAGCAAGCAGAAGAAGACTGCTCACCTTGTGCAATCCTCATCTCCAGCTCAAGAGGACCAGATGTACTAACAGGAAGAGGTGGTGGCAAAGTGTTCACTGTAAAACTCAGCAGCGGCACAATACCCGTTTGAATGAAGCTGCACTGCACAGTCACCCTAGAGAAACAGTACAGTATTAGATAAAGTTCTAATGCTGCTGCCACCCCCTCCATATACTGCAGCAGGATTGCTCATCTTACCTCATTGTACTGTCCCTAGTAATAGAAGATCCTTGCCATGTCTGTATTTGTCTACCAGCTTCAATAGTAGCCACATAGTTCATTGGACCATTGGGCACCTGGGTGAAAGAAAAAAAAAAAAAAGTCGAACACAACAAGTCAGGATAGGCAATTGAGATTTTGAAAGCAATACCACCCACCATAAGTCAACTTTCTGTATCACATTCACTTAAAAACAAAGGGTGGCTTTCTGTACAAGACACCTACAAAAAGGGTCTGTTAAGCATGTTTAAGATAAGCACAGGAGTAGGGTTAATAGTGCAGTAGGGTATTGGCATACCAATTAAGCCAGTTAATGAAGTCAAATTAGATCACTCATGAAATGTTAGCAACCATACATCATGCTGGACTGGAATGCTGTAGAAGAAATTATACAATACTGAGAAGATGAGAATGATGGCACCTTACCATTGTTTTGGTGAAATTTGAATATTGACCTTCACCAAGTGATATCACAGCCCAAGACCAGAATTGTAGCCAAGAGTTTATTGGTCTAAGAACCTGGACTGCAAGACCATAATAATGTCTCATTGCACATTATACCACAAGGGAAAAGTAAAGGTTAGCCTGCCAGCACCATGAGGATCAAACTTTGATATATCTAGACCGTATTGCAACACCCACCTGATATGCTGTGGAGCATGACAATGGGAACCTGAACACTACAAAGGAGTTACTGGTATCTACTGTCAGCCCGGTGCAGGAGTCCAATCCAATCACCCTGACGGAGTCCAGATACAGAGATGGCATGGTCAGTTCACTGGACAATGCAATCACCATGCTGCCATCAAATCTGCACTGTGTGGTCACTGTAGAAAACAAAATAGGGTTGTCACCATGTAAATCAGACATACAATTATCTAGCCACCAATAGATTAGACTATTCATTAAAAAAATATAAATACGATATATACACACAGTGCAGTCAGCACTCACATCTGTAGACATGTTTAATTGCAGTAAAGAGTGCAAAATTATAGGAGCAGACCATAGAAAGTTTTATGGACACCCAGAGGGTATGGTAATGACTAAGCACATGTGAAGTGTGCAAAATGAGTCTACCCAGCATTCTGATTCCTGTAGTTTTTGGGATGTCCAAATAGGATTTTGATCTACAGTGGTGTAGAGCCGTTTCTTCTAAATTCAATGGGTTGTTAATTGTACCTGAAGGGTCACCAAGTATGGCTTAGTCCAAAATAAAAATGTCAAGTTGGCAAGACACCATTGAGCAAGTACATTCTAGACTGGTCTTTAAATTATTTAAATGCTTTTGGCTATGCTAAGGTACCATCAACAATGGCAGGTTCTGCTTTACACACTGGCCATAGGCATGTTCAGGCTGATACAGCTTCCCAACTTTAAACACATCAACCTCCTACTTACACTTGTTGCCAAAGAAACAGGGCATTGTAGCATCGCTCGGGGAGTAGCAGCATCCCATTGCAGCACAGGCATCACTGGTTACAGGTGTTTCAGCACAGGCCAGTTTGTCCGCTTTAGCAACGGCAGAGCAGACATCAGGGCTGGGGGCATCCAGGGCTTCTATACAAGAAACAAACATCTTCTAGCAACATGCAGTACATTGGATTTATACAATTAGGGCTTTAGAGACACTAGGTGTGAATTACACCCCCCTCCCCAATTCTGTCCCAACAACAGAGTAAGCCACATGCTCTTATTTTAGGGGACCATGCCATGTGATCCCCAATACAACCTGCAATTGAGAAAGTTACATTGCTTTGTTTCAGGGAAACATGCCATGGGAATTTTCATTTAGAAGATTAGACATTAGACATGTTACCATTCTGTTTTGGACATCTCTTCTCGGTCTTGTATTGCTCAAAAGCACCATCAACAATGTCTTCCAGAAGTAGAACCATCATATATTCCTCATCCTAGAAAAAAAAAAAAATTTCACCAGGGGTCTTCAAACTTTTGAAACAAAGGGCTGGTTTACTGTCCTTCAAACTTTTAGATGGGTGGCAGGAGTAGAATTAAACAAAGCCATAGGCTTTGTGGTCAGAATAGTAACCCAAGGGCTAGATAAAAGGCAAGCAAAGGGCCACTCAGCCTGCAGGTGGGTTTGGAGACATCTGCATTACAGCAAAACAAGTTGAGTTGTCTCAAACCATTCTCCCAAAACTTGGTGATTTATGTCTAAACCTCCCATATTACCAAGGAGTCAGGCATTTATACAAGTTACCAGGGGCTTTCCACTCATAGCCAGCACAGTTCAAGCATTTGAGCTGGAATTGTAATTTTTGGGTAAGGAAGAATTAAAGTACTGTCCAATTTCAATGTTCTTCCTTCACTTTTGCCCTGAACATGCCACTAGTGAAAACGTCTAAGACAGGGCATAGCTTGCAAGAAACACCATCAGAACAGGTGTTGCCATTTGATCCTTCACTGCTTGTTCTGGCAACAGCTAAATGGCCTCCCATTTGTGGCAATGGTTGCTGGACTGATGGCCCATTAAGGGGGACAGACAAACCTAGGCAGTCTTTGCGCTAAATACACCCAAGGAATGCATAGATTAGAACAGGTTTATGGTTTCTCAGGATTCTAAAACTTTGAAAATGAGTTGTCCAATGACTGCATCAAAAAGCCCAAGTCAGTGATGTCAGGCTTACCTCTTCTCTTACGTAGCATCCATCATAGGCAGCAGCAATCACCATTGTGTTATTTGGTCCATGTTTTACCCAGATCCCACAAGCAGTGTTATTGTCAAGACTCTGAAATTCATCCTGGAAATCTGAACAGAAACACAAATCGATTTCTTACCAAATTGAAATTATACCAAACCAGTGTCACATTTACTTCTGAAGGTAGATTGGCTGGTATAACAATCTTGTGCTATGTAGGCAAAATTGTCCCCATTTTGGACACAGTAAGGGAGGGTTATAACCCCCGTTTATGTTTTGCCATCTGCATCACATTGGGGAGATTCCCCTTCACTTCCTGCCCTATAGCCAAACAGGAAGTGAGGAAAGATCTGCAAATTAAAGTAATCCCTTTGGAGGACCCCCCCCCCCCCCCCAGGTCACCAGAACAAGTGTCCACTGAATATTTCCCCTGGGACAACCCAAGATTTTATTTTCCATGTATAATGTTAATCTCCCCAAGGGGGCACAGGCAACAATAACTGACAAGTTCTAATTCCTCCCCTCTATCCAACAATAAAGTTTGGTCTCAAGTGGTACATTATGTCAGAGCAATCTGAAACATCAAGATCTTGGCTTGTGGTGCAGCCAGAAGACATAGGCACACCATCCATAAAAAAAAAAAAAAAAAATATTTAATTATAGGCACACCATCAAGCCCTATTGCCCTCAGCCTGTAAAATGCTGCAGCTGGATGGTATACCAGTGCTTACTGGAATTTCAAGCACTGGGGCTAAACACTCACTATGAGTGTAGCACCCTGATGATTAGGATGGGTTGCTATTACATTTGATAGTTGCCTTGGCCAATTTCACCCCAAATCTGGAATTGTTGCACTTCTCTCTTCTGTCACTAGATGGCTGGGTCACTGGTGACATTAGATAAGACAAGGGCACTGTAAGGAGATTAGGAATGAATGGATGGATGGGGTGCCTCAGCCAATGGACAGGGATTTTCTTGGGTCCCTTGGCCTGCTGGGAGAGCCTATTTGGGTGGAGTCAGGTGATCAGGGTTCTGTGCCACCTGGACGGCTGTCTGGGCGGACATTAGGGTTGCCACATCATCCCTTTAATCCAGGACACACATTTCTGTGGCTGATTAAGGTGGCAATTAAACTCAATTGATGCCTTATTTGCATTAAATCAGCCTCAGAACCTGTAATTAATATGTGTCCTGGATTAAAGGGATGATGTGGCAACCCTAGTGGACATGTGTCATATTGCCCCAGGCTGCTAGGCCAAAAACCTAAGGCCTATCCTGGGGAGGTCTGGCTGCTATGCCGAGAGCCTATCTTAGAAGTAGTGCAGGGTTGAGACTGCAGTCTTTTAGTACAACCAGTCATGGTCAGATGTATAGAGGGAGCTGTCGCCACTAAGGGACCATCTACTACCGGAGGAGACCACCAAGTAAGCTGAGGCCAGTACTAGAGCAGACTGCCAACCAAGGATGGTGAAGTGGGAAAGTATCAGCAAGTGCCAAGTCAGGGACCCAGTGGGACAGTTGAGGTGCCGCTTGAGGAGTATCTGAGTCCCAAGCCTGGGACCCAGCTGGGGTGACGCTTGAAGATACTGAATGAGAAGATTGGAAGAGCTCAGGGGATCCAGTTGCAGTGGATCAGGGAGTCTAGTGAAAGACTGAGCTCGGTGGAGTGAAGTCCTACAATAGGAGATTGTAGCAGAAGTGAAAGTTCATTGTAACCTTTGTTAGAAACGGTTACAAGACTGTTGCCATAGGAGACAGCGTTCCTACTCATGCAGATGTGGTATCTGGCTAGATACCTTTCCTTGCATGGCTGTCTGCCTATAGATGTCCTAGAGTCTGCCAATTAACATTGCATCTACTTAAGGGTGTCCTGGCCCCAACTCTCTCCCACAGTACTGTTTAAGAGACAATAAATCTCTTTTCATTCAAGAGGTGTCTGGCACCCATGAACCTACCTTGCATTACACCCACCATGCCTTGTACCCCACTACACAGAAAGATGTCAGTTTTCCCCAACTCTGGAGGTCACCATTAGGCCTAGGGCTTTGCTACATGAGCTTTCCTTGTTACATCAATAAGGTGCAAAAAAACCCCACTCAGTGAACCCATTCCCCTCTTCTGAGAGCATTTAAATCTGTGCTGACCCAGCTCCTCAACCAACCACCCCACCACTAGATCTTCATGCATCATGGGTACGGTAGCCCATTCATTGCAGGACAGTGAAACATTAAGTTGTCACTGGAACTAGATGATTGGGGGACGCAGCCTCCTAGGCCATCAAAACCATCTCTGGTGACAACCAGGGATTCCTTCACTGGAGAAGTCCTCACTTCCAGTTTTGACTGTGGTACAGGAAGTGAAGAAGTCTCCCCAATGGGGGCACAGATTTTTTTTTGGGGGGGGGGGGGCTAGGGAGTAATAGCCTTCAGCTTCACTTGGGTATACCTCCTTATTACAATCAGTCACTAGACCTTTAGTATCTCAGGACACTGGTTACATTCTAGTACATATCCTGGATAATAGCACACTGATCCCCATTCAACATGTGCTACTCCCATCCACCATGTTCTGTGAGCTACCAGCCAATTAGTAGGAACAGCATCACTACTTTTGACAATTTCCACCCTTAACCCAGAATAAATTAAAAATAAAAAAAAACAAAAACAAAAAAAAACAAAACTCACCCAACACTTTCAGGGAAGAGGTCACCCCTCCAGTAGGCATAGAAAAGGACAATTCCATTTTGTCCAGAGCACAGTGGAGGAGAGAGGAGCTTTCAAAGTGTCCATTGGCATCACACAGCAACCAGGATAAACTGAAGCTCCACAACAGCAGTGCTAAGCCCATTCCTACCCTGGAAGAACCCATCGTGATGATCACTTGCAATACTGACCCTCAGCCCTGACCTGAGATTTATACCCTGGAGAGAGGGCGGGGCTTCAGGCTGATTGGCCGGGGACTGCTATGCACACAGGTGATCCTTATACTTGCAAAGGTGGCCAAGAACTGTTGATTGTGGGTCTCTTCAAACCAATCAAGGTTCATGTTGTGGGATGATTAAATAAGAAGTATACTTTGAGCTTCTTTCCAATTTTTTTTTTTTGCTGCGCTTTTTTTATGTTTCATGAATGTGCAAAAATGGGGTTACATTATGAAAACTGGAGCAATGAAAGCTATCAAAACTGGGCTCTTATCCATAGCAGCCAATACCCTCACCCAAGAGCTCAGTTTTTGTTTTAGCTTCCAGTTTTCAATGTCAAGCCCTTAGGGGGTTCTGAGTTGTCGCGTACATTTTGTATTTTTGTGGAACACGTTTTGCATGTGGTAGCAAGCAAATTATAAAAGTAAAAGCTGAAGAGCAATTAGCTGGGTTTTAATGATTTCCCACCCGGACCAATTCTAACATTCCTCTCCTACATGTAAAAATCTAAATTATTATTTTTTTTACTAGAAAAATACTTCAGCCCTGTTCACCTCAGCGCAATTTGACATGCAATTTGACAGGTCAAATCGCAGCCTATTGGTCGGCAATGGCACCGTCCCAATTGGTGCGACGCCGAGTTCCTGCACTACTTTTGGCAACTTCGGAGGCGACTTTATTAGACATCTGTGCATGAACCCATACAGATGTCTTTCAAGTCGCCCCCCCGAAGTCGGCCTGAAATGTGGCTTTGAAATCGTGCGAAGTTTAGATGAAGTCGCACAATTTTAAAGCCGCGTTCAGTGTGAACGAGGGCTCAAACCCCCAAACATTATATATATGTAGCACCCTGGGGTTTAATCAGTGAGCTCCTCACAAATTTACTTGCCAGGAGTAGTCATCTTGGTCGATTGATAGGGATCTATTGATTTCTCCCTAAGTTTGGCCTTGTTGCACTTCTCTCTTCTACCACTAGGTGGTCGGGCACTTGGTGGTACTAGATACGAAAAGGGCAACCCAAGGTCAGGTTATGGGTATATGGGGTAGATCAACCAATGGCCAGGGGTTTTCTTGAATCACTTGGCCTGCTGGGAGAGCCTATATATTTGGGTGAGGTCAGGTGATCTATGTTCTGTGCCACCCGGGCGGCTGTCTATGTGGATGTGTGTCGTACGCCCTGGGCTGCTAGGCCGGAGATTGGGCCTATCCCGGGGGGCATCTGGCTGCTGGGCTGTCTGAGGGCCTATCCAGAAGCAATAGAGCATCACAGGGTTGGGATTGCGGCTTGCAATCCAACCAAAAGTGACGGTTCTGCCGGCCGAAGAACCTGTTATGGTCGGAGGTAGAAGGGGAGCTGTCGCCACAAAAGGACCAACCACCTTTACCAGGGACCACAGTAAGTAACTGAAGCAAGTACTGGAACCACATTCTCAACGAAAGGGCAAGGTGGAGAATCGGGAAACTTCAGGCGGTGATCAAGTCAGGGACCCAACCAGCGGAGGAAACGCTTGCAGAGCAGCCTTGTGAGTCAGGTCAGGGACCGAGCCGGTCAGCAGTGGTGAAGATTGAAATGTATCTGGAGTGCCAAGCTAGGGACCCAGCAGAGAACCGTGGGTGACGCTTGAGGGAGATACCACCGCAAACCTTGGAGGAGATCAAGGGATTCGGAGTCAGTGAACAGGGGGTCTACTGAGAACCCGGGAGCTCAGTGGTGAAGAACTACAAGAGGCAGTTGTAGTGAAGCTGAAGGAACCATTACGTTTGAGTTAGGAACTGTTAAAGACTGTTACCATAGGAGGAGACAGCATTCCTGCAAGTGTAGATGTGGCTTCTTGTTGGGGCCTTTCCCTTTACGGCTGTTCTCTTATTGAAGTCTCGGAGTCTGCCAGTTGAATTTGCAACTACCTAAGGGTGTCCTGGCCCTAACCCTCTTTCCCCCCAAAATACAAAAAGGACTGTTAAGAGAAATAAAACCTCTTTTACATCCAAGAAGTGTCTGGCGCCAAATGACTTTCACACTTTTGCACTCACTATGCCTCACGACCCTCTACATATTGAAGGATGTCAGCTATTTTTGGCCTTGGAGGTCCTCATTAGACTGGACAAGGCCAGAGACCTTGCTACATATATATTTTAGGCAGAGGCCCTGGAGAATAAAATGGTGGGGTTTTCCAATTTTTTTTTTTATGCCAAAGTATTTGTGCAGCAGTTTTTTTAAATGCAAATTGTTTTGAAAAAATACACTTTAATGAATCTTAGTGCACACAAACACAATATCATTTTTTATATTTTAATTTTTTTATATTTATTATATTTTTTTATATTTTTACAATATAATACCCATTTTTTTTTGCTAAAATATAAAAGATGATATTATGTAAACAGATACCTAAAATGTCCCACTTTAAAATTTTGCATGCTCGTGGAGCGGCGCCAAACTACAGTGCTTTAAAATCTCCATAGGCGACATTTTTATAAGCCTTTACAGGTTACCAGTTTAGAGTTACACAGGAGGTCTGGTGCTAGAATTATTGCTCTCGCTCTAACGTTTGTGGCGATATTTTCACATGTGTGCTTTTTATGTATGTGTGTGCGACTTACATATGCATTCGCCTTTGCACCCGAGCACGGGGGGGCTTTAAATGTTTTTATTTTATTATTAATTTTCTTTTTTCCTGCAAGCTCCCTGAAACTGTGTGCAATGCATGTGGTTGTGACATGCTAAGAAGTAAAGCAAACGTTGAGGTGGCGAAACAAAACCTCTTCACTGCCTGTCCAAATGCTCTCTGAAGAGCAATCGAAATGGTAATTCGCTCTTCAGAGACCAAAAGCTTGTGTGAACAAGCCCTTATAGTGATATGCATGGTGCTCTTGATGATGTTTGTGCAATTTGTGTGTGTTTTAGCGTGCATTTCTGAATGCATTTTACATTTTAATAAGCAGCTGCATCGCGCCTGCATGTGACTGCATAGCACAAGACAATAATTCCATGAACAAAAAAAAAAAATACAAAGGCATGAAAAAAAAAGTAAAATAAAATAAATACACAATAATTCAATATTAATAGTTAAATGAATACATGAACAAATAAATGACATTGAAATAAAGTACATATAACTTGTTTCATGAAGGAAGGGAAGTCACAGAAATTAGGAACACAACTTGCCACATGATGGCACAGCGCATCAAAAACGCACTCAAAACACAAGTAGGTGCAACATAAATGCTTATCAGTGCATTACAATACCATACTTTATATATTTATCCAGCCCTAAAGTGGACCTTATACAGCAAGCAAGCTCCAGTTATTTACTCCGCTCTCTTCCTATGCCAAAATGTTGCAATAAAGTTAAAAAAAAAAAAAAAAGAAGCGCAACATAACTATGTACTTGAGATTGGTGATATCACTGAGAATGCAGCCTATCCCTTCACTAGAGAGCGGTGACATCACTGTGAATGCAGCCTATTCATTCACTGGAGACCAGTGACATCACTGAGAATGCAGCCTATCATTTCGTTAGAGAGCGGTGATATCACTGATAATGCAGCCTATCCATTCACTAGAGAGCGATGACATCACTGAGAATGTAGCCTATCATTTTGTTAGAGAAAGGTGACATCACTGATAATGCAGCCTATCCATTCACTAGAGACCGGTGACATCACTGAGAGTGCAGCCTATCCATTCACTAGAGACCGATGACATCACTGAGAGTGCAGCCTATCCATTCACTAGAGACCGATGACATCACTGAGAATGCAGCCTATCCATTCACTAGAGACTAATGACATCACTGAGAATGTAGCCTATCATTTCGTTAGAGAAAGGTGACATCACTGATAATGCAGCCTATCCATTCACTAGAGAGCGGTGGCATCAGTGAGAATGCAGCCTATCCATTCACTAGAGACCGCTGACATCACTGATAATGCAGCCTATCCATTCACTAGAGAGCGGTGACATCACTGAGAATGCAGCCTATCCAATCACTAGAGACTGGTGACATCACTGAGAATGCAGCCTATCCATTCACTAGAGAGCGGTGACATCAGTGAGAATGCAGCCTATCCATTCACTAGAGAGCGGTGACATCAGTGAGAATGCAGCCTATCATTTCGTTACAGAAAGGTGACATCACTGAGAATGCAGCCTATCCAATCACTAGAGAAGCATGGACACCCCAGGAGCCACTGATGGTTGATCCTCCATATGTCCTCATATTTTCGGCATGGTGTGGTTCTGGTGTTTTCTGACTCGGCTCAGATTTGTCTGATTTTCCTCGGGGATGAAAAGTGAGGGTGGCGGATTGTATACTCAGAATGTGTTTTCTGTTTATTCTTTTTTCTCTCTTGATTGTATTAATCGCTGGGTCCGTTCCCTGGATTTGCTAACCGCCGTTGTTTGTGCCTGAGACAAATCCTGCGCTCTGAGAGTCCTCCTTGTGTATGAGTTGGACAATCCCGAAGATTCCTTCCAGATCTCTCTAATATGGAGCCGGCATTATTATTTTTTGAAGTCATAAGTTGTATATAAACATCAATGTTTTTTTTTCTTCTTTCCATCGTACAAACATCGAAGATGGCGGGATTCCACGGCGGACCACCGCAGAGTTCATACCGAGACATACAAGGACAATTATTATTCCCAAAAATGGGCATTTATTTATTTACTGACCACAGAGGAGAAAAAAAGGATTATATATAATAGGACCTCTTCTGTGTTTGTCCTCCATGTCGGAGTTCATACGGCGTATAATATCATCTTTATGTTTAAATCGGACCTCCGGCCTTCCCTTTAGTCTTTCACAGTTGTACTGTCTACTCTCCTGGACTGAAATGGCTTCCTCTAATTTTACTGCACACTGTGAGCTTCTCACAATGTGCATTAGAAACTGCAGCAAGTCAGATAGAGCCCCCTCCTTCCTTTCCTGGCTGGAGGACATCCAGCGTCATCTAGCACTTTCCTCCCCAGCCTGACTGTCCCTGGTCCCACCTCTTTTTTAAATTGGTCTTTTGGTTCCTTCAGTCATGGACGCTCAGCATCACACGTGGGCGGTGAGGCAGGCCAGGTTGTATCACTGCCATTTTGCGCCCAGTGGATGGCTGATGTGCACATCTTGTGTGTGCATGACGTCATCATGCTGTGGCATTGCGTGCGTGCGCCGCGGCGCATGACGTCATCACGTTTCAGCACTGCGCGCATGCGCATTGTGCCATTATTCCGCCCCCCACCTGGACTTGGCTGTCAGCTGTTTTGTCCATGTGGTGGCAATTATAGGTGTCCATGTGGAACCTCTGAGAAGGTGCTGGGAGGGGCCTATTGGGTGCAATGGGATATAAATGGTTGTGTTAGACAGGAGTTAGCTTTCTTTGTATTGGGATGCTGCTTTGTTAACATTAAAGTGATAATAAAGGCAATAAAAAAAAATAAAAATTAATAACAAACATGTCATTTTTACCTCCTCTGTGCAGTGGTTCCTCCTCTTCTTGGGTTCCCCGCTGGTGCTCCTGGCCCCTCCCTCCTGCCGAGTGCCCAGCTTGCTCTGGGGATACCCAAGCAGGCTCGCTCTTGAGCCACTGCTCTGTCCATTCACACACAGAGCCCCGGCTCAGGCACCTCCACCTCTGCTCATTGGCTCACTGGCTGTGATTGACAGCAGCGGGAGCCAATGGTCCAGCCAATCAGGAGGGAGAGTCCCTAGAGATCCCAAAGCTTTTTTGTGCACAGCTGGATCGTGATGGGGCTCAGGCAACTATGGGGGGGGGGGCTGCTGTACACAGAAGGTTTTTTACCTTCACGCATGGAGGTAAAAAACCTTGCGCCTGTGCAACCACTGTAAGGTCTGGGTGCACTCCTCCACACATCCACACATGTAAGACCCTGGTGGTGTGGTCTCTGCAGGTTTCTTCTGTTTGGGTTTCCTTTGGTGTTGGGTGGGTATGGTGAGGCTAGCTACATCTCAATAATCTGTCTTGCTCTTTACACATGACTCGGCTAGGAGATGTTTAGATTTCAGCTGACATTCCCCATGGTTCAGGTTTTAGTAGTAATCACTTTTATTGGCTGTCCTATTAACAATAATAATCATCGTCAGGACCCGGACCTGAACCTATAACCTCTGCTGTGTCTGGCAGTATCTCTTCTTGCTGAGCCATCTTAGATACTGGACGGCTCCCTGGACAGTTCCTTGGACAATATGGTGTCTTGTTCCTCTTGAACCTTAAACTCTTTGCTCCTCCCATTGATGTCCTGTTTAAAGTGGAAGTAAACCCTCCTATCGTTTTCAGCCAAGGAAGCTGCCATCTTGGCCTCTGTTTAATCTACAACTGCCATGATGCTGCACATGTAATCAGTTAGGACACCGGCCATTGGATGGTTTGACAGTCTGGTTGAGAGCAGAACCAATGAGAGGGTTACATTCCCAGCCCGTGCCGGAAATGTAACTTATTTGAAACAAATAAATGGATGGGTTTACTTCCACTTCAAGCCACACCTTTGCAGCTCCTGTTTGCCAGATTATTGTGCTCTCTCTCAAGCCGATATCTCGCTCTTGTCTCTCCTGCAGCGGCCATCTGTATCTTCGCTACCACTCATTACAGACCTTTGGTTTTGTGACGGGAGAACCTCAAGAGGTGGCGCGGTCGATAAATCGACAGATGTGCTGAAAGAATGAAGGGGCTCTTTCACTTGGGACATTAATATTCCTGAACAATATCCCTCAAGAAAATAGGAAGATAAATAATTTCACCTTTCAGACTGCTAGATTGTTTGAGGTGTGGCTGTATCCCATTGTTCTATTGTTTCTGTCTGTCTTGGGAGCCAGACCTTTGCAGCTCCTGTTTGCCAGATTATTGTGCTCTCTCTCAAGCCGATATCTCGCTCTTGTCTCTCCTGCAGCGGCCATCTGTATCTTCGCTACCACTCATTACAGACCTTTGGTTTTGTGACGGGAGAACCTCAAGAGGTGGCGCGGTCGATAAATCGACAGATGTGCTGAAAGAATGAAGGGGCTCTTTCACTTGGGACATTAATATTCCTGAACAATACCCCTCAAGAAAATAGGAAGATAAATAATTTCACCTTTCAGACTGCTAGATTGTTTGAGGTGTGGCTGTATCCCATTGTTCTATTGTTTCTGTCTGTCTTGGGAGCAACCTATTATTGGATGTATATATTTGTATGTAGATTAGCTGGAAGATGGAAGGGGGGGGTTTCTCCAGCAGCCCCTCCCAAAGACTATCTCCTGTTGAAATTTTTGAATACCTGTGTGTCATGTTACTGGAGGAGGTAAAGTTTACCCCGTCCTGTGTCATTATGCAAAGAGGGGGGATTGTCCTCTGAGTGTATATCTCTTAGTACCTGTGTTTGAATAAAGAGTCTTATGTTTTCACCCTACACTGATGCTTTGAGAAGTGACTGGGTGGGCTAAGGGACCTTGGATTGTACTTGTACGGCGGATATAATCCTCTTGAGGACGGGGGTCTGTGACAGGTTTGTTCCAAGACTATACTCCCGCTTGATCCCAACCTTCAACCAGTTGTTACCGAACTTTGACTTGTTTACTGACTACATTTCTGCTTGATCCCAACCTTCAACCACTTGTTACAGACCTTCAACTTGTTTACTGACTACACTTCTGCTTGATCCCAACCTTCAACCACTTGTTACCGACCTTTGACTTGTTTACTGACTACACTTCTGCTTGATCCCAACTTTCAACCACTTGTTACCGACCTTTGACTTGTTTACTGACTACACTTCTGCTTGATCCCAACCTTCAACCACTTGTTACAGACCTTCAACTTGTTTACTGACTACACTTCTGCTTGATCCCAACCTTCAACCACTTGTTACCGACCTTTGACTTGTTTACTGACTACACTTCTGCTTGATCCCAACCTTTAACCACTTGTTACCGACCTTTGATTTGTTTACTGACTACACTTCTGCTTCATCCCTCCCTGCTATATCTGCTACTGGACCCCGGCTTGCTCACCTCCTGGCGGGGCAATCCTGAGGAGCACAACCTGGTACTAACAGGCAGCTATACCCATCTCTACCATCAGGAGCTCTGGTGAATACCAGTTGGTGCTTAGACCCCCGCTCCTCAGTTGAGCCCGCGTCATTCACCAGATGATCTGCTTGTATGTTTATCCAGGTGGTTGGTGGGAGCCTTTCTACTGCTATAGCTTCTGGTCTCCGAGCCTGACCCCTGACCATGACAATAATATTTTCTGGGAGCTCTTATATGCTTCTTACAGTTTTTTTGGGGTATTTTTTTTTCCAATTAAGAAAAGGTTTATCGAACAAAGAAAAAGCAGGTGAACATACACAGGCAGAAGACATGTACAAGTCTTCGGAGCATAAAATCAAAAAGGAGACAACATAATCATACAATAGAGCAGGCCCAACAAGTCTGCATGCACTAAAATTCACAAAATATGGCAAAGGTGCATTCATAGCGGTGGCGACCCTTCCATTAGGGGCACATGGGCGCCGCCCCCCCTATCCATGCATCCAGCCCCCTAATCTACATGAAGAGCGCCAAAAGCATGGACTCCAATGGGGAAGGGGGTGTTTTTGTTTTTTTTTTAAGCACATGATTAGAGCCAGAGGCTCTGATAGGCTTAAAAAAAGGGTGGGCCTGGGGTGCAGAGCACTGTGCCCAAAGCCCACGCAGTTGTGTGACAATACAACAATGTGTGACTCTGAACGTGGCATGGTTGTTGGTGCCAGACGGGCCGGTCTGAGTATTTCTGGGATTTTCACACACAACCATTTCTCGGGGTTTACAGAGAATGGTGGGAAAAAGAGAAAATATCCAGTGAGCGGCAGTTGTGTGGAGGAAAATGCCCTGTCGATGTCAGAGGTCAGAGGAGAATGAGCAGACTGGTTCCAGATGATAGAAAGACAACAGTAACTCAAATAACCCCTTGTTACATCCAAGGTATGCAGAATACCATCTCTGAATGGACAACACATCCAACCTTGAAGCAGATGGGGTACAGCAGCAGAAGACTACCCCGGGTGTCACTCCTGTCATCTAAGAACAGGAAACTGAGGCGACAATTGGCACAGGTTCACCAAAATTGGACAATAGAAGATTGGAAAAACGTTGCCTGGTCTGATGAGTCTGGATTTCAGCTGCGACATTCAGATGGTGGGGTCAGAATTTGGCTCATGGATCCATCCTGCCTTGTATCACCGGTTCAGGCTGGTGGTGGGGGTTAATGGTGGGGGGATATTTTCTTGGCACACTTTGGGCCCCTTAGTACCAATTGAGCATCATATAAACCCCACGGCCTACCTGAGTATTGTTGGTGACCATGTCCATCCCTTTATGACTACAGTGTCCCCATCTTCTGATGGCTCCTTCCAGCAGGATAATGCACCATGTCACAAAGCTCCAATCATCTCACCACTGGACAATGAGGTCCCTTAACTCCAATGGTCTCCACACTCACCACATATCATCCAATAAAGCACCTTTGGTGATGTGGGGGAACGGGAGATTGGCATCATGGATGTGCAGCCGACAAATCTGCAGCAACTGTGTGATGTTATCATGTCACTATGGAGCAAAATCTCTGAGGAACGTTTCCAACACCTTGTATCTATGCCACCGAGAATGAAGGCAAAAGGGGGTCCAAACCGCTACTAGCAAGGGGGACCTAATAAAGTGGCCGGGGGGGGGGGTATATAAAGAAGTTGATCTTAAATAAGCCAAACTTTCACTGCATGTGAATCTTCCAGGTGACGGTGATTTATAAATTTGTCCCATAGTGCAGAGTGTAGCATATTAAAAAAATGAATGCTTACAGACTGGGAAAGAAAAAAAAAAAAACGTTTTATAGTTCAGAGATCACATCTACAGTCCTTGACAGAAAAAAATAAATAAAAGTATACAGTTTTAGTGGTGAGCTCTGTGCATAGCGGGGATTATTAGAACACCGACTTGCAGATTCCGAGTTGCTTCTGTGCTGTAAATATTGATATAGGCGATGTGAGAACATTCACCAACTGGGAGGGCCGGCCTCCCACTGAGCCAATCACAGAGCAGCTGGATTGTACTTCTCCAAAGAAGAGAAATGTTCATTGTTTTTAGATGACAATAGCAGCCGCTGATTAAAGGTGGAAAGGAAATTTGTAACAGTATTTTGTTACAAAATAACCGATCATATACTGGATGTTATGTTGTGTTGTGTTGTGTTGTGTTGTGTTGTGTTGTGTTATGTTATGTTATGTTGTGTTATGTTATGGATTGTCATTTTCCTGTATAATAATAATGATAGACAATTTTATTTCTCCCCAAAAATAAGTCCAGTACTGTGGGTGTCTCGGGGTACATATGAACTATTTCTAAACCAGGATAAGAGTTTATCCAAAAATCTGTTAGAAAGTGTTTTTGGTGGTCTGGAGCTTCCTGGGGGGGCCAGGGGAGGGGGGGAGGGGGGCGGAGGCTCGAAGTATAAAGTCACTCACTGCTCTGCAGGGTACATTATAAAGGAGATCATTATCCTGTTTGGTCAGAAATTGGATATTTTTTTGGCTGATTTTTAAAGCTACTTCTGTCTCTGCAAAACTGTATATTACTGAGGACACTATAGATAGATAGATAGATAGATATAGATAGATAGATAGATAGATAGATAGATAGATAGATAGATAGATAGATAGATAGATAGATAGATAGATAGATAGATAGATAGATAGATAGATAAGGCAGGGAATTGTGTGATGACAGACCGTTGGCCTCCTAAAATCCGATCGTTAGTAAGCTCCATCAGACAATTGTTGGCCAACTTTCGGCCAACAAATGTTGGATGGCAGGCTAGTAAATTTTCGGCGGACAGCTGTCTGTTGTCAGATTTTTGTATCGTGTGCACACAAGTCCGTCACACAAAAGTACAAACACGCATGCTCGTAATCAATGCTCACCAAACACGACATTAGCAGAAGGTGCCCAAAGGGTGGCGCTCAAGAGCTGAAATTTTACGTATGTTTGTCCCATAAATAAAAGAAAAATTTCTAATAAGGAGATGGCTCTGAGCACTTTCACTATACAAACAATGACAAGAAGAATTCAGAGGGAGGAGGGATGTGTCAGCCTCTGCCTTTCCCCTTAGGGCCCTTTCACACGGGCCGACCGTTCAGGTCCGCCTGTCAGTTTTTTAGGCGGACCTGAACGGGCGCTCCATAGACCTCTATGGAGCGACGGATGTCAGCGGTGACATGTCTGCTGACATCCGACCCGCTCCGATCCAAAAAAGTGTGATGAAGGAAAACCCTATTTTTCCATCCGTCTGCGGATCGGATGAAAACGGGCGGGCTGTCCGTAATCATCCGATCCCCCCATAGGGGAAAGCGCACTCTCTGACAGGTCCGTCCCTGCACAGAGACTGACTTGTCATCCGCCGGCTCAGCAGGGGTCAACGGAGCGATCCCCCGCTGAGCAAGCTAAGGAGTTAAAACAGACAGCCCCGTGTGAAAGGGGCCTTAGACCTGTGCATGACAAAAAGAGTTGTTTTGTTTTGTTTCGTTTAGATTCGTTAATCTAGTTATTTAGTTTAGTTAAATTGGGTTGATTCGTTCAGTTCATATTTGGAATTTTGTTTTATGTCTTTTTCAAAATTTTATCGATTTGATTCGGACAAATCGAAAACTTTAGATTTTTTTTTTTTTTTTCGATTTGAATGGGACAAAGTGAACAAACAAACAAAAAAAATCCTGATAAAATTATTACAATGACTCTTTAAGTCACCTTTGGCTTAACAAAAACAGGATTATTTCGAAATGGTACTTTAATAACGCACACAGTCTTTGATTTCAGAAATATGTTTACAGTTCAAATTTGACCGGAGTTCGATGTAAAATTCGATTTGAATTTCAATTCAAATTTCAGAAATTCGGACCGAATTTAGTTTCGTTATTTGGAGCATCCGGTAAATTTAGTTTATGCTGTAATTCGGGTATTTGGATATATTCGAATCTCTGATTAATGAAAATTTTGTCCGAATATTTATTCGGAATGAAACAAACCGCACTTGTATAATTCTTCTTACTGTTGCTTGTTTCAGGAAAGTGCTCAGAGCCAAGATAAGCTGCATCTCTGAATCAGCCGTCTCCTTCCCAGCTGTTGTTGGTGGATTGACCAGGGCAGGAGGGGAGGGTGGCAGGTCAGACCTCATAACTAGAGTTAGAACTCACTTAGAAACATGGCACAAAGTGCTAGATGTATTTTGTTCCATAGAGAGAAAAAAAAGCTGATAAGTAGATGGCTGATTAAAAGCTGCAGCTTGTCTTGGCTCTGAGCACTTTCCTGAGACAAGCAATGGCAAGAAGAATGCAGAGGGATGAGGGTTGTGTGAGCCTCTGGATTCATCTTGCTGTTGCTTGTTTCAGGAAAGTGCTCAGAGCCAAGACAAGCTGCAACTTTGAATTAGCCGTCTCCTTATCAGCTGTTGTCAGATCGGCAGCGGTGGAAGGGGTGGAGGACAGGTTGGACCTCATAACTTCTTAGCCAAGTACACATAAATAGATAGATGGATAGATAGATAGATAGATAGATAGATAGATAGATAGATAGATAGATAGATAGATAGATAGATAGATAGATAGATAGATAGATAAAGAAATTCACAGGAATTAGACAAAACAAACCTAAATGCCTAAATCAGTGGCCATGTGATGCACCCAGTCTTCTCATTTTTAGGCTACAAAATTGGCGGGCCTTACATTGGGTGGCCTCAAAATCACTGCCTGGTGACATGTTCCCCCCTCCCTCTGCATTCCTCTTGCCATTGTTTGTCTAGGGAAAGTGCTCAGAACCCAAACAAGCTACAGCTTTGAATTAACCATCTCCTTTTTAGCTAGTTTTATTTTATTTATGGGACAAAATTAATGTAGCACTTTGTCCCAAGTGATCTCTAACTCTAGTTATGAGGTCCAACCTGCCACCTTCCCCTCCTGCCATGGCCAATCCAACAACAGCTAGGAAGGAGATGGCTGATTCATAAATGCAGGTAATCTCAGCTCAGAGCACATTCACTAGACAAGCAATGGAAAATGACATGCATCTATGAATCAGCCATCTCCTTCCTAGCTGTTGTTGGATTGGCCATGGCAGGAGGGGAGGGTGGCAGGTCAGACCTCATAACTAGAGTTAGAAATCACTTAGAAACATGGGACAAAGTGCTAGATGTATTCTGCCCTATGGATTAATATTATTAAATTATAACTATTCCTTGAGTACATCTTCAGCCTACGAACCCCCTCTAAAACAATGACCCCCTACTAGATAATTGCAGGAATTAAAACAAAACAAATATAAATACCTTATTAAAAAAATTGCACTCATTTTCTTATATGTTTGGTATAACCCTATAAGAATCCTTCGTGTTCACATTCTCCCCATGAAAGTCACCTTGTTGCCCTCATTTCAGCACGTCACCCCCCCTGTCACGTTGATGTCAATTCTTTTTTTTTTTTTTGTTCTGTTTTTAGTTACCAAGCAAGCCAAGCACTCCCTCTTCCCCTCACCCCCCGCGGATCTCTGCAAACAGCAGCCGAAACGTCCATCATAAAACTCGCCCCCAGAATCCTTTGGTGGATTTATGGTGGGTCACAGCTTTGGGGGGTCCAGATTCATGACGGACAGCTTGCTGCTCAAAACAGCTCAGTCAGGATCCCGCAGACGCCGCGGACAGGTGACCTTCCGCCGCTGACGTTATGACGTGACGTTATGACGCTACCTGATATTGAATTTGCCATAATATTTTTCCTAGTCCCCCCTTAGAGACACAAGTTGGAAGTAGACACAGAAAATAAATACGCTCGGCTTGTTTTGGACATTTTTAGGAAGCTGGATTCAGCTTTGTGGTATCGCTGTGAAATAAATTTTTCTTGTAGACATCAAATTATTAAAAAAAAAAAAAAAAAATAAAAAGAAAAGAAAGAAAAAAAAAAAAAAGGTAAGGAATAGATTTTCACCCCAAAAACAGGTGCAAAACACATTGACGGCGTCTCCAAATGCAGAAAATATGGATTGCGCACACATCAAAGCCTTTGAAATGTTAGTTTTCCACAGTTAATACTGAAGTGATTTTAATTTGTCAGTGAGCAAGCCAAACAAAATATGGTTTGTGAAATGCTTTCATATACCAGCTAAACATCTGACTCCATTAAATCAAAAGGGTTTCTAAGAACTGACAGTAGGATACGTGAACTGTAAAAAAAAAAAATTATAATAACCTGACCTCATGGTGAAGGTTTTCCTTTTAGCTTGTCAGGAGTTTTGTGATTGCTTTTTTGTTGTGAAATCAGACGGGATTGCAGAAAGTTAATCTTTTCCTTTTTTATAGCGTGCATTTTTTGGATTTTTTTCTAGGCACGTCCTCTATTAAATGATGCCTGTATATGTTATGGGGTTGATTTACTAAAGGCAAATAGGCTGTTCATTTTGCAAGGGAATTTTACCTTAGGTTACTGAATGTGGTGACCAGGGCTGCCAATTAGGGGGGGGGGGCGGGGTACAGGCAGTGGTGGTCTGGGCTGGTGGGGGGCAGGTGGGAAATTGCTCCCCAGGCCGCTCTGATGCCATGTAAAAAGGCTGCACCGCTTCCGCAGATATGACTAAAAGCTTCCTGGTGAAAAGGTGTAAGAAGTCCCCACTGGTGTCCTACCGAGTGCGTTATGAGGACGAGGTCCCTGGCATGGATGGTGTACGCCATGTCTGAGCAGAGGCCAGCTCTGTGCCCCAACGGTGACTCTCCTCCCCTGGCCAGCCCCAACTGAGCCACCACAGCTCCCCCCTGGAGCCCCTGGCCGCCCCGTGCCGGCCAGTTATGGAACTCATAGTTGGTGTGGTAGGGGCTGTCCAGCTTGACCAGAGAGTAGACCAGGGCCTCTCTGGGATGGGGGTGGGGAGGAGGCAGGGAAGAGGAAATGTGCAAGGGGGGGCCGAGTCACTACACCATGGGCCTCTGGGTTGTACTTGCCCCCTGGGCCAAAAGTTGCCAGTCAGCCCCTGGGTACAGGCAGCCCTCAAGCCCCATCAGATCAGGTCCGCGGGGGGGGGGGGGGTTGGGCGGCGCCAAGGGCTGCCTTTGGGCATTTCTTAGTCTACCAATTTCCTAACCCTGGGTACCGCCTTCCTCCGCTTCTTATCCTTGACTGATGGGCAGGGTTTTTTTCAGTAGGAACGTAGGGGGACGCAGCTTCCGGCAACTCCATCACTGAATGTATGCAATGGGGTGTGCTGCAGAGTCTATTGATGCTGGCTGCTGGGGGATCTCTTGTAGCTGGAGGGGATCTATTTTTGCCAGAGGGATCTATTGTTGTTGGAGAGGCCTATTGTTGCTTGTGGTGAATCTATTGGTGCTGTGGGAAGGCTCTTAAGTTGCTAGGGGGGATCATTTGTTGCTGCTGGGAGAGATCTGCTGTTGAGGGAGGGGTCTATTGTTGCTTGCTGCTGGAGGGTCTATTAATGCTGGCTGTGGGGGGATCTTTTGTTGGTGCCAGGGGTCTATTGTTGCTGGGGAGCTATTGTTCCTGGGGGGGTATATTGTCGCTGACTGCAGGGGGTCTATTTTACTGCTTTTCTTGTTATCATTAACAAATTCCATACAAATTACTTAGCACCACAAAATGATACTTAGTTCTGTATTCTCTAAAAGGGTCAGTACTGGGTGGGTAGGGGTGGAACCCAGGAACAGTGCTCAGAGGTGGGAAGGGGTGGAACCAAGGAACAGTGCTCGGAGGTGGATACGGGGTGGAACTCAGGAACAGTGCTCAGAGGTGGGTAGGGGTGGAACCAAGGAACGATGCTCAGAGGTGGGTGGGGTGGAACCAAGGAACAGTGCTCGGAGGTGGGTAGGGGTGGAACCAAGGAACAGTGCTCAGAGGTGGGTAGGGGTGGAATCAAGGAACAGTGCTCGGAGGTCAGTAGGGATGGAACCAAGGAACGGTGCTCGGAGGTGGGTAGGGGATGGAACTAAGGAACGATGCTCAGAGGTAGGTAGGGGTGGAACCCAGGAATGGTGCTCAGAGGTGGGTAGGGGTGGAATCAAGGAACTGTGCTTGGAGGTGGGTAGGGGTGGAACCAAGGAACAGTGCTCGGAGGTGAGTAGGGGTGGAACCAAGGAACGGTGCTCGGAGGTGGGTAGGGATGGAACCAAGGAACGATGCTCGGAGGTGGGTAGGGGTGGATCCCAGGAATGGTGCTCAGAGATGGGTAGGGGTGGGATCAAAAGAATGGTGCTCGGAGGTGGGTAGGGGTGGGATCAAAAGAATGGTGCTCGGAGGTGGGTAGGGGTGGAACCAAGAAACAGTGCTCAGAGCTAGGTAGGGGTGGAACCAAGGAATGGTCCTTGGAGGTGGGTAGGGGTGGAACCAAGGAACAGTGCTTGGAGGTGGGTAGGGGTGAAATAACCCCCCTTTGTGGGATTCTCCCTTGAGTCTAGGCCAGCTGGAAGGTGTACCTCTAGGGGACAGGTCCTTGACATCCAGGGTGCACAGGAAATGGGTTGAATGAAGCTGGGCGTCACATTGAACCCTGGACAGCAGCACCATCTAGTGGTGAAGACTTATTGTGGGGCAAAGGCGTAAGTAGAACCTTTAGGGTCAGTGCAAAAAACCATGAAGAGCCCCCTTGAGCCCTCCCTTCCTTTCAAAAAATGCATGATTTTGATACACTTTATTTTCAATATATAAAACATTAAAATATTTCTTTCTATATTAAGTTGCGCTATGCTCTCATGTGAGTGAATAGTAGCAATAAACCTCAATAATGCTAAATTATATATATAAAGCGACTCCGTACATTAATAAAAATTGATGGATTAATTGATTAGATCATGTTTTAAATAGTCCACTGTTTTAACTACTTCAATACCAGGCACTTACACCCCTTTCCTGTCCATGTCAATTTTCAGCTTTCAGCGCTGTCGCTGTTTAACCACTTGCCGACCGGCTCACGCCGATATACGTCGGCAGAAGGGCACGTACAGGCAGATTAACGTACCTGTACGTTGCCCTTTAAGAAGCGGTTTGCGGGCGCTAATGTAAACAAGCATTTCCCCGTTCTGCCTAATGACACTAATCACCGCTCCCTGTAATCGGGAGCGGTGATCAGTGTCGTGTCACACATAGCCCCTCCCCCCCACAGTTAGAATCACTCCCTAGGACACATTTAACCCCTTCACTGCCCCCTAGTGGTTAACCCCTTCACTGCCATTACATATACTATACCTGCAAAGCGCATACAATAAAACATAGTAAAAATAAAACATTTTTTAACGCAATCTGTGCCTAAAAAATATATGCCGAAGCATGGGGGGCAATCCGCTCCTAATGTTAGGAGCAAATCGCTCCTCCACCCCTGCCCCCATGCTTCGGCACATATGCTCTTTTTTTTAACTGTGGTGGTGAAATCACCTCCTACAGGGCTGGAGTCACGACTTTACGTATCGTGGGAGCAAACGCTGTTGCTGTCAGAATAAATAAACCCGTGCTGCAGCTGATTGGCGTACCTGCTAAGCAAATGATGTTTAACGATAAAACAAAGCACCATTACAGTATAACAGTAAGACATACCATACCTGCAAAGCAAATGCAATAAAAACATAGTAAAGATAAAACATTACAGTTCTAAAATACAGTAACAATAGAGCGAGAACAAAGAGAACAATAGATATAGAACAATAGAGAGCGAACAATAGAGCGGACAATAGAGAGCGAACATAAGAGAGAGAACAATAGAGAGAGAGAAAAAAATAAAACCACAATTTATTTTTTGTGTTTTTGTGTGTTTTTTTTGCACTTTTATGTAAACTGTAAACGTTCCAGATTAGGGTCTCTCAAAATGTGATCTCTTCTTTCGAGACCCTGTGTTAGTGTGCTCTAGGACTGTGCAATGCTGTACCCTACGCTAATACTCCACTAGTGTGTGGTAGCGTTTGAAACAGTCACAGATGAAAAGACCAGGTTGGTCAGGACAGGAGGGACAATAAAAGCGGGTGTCACGCCTAAATCCGCGTTTTCTGCAGACACGACATCTTCTTTGGGGTGTTCTTTGGGTAGGGGTACCAGGCAGGGCTGTGTTTTGGCCTAGGCCGACACTTTGCGGGGGGCGGCAAAAAAAGCCCCCCCCCCCGCATGAGAGAAAGTCCCCCCACCCGATTCCCGGCTCCCGCGGCTGCCCCCCGCACACATGCAGCCCACGGCGGCCGCCTTGCTGTAGCGGCGCTGCTGTCTATGGGCGTGCTTGGCAGAGGGTGGAGGGGCGTGTGTATGGGCATGCTTATCAGAGCTCACGCCCCTCCACCCTCTGCCAAGCACGCCCATACACACGCCCCTCTGCCAAGCACACCCATACACAGCAGTGCCGCCCGCTACAGCAAGGCGGTCGCTGTGGGCTGCATGTGTGCAGGGGGGAGCCGCGGGAGCCGGGAATCGGGTGGGGGGACTTTCTGTCATGCGGGGGGGCGGCGTGTGACTCATGCTCCCATAAGCGGCCGGTGACTGGCGGAGGTGAAGCCTTATGCTCCGCCTACCCTCCTCCAGACTGCTGGACTCTTCTCCTCGGCACTGGGGCGGGGTCTGGCAGTGACGTCAGGAGAGAGAGAGAGAGAGAGGCACAAGGGAACCTCCCAGGACAGCAGGTAAAGTTGTTGAATAAATTATATCAGTGTTATGGGAACAGTGTTGCCATTTGATGGCACAGTGGCTACAATTGATGGGCACAGTGACAGCTTTTTAGGGCACAGTGGCTGCAATTGATGGGGCACAGTGGCTGTGTTTGATGGGCACAGTAGCTGCGTTTGGTGGGCACAGTGGCTGCAATTGATGGGCACAGTGGCTGCGTTTGTTGGGCACAGTAGCTGCGTTTGGTGGGCACAGTGGCTGCAATTGATGGGCACAGTGGCTGCGTTTGGTGGGCACAGTGGCTGCGTTTGGTGGGCACAGTAGCTACGTTTGATGGCACAGTAGCTGCGTTTGATGGCACAGTGGCTGCAATTGATGGGCACAGTGGCTACAATTGATGGGCACAGTGGCTGCGTTTGGTGGGCACAGTGGCTGCAATTGATGGGCACAGTGGCTGCGTTTGGTGGGCACAGTGGCTGCGTTTGGTGGGCACAGTGGCTGCATTTGATGGCACAGTGGCTGCAATTGATGGGCACAGTGGCTACAATTGATGGGCACAGTGTCTGTGTTTGGTGGGGACAGTGTCTGCGTTTGGTGGGCACAGTGGCTGCAATTGATGGGCACAGTGGCTGTGTTTGGTGGGCACAGTGGCTGCGTTTGATTGGGCACAGTGAGACTGCAATTGATGTCTTTTTTTTCTGAATTGTTTAGTTTGTTTGCACCCCCCCAAAACTTTTAAAGCACCAGCCGCCACTGGCATGTGCAAAGGGCTCCATGCATGCTAAAATCAATGCAAACCCTTTAAACAGTCCACATTTAGTGAAAGTGCATTAATATGCAGATCATGATATTCCAATAAAGTGCTCCATGAATGCTGAAATCAATGCAAACTCATTAAAGAGGAGTCCCGCCCCCACCCTGTGAAAACATTAAAACTCAGCAGCTACAAATACTGTAGCTGCTGACTTTTAATATTAGGACACTTCCTGTCCAGGGATCCAGCGATGTCGACACCTCAGCCAATTTTCGGATTGGCTCTTGGGTTTTGCCACCATCATTCATGGTAAGGGAAACCGGACGGTTCACTACTGCACGTGTGCGAAGCGCGTTGCACTTTCTGAATGCCCCAGTGGAGGAAGGAGGAGGGGGACCGAACTTCAGAGGGGGCAGCGCAGTCTCCAGGGAGTGGGGAAGGGTACCTGTCAAAAACAGGTACCTGTTCCCCCCTCCCCCCTGAAAGGTGCCAAATGAGCCTAAAGAGGAAGAGGTGTGGTTTACAGATGATAGGGTGGGTCTTAAACAGGAAGGGGTGTGGCCTCGGCAGCCAGGGGTGGGTCATATTTAAATTAGGGGGGGTGCATGAGTTTAGTCAGGCCTAGGGCAGCACAAAACCTAAATACACCACTGGTACCAGGGAGGACATATGGAAAATGTCTCTCATGCAGCCGGCTCACTGCATTTGCATGTGGAAGGTGGGCCAGAGCACCGTCTGGAAACCGAAGGGCTGTGACAATCTCTTCCTGGAATTTAAGAAAGGATCCAGTCCGTCCTGAAGCTTTGTATAGCACATAAGCATTCAGCAGAGCCAATTGGAATAAATATACAGACACTTTTTTATACCAGCGTCTAGCCTTATGGGCAATTAGGTACGGCATCAAATACTGGTCTTTGAGGTCCACCCCTCCCATGTTAAGGTTATATTCGTGGACACAACACCAGTCGCCGTAGGAATTTGGACTGTCGTATCTGTGTGAAGGGAGGACAGAACGAAAACATTCCATGAATCCCTCCACTTCACTGCTAACAAATGATTACACTTCAAGCAGGCTCTCCCCCCCCCCCCCGTCTAAGTCGGGATTCTACAAGCCGTTAGGGTAAGCCCCGGCAATTAGATTGCACGGTGCCACAAGCGCCAATTCCACCATCAAAAAGGTGACTAAAAAGTGGCACGCTTGTGTAAAAATTGTCCACATACAAGTGGTACCCCTTTCCGAATAAGGGTGACACCATGTCCCACACAATCTTACCAGCGCTCCCTATGTAGTCAGGGCAGTTCTCGGGCTTCATGTGACTATCTTTTCCCTCGTAAACCATAAAACTATATGTATAGCCTGTTGCCCTGTCACAGAGCTTATACATCTTGACCCTGTATCTGGCACGCTTGCTGGGAAGATACTGTTTGATAGACAAGCGGCCAGAAAACTTAATCAGTTACTCATCAACGCAGACAACTTGATCGGGAGTAAACAAGGCTGCAAACTACTGGTTGAAGTGGTTTACGAGGGGCTGAATTTTGTGGAGTTGATCGTATCCAGGGTCACCCCGAGGACCATAGAGTTCACTGAAATTGAAATGCATAAACCGCAAGATCTGCCCGTATCGTGTCCTGGTCATGGAGGCAGAGAACACAGGCATATGGTGATTTGGGTCAGTGGACCAATATGACCGCAACTCACTTTTTTTGGCTATGCCCATGAGGAGAAATAGGCCCAGGAAGGTCTTAACTTCGGAAACCGTAATAGGTATCCAATCTCTGGCAAGGGCCTACTGGGGATTAGCGTTGATGAATTGACCAGCATACAAATTGCTTTGGTCCATAACAGATCTATAGAGATCTTCTCTGACAAACAACGAATAAAAATCAAGTGACGTAAAATCAACTGTTTCCACCTGAATTTCGGGTTGGCCAGTGAATGGGGGAAGTACAGGTGCTGCAGAAGTGGTGGGCTCCCCATTCGGATTGGCAGGAAGGGGCACTATGGGCTTGGCGGGCCTGTCTTTGTCTTCTTGGTGGCAGCGGGACACTACTTGTGCTTGCCACCTCACCAGCTTGAACTGCACTTATGGGACTCGCCACGTCACCACATGTTACTGCAGTGCTGGATGTACGACCAGGATGTACTAGGCCGCTGGTGCTTGCCAGTTCACCAGAAGGATGAGCGGCACTAGTACTGGCTCTCTGATCCATACGAGAGCCCTGTGGTTCTTACACCTCAACAACAGCAGAAGATCGGGGTCGGGTACGCCTGACCTTGGCAGGGACCACTACTCTGTCATCAGAGCTATCTGTCAGGGTGCCGCTGCTGTCTACAGGATCATATTGTTAGCCAGAATCAGACAGATGCGTGACTTCCTCTTCACTCTCATCTGTCAGGCTCAGAAATGTGTAGGCCTCTTCACTAGTGTACCTTCGATTGGACATTTTGGCCTCTAAATTTACTGATACAGTAGTGGGACTCACAGGAAAAAGAGTATCTGGCTGTCAGCGACTGCTTCAAACGCTACCAAAAAAACTGTTGGCGTTCGCAGGGATCAGGCCTGACTCTGCGAATGCTGCAGTTATGCGTTTAGTGTTTTGTAAGTGACAGTGATCGATCGATACTGCACTTGGGTGGGCTGGGCTGGGGGGAGGGGCTAAACACAGGTGCTAGAAGGTATCTGGGCTGATCCCGCTAACGCTGCATTTTTGAGAACTCTAAACTACTGGGGATGCTAATATATTTCTGATCAGATCAGATATTGATCCGTTCGGACACTATACTACTAAGGGAGGTGTATGGTGCGTGCGTGGGTGTTAGCGTTACTGGCGCTAATCTGATGCTGCCTGGGGCAACGCAGACCCTAACTGACGCTAAAACATGACTGATGTCACCCGCCGGGTGATCAGGGGGTTAAATCTTTTATTAGGTAATATACGGGGGGTGCCCTGATGCTATTAAAAAAAACCTAACTAATCAGCATCACCCATGACATTAATACCGTGATCACTGGTGACAGGGGGTGATCAAGGGGTTAAACCATTATTTGGGGGTTAGGGGGGGTCCCTAGACCTATCCGGGGCTACTACTAAGTACCCTAATGCTGATTAATGTCACAAATGACACCAGTACAGTGATCAAAGAAAAATATGAACACTGCACTGGGTGACACAGTGACAGGGAGTGAAGGGGTCAACTGGGGGGGTGATCGGGGGGTGAAATGTGTGCCTATGTGTACTGTGTCAGTGTAGTGTTGGTGCAACTTGCTCCAAGATGTCTTCTCTCTGTCAGAAACCATGAATCAGACTAAGACAGAAGTACAGTTAAATCACATTTGTTTAATAATAATAAAAAAAAGGTAAACAGAGTAAACATAGTCAAAACATAGTCAGAGTTCAGGAATAGGAACGGATAGTCAGACAAGCCAAAACGTCAGGGAGCCAGAGAACAGCGTAGTAGAACAGCAAGCAGGATCTGGAGCCAGAAGGAATGTCATCCAAGCAGGTCTTTAACAGGAACACAGGAGAGCGTCTCTAGAGATGTGACCAAGGCAAAGGCAGATCATCTGGACTGGACAGCTTAAGTAGGCAGGACTGACGAGCAGGATATCATCAACATGTGAGTCACTGTGGAGAGATAGGAGCTGGCAATTAGCCGACAGCTGAGCGGCCAGCTCAGAGAAGGAAGGGCTGGGCCCAGCCCTGACAGTACCCCCTCCTCAACAACCCCTCCCCCTCGGAGGACCACCAGGCTTGAGGGGAAAACGTCTATGGAAATCACGGAGGAGGACAGGGGCATGTACGTCCGAGGATGAGACCCAAGAGCGTTCCTCCTGACCAAAATGCCCCAGGTACTGTATGTGCCTACGGGAGTGAACAATGTACTATACTTCATACTTCTCGAGGTTCTCAACCTGAACAGGGTGAGAACGTGGCAACAAGATGGTTAAGCGGTTGCAGACCAAAGGTTTTAATAAGGAGACATGAAATACATTTGAGATACACGTATTAGAAGGAAGGTCTAAAGCGTAAGCCACTGGGTTAATCCTTCACATGTTCTGCCATCTTGGGCTCCCCACCACCACAGCGGCGGAAAGCCAGGGCCCCAGTCACAACTGCGACCTTTCCCACCTTAGGAGTTCCGCCACTGTTGTGGGGGACAGTGCTGGAAATGTGGTAACTGTTGCAGTTAGAGTTTATTTTTTTTATTATTATTATTATAACAAAGTTTGATCAATTTATTTTTAAAAAATCTTTCCCTGGAGTTGGGCTTTAAATAAACTTATAGGGGTGCAGGCATAGGCCAGGCAGCAGATTTTTGGTTCTCCAAAATCCAAGGAGGAAGTCATTATATATTAATATATTGATTAACTTTACTAACTATAACTTACAAAGGCATCCACAACCTGGCCCCCAGTGACATCTACCAACCTAATCGTTCTCTTCGCTCCTCCCAAGACCTCCAGCTCTCAAACTCCCTTGTCACCTCATCCCATGCTCGCCTTCAGGACTTCTCCAGAGCCTCTCCCACCCTCTGGAATGCTCTACCCCAATCTCCTACTTTATCCACTTTCCGATGATCCCTGAAAACTCATCTCTTCAGAGAAGCCTATCTGGCCCCCACCTAACAACTGTACATTTATCTTCTCAATCAGCACATCACCCACAGTTAATACCTCTTGTATCTCTTGACCTTCCCTCTTAGATTGTAAGCTCTAAGGAGCAGGGCCCTCAGATTCCTACTGTATTAAAGTGTATTGTATTTGTACTGTCTACCCTCAAGTTGTAAAGCGCTACGTAAACTGTTGGCGCTATATAAATCCTGTATAATAATAATAATTATAGGAAAACTGTCAAGGATCATTATGGCTCCGCCATTAGAGGCCATAGGATTGTTTAGAAGGTGTTCTTTTTTACATTTCCAAAGAAGGAAAAAAAAAAAAAAACTTTGATGTGAAATTTTTGCAAGGGTGGCGGTTTTTCTCAAAGTGCCGAAGTAATGATCGCAGATAAGCTGGAGCTCCTCCAGTGTAATTTTATTTTATCGCCACGCATCATAAAAACATATATGTAATAAAGACTTGTTTTTCTATCATTCTGGCGGCGGATCGGCCTCTCTGTATTTAAAGTAAAAACCTCGAAGGAGATCACAGAGGAAGATACACTTCTCCGCTACATTATGGTGTGTGACAAGTGTTTATGTTCCGCTATAATCCGCACTACGCTCCGCATTCCTCCCGCTATCTACAGCGGGGAACCTTCCCACAATTACATTAGAACGCCAGAGCCATTTACTGTCTGACGAGCGCGCCAAGAGTGAAGCGAGCGCGAAACACGCCGTCTAATACTGGTCAACCCAACCCAAGAGAGACATGAACCCGAAATGCGATACCCAATGCTTGTCATCTGCACCATGAGGCCTAGACATGCGCACTGCCGAAAAATTTGTTCATTTTTGTTTTCGTTTCATTCTTTTTTTTTTTTTCTTTAGTTTTTCAGGTCATTCATTATGATGGCAATTCGTAAATTTCTAAATTAGTAAATTTGAAAATTCTAAAATTCATAAATTCTTAAATTCGTAAATTCGTAAAATTAAAAAATTTGTAAATTCCTAAATTCTTAAATTTGTAAAATCCAAAAATACGAAAATAAGAAAGAAAGTCCGAAAATTTGAAAGATCGAAAATACGAAAATTCTAAATAATAACGAATTAACTAACTAACAATAACTAACTATTAAATTATAGCTATTGGAATTTCCTTTCAAATTTGGCTGTTAGTGAACGTAACGAATACGAATTTATCCAAAGTTACGAATTATCCGAAATACCAAAAGCCGCATCTAAACAAATGGAACTGATCAAATTAATAATAAATAATAAAAAGTTTTTATTATTATTATTATTGTTATTTATTATTATTCATTTGTTAGGTTCCATTCGTTTAGATGCGTCATTCGTTATTTTGGATAATTCGTAACTTCAGATAAATTCGTATTCGTTATGTTCACTAACAGCCAAATTTGAAAGGAAATTCCAATATCTATAATTTAATGGTTAGTTATTATTTCCGATTTTTGAATTTTCAGGTTTTCAAAAATCGAATGTACTAATTTTTGAATTTTACAAATTTTCGAAATTTAGGACTTTTATAAATATTTTATATATATATATATATATATATATATATATATATATATATATATATATATATATATATATATATATATATACACGAATATTCGGAAAAAGCGAATTCGGAACGAAACAAATTGCACATGTCTAATGAAGCCCATATTTGGAATCGCGGGCAGAATTGCCGCAATTCTGCACGCAAATCCAAATTGCATGAAAATTGCATGTGATGCGGTTGCCATTCATTCTAAATACCACCTCAAACGTAGTGTGATTTTGCTGCGATTGACCCACAACGCAATCGCAGGAAAAACGCACCTTCACAAATCGCATGAAGTTTGTCACCAAAAAAAAAGGAGCAGGAGCTTCTTTTGGGTGACAAACAAGCATTAAAGTGAATGGGCCTATAAAAGCCTAAAAAAAGAAGCCTAAAAAAGAAAACCAATGCAGCCACCACATCAAATGATTGGTAAGCTAAGCTGCAATATTTTTACCATTTTTTGGTTTTTGACATGCGTTCCGAATCTAAATTCGGACAAATTTTTCCAAATTGAATTCGAAATCAAATTTGAAAACAAGAATAGAGTAAAATATAATAGAAAATAAAGGAATAGAATAGGAAAAAATAGAAATAGGAATAGAAAAGAATAGAATAGAGTAAATCAGAATAAAATGGAAAAAAAAAATAAAAGAATAGAATCAAATATACTAGAAAATAAAGGAATAGAGTATCTCCTCGGAATGGCACCTGTCGCCCATTCTAATATTCAATCTCATCAGGGATGCCAAAGGATTTATTTTACAAAGTTATGCTATGCTCCTGCAGTTCTACTCCTGAGTCGGCATCCCTTGAGAGTGATGGGACGTTGGGGAAAGGGATGTTGGGCACTTGGGTGGTGAACAGTGGGAAGAAGCCTTTCAGGCTGTGGTCAGGTGTTCCTTAAATGTTTCGCAAAGGTTGACTCAACTGTATCTCCTCCTTCTCGGGGGTGTTTTATGCTCCTCGCAGACTCCACTTGATGGGCTTGAGATCAGGTTCTACCTGCACAAGGTGTAAGAGGGACCATGGTGACCCAATACAGCTTTTGTGGCGATGCCCGAAAACAACGCTCCTACTGGGCGGGGGGTGGTACAACGGATCAATTCTACATTTCAGTTGGCCCTTCCCATAGACCCAAAAGCCTGCCTACTGGGCGTGGTGGATGAGTAAAACTGGTAAGGCCGTCCTCTGAGCTTTGTTCCAGGCCCGCAAATTGGTGGTGGTACACTGGAAGTTAGATGCTCCCCCCTACTGCGAAGGAGTGGGTCAAGAATATTGGTGAGCTGTTGAGACTGGAAAAGCTTATATACCAGCATAGGGGAAACAAGCACAAATTTGAGAGGCTATGGGCAGGCGCGTTGCTAGGTCTACAAAAGATCTGGGGCTAGAGCCCATAGCAGCGTAGTAAAGAAAGTCATACGCTTGGGCGGGCATACACATGTATATAATATAGGTGTGTGTATATATCCCCAGAGAGCCTTTCATCAGGGTCCCCAGAGAGCCCCCCTTACATTAGGGTCCCAAGAGAGCCTCCCCTCCCTTTGGGGACCCCTGCAGAGACTCGGGGCTATGGGCCCCAGACTCGGGGCTATAGCCCCAAAAGCCACCCCTTAGCGACGCCACTGGCTATGGGTATCGTGGTTGGATGTTCTGGGGCATGTCAAAGTATAGATTGCTTAGACTTAATGATGGCTGATTAGGTGTATCTCCGCATGGGGTATTACTGGACTGATTGAGAAGGAATATCTTGACTTTTGACATGATGTAAAACTTCCTGGAGTTGGATTACACTGGTTAGATAAACGGCACTGTCTATTGTATTACCGAGCTTCATGGTTTGTTAACATTGACTTCGGGGACGGGTGTGTTCCCGCCGGGTCTTACATTTACATGTAACGTTGGCAATGTATGATGATGTATCTTCAATAAAAAAAATGTGTTGGGTTAAAAATAAAAACAAAGGAATAGAACAAGAAAGAATAGAATAGAAAAGAAAATAATAGAATAGAACAGGATGGAATTGAATAGAAAATAATAGAGTAAAACAGAACAGAAAAGAATAGACAATAAAAGAATAGGACAGAATAGAAAAGAAAATAATAGAGTAGAAAATAAAAGGATACAAAATAATAGAATAGAGTAAAACTGAACAAAATAGAATAGAAAATAAAACAACAGAATAAATTAGAATAGAATCAAAAATAAAAGAATAGAAAAAAACAATAAAATAGAATAAAATAAAAAGAATATATTCATTTTCTGAAATCTGAATTTCAGATTTTAAATTAATTTGAATTAAAATATAATAGTTTAGAGTAGAATAGAAAATAATAGAAAAGAAAAGAATAGAATAGTTTAGAATAGAATAGAAAATAATAAAATAGAAAAAAAATAGAATAGAATAGAAACAACAGAATAGAATAAAATAGAAAGAATATAGGTCTTCTGAAATTCAAATTTCGAATTAAAAGGAATTTGAATTCAAATAGAATTGTTTAAAGTAGAATAGAAAATAATAGAGTAGAATAGAATAGTTTAGAATAGAATAGAAAAAAATAGAATAGAAAAAATTGAATAGAATAGAAAAAAACAATAGACTAGAATAAAATAGAAAGAATATAATATGGTCTTCTGAAATTCAAGTTTTCAATTCACTGAATTTGCATTCAAATTAAATAGTTTAGAATAGAATAGAAAAAAAATAGAAAAAATAGAATAGTTAGGAATAGAATAGTTTAGAATAGAATAGAAAAAAAAAACGATAGAATAGAATAAAATTGAAAGAATATAACTGTCTTCTAAAATTGGAATTTCAAATAGAATACATTTGAATTTGAACAGAATAGATTAGAATAGAATAGAAAATGAGAGGATAGAAAAGAACAGTATAGAAAAAAACAATAGACTAAAATCGCTTTCCCTAATACCAAAGATCTGGCATTATTTGCTCCCACTGGGCATAGTCCGGCCCCCTAAAGCCTGAAGGATAGTAAACTGGCCCTTTCTTTAGAAAGTTTGGAGACCCCTGGAGTAGAATATAAAATAATAGAATAGAAAAAATAGAATAGAATAAAAAAAAACAAACAATGGAATAAAATAGAAAGACTATAAGTCTTCTGAAATTAACATTTCGAATTCAATGAATTTGAATTCAAATAGAAATATAAAATAATAGAATAGAAAAAATAGAATAGAATTAGAAAAAAAAATTAAATTAAATTAAAAAAAACAGAATAAAATAGAAAGAATATAATGGTCTTCTGAAATTAAAATTTTGAATAGAATAAATTTGAATTTGAATAGATTAGATTAGAATAGAATAGAAAATAAGAGAATAGAAAAAAACAATAGAATATAATAAAATAGAAAGAATATTAAAATTTTGAATAGAATAGATTAGAATAGAATAAAAAAAGAACAGGAAAGAATAGAATAGAAAATAAGAGAATAGAATAGAAAAGAAAATAATTGAATAGAAAAAAACAATAGAATAGAATCAAATAGAAAGAATATGCGCATTTTGTTGTTCTGCACATGTCTATTTTGAAGTAGATTTACTTCCCCGATCCTCCCCTCACCCATGCTGCTTTGACTGATCTCTGCAGTGTCTTCCTCCCTCCAGCAATCCTGGCTTCTGATGTCATCAAAACCAATGCAGGGACAATATCCTCGCTGTGGACACGATGATACCGAGGGACAGTCAACCTCCAGAGAGCGGGGGAGCGCCATCTGCTGGGGAGAGCGGAGGATCGGGGAAGTAAAATCACTTTTCTTGTGTCATATTAGCCCCCCCCCACTTTTTATTTGCTACCTCTATACTATCTACAAAAAAAAAAACACTGTACAAATGAGAGAAATATTCACACATCAGCAAAGCAAATCACTGTCATTTGTCTAATATGATTATTTCCTAAAAAAAATATTTCATTCAAAGTCCCAACTCCCCTTTTTCTTTATCAATACAATTGGAACGGAGGCGCATGTTTTCTTTGACCATGAGCCTCATTCAAAGTCCCAAACAACCCCCCCCCCCCCCAACTTTTACAATATGATTATTTGCTATGCTAGTCAGCGCCATCTAGTGGAATCAAGGCAGTGTTTTCCAGATTGAGGTATTTCAGGAAAAAAAAATTGCGTTTTGGCCACTAGATGGAGACGAGACCCATAGGAAATATTCATGTTAGTCAAAATTTGGGATTTTTTTAATTGCGGCAGTGCAAACCTTTACCACATTCATACAAGATATTTTTTTCCCCTTGGATGTCTATTTATAAAAAAAAAAAAAATGTGCGTAGCCATACATGTCCAGCGAATCTGCGTGTTCATTTGTTTGGTGGGGATGAGGCAGAAATGAATGTTTTTTCATTTGTTTTCTCTTCTTTAACCCCTTGGCATCGAAGTATCCCAAATATGTGCCCCCGACCCAATCCCCCCCAACCCCCCCCCCCCCCCGCTCGACTGAGCTTCTAAGCTTTTTTTTTTTTTTTCTTTTTTTGGGGCCCCATATTTGCGTATCTCCCTTTGTGCTGGCAGCGTGCAGACCAGGTGCTCAGTGTGAGCCCCCGGGGCCCCCCGTACTAACGATCGGCACTCCCGGTCCCCGGGTCACCTGATCGCTGTGATAGCCTCTAATTGCCTATCACAGTGATCAGTCACTGTGAAGCCCGCCCCCCTATGTTTTCTGTCTCTGTGAATGGACAAGAGAGATACATTGTATCTCTTTATCTTTTTTTTGTCCTTGCAGAGAGCAAGAGAGAGAGAGAGAGAGAGAAAAAAAAGTGCCTGTAGAAAAAAACATAAAGATAATAATAATTATAAAAAAAAAATTAAATAAATGTAAAAAAATACCTAGATCAAGGTTTGATCTAGGTCAGTGCCAGCCCACCCACCCGGGGCACAGGGGCACAGCCCCCACCCCCCCAATCCATGCCCTGGCCCCTAATCTACATGCAAGGCACCGGATCCCGGGATTCCAATTTTTTTTTTTGTTTTGTTTTGTTTTTCGAAGCACGTGATTAGAGCCTGAGGCTCTAATTGGCTTAAAAAAAAAGAGTGGGCTCGGAGCACGGAGTGTTTTTTTTTTCACTCCCCCCAAAAAAATGGTGTCATATACATATGTGGTATCACTGTGATCGTCAGGGGCAGGAGAATTTATTTTGGGTTGTTGTTTGGTGGTAGGTTATGGTAGTGGTAAGAAATATTCAGCAAAATTTAAAAAGAAAATGTTTTATTTTACTAGTTAGTTGATAAAAAAAAAAATCAGGAGCGGGGTGGATTTGATTTAAATCAAGTTGATTTAAATAGACGATTAAAAACATGATTTATATCATCTTTAGATAGATTTTTACCCCAAAAGCATTTTATTAAAATAAATTTGATAAAAATCAAAAAAATTGTTTTAAATAAAAAAAAAAAAAAATCAGATTTAACCTCTTGCTTACCGGGCACTTAAGCCTCCCCTCCCGCCCAGACCAATTTTCAGCTTTCAGCGCTGTCACAATTTGAATGACAATTACGCGGTCATACAACACTGTGCACAAATTACATTTTTATCATTTTTTTCACACAAATGGAGCTTTCTTTTGGTGGTATTTGATCACCACTTGGGTTTTTATTTTTTGCTAAACAAACAAAAAAAGACAGAAAAAAAAAAAACATGTTTCATAGTTTGTTAATAAAATTTTGCAAACGGGTAATTTTTCTCTTTCATTGATATTCACTGATGAGGCTGCACTGATGGGCACAGATAATGTGACACTGATAGGCACTGATAAGACGGCACTGATGGGCACAGATAATGTGACACTGATAGGCACTGATAAGACGGCACTGATGGGCACAGATAATGTGACACTGATAGGCACTGATAAGACGGCACTGATGGGCCCTGATGGGTGGCACTGATAGATGTCACTGATGGGCACTGATAGGTGGCACTGATGAGAACTGGTAGGTGGCACTGATGGGCACTGGTAGGTGGCACTGATAGGTGACATTTATAGGTAGCACTGTGGGCACTGATAGGTGACACTATGGCCACTGATGGGTGGTACTGTGGGCACTGGTAGGTGGCGCTGGTGGGCACTGGTCGGTGGGGCTGGTGGGCACTGGTCGGTGGCGCTGGTGGGCATTGGTAGGTGGCGCTGGTGGGAACTGGTCGGTGGCGCTGGTGGGCACTGGTAGGTGACGCTGGTGGGCACTGGTAGGTGGCGCCGGTGGGCACTGGTTGGTGGCGCTGGTGGGCACTGGTCGGTGGCGCTGGTGGGCACTGGTAGGTGGCGTTGGTGGGCAGAGACTGATGTCCCTCTCACAGCCGGCGGTGATCGGCTTTTTTTTTTTCCTCACGCTACCAGCGTGAGGAGAAAAAATAGCCAATTACCGGCTCTGTTTACGTCACATGATCAGCTGTCATTGGCTAACAGCTGATCACCTGGAAAGGGGTCCAGATCGACCCTTAGGCTGGATTCACATCTATGGCATTTTTAGTGCTTTTTCCATTTTAAAGATTTGCACTGCAGTCCATTTAACATGGTTTCCTATTGAACACGATCTGTAGTGCAAATCTGCAAAATGCAAAAAGCACAAAAAATGCCATAGGTGTGAATCCAGCCTTACTCCGATCTGTGATCAGCCGAGTCTCATAGACTCACTGATCACAGAGCGCGCCGCTCGAGCACGGGAGGACGTCTATGGACGCCCTCCCGGCTTTCAGCTATAGCACGGACGGGAGGTGGTTAAATTTAAAAAAAAAAAAAAAAAAAAGATTTTTTTTTTTAAATCATTGATTTTTATCCACCCTGATCAGGAGATATCCATTATCATTTACCACCAAATGAAAGCCCAATTTGTCCTGAAAAAAAAAAAAACGCGCTATAATCCACCTGGATGTACAAAGCAGCTGTGATGATAAGTACAATTTTACTATCACGTGTCAAAGTTGCAAAATTGTGCTTAGGCATTAAAGCGGAGCTCCACCCGATTTTATGAAAATATCTCAAGAGGATGACCGCAATGTCCTAATGGAAAAACTGCACTTTTTTTTTTTTTTTCCCACTGTACCTTTGTTGTTCAAATTATCCTTTTGTGCTCCAGGATGTACAGCCTGCGGATATGGGCGGGATTAGTCATCATTTCCTATTAGCGGCGCTGGCTCCTGGGAGCTTGTGTCATTGTTCCCAGGAGTCAGTGCGGCGGCCTGGTGCGAGTTATCGCGAGATTTCAATCCTGGAACTGAGCGGTTTACGGCGCTCCGATTTAGGGTTACTGCGCATGCGCGAGATTGGCAATACAACGGGCGGTGCATGCTGGTTGATCAGCGGCACAATATCCCGGAAGAGGATGCCTGTGGGCTTCACATGCCCACAGGCAAGATGAGAACCGTCGTTAGGAGTTTTTAAAAGTTCTTTTTTTTGGGAGAAAAATGACATCCGAAAGTAAGAAAAATGGAAAAAGTGAGTAACATACTTCAATGAGATAATCTTTGTCATTTACTTATAATAAAAAAAAATTGGAGACAGTGGAACCCCGCTTTAAGGATTTGTTTTACCCTTAGGCGCGAAAGGGGTTAATTATGGGCTGTATTATGGCCACTAGATGGAGCTGTGGAGCATAAGAGATAAATACTGTACTGTACATCTTCATAAGAGGAAACTGGCTCTGGCAGCGAAAGGGTTACTTACCCCAGAAAATAAACACAATTTCTAACATAAGCTGTCATCAATCCATATCAAAGTCTCCAGAATTTTTAAATTCTGTTTTTGGACTCCTTCTTGGGGGGGGGGGGGGGGGGTTGTTCGTTTGCATAAGGCTTTATTTTTTTTTTTTACGTGCATCAGCTGTGCGCAGCGCCACGTGTGTCCTGGTGGCGAGTTCACTTTGCATGTGAAGTGTTGATGGGATGTAGGAATAATAAGAGCTCGGATCACGGCGAAGCTGATAAAAATAAAATACGATGGAAAAAGCGAGATCTCTGTGCCAGAGCTAATACTCCGCATCTGCTGGCTGTTCCCTGCGAATCTCCTGATTCTATCTATAGATTACGAGCCGCGCTCCTCCATACTCAGCTCAGGAGATAAAGGAATAATCGCCCCCGCAATAAAAACCTGCTGAATGTTACAAACTCTCCATCTGGGATCCCTCTGCCCCCCCCCCCTTTTTTTTTTACGGCACAAATTTCTTTTGCTGGGGCTCCAAGACCGATTGCTAATAAAAAGGAACGTTGGGGGGGGGGGGTCGTTATGGCTAGACAAGAGAAGTGACGGATTATAAATCCCGGCACGGAAAGAAACAATTTCGTACAAGGATAGTAGAGGTGGCCACAGGGGCCCCATGAGCCTGTAGGAGACTGTAGGTGTATTTGTGGTCCCCCCCCCCCCAAATCCATACCAGACCTCTACCTGAGGATGCAGCCCAGCAGGCCAGGAATGGGGGGTGGGGGGACAAGTGAGTAAGTGTGTGGGGGGGGGGGTGACTTATCAGAATCTGGAAGTCCCCTTTAACAAGGAGAACCCCCAGATCACAGCCCTTTTTTTAAAATAAAGGACTTGTCAAAATTGACTACAGGTTTGCTAATTCTTGGGGGTGAATGAGTAAACGTGCAATGTTTTAACATGGAGGGGTGGGATCTGGGGGCCCCCTTTGTTTAGGGGCTTCCAAATCTCAATAAGTCACCCCCGCACCCCAACATTCACTGGGCCAGGGTTGTAGGGAAGAGGCCCTTGTCCTCATCAAGATGGGGACAAGGTGCTTTGGGGACAAGGTCCTCATCAAGATGGGGACAAGGTGCTTGGGGGAACAAGGTCCTCATCAAGATGGGTACAAGGTGCTTTGGGGACAAGGTCCTCATCAAGATGGGGACAAGGTGCTTGGGGGAACAAGGTCCTCATCAAGATGGGTACAAGGTGCTTGGGGGACAAGGTCCTCATCAAGATGAGGACAAGGTGCTTTGGGGACAAGGTCCTCATCAAGATGGGGACAAGGTGCTGTGGGGACTCTCCCCCCAAGCACCCCCCCCCCCCATCCCTGATAGCAAGGATAATTTGCCACACAATTGTAGCAATGTTGAATTGTACGTTTGTAAACTTGCTGCATATTTTCAGCGGCAAATTGTACACTTGCAGAGCACTTGAAACCCCCCCCCCCCCTTTCCTGGCCTGCCGGGCTGCATGCTCAGATAAGGGTCTGGTATGGATTTTGGGGAGGACCTCATGCCAGTTTTTTTTTTTTTATTTATTTGTGGCGTGAGGTCCCCCCCAAAATCCTTGCTTTTGATGAAGGCCTAAGGCCAAAACGCGTCAGTGTTTTTGGATGACGTTACAGCTGTAATGCTTAAATAAATATTTTCTATGGAGAAGCTGTCGAGTTGCCGGCCTGTACTTTCTATGGATCTTTTGTGAGCTTAATTAGCCAGAGCACTGTCTACTCTACACACCAACTATACTATATAGCGGTAGAGCTTGGGTGAGTTTTTCTTTTGCTACTTTCCCCCAAAATCCTTACCAGACCCAAAAAGGCCTAGTATGGAATAGATAGGGACCCCATGTTGTTTTTGCTTTACATTTTTTTTTAATGCCAGCTTTTCTTTTGTTTCTTTCTTCTGCTGATGAGCAGATGAGTCATGGTTGTTAAGGATGTGGCAGGTTCCGTTTCCTTAACAACCAGCTATTTACTGGCTGTATGACCCATTTCACACTGGGGCGTTTTTCAGGCGCTTTAGTGTTAAAAAAAAAGTGCATGTAAAGCGCCTGAAAGAAGCCTCATCTGCAATCCCAATGTGAAAGCCCGAGTGCTTCCCCACTGAGGCGCTGCGCTGGCAGGGCGTCAAAAAAATTCCTGCAAGCAGCTTCTTTGCAGCGCTTGGCTACCATGCACAAATGCACCAGAGTTTGCACTCTCCAGATTTAGTAAATCAACCCCAATGTGTCAAATGACCCAAATACCACATGAAATATGCTTTCCTGGTACCTGCATGGCAGCATACCTATGGTGCCTCCATGGCAGCATACCTATGGTTGGTTGCTCCATAGGTATGCTGCCCTGTGTAGGCACCAGGAAAGGAAAATACAGAAAGGTATTCAATTTTCCATTTTAGTGATTTGGAGCCCAGTATGTTGGACTGGAGGCCTGGTGTGGAGATACTTCCCATCCAGACACTGATCAGAGCAGGACCTGCTGCTTTTTTTTGCACCAACATCCTGCAGCGCTGAGATGTCACGTGACCAAGTGCAAAGAGGCGCTGCAAAGGAAGCTGATGCTACAAGATGTGAAAAGGTGTGTTAATAATCCACATCCTCAAGGAACATTCACCCACCATGCCCAACAATCAATGCAGCAACATGGCACACTTTGAGTAGTACACAGAGAGAAATCTGCATCTACAACATACCATAAAAGTTCCAGTTGGTTGTGTTTGCGCCCCAGGCTAGAAGTTCCCAGTCCGCCCCTGCTCCTAGTGACCAAAACCTGCACCTTTATTAAAGTTTATGTACAGGTAAAACTTTTTTTAGACCAGCTATTCTCATCCATGGTTGCTTGGAACCCTAGGGTTCTTCCATAGTTTCCTAGGGGTTCCTTGAGCTGTGGCTGATTGACCTTCCATCTGATGGTTCCGACACAGTTCTGGGGCAAAGCCAGCAACATGACATACATTTTTTTTAGCTGTCTGTGTGACATTCTGACCACCATTTCAAGGGGCACTTTTTCCACTGATCACCAATATAAGAAGCATTCTTCCCACCAACTAGTAACCACCAATGTAAAGGGCAGTCTTCCCACTGATCAGCAATATAAGGAACAATCCCCCCATTGACCAAAAATTTAAGGGGTATTCTTCCCACTATCCACCAATTTAAGGGTCATTCTTCCCACTGACCAGCATTGTAAGGAGCATTTTTCCCACAGATCACCAATGTAAAGAACATTCTTCTCACTGATCACCAATGTAAGGAACATTCTTCTCACTGATCACCAATGTAAGGAACATTCTTCTCACTGATCACCAATGTAAGGAACATTCTTCCCACTGATCACCAATGTAAGGAACATTCTTCTCACTGATCACCAATGTAAGGATCATTCTTCCCACTGATCACCTATGTAAAGAACATTCTTCCCACTGATCACCAATGTAAGGAACATTCTTCTCACTGATCACCAATGTAAGGAACATTCTTCCCACTGATCACCTATGTAAAGAACATTCTTCTCACTGATCACCAATGTAAGGAACATTCTTCTCACTGATCACCAATGTAAGGAACATTCTTCCCACTGATCACCTATGTAAAGAACATTCTTCCCACTGATCACCAATGTAAGGAACATTCTTCCCACTGATCACCAATGTAAGGAACATTCTTCCCACTGATTATCAATGTAAGGAACATTCTTCCCAATGACTACCAAGGTAAGGAACATTCTTCTCACTGATCACCAATGTAAGGAACATTCTTCCCACTGATCACCAATGTAAGGAACATTCTTCCCACTAATCACCAATGTAAGGAACATTCTTCCCACTAATCACCAATGTAAGGAACATTCTTCCCACTGATCACCAATGTAAGGAACATTCTTCCCACTGATCACCAATGTAAGGAACATTCTTCCCATTGGTCACCAATGTAAGGAACATTCTTCTCACTGATCACCAATGTAAGGAACATTCTTCTCACTGATCACCAATGTAAGGAACATTCTTCCCACTGATCACCAATGTAAGGAACATTCTTCCCACTGACCTCCAATGTAAGGAACATTCTTCCCACTGATCACCAATGTAAGGAACATTCTTCCCACTGATCACCAATGTAAGGAACATTCTTCCCACTGACCTCCAATGTAAGGAACATTCTTCCCACTGATCACCAATGTAAGGAACATTCTTCCCATTGATCACCAATGTAAGGAACATTCTTCTCACTGATCACCAATGTAAGGAACATTCTTCCCACTGATCACCAATGTAAGGAACATTCTTCCCACTGACCTCCAATGTAAGGAACATTCTTCCCACTGATCACCAATGTAAGGAACATTCTTCCCATTGATCACCAATGTAAGGAACATTCTTCTCACTGATCACCAATGTAAGGAACATTCTTCCCACTGACCACCAATGTAAGGAACATTCTTCTCACTGATCACCAATGTAAGGAACATTCTTCCCACTGGTCACCAACGTAAGGAACATTCTTCTCACTGATCACCAATGTAAGGGACATTCTTCTCACTGACTACCAATGTAAGGAACATTCTTCCCACTCATCACCAAGGTAAGGAACATTCTTCCCACTGATCACCAATGTAAGGAACATTCTTCCCACTCATCACCAATGTAAGGAACATTCTTCCCACTGACTACCAATGTAAGGAACATTCTTCCCATTGATCACCAATGTAAGGAACATTCTTCCCACTGATCACCAATGTACGGAAAATTCTTCCCACTGATCACCAATGTAAGGAACATTCTTCCCACTGATCACCAATGTAAGGAACATTCTTCTCACTGATAACCAGTGTAAGGAACATTCTTCTCACTGATCACCAATGTAAGGAACATTCTTCTCACTGATCACCAAAGTAAGGGGCATTCTTCTCACTGATCACCAATGTAAGGAACATTCTTCCCACTGATCACCAATGTAAGGAACATTCTTCCCACTGATCACCAATGTAAGGAACATTCTTCTCACTGATCACCAGTGTAAGGAACATTCTTCTCACTGATCACCAATGTAAGGAACATTCTTCTCACTGATCACCAGTGTAAGGAACATTCTTCTCACTGATCACCAATGTAAGGAACATTCTTCTCACTGATTACCAATGTAAGGAACATTCTTCTCACTGATCACCAATGTAAGGAACATTCTTCTCACTGATCACCAATGTAAGGAACATTCTTCCCACTGATCACCAATGTAAGGGACATTCTTCCCACTGACCCCTGAGGAATTAACTTTAGTTTCCTAAGACCCGAAAATTATTCCAAGGGTTCTTCTGGGTTAAAAAGATTGAGAAAAGCTGGGATAGATTGCAAAATATTTTTTTTCCTTCTTTCTTTGTCTTCGCTTGGTAGATTGTTGGTCCCGGTGACCATTGTCCCTGAGACAGAGAGTTATGGGAAATCCAACATTTTGCGGTTCTTACCAGAAAGGGAAATCTTCCAGTCAGACCCGATGTCTGTCTGAAGAAGAGAATCCCTCTGACTTTGGTAAGATCACTTCTAGGTACCTGGTGTTTTTGGCTATGGGACTCTTCTAATGTGTACATCAGGACTGCTGGGTGGATAGGTGTCCTCCAGCGCACGTGTCTACATGTATGTAGGCCAATGGACTCTTCTCACCAGTCGGAAGAACCTGCGGGGCCAACCCTACCAGCTGCGACAAGCTGTCCGTCATTCCAGCATTTCAAGCATATTGCTGGATTTGTGCTGGGACATCCATGTCTGGGCACTCCCGTATCCTCGTATTAGACTGCGCTATTGTTTTCCAGTTCTGCCCCTAAAACTGTAATATTTCCAAACACCTGCTAACCATATGCGGCACAAGCTGGACCAGCTCAAAGTGCTGCACAAACTGGCAGAGAGATTTACGAGTCTTCTGTTCTGGTAAGTAATGAGTGAGCTCTCCTAACTGCTGCGGCCAGACTCGTCCTTTCCGTAATGAGGAACATCCCCATTTTCTGTCCTTTCCAGGGACTCATTCTGACTGTGGCGGAAGCCCTGGAGGTGCCTTCAATCAGCAGTTGCCTTTTGTTCTTAATGAAATTCAATTTTTTTTTATTATGCTTGTCTTTGTGGAGCCCAGAATGAAGTTATAAGCGTGTGGCTGCCAGACAAGAAGGGCATGAGAGGATCACAATCTTCCGGGAGAAGGATGACTGAATGGCTTCGAAAATTAACAAATGCTGCACCACAGTCACATGTTATTATTATTATTATAAATTTATATAGCACTGACATATACAGTTGGTGCTGTACAAAGAACACTGAACCAGTCACATTAATCTCTGCACCAGAGGAGCTTACACTCTAATGTCCCCCCCACAGTCACACACTATTATTATTATAAAACATTTATATAGCTAAGACATATACTGCGGTGCTGTACAGAGAACACTGAGCCAGTCACATCAGTCTCTGTACCAGAGGAGCTCACACTCTAATGTCCACCCACAGTCACACACTACTATTATTATAAAACATTTATATAGCTAAGACATATACTGCGGTGCTGTACAGAGAACACTGAGCCAGTCACATCAGTCTCTGTACCAGAGGAGCTTACACTCGCATGCACGCCTCCCCCCCAGCCAGTCAGCAAGTCCCGGTAAATGATTCACGGTTGGGACCTGCTGATCGGCGGTGTCCAATCACAGCCCAGAGCTCTGTATTGACAATCAACAGAGAGGGAAAGATCTCTCTGTTTCTTATCCCTGCAAAGCACACATTACACATAGTTTAGGCACATATTTTACCCTTTGATCGCTCCTGATGTTAAGCCCTTCTTAGCCAGTGTGATTAGTACAGTGACAGTGTATAGTATTATCACTAATCACTGTATTAATGCCACTGGTGATGTCAGTGGCAGTTAGTCAGTCGTCGTCCCCCCCCAGCATTAGTTAGTGTCAGATTGTCTGCGCGCTATCACAGTCCCATTATAAGTCGCTGATTGCCGCCATTACTAGTAAAAAAAAAAAAAATTAATTAAAATTCCAGTATATAACCCATAGATTGTATGCTACTGTATGTATTTTGGGGGACCTTTAAAGGGGTTTATGTGCCTCTTTAAAAAAAAAAAGCAGACAACAAAATGTAATTTGCTGTCAATTGAAACTGTATATATATATATATTTTTTAGACGTCAATTTTGCTGTAGTTCATCCAACAGCAAGAATCACAAAAAAGTCTGGAATGGAATTTAAGGGGGTACCTTATGCATAGAAAAAAAAGGTGCGGGGTCCCCATACCAGACCCTTAATATGACCAGACAGCCCAGCTGGCTAGGAAAGGAGGGGGGAGGGATTGTGATCCCTTTGATCCTGAACCATATCAGGCCACATGCCCTCATCATGAGGGGGGGTAATTTGCCAGGTGGGACCACCCTGGCAAAGCACCTTGACCTTATGTTGATGAGGACAAGGGCCTCTTCCCTACAACCCTGGCCTGGTGGTTGTGGGGGTCTACAGGCAGGTGGCTTATCAGAATCTGGAAACCCCCTTTAAAAATAAGGGGGCTTCCATAATCCCCCCCCCACACACTACACGTGAATAAGGGGCACATCATAAAAAAAACAAAAACCTAGAAATAATGACACCAAACTGTTTTACAAGTCCTTTATTAAAAAAAAATTGAAATCCCACAAAAAAGTCCCTTCATTGTAAATCAATTATCAATAACAATACCTGCCCCCCCAATGGGGCAAAAGAAAAAAAAATCCAAAGGATCTGGTACAGATGATCAATCGTTACAGTCCTCTTTGCCAAAAAATAGCTCCCTGCGCTATATAAGGGAAGAGGCGGGGATAATGGTGACATCATTGACCAAATATGGCCACGGGCCAGGACAAGAGGTGGGCAGGAGGGGCAGTTGCCCCCCTGGGCCTAATGATGAACTGTAAGGATTGGAGTGCCTTCCTCCTAGTACAAGGGTGAAAAGAGTAGCGACAGTAGCAGACGTGGTAGTGGCAGGGGGGGGGGAGCGAAGAGTTTGGCATCTTTGCGCCCCGGGCATTTGATGACCTTGTCCCAGCACTGCGGGCCATACTTGGGCAATGACGTTGACCAATAATGGCAGTGTCCATATTTGGTCAATGATGTCACCATTATCCCCGCCTCTTCCCTTATTTAGCGCAGGGAGCTATTTTTTGGCAAAGAGGACTGTCGCGATTGATCATCTGTACCAGATCCCTTGGATTTTTCTTTCCTTTTGCCCCATTGGTGTGGGGGGGGGGGGCATTGTTATTGATAGCAATGTCAACGCTATCAGAGCCCCTTTGGTTATGTGACTGGGGATTCCCGATTATGTAAGTCAATGTGCTGGTGATGTCATTGGTTGCTAGGGATGCGGGGGGCGCCAGCACCTGCTGCTTCCTTGGCAACCATGGACAGTGGGAAACTGCCATATATACAGTAGAAATATCGCTTCTAAATTTGATGTTCCCATCGAACATGGAGAGGCAAGCAGGCAAATGTCTGGGCTCATAGAATAGAATAGAGTAAAACAGAAAAGAATACAAAATAAAAGAATTAAAAAAAATAGAATAGAAAAAAGGGATAGAATAGAAAATAAAAAAATAAAGTAAAAAACAGAACAAAATATAAAAGAAAAGAAAAAAAAACAGAATAGAATAGAAATTAAAGGGATAAAATAGAATAGAATAAAAAATAGACTAGAACAGAATAAAATATAACGAATATAGCCATCTTCTGAAATTCGAATTTCAAATAGAATAAATTAGAATTCTAATACAATGGAAAAGAATAGACTAGAAAATAAAAGAATAGAATAGACTAGAATAGAAAAGAATAGAATAGAAGAAAAGGGATAGAATAGAAAATAAAAAAATAAAGTAAAAAACAGAACAAAATAGTAAAGAAAAGAAAAAAACAAAATAGAATAGAATAGAAATTAAAGGGATAAAATAGAATAGAAAAGAAAAAAAATAGACTAGAACAGAATAAAATATAAAGAATATAACCATCTTCTAAAATTTCAAATACAATAAATTAGAATTCTAATACAATGGAAAAGAATAGACTAGAAAACAAAAGAATAGAATTGACTAGAATAGAAAAGAATAGAATAGAAAAAAGGGATAGAATAGGAAATACAAAAATAAAGTAAAACAGAACAAAATGGAAAAGAAAAGAAAAAAAAACAGAATAGAAACAGAGATGAAAGGGGTACAATAGAATATAATAGAATAAAAAATAGACTAGAACAGAATAAAATATAAAGAATATAACCATCTTCTGAAATTTGAATTTCAAATAGAATAAGTACAAATTCTAATACAATGGAAAAGAATAGACTAGAAAATAAAAGAATAGAATTGAAAAGAATAGAAAAAAATATATATGTTACAGATATTACTATGTAACTAAATATGTATAACCATCTTCTGAAATTCAAATTTCAAATAGAATAAATTAGAATTCGAATACAATAGAAAACAATAGACTAGAAAATAAAAGAGTAGAATCGACTAGAATACAAAAGAAAGAATAGAAAGAATTTGAATAGAGTATAAAAGAATAGAATAGAATAGAACAGAATAGAATAGAAACTAATAGAATAGAATACACAATAGAAAAGAATAGAAAGAATAGAACAATATAACTGTTTTCCGAAATTCGAATTTGAAATAGAATAAGTTTGAATTCGGGTAGGATAGAAAAGAAGAGAATATAATATAAAAGAAAAGAATAGAATAGTACATAATAGAATAGAAACTAATAGAATAGAATACACAATAGAAAAGAATAGAAAGAATAGAACAATATAACTGTTTTCCGAAATTCGAATTTGAAATAGAATAAGTTTGAATTCGGGTAGGATAGAAAAGAAGAGAATATAATATAAAAGAAAAGAATAGAATAGTACATAATAGAATAGAAACTAATAGAATAGAATACACAATAGAAAAGAATAGAAAGAATAGAACAATATAACTGTTTTCCGAAATTCGAATTTGAAATAGAATAAGTTTGAATTCGGGTAGGATAGAAAAGAAGAGAATATAATATAAAAGAAAAGAATAAATAGAAAATAAAAGAATAGAATAGATAAAAAACAATAGAATAGAATGGAATAGAAAGAATATAACCATCTTCCAAAATTTGAATTTCGAATAGAATAAATTCGATTTCGAATGGAATTTGATGTAAATGTATTTCAAAGGGAATTTAAATTGATTCGAATCTCCATCGTTTGGTGGAATAAGGTTCAGTCCGACCAAATTCAGAAAATTCCAGTCGATTCGAATTCGAATAAACCAAACAAATTCCAAAAACGAATGAAATGAATTTAACTAAACGAATTTATGCTAATAATGAATCGAAATGAAATGAAACAAACTTTTTTCGTTCTGCACATGTCTGAGGTCTGATCTTAGCGATGGTCACTTTAAGGGAAGGGGTAAGCCGCCATCTTCCAGAACTTCCCATTCTGCTGCGATTGCCATAATCAGGTCCATCGGGTGGGGATTACACGGTGATTAGGGTGGCTGATAAAGCAGAGATACTGGAACTCCTTCTAACTACTCGGAAACATATGAAGGAGACGTTTGCGGGGTCAGCCAGGGAGGACGTAATGAGGTGAGATGGTAACAATGTCAGAAAGCAATATCTCTATTTGGCTTCTTATTTAGCTGCATATTAAGTTGCTAGGTGACATCATGGAAAGCCGTCTTCAGTCCGCGGCCTCCATGGCTTCCAAGAGGGACGGGATCCAGGAAGTGAAGGAAAGTCGGCAAGAGCCGGAGGGAGGAAGAGAGCCGAATGATGGGAGCCGGGCCATTCCGAAACATGAATAGCCAATCCAGTCCAATCTCCGCACTCCAAGAGAACCTCGTTATCTTACTGGGAACAATGGTTATATATAGAGAGAGAGCATTTACTGGAGGTTTATGGGACGGCAGCTGGCTTAAAGTTCTGGATCCAATCTGTAAAGTTTATGGATCCAACAAATGTGAAATGTAGACTGTAAGACACAAAAGATAAATCTACAATAAAAAGGAAAGTTCTGTTTCATTGTTTGACAGCAACTGTAGACTATTCAGACAGGATGTCCATAATAAGGGGCAAGAGTGACAGGTAAAGACCGGTGACATCACTGAGAGCGCAGCCTATCCAATCACTAGAGATTTATGACATCACTGAGAATGCAGCCTATCCATTCACTAGAGACCGGTGACATCACTGAGAATGCAGCCTATCCATTCACTAGAGACTGATGACATCACTGAGAATGCAGCCTATCCAATCACTAGAGACCAATGACATCACTGAGAATGCAGCTTATCCAATCACTAGAGAGCGATGACATCACTGAGAATGCAGCCTATCCATTCACTAGAGAGCGATGACATCACTGAGAATGCAGCCTATCCATTCACTAGAGACCAGTGACATCACTGAGAATGCAGCCTATCCATTCACTAGAGACCGGTGACATCACTGAGAATGCAGCCTATCCATTCACTAGAGACCGGTGACATCACTGAGAATACAGCCTATCCATTCACTAGAGACCGGTGACATCACTGAGAATGCAGCCTATCCATTCACTAGAGAGCGATGACATCACTGAGAATGGAATTTGGGGACATACAGGGGGGATGTGATTTGGGGACACACAGGGGGGATGTGATTTGGGGACACACAGGAGGGATGTAATTTGGGGACACACAGGGGGTTGTAATTTGGGGACACACAGGGGGTTGTAATTTGGGGACACACAGGGAGGGGGGTTGTAATTTGGGGACACATAGGGGGATGTGATTTGGGGACACACAGTGGGGTTGTAATTTGGGGACACACAGGGGGTTGGGATTTGGGAACACACAGGGGGTTGGGATTTGGGGACACACAGTGGGGTTGTAATTTGGGGACACACAGGGGGTTGGGATTTGGGGACACACAGGGGGTTGTAATTTGGGGACACACAGGGAGGGGGGTTGTAATTTGGGGACACATAGGGGGATGTGATTTGGGGACACACACAGTGGGGTTGTAATTTGGGGACACACAGGGGGTTGGGATTTGGGAACACACAGGGGGTTGGGATTTGGGGACACACAGTGGGGTTGTAATTTGGGGACACACAGGGGGTTGGGATTTGGGGACACACAGGGGGTTGGGATTTGGGGACACACAGGGGGTTGTAATTTGGGGACACACAGGGGGATGTAATTTGGGGACACACAGGGGGGGTTGTAATTTGGGGACACATAGGGGGATGTGATTTGGGGACACACAGAGGGTTGGGATTTGGGGACACACAGTGGGGTTGTAATTTGGGGACACACAGGGGGGGTTGTAATTTGGGGACACACAGGGGATTGGGATTTGGGGACACACAGGGGGTTAGGATTTGGGGACACACAGAGGGGTTGTAATTTGGGTACACACAGGGGGTTGGGATTTGGGGACACACAGTGGGGTTGTAATTTGGGGACACACAGGGGGTTGGGATTTGGGGACACACAGGGGGTTAGGATTTGGGGACACATAGGGGGATGTAATTTGGGGACACACAGGGGGATGTAATTTGGGGACACACAGGGGGGGTTGTAATTTGGGGACACATAGGGGGATGTGATTTGGGGACACACAGGGGGTTGGGATTTGGGGACACACAGTGGGGTTGTAATTTGGGGACACACGGGGGGGTTGTAATTTGGGGACACATAGGGGGATGTGATTTGGGGACACACAGGGGGTTGGGATTTGGGGACACACAGGGGGTTGGGATTTGGGGACACACGGGGGGGGTTGTAATTTGGGGACACATAGGGGGATGTGATTTGGGGACACACAGGGGATTGGGATTTGGGGACACACAGAGGGGTTGTAATTTGGGGACACACAGGGGGTTGGGATTTGGGGACACACAGTGGGGTTGTAATTTGGGGACACACAGGAGGTTGGGATTTGGGGACACACAGTGGGGTTGTAATTTGGGGACACACAGGAAGTTGGGATTTGGGGACACACAGGGGGTTGGGATTTGGGGACACACAGGGGGTTAGGATTTGGGGACACATAGGGGGATGTAATTTGGGGACACACAGGGGGGGGGTTGTAATTTGGGGACACATAGGGGGATGTGATTTGGGGACACACAGGGGGGGTTGTAATTTGGGGACACATAGGGGGATGTGATTTGGGGACACACAGGGGGTTGGGATTTGGGGACACACAGGGGGGTTGGGATTTGGGGACACACAGGGGGGTTGCAGTGATTGGAGTTTGCGTTATAATATTCCTCGCAGTTTTGGCACACTTTCACCCGCTGATGACATCACCGGCGTTCTGGATCGGAGTTTTTCATGACTGGATATTTATAGCTCAGAATTTCCTGTTTATCTCTCAGGACTCTAATATGACTTCAGCTTACTAAACAATTACTGAGAGATATCAGGACTTATAAATAGAGAGATGCAGCAGGTCAGATATTCAGGGGTTACTGCTGAAGAAAACTCAGTGGGATGTTATATTACAGTCAGGTCCATAAATAATGGGACACAATTCTAATCTTTTTGGCTCTATACACCACCACAATGGATTTGAAATGAAACAAACAAGATGTGCTTTAACTGCAGACTTTCAGCTTTAATTTGAGGGTATTTACATCCAAATCAGGTGAACGGTGTAGGAATTACAACAGTTTGTATATGTGCCTCCCACTTTTTAAGGGACCAAAAGTAATGGGACAGATTAACAATCATCCATCAAACTTTCACTTTTTAATACTTGGTTGCAAATCCTTTGCAGTCAATTACAGCCTGAAGTCTGGGACGCATAGACAGGGCCGGACTTATCATTGGGCTTGACTGGGCTCAAGCCCATGGGCCCCGCCCAATAGGGGGCCCCGCGGGCCCCAGCTGAGTGTACTCGGCTAGTTCCGCTCACCGTCACAGCTAGTCCCGCCCTATGATGGACATAACACAGGGACTGGGCGTGACTGTGAGCGGAGCTAGCCGAGTACACTCGGCTATGTATGTCGGCGCTCGGCTCCGCTCACAGTCACGCCCTGTTCCGCCATTGGACCCGTGTTATGTCCATCATAGGGCAGGACTGGGCAGGACTGGGAGAGGAGCCGAGGAAAGCCGCCAGGAGCCGAGGTACACAGGACCGGCTCTGTGTATCTCGGTGGCGCCATATTTAAACTGCAGTGGCACTAACAAGTCACTGCAGATTAACTGCAGCCTGGGCAAGGCTGCAAATGATACGGACAAGGCTGCAGATGGAGGCTGTGCAAGGCTGTATTGATGAGCATTTAAATGTACGTTTTTTTTCCTTAAATAGTTTTTTTCCTTAAAAATCCATCAAACTCTTATCTTGAGGTTTGCTGATTGGTTATTGGCAGTTACGTAGTGCCTCGTTTACTGCCGTTGAGAAAACCTGTCTGCATTAGACAGTGATGTAATGGTGGACAAACGGTATCAGAGTGGCGCGCTTAAAAGAAAACGAAAGGTTTAAGGTATTGTAAAGAAGGTAGGGCCCGAAAGTGACTCAAGCCCAGGGGCCCCCATCACCCTAAGTCCTGCCCTGCGCATAGACATCACCAGACGCTGGGTTTCATCCCTGGTGATGCTCTGCCAGGCCTCTACTGCAACTGTCTTCAGTTCCTGCTTGTTCTTGGGGCATTTTCCCTTCAGTTTTGTCTTCAGCAAGTGAAATGCATGCTCAATCGGATTCAGGTCAGGTGATTGACTTGGCCATTGCAGAACATTCCACTTCTTTCCCTTAAAAAACTCTTTGGTTGCTTTCGCAGTATGCTTCAGGGTCATTGTCCATCTGCCCTATGAAGCGCCGTCCAATGAGTTCTGAAGCATTTTGCTGAATATGAGCAGATAATATTACCCGAAACACTTCAGAATTCATCCTGCTGCTTTTGTCAGCAGTCACATCATCAATAAATACAAGAGAACCAGTTCCATTGGCAGCCATATATGCCCACGCCATGACACTACCACCACCATGCTTCACTGATGAGGTGGTATGCTTTGGATCATGAGCAGTTCCTTTCCTTCTCCATACTCTTCTCTTCCCATCACTCTGGTACAAGTTGATCTTGGTCTCATCTGTCCATAGGATGTTGTTCCAGAACTGTGAAGACTTTTTTAGATGTTGTTTGGCAAACTCTAATCTGGCCTTCCTGTTTATGAGGCTCACCAATGGTTTACATCTTGTGGTGAACCCTCTGTATCCACTCTGGTGAAGTCTTCTCTTGATTGATGACTTTGACACACATACACCTACCTCCTGGAGAGTGTTCTTGATCTGGCCAACTGTTGTGAAGGGTGTTTTCTTCACCAGGGAAAGAATTCTTCGGTCATCCACCACAGTTGTTTTCCGTGGTCTTCCGGGTCTTTTGGTGTTGCTGAGCTCACCGGTGCGTTCTTTCTTTTTAAGGATGTTCCAAACAGTTGATTTGGCCACACCTAATGTTTTTGCTATCTCTCTGATGGGTTTGTTTTGTTTTTTTAGCCTAATGATGGCTTGCTTCACTGATAGTGACAGCTCTTTGGATCTCATATTGAGAGTTGACAGCAACAGATATCAAATGCAAATAGCACACTTGAAATGAACTCTGGACCTTTTATCTGCTCCTTGTAAATGGGATAATGAGGGAATAACACACACCTGGCCATGGAACAGCTGAGCAGCCAATTGTCCCATCACTTTTGGTCCCTTTAAAAAGTGGGAGGCACATATACAAAACTGTTGTAATTCCTACACCGTTCACCTGATTTGGATGTAAATACCCTCAAATTAAAGCTGAAAGTCTGTAGTTAAAGTACATCTTATTTGTTTCATTTCAAATCCATTGTGGTGGTGTATAGAGCCAAAAAGATTAGAATTGTGTCAATTTCCCAATATTTATGGACCTGACTGTATATCAGTAATCTGTAAATACAGGAGGGGGAGGGTTTACTGTGCAGGGTATACAGGAAGGGGGAGGGGTGTACTGTGCAGGGTATACAGGAGGGGGGAGGGGGGAGGTCACGTGCACTTAGTCATTAATGTCAGTAATGACTAAGTGCATGTGAAGTGTATGAAACGCGTCTACCCAGCACTCTGGTTCTTGTAGTTTTGGGATGTCTGAATAAAGGATTTTGATCTACAGTGGTGTTCGGCCATTTCCTCTATTCTCATTGTGTGTGGAGGCGAGCCGAGGCGAGAACCTACTGGATCATTAGGCTTCCTGGCCTCTCCTGCAGCGGCAGGTTTTCTTGTTCTATAACCCTGGCTGAGGGAAGGAGGTTCTCACCCAAGATTTGATGGTACATGGCCCCGTCCATCGTCCCTTTGATGCGGTGAAGTTGTCCTGTTCCCTTAGCAGAAAAACGCCCCCAAAGCATAATGTTTCTCTCATCTACTTTGGGTAGGGGATACTGGTCTATCTCCAGTTGGGAGTTCAGTGGCATGCGGAAATCGCCACAAATGCGTAAGTCTCTATTCGCTCCTCCATGTATGACGGTGGGGGATGGTGTTCTTGGGGTCATAGGCAGCATTCCTCCTCCTCCAAACATGGCGAGTCAAGTTGATGCCAAAGAGCTTGATTTGAGTCTCATCTGATCACAACAATTTCACCCAGTTCTCCTCTGAATCATTCAGATGTTCATTAGCAAACATCAGGCGGACCTGTACATGTGATGTCTTCAGCAGGGGGACCTTGCGGGGGCTGCAGGATTTCAGTCCTTCACTGTGTAATGTGTTACCAATTGTTTTCTTGGTGACTATGGTCCCAGCTGCCTTGAGATCATTGACAAGATTCTCCTGTGTAGTTCTGGGCTGATTCCTCACCGTTCTCATGATCATTGAAACTCCACGAGGTGAGATCTTGTATGGAGCCCCAGACTGAGGCAGATTGACAGTTATTTTGTGTTTCTTCTATGTGCGAATAATCCGCACCAACTGTTGTCACCCTCTCACCAAGCTGCTTGGTGATGGTCTTGTAGCCCATTCCAGCCTTGTGTAGGTCTACAATCTTGTCCCTGACATCCTTGGACAGCTCTTTGGTCTTGGCCATGGTGGAGAGATTGGAATCTGATTGATTGATTGCTTCTGTGGACAGGTGTCTTCTATACATGTAGCAAGCTAAGATTACTTGGTGACTATGGTCCCAGCTACCTAGAGATCATTGACAAGATTCTCCCGTGTAGTTCTGGGCTGATTCCTCACCGTTCTCATGATCATTAAAACTCCCTGAGCTGAGATCTTGTATGGAGTCCCAGACCAAGGGAGATTGATCGTTATTTTGTGTTTCTTCCATTTGCGAATAATCACACCAACTGTTGTCACCTCTCACCAAGCTGCTTGGCGATGGTCTTGTATCACATTCCAGCCTTGTGTAGGTCTACAATCTTGTCCCCGACATCCTTGGACAGCTCTTTGGTCTTGGCCATGGTGGAGAGATTGGAATCTGATGGATTGCTTCTGTGGACAGGTGTCTCTTATACAGGTAACAAGCTGAGCTTAGGAGCACTCCCTTTCAGAGAGTGCTCCTAAGTTCAGCTTGTTACCTGTATAGAAGACACCTGGGAGACAGAAATCTTGCTGATTGATAGGGGATCAAATACTTATTTCACTCAGTAAAATGCAAATCAATTTATAACTTTTTTGAAATGCGTTTTTCTGGATATTTTTGTTGTTATTCTGTCTCTCACTGTTATAATAAACCGACCATTAAAATTATAGACTGATCGTTTCTTTGTCAGTGGGGCAAACGTACAAAATCAGCAGGGGGTCAAATACTTTTTTCCCCCACTGTACAGGAGGAGGGAGGGGTGTACAGTGCAGGGTATATACATACCTCCCAACTTTTTGAGATGGGAATGAGGGACATCTATTGGCAAAAGTATTCAGCCATAGGACACGCCCCTTGCCACGCCCCCTTAAAGGAGAAATGTACAAAACAAGATTAGTTAAAGGGGGGTTCCAGGCCCGAAAAATAAAATTTAAAAATCAGCAGCCAAAAACACTGTAGCTGCTGACTTTAAAAAAGCACACCTACCTGTCCTGGGTGCCCGCGATGTTGGCCGCCTGAGACCGACCCGTCCCTCGGCTCTCGGGTCCCGGCACCGCCATCCTAAGGGAAATAGGCAGTGGAGCCTTGCGGCTTCACTGCCCGTTTCCTACTGCGCATGCGCGAGTCGCGCAGCGCTTTGTGAATGGGACGCGATGTGTTGGGGGACACACACAGTTCCCATAACACACCGCGCCCCATTCCCCAGAAGACAACGCGGGGAGGAGAAGACTGAAGATCACCGCGGTGTAGGAAGAGGCAGATTAGGAAGATTGCCTAGCAACAGCCATTACAGGTGAGTCAAAAAATTTTTGTTTTTTTTTTCCTCCATTTTTTTAGGAATTTTTTATGCAATTTTTTTTTTTTAAGGGTGGACCTCCACGTTAAACCCACAAGTGCTTTTTTTTACCACTACTATTCCTTTATATTGGATTTTGAAATGTACAAATGCAGCAATTTAGAAATTAGATGAAAGGTTTAGCGCTGAAAAACACTTTTTGATAGATAAAAAGTGCATTTTATATACAACTATATAGATCAGACCAAAATGAGGAGGAAAAAGGGAAAGAGGGACAGAGGGACATTGCTCCAAATCAGGGACAGTTGGGAGCTATGTATGTAGGAGGGGGAGGGGTGTACAGTGCAGGGTATATAGGAGGGGGAGGGGTGTACAGTGCAGGGTATATAGCAGGGGGAGGGGTGTACAGTGCAGGGTATATAGCAGGGGGAGGGGTGTACAGTGCAGGGTATATAGGAGGGGGAGGGGTGTACAGTGCAGGGTATATAGGAGGGGGAGGGGTGTACAGTGCAGGGTATATAGGAGGGGGAGGGGTGTACAGTGCAGGGTATATAGGAAGGGGAGGGGTGTACAGTGCAGGGTATATAGGAAGGGGAGGGGTGTAAACAGATGAAGGGGTGGAGTTTTGGTGAATAATTATAAATAGGACAATATTGAAGGGTGGGCGTGTCGCCAATGAAGGCGTGTCTTAGATGGGGGCGGAGAAGACTGTTTGTTTGGTCATGTGACGCGCTCTTCCCGATCACGTGTCCTCGTGGAGTCCGTAGTTACGGTTGCTATGGTGAAGATGGTGCGGGAGGCCATCCGAATCTACTGCCGCCTCCGACCGAACAGCCGCCGCCACACCTCAGGGGTGAGATACCGGGAGAGGAGGGGAGAGCCGGGGGCGGCCGCCTCCATACCGGGCAATAATAATACGGGAGAGGGAGGAGGGGGGACATTATACAGGGGGGGGGGGAGAAGATTTCTGGGAACGTTCTATAGGGGGGTCAGTATCCGGGGGACGGAGTTCTAAGTGTACATTTGAATTTACATTATTGGGGGACATATTTCTGGGTGATAATGGAGGAGGGGAGAGATTTGTGTCCTCTTGGGATGATTTCTTTCCTCCGATCCCTCCATCCCATCCTCCGATCCCTCCATCCCATCCTCCGATCCCTCCATCCCATCCTCCGATCCGTCCTCCGATCCCTCCATCCTCCGATCCCTCCATCCTCCAATCCCTCCATCCCGTCCTCCGATCCCTCCGTCCTCCGATCCCTCCATCCTCCGATCCCTCCATCCTCCAATCCCTCCATCCCGTCCTCCGATCCCTCCATCCTCCAATCCCTCCATCCTCCGATCCCTCCATCCTCCAATCCCTCCATCCCGTCCTCCGATCCCTCCATCCTCCAATCCCTCCATCCTCCGATCCCTCCATCCCATCCTCCGATCCGTCCTCCGATCCCTCCGTCCTCCGATCCCTCCATCCTCCAATCCCTCCATCCCATCCTCCGATCAGTCCTCCGATCCCTCCATCCTCCGATCCCTCCATCCTCCAATCCCTCCATCCCGTCCTCCGATCCCCCCCATCCCGTCCTCCGATCCCCTCCATCCCGTCCTCCGATCCCCTCCATCCCGTCCTCCGATCCCCTCCATCCCGTCCTCCGATCCCCTCCATCCCGTCCTCCGATCCCCTCCATCCCGTCCTCCGATCCTTCCATCCCGTCCTCCGATCCCCTCCATCCCGTCCTCCGATCCCGTCCTCCGATCCCCTCCGATCCCGTCCTCTGATCCCCTCCATCCCGTCCTCCGATCCCCTCCATCCCGTCCTCCGATCCCTCCATCCCGTCCTCCGATCCCTCCATCCCATCCCTCCATCCCATCCTCCGATCCCTCCATCCCATCCTCCGATCCCTCCATCCCATCCTCCAATCCCTCCATCCCATCCTCCGATCCCTCTATCCCGTCCTCCGATCCCCCCATCCCGTCCTCCGATCCCCCCCATCCCGTCCTCCGATCCCCTCCATCCCGTCCTCCGATCCCCTCCATCCCGTCCTCCGATCCCCTCCATCCCGTCCTCCGATCCCCTCCATCCCGTCCTCCGATCCCTCCATCCCATCCCTCCATCCCATCCTCCGATCCCTCCATCCCATCCTCCGATCCCTCCATCCCATCCTCCGATCCCTCCATCCCATCCTCAGGCCTCTCCATCCCATCCTCAGGCCTCTCCATCCCATCCTCAGGTCCCTCCATCCCATCCTCAGGTCCCTCCATCCCATCCTCAGGTCCCTCCATCCCATCCTCAGGTCCCTCCATCCCATCCTCAGGTCCTTCCATCCCATCCTTAGGTCCCTCCATCCCATCCTTAGGTCCCTCCATCCTCCGATCCCTCCATCCTCCGATCCCTCCATCCTCCGATCCCTCCATCCGATCCCTCCATCCCATCCTTAGGTCCCTCCATCCTCCGTTCTCTCCATCTCATTCTCCGATCCCTCCATCCTCCGATCTCTCCATCCCATCCTCCGATCCCTCCATCCGATCCCTCCATCCGATCCCTCCATCCCGTCCTGCGATCCCTCCATCCCGTCCACCGATCCCTCCATCCCGTCCACCGATCCCTCCATCCCGTCCTCCGATCCCTCCATCCCATCCCTTCATCCCATCCTCCAAACCCTCCATCCCATCCTTAGGTCCCTCCATCCCATCCTTAGGTCCCTCCATCCCATCCTTAGGTCCCTCCATCCCATCCTTAGGTCCCTCCATCCCATCCTCAGGTCCCTCCATCCTCAGGTCCTTCCATCCCATCCTCAGGTCCTTCCATCCCATCCTCAGGTCCTTCCATCCCATCCTCAGGTCCTTCCATCCTCAGGTCCTTCCATCCTCAGGTCCTTCCATCCCATCCTCAGGTCCTTCCATCCCATCCTCAGGTCCTTCCATCCCATCCTCAAGTCCTTCCATCCCATCCTCAAGTCCTTCCATCCCATCCTCAAGGCCTCTCCATCCCATCCTCAGGCCTCTCCATCCCATCCTCAGGTCCTTCCATCCCATCCTCAGGCCTCTCCATCCCATCCTCAGGTCCTTCCATCCCATCCTCAGGTCCCTCCATCCCATCCTCAGGTCCCTCCATCCCATCCTCAGGTCCCTCCATCCCATCCTCACGACCCTCCATCCCATCCTCAGGTCCCTCCATCCCATCCTCAGGTCCCTCCATCCCATCCTCAGGTCCCTCCATCCCATCCTCAGGCCTCTCCATCCCATCCTCAGGCCTCTCCATCCCATCCTCAGGCCTCTCCATCCCATCCTCAGGCCTCTCCATCCCATCCTCAGGCCTCTCCATCCCATCCTCAGGTCTCTCCATCCCATCCTCAGGTCTCTCCATCCCATCCTCAGGTCCCTCCATCCCATCCTCAGGTCCCTCCATCCCATCCTCAGGTCCCTCCATCCCATCCTCAGGTCCCTCCATCCTCAGGTCCTTCCATCCCATCCTCAGGTCCTTCCATCCCATCCTCAGGTCCCTCCATCCCATCCTCAGGTCCCTCCATCCCATCCTCAGGTCCCTCCATCCCATCCTTAGGTCCCTCCATCCCATCCTTAGGTCCCTCCATCCCATCCTCAGGTCCCTCCATCCTCAGGTCCCTCCATCCTCAGGTCCCTCCATCCTCAGGTCCTTCCATCCTCAGGTCCTTCCATCCCATCCTCAGGTCCTTCCATCCCATCCTCAGGTCCTTCCATCCCATCCTCAGGTCCTTCCATCCCATCCTCAGGTCCTTCCATCCTCAGGTCCTTCCATCCTCAGGTCCTTCCATCCTCAGGTCCTTCCATCCCATCCTCAGGTCCTTCCATCCGATCCTCAAGTCCTTCCATCCCATCCTCAAGGCCTCTCCATCCCATCCTCAGGTCCTTCCATCCCATCCTCAGGCCTCTCCATCCCATCCTCAGGTCCTTCCATCCCATCCTCAGGCCTCTCCATCCCATCCTCAGGCCTCTCCATCCCATCCTCAGGTCCCTCCATCCCATCCTCAGGTCCCTCCATCCCATCCTCAGGTCCCTCCATCCCATCCTCAGGCCTCTCCATCCCATCCTCAGGTCTCTCCATCCCATCCTCAGGTCTCTCCATCCCATCCTCAGGTCTCTCCATCCCATCCTCAGGTCTCTCCATCCCATCCTCAGGTCCCTCCATCCCATCCTCAGGTCCCTCCATCCTCAGGTCCTTCCATCCCATCCTCAGGTCCCTCCATCCCATCCTCAGGTCCCTCCATCCCATCCTTAGGTCCCTCCATCCCATCCTTAGGTCCCTCCATCCCATCCTTAGGTCCCTCCATCCCATCCTTAGGTCCCTCCATCCTCAGGTCCCTCCATCCTCAGGTCCTTCCATCCCATCCTCAGGTCCTTCCATCCCATCCTCAGGTCCTTCCATCCCATCCTCAGGTCCTTCCATCCCATCCTCAGGTCCTTCCATCCCATCCTCAGGTCCTTCCATTCCATCCTCAGGTCCTTCCATTCCATCCTCAGGTCCTTCCATCCTCAGGTCCTTCCATCCTCAGGTCCTTCCATCCTCAGGTCCTTCCATCCTCAGGTCCTTCCATCCTCAGGTATTTCCATCCCATCCTCAGGTCCTTCCATCCCATCCTCAAGTCCTTCCATCCCATCCTCAGGCCTCTCCATCCCATCCTCAGGTCCTTCCATCCCATCCTCAGGTCCTTCCATCCCATCCTCAGGTCCTTCCATCCCATCCTCAGGCCTCTCCATCTCATCCTCAGGCCTCTCCATCCCATCCTCAGGTCTCTCCATCCCATCCTCAGGTCTCTCCATCCCATCCTCAGGTCCCTCCATCCCATCCTCAGGTCCCTCCATCCCATCCTCAGGTCCCTCCATCCCATCCTCAGGTCCCTCCATCCCATCCTCAGGTCCCTCCATCCCATCCTCAGGCCTCTCCATCCCATCCTCAGGTCTCTCCATCCCATCCTCAGGTCTCTCCATCCCATCCTCAGGTCTCTCCATCCTCAGGTCCTTCCATCCTCAGGTCCTTCCATCCTCAGGTCCTTCCATCCTCAGGTCCTTCCATCCCATCCTCAGGTCCTTCCATCCGATCCTCAAGTCCTTCCATCCCATCCTCAAGGCCTCTCCATCCCATCCTCAGGTCCTTCCATCCCATCCTCAGGCCTCTCCATCCCATCCTCAGGTCCTTCCATCCCATCCTCAGGCCTCTCCATCCCATCCTCAGGCCTCTCCATCCCATCCTCAGGTCCCTCCATCCCATCCTCAGGTCCCTCCATCCCATCCTCAGGTCCCTCCATCCCATCCTCAGGCCTCTCCATCCCATCCTCAGGTCTCTCCATCCCATCCTCAGGTCTCTCCATCCCATCCTCAGGTCTCTCCATCCCATCCTCAGGTCTCTCCATCCCATCCTCAGGTCCCTCCATCCCATCCTCAGGTCCCTCCATCCTCAGGTCCTTCCATCCCATCCTCAGGTCCCTCCATCCCATCCTCAGGTCCCTCCATCCCATCCTTAGGTCCCTCCATCCCATCCTTAGGTCCCTCCATCCCATCCTTAGGTCCCTCCATCCCATCCTTAGGTCCCTCCATCCTCAGGTCCCTCCATCCTCAGGTCCCTCCATCCTCAGGTCCTTCCATCCCATCCTCAGGTCCTTCCATCCCATCCTCAGGTCCTTCCATCCCATCCTCAGGTCCTTCCATCCCATCCTCAGGTCCTTCCATCCCATCCTCAGGTCCTTCCATTCCATCCTCAGGTCCTTCCATTCCATCCTCAGGTCCTTCCATCCTCAGGTCCTTCCATCCTCAGGTCCTTCCATCCTCAGGTCCTTCCATCCTCAGGTCCTTCCATCCTCAGGTATTTCCATCCCATCCTCAGGTCCTTCCATCCCATCCTCAAGTCCTTCCATCCCATCCTCAGGCCTCTCCATCCCATCCTCAGGTCCTTCCATCCCATCCTCAGGTCCTTCCATCCCATCCTCAGGTCCTTCCATCCCATCCTCAGGCCTCTCCATCTCATCCTCAGGCCTCTCCATCCCATCCTCAGGTCTCTCCATCCCATCCTCAGGTCTCTCCATCCCATCCTCAGGTCCCTCCATCCCATCCTCAGGTCCCTCCATCCCATCCTCAGGTCCCTCCATCCCATCCTCAGGTCCCTCCATCCCATCCTCAGGTCCCTCCATCCCATCCTCAGGCCTCTCCATCCCATCCTCAGGTCTCTCCATCCCATCCTCAGGCCTCTCCATCCCATCCTCAGGTCTCTCCATCCCATCCTCAGGTCTCTCCATCCCATCCTCAGGTCCCTCCATCCCATCCTCAGGTCCCTCCATCCCATCCTCAGGTCCCTCCATCCCATCCTCAGGTCCCTCCATCCCATCCTCAGGTCCCTCCATCCCATCCTCAGGCCTCTCCATCCCATCCTCAGGTCTCTCCATCCCATCCTCAGGTCTCTCCATCCCATCCTCAGGCCTCTCCATCCCATCCTCAGGTCTCTCCATCTCATCCTCAGGCCTCTCCATCCCATCCTCAGGTCTCTCCATCCCATCCTCAGGTCTCTCCATCCCATCCTCAGGTCTCTCCATCCCATCCTCAGGTCTCTCCATCCCATCCTCAGGTCTCTCCATCCCATCCTCAGGTCTCTCCATCCCATCCTCAGGTCCTTCCATCCCATCCTCAGGTCTCTCCAGCAGGAAGGAAGTTTAATTGGCTTCATTGTTCATAGTTCGGAGGGCCCGTTCTCATTTACGCGTTTCAGGAACACACAGAAACGCATATTTCTATGTACAGTCTCAGAACGCTTGAAAAACAGTGCTATTCAGCTCCATTCACCCCGAGTGTAGCAGGCGTGTGCGTCTTTGCATCCATTCCTGTCATGTCACACATAAGGCAACCTGGGATTACCTCACTTTGAAGGAATATCCTCTCACTTCCTCTTTTGGATATGGGACAGGAAGTGAAGGAAATCTCCACAATGGGACAAAGCAGGGATGAGAAAAAACAGATCTATTAGTAAAAAAGCAGCACATAACAAACACAACACATTTAACCCTTTGATCGCCCCTAGATGTTGACCCCTTCCCAGCCAGTGTCATTAGTACAGTGACAGTGCATAGTATTATCACTAGAGGTGCACCAATTGGAAATTTTGGTACAGAAAATTCAGGGTGCACCGAATTGCTGGCCGAAACCAAAAATGAATCTTTTAAAAAAAAATATATATATATATTTTTATATATGATTGTATTATATTCAACTTTTTAATTATTATCATGAATTTAACCACTTGCTTACTGGGCACTTCCACCCCCTTCCTGCCCAGGCCAATTTTCAGCTTTTAGCGCTGTTGCACTTTGAATAACAATTCCGCGGTCATGTAACACTGTACACATATGACATTTTTATCATTTTCTTCTCACAAATAGAGCTTTCTTTTGGTGGTATTCGATCACCTCTGCGTTTTTTACATTTTTGCTAAACAAATAAAAAAAAGATTTTGAAAAAAAAAAAAAGTTTTTCTTTGTTTCTGTTAAGTAAGTTTTCTCCTTCACTGATGGGCACTGATTAGGTGGAACTGATGGGCGGCACTGATATGCAGCACTGATGGGCGGCACTGATATGCAGCACTGATGGGCGGCACTGATATGCAGCACTGATGGGCGGCACTGATATGCAGCACTGATGGGCGGCACTGATGGGCGGCACTGATATGCAGCACTGATGGGCGGCACTGATATGCGGCACTGATGGGCGGCACTGATATGCGGCACTGATATGCAGAAATGATGGGCGGCACTGATATTCAGCATTGATATGCAGCACCGGTAGGCGCGCTGATATGCAGCACTAATGGGCGGTACTGATATGCAGCAATGATGGGCGGTACTGATATGCAGCACTGATGGGCGGCACTGATATGCAGCACTGATGGGCGGCACTGATATGCAGCACTGATGGGCGGCACTGATATGCAGCACTGATGGGCGGCACTGATATGCAGCACTGATGGGCGGCACTGATATGCAGCACTGATGGGCGGCACTGATATGCAGCACTGATGAGGTGGCACTGATATGCAGAAATGATGGGTGGTACTGATGGGCAGCACTGATATTCAGCATTGATATGCAGCACTAATGGGCAGTGCTGATATGCAGCAATTATGGGCGGTACTGATATGCAGCAATGATGGGTGGTAATGATGGGCGGCACTGATATGCAGTGCTGATATGGGCACTGATGGGCGGCACTGGCATCCCTGGTGGGCATGGGTTGGCACTTCAGGTGGGCATCCTTGAGGGGTCTGCACTGATAAAGGATGTGCTGATTATCAGACCCCCCCCCCCATCAGGAGAGCCGTTAATCGTCTCTCTTCTACCCACCCCTTACTTCCTGGTTACGATGTGACCAGCTGTGATTGGATACAGCTGATCACATGGTAAAGAACCTACATCATAAGCTCTTTACCCAGATCGGAGATTCATGTGTCAGAGCGACACATCGCACTTCTGATCGCCACGTGGCATGCCGCTTATCCTACTGGACGTCATATGACACCCAGTCAGGATACCTGTTCCCCGTTTGGCCACCCTTCTGCTATAGGCCGGACGGGATGTGGTTAATCGGATATGTTATATAGCAGACAGTGTAAAATATTAGGTTTTTTTTAATAAAAATATTGCAAAAAATAAAAACCACAGAGGTGATCAAATATTACCAAAAAGAAAGCTCTATTTGTGTTTTAAAAATAATCTAAATGTCATTTGGGTACAGTGTTACATGACCGCGCAATTACCAGTTAAATTAGCACAGCACTGTATAGCAAAAAACGGCCTGGTCATGGGGGGGGGGGTAAAATCTCCTGGAGCTGAAGTGGTTAATTTTATGTTATAGAATCTCCCGCTAAAACTGGAAATCCCCGGCAGATGTTGTGTTTATTTACTGACTATTGCTGGTCTGGTTGCTAAGACACATCTCTCTGTTTATCGGGGTCTTGTCACGTCTTCCTGACAGATTGTAGATATTCCCGGGATCGGACACGTCCTCCTAATCCCGGGATGTATGGAAATGTAGAATGTACAGTGACAGGCGGAGGAGGAACGCCATCTGTATCGGGAGCAGCCGCTCCACCAAACCACAGACAGATTGCGATGTGGGCGGAGCTCTATGATGGAATTCACACCTAAGGTCTCCGGGATCGGGACTCTGGTGACCCCAAAACTGAGACACGCCTCCTGGGGGATGGGAATTATCACTCCGATTTTGTATTCACCTACAGCAGGCAAAATAAATATCGATCACGTCACCATTTTTCTAGGTAAATCCATACATAGAAAGACACCAAAACAAATACGTTCAAAAATGAAGTTCTGTGTAATAAAATGGAAGGACACAGGAAAAAAGTATTGAACACGAGAACTGAAATGTATTTAATACTTGGTACAAAATCCTTTGTTGGTAATGACGGCTTCAAGACGCCTCCTGTATGGAGAAACGAGTCGCATGCGTTCCTCAGGTGTGATTTCGGCCCATTCTTCTACACAAACACTCTTCAAATCTTGAAGGTCCCGTGGACCTCTTCTATGAACTCAGATCTTTAGTTCTTTCCATAGATTTTCTATTGGATTCAAGTCAGGTGATTGGCTGGGCCATTATAGCAACTTTATTTTCTCTTTCTTTGAAACCAATGGAGAGTTTCCTTGGCTTTGTGTGTTGGGATGATTGTCCTCCTGAGATGTCCTCCTGAGATGTCCTCCCTCGTTTCATCTTCATCATCCTGGTAGATGGCAGCAAATTTTTATCACCATTGATTCTTCATTCAATGATCTGAAGTTTGGCAGTACCGTATGCTGAAAAAAAGGCCCGCCCCCACCATGATGTTCCAACCCCCAAACCTCACTGTTGGTATGGGGGGTGTTTTTGGGGTGATGTGCCATGTGACCTCCAAACATGGTGTGTATTATGGCCTCCAAAGAGTTCCATTTTGGTCTCCTCTGACCAGACTATATTCTCCCCGTATTTCACAGGCTTGTCAAAATGTTGTGCAGAAAACTTTAACTGAGCTTCAACATGCTTTTTCTTCAGCAATGGAGTGTTGCATGGTGAGCGTGCATACAGGCCGTGGCGGGTGAGTGCATTACTTACTGTGTACCTGCTAATTCCAGGTCCTTCTGAAGATCTCCACAAGTGGTCCCTGGCTCTTGGACATCTCTTCTGATCATTCTTTTCACTCCTCTGTCAGAGATCTTAAGAGGAGCACCTGGCCGTGGCCGGTTTATGGGGAAATGATGTTCTTTCCACTTCCAGATTATGGCCCCAACAATGCTCACTGGAACATTCAGAAGTTAAGAAATCCTTCTGTAACCAATGCCATCCGTATGTTTTGCAACAATAAGATTGTGAAGGTCTTGAAGGCGCTCTTTGCTTTTACCCATCATGAGATGTTTCTTGTGTGACACCTTGGTAATGAGACACCTTTTTATAGGTCATCAGTGGAAACTGAACCAGCTGATATTAATTTGCACTGACAAGAGGCAGGATTGCTTTCTAATTACTGATAGATGTCAGCTGGTGTCTCTTGCACCTCCCTTTCTTCATGTGTCTAATAAGTTTCTTTTCTCATTCCATTTTATTACACAGAACTTAATTTCTGAACTTTATTTGTTTTGGTATCTTTGGATGGATTGTATGGGTTGTTACTGACATGGGGAAAGTTTTTATGTCAGTAGCACTTTTAGAAATCGATTTACCTAGAAAAATGGTGACGTGTTTAATATTTATTTTTATAATCTTCAGCCTAAATACATTTTACATTTTTAAAGAATATTATTCTGACACGTTCTCCTCCAATCCTCCACAGGTCCCTTCTCTAGAGCCAAAAATATTTTTTTATCATTTTGGACAGAGTAAGGAGAATTAATATGAATTAGTGATTGTAAAGTCTCTTTTTTTTTTTTTAATTATTATATTATTATTATTATTTAATATTATCATTATTATTATTATTATTATCATTATTATTATTATTATTATAATACAGGATTTATATAGCCCCAACAGTTTGCGCAGAGCTTAAAGCGGTTGTATACCGGCAGAAAAAACCCCCAAAAAAAACCCATAAGGCAAAGGCATAATAAGCTAGTACGTGGTGCATACTAGCTCATTATGCCTTTGCCTTACAGGTTTTTTTAAATTATTTTATTTTTTTATTTTTTTTTCTGCGGGTATACAACCGCTTTAAGATAGTATGCACCGCGTACTAGCTCATTATGAAATACTTACCTTAGAGCGAGGGGTCGATATCTAATCCCGGTCCACGCCGAGGGAGCTGACGTTTTGCCCTCGGCGTGTCTTCCGGGCTCATGGTTCCCACACTATGAGTGGCCGGAGCTGCGATGACGTCACTCCCACGAATGTGCGCGGGAATCTTCTTCCCGGCAAAGTCTGGCAGCGTCTGCCGGACCTTCAGCCGGGCATTCACAGCGCATGCGTCGCTGACATGCAAAGTGAATATCTCCTAAACCTGTACGGTTTATATTCATTTTACCTACAGGTAAGCCTTATTATAGGCCTTATTATAGGCTTTCCTGTAGGTAAAAAAAAAAAAAAAATGGGTATACAACAGCTTTAACAAAATAAAGGCAGACATTACAGTTACATTACAATTTGGTACAAGAGGAATCAGAGGGCCCTGATCATTAGAGCTTACAATCTAAAAAGGAAGGGGCAATTGATACAAAAGGTAATAGTTGTGGGGGATGAGCTGATGGAGTAAGTAAAAAAGAGTATTAGTTAGAAGCAGGATAAGATTCTTTAAGGAGAAGGGTTTTCAGGGATCATCTAAAGATGGATAGATTAGGGGACAGTCGGACAGATTGGGGTAGGGAGTTCCAAAGGATGGGAGAAGTTCTGGAGAAATCCTGGAGGCAATCATGGGAGGAGGTGACAAGGGATCTAGAGAGCAGGAGGTCTTGGGATGACTGAAGAGAGCGGCTTGGTTGGTATTTTGGGACTAGGTTAGTGATGTAGCTGGGGGCAGAGTTATGGACGGCTTTGTAAATTATTGTTAGTACTTTGAATTATATTCGTTGGGTGAGTGGAAGTCAGTGGAGGGATTGGCAGAGAGGGGTGGAGGACACTGAATGTAGACCAGTGGAGGGATTGGCAGAGAGGGGTGGAGGACACTGAATGGAAGCCAGTGAAGGGATTGGCAGAGAGGGGTGGAGGACACTGAATGGAGACCAGTGGAGGGATTGGCAGAGAGGGGTGGAGGACATTGAATGGAGACCAGTGGAGGGATTGGCAGAGAGGGGTGGAGGACATTGAATGGAGACCAGTGGAGGGATTGGCAGAGAGGGGTGGAGGACATTGAATGGAGACCAGTGGAGGGATTGGCAGAGAGGGGTGGAGGACACTGAATGGAAGCCAGTGGAGGGATTGGCAGAGAGGGGTGGAGGACACTGAATGGAGACCAGTGGAGAGATTGGCAGAGAGGGGTGGAGGACATTGAATGGAGACCAGTTGAGAGATTGGCAGAGAGGGGTGGAGGACATTGAATGGAGATCAGTGGAGAGATTGGCAGAGAGGGGTGGAGGACATTGAATGGAGACCAGTGGAGGGATTGGCAGAGAGGGGTGGAGGACATTGAATGGAGACCAGTGGAGGGATTGGCAGAGAGGGGTGGAGGACACTGAATGGAGACTAGTGGAGGGATTGGCAGAGAGGGGTGGAGGACACTGAATGTAGACCAGTGGAGGGATTGGCAGAGAGGGGTGGAGGACACTGAATGGAGATCAGTGGAGGGATTGGCAGAGAGGGGTGGAGGACACTGAATGGAAGCCAGTGAAGGGATTGGCAGAGAGGGGTGGAGGACACTGAATGGTTGGTAAGGTGGAGGAGTCTTGCAGCGGCATTCATTATGGACTGAAGGGGGGATAGTTTATGTAAAGGTAATCCAATGAGGAGGGAGTTGCAGTAATCGAGATGAAGAGATGACCAGGGAGTGAATTAGAAGCTTTGTGGTGTCATTAGGTAAAAAGGGCGTATTCTGGAGATGTTCCGGAGGTTGAGGCGGCATGATTTGGACAGGGATTGGATGTGGGCCTGAAAGGACAGTTCAGAGTCTAAGGTTACCCCCTAGCACCCTGGCATGTGGGGACGGACTGATAGATGTGCCATTGATCCTGACAAAGAAGTCCGGGGAAGGGGCACGTGGGGGAGGAAATATTATGAGCTCGGTTTTAGATAGATTCAGTTTGAGGAAGTGACATCCAGGCTGATATGTCTGTTAGTAGATCAGTGATGTGAGAGGAGACTGATGGGGTGAGCTGAGGGGCAGAGAGATAGATTTGGGTGTCATCAGCATATAAATGGTAGTGGATGCCATGGGAGGCCATCAGCTGACCCAGGGGGGACGTGTAGATGGAGAATAGTAGAGGTCCAAGGACAGAACCTCGGGGGACTCCAATGGTAAAAGGAGTTGGAGAGGAGGAAGTGGAGTTGTAAGTGACGCTGAAGGTGCGGTGAGATAGGTAAGATTCGAACCAATGGAGAGTTCAGCCATGGAGACCAAGCAAATTGAGATTTTTTGAGGAGGAGGGGGTGGTCAACTTTATCAAAGGCAGTGGAAAGGTCCAAGAGTAATAGTACGGAATAATGACCGTTGGTTTTGACATGTTATACTTCCCTCCTCTACAGTTGATTTTGCACAGAGCAGCCCAGAGCCTCTTCTCAGGCTCTTCGCCGGCGCTCCTGGTCCCTCCCTCCTATTGAGTGCCCCCACAGTAGGCAGCTTGCTATGGGGGCACCCGAGCTGAGTCACAGCTCCCTGTGTCCTTACAGACACAGAGCTGCAACTTGGCCTCACCCAGTCTCTCCTCATTGTCTCACTGACTTTGGCAGCAGCGGGAGCCAATGGCGTCCTGCTGCTGTCTCAGCCAATCAGGAGGGAGAGTCCCGGACCGCCGAGCTGGATCGAGATGGGGCTCAGGTAAGTATTGGGGGGGATGAGGACGACTGCTGCACACAAAAAATTTTTTCTTATCTTCATCCATAGAATTCATGAAGATAAAAAAACCTTCTGAATTTACTGTAGAACCACCTTCCCACCCGTTGTATAGTAAAGTAACGGGGAAACCGTGCGGCGGGGGCGTGCGGTGATCGCGTGTTTCTGGGACGCGCCGTGACCCCGATCTTGGCCAAAGGCCGCGTCGCTTTACCCATGTGATCGGCTGTGTCCAATCACATTCAGTCGCATGTAAACACAGAAGGCCCGTGTATCAGCTCTCCTCTCCTCACACTGACAGAGTGTAAGAAGAGGAGAGCCGATCATTGGCATTTCCTCACAGGGGAGACCTGTAAACATAATCCGAGCACTGATCATCGGTGCCCTGATTACTATGCAGCCCCAACAGTGCCCATCAGTTCCTATCAGTGCCACCCAGCATTGCCCATCAGTGCTGCATATCCGTTCCGCCTGTCAGTGTCCATCAGTGCCGCATATTAGTGCCTCATCAGTGCCCATCAGTCAAGGAGAAAACTTTAAAATTTTATAACAAAAACAAAGAAAAACTTTTTATCTTTCAAAATTTTCGTTCTTTTTTTTATTTGTTTAGCAAAAAATAAAAAACCCTCAGAGGTGATCAAATACCACCGAAGTGTTGCTGAAAATTGTCCTGGGCAGGAAGGCGGGGGGGAGGGGGGGGGGAGTTTCTGGTATTGAAGGGGTTATAAATCTTTGTTTTAAAAATAAAAATAACAAACATGCCTTTTACTTACCTGCTCTGTGTATTGGTTTTTGCACAGAGCAGCCCCAATCCTGTTCTTCTGGGGTACCCCACCGACGCTCCTGGCTCCTCCTCTTTATCGGGTGCCCCCCACGGATAGCCGTTTTCCCCCTGGGGGCTCCCGAGTCTCGCTGCCGCGTTCATTGACACAGACGATGGGATGCGGCCCCCCCCAGCTCCCCACTTCTGTGTCACAGGACTTGATTGACAGCAGCAACGGCTATCAGTCCGTCCAATGAGGGGAGAGACAGCGGCGGGAGCCACTGTGCCCCGTGCACATTGCTGGATCAGATTTGGCACCTCCTCCTATAGTGGGGGAGGGGGAGGGGGTTGGGCTGGACACTGTGTGTGTTTTTTTTTTTTTTATTGATCTTTTACCTCTTGTTGTCTCTCCTCAGATCTATTCCATCAATCATGATGACTCTGGAGGCTCCTCACTGGAGATCACCGTTCCTCGGGATCTGGCGGACGGATTTGTTAATAATAAGCGGGAGAATTACAGGTTTAGGTGGGGAATCTTCACTCGTCTGATTTCCTTTTATTTCGGTTATTGGTTCTGATATTCCTTTTGGTATCATCTGTACTAGTAGCAGCCAATCACAGTCTTCTCAAACTTCTCAGTGTCCAAGGACAGTATGGTCAAGGAAAGTAACAATCTGATTGGCTGCCTTGAGAAACTAGAATAGATATTTCTTCCCACAATATGGGACCTTATTATAAGTTGCTATCAGTCCATTTTCTGCGGGAAAGAATAAATTCCAGCTGTTTCGGGTTTTTAAAGTTTATTTTTTTAGTGTTTGTAAAAAAAAAAAACCTGCCAGGGGTTCAAATCCCACTCGAGAGGGATTCAAACCCCTGTCAGGGTTTTTTTTTTTTCACACCTGTTAGTTAGATTCACCCTCCTCTATTTGTCCTGGTGTCCGTTAGCAAAAGTAAAAAAAAATCCCAAATTTTCGGGTTGTCCCCAGAACAGGAATAGAGGGGAAATCTTCTAATGGGGACACTAGTTCTGGGGTTCTCTCACTTTGAAAGGATTTCCTCTCTCTTCCTGTTTTGGCTATGGGACAGGAAGTGAAGGGAAATCTCCACCATGGGACACAGATGGGGGGGGGGGGGGGGATTGACAGGGATTATAACCCTCCCTCACTCTATCCAAAATGAAAAAAATGATGCCCTTTGTTCTACTTTAAATTGATAGTAACGGGATATGTTTTATTTAACCAGTTTAGACTTTCATCATTCCAGGTGGACGCCATATGACGTCCTCCCGGATTGCGCCTCGCGCACAGCCGCGATCTGTCCAACGAGCGCCGAGGGACAGAATTATTCTCCGTTTCTGCCTCGCACTTGCGGGCCGTGTTCAGTGTTGTAAAGGGCGCCCTTTTTTTTGTGTTGATGGGAGGGTTCAGTGCTGCAAAGGGACAATGTTATTCTCCGATTCATACGCCCTGTAAAGCATTGATCCCGCCCATCAACAACAACAACAAAAAAAACTGCCCTTCAACACACTGAACACGTCCCGCAAGTGAGAGGCAGAAACGGAGAATAATTCTTTCCCTCAGCGCTCGTCGGTTATTGTCTCCGATGCGCTGTCACAACAGCTGATCGGAAAATCAGCTGTTGTGCTGTTCCGTACTGGGCATGCGCAGCCCGGAGCGGGCATTTTTCGATAGAGGGCACTATTCAGAACACCGGTACCATGTGACCGCTGTGACCAATCAGATCACATGACAGTTGTAGACAATGGATGGCTTCCTTTCATGCCATTCATTGTGTACATCTGTGTTTCTAGCTGTGATTGGTCAACGTGATCACATGGTACAGACAAAGCCAATCACAGCCAAATCTGTACCATGTGATTTGATTAGCTCTGGCCAATCACAGCTAATCACAACAAAACTGACTGATTTGATTTCAATCAGTAAAATGCTTATTTATAGCAATGTAATGCACTGCAAGAGGCATGGCGAGTTTTTTGAAGTTGTCATTTTTTTGTCATACATTTTTGGAAAATGAAATTAAAAAAAAAAATCACAATTTTTTTTTTTTTTTCTTTTTTTACATACTGTCACCAGTGCAGTACGGCATCATCACATGACTGGTGTGGCGGTGATCAGGGACACTGGTGACAGTACACACTACAACAATGTAAGACTTTGGGAAAATTATCAGGATTTTTTTTTTACACATAAATTCATAATGTGTAAAAAAAAAAAAAATCTTGATAATTTTCCCAGAGTAGTACAATGTTACAGTGTGTACTGTCACCAGTGTCCCTGATCACCGCCACACCAGTCATCTGATGCTGTACTGTACTGGTGACAGTATGTAAAAAAAGGAAAAAAAAAAATTGTGAATTTATTTTATTTATGTTTTTTTTTTTGTTTCATTTTCCAAAAATGTATGACAAAAAATGACAACTTCAAAAAACTCACCATGCCTCTTACTAAATAAATACCTCGGACTGTCTACTTTCCAAAAATGGGTCACTTGGGGGGTTATTTGTACTGTTCTGGTGTTTTCGGGCCTCAAGAAATGTAAATCAGTACATCACAATTGATCGATTTTCAGATATATATTCCATAGTTTGTGGACTCTATAACTTTTCTACAGACTGAATAATATTCACTGATTTGGGGTATTTTCACCAAAGAAATGGAGCAGAATACATTTTGGCCTAAATTTATAAAGAACAATTATTTGCTAAATTTTATAACAGCAAAAAAAGAAAAACACTTAAAAACAAAAAAAAACAAATGTCAGTCTTTTTTTAGTTTTATTTATCAAAAAATAGAAAACCTAGTGATGGTTATATACCATCAAAAGAAATCTCTATTTATGTGAACAAAATGATAAAAATGTCATACGGGTACAGTGTTACATGACCGTGCAATTGTCATTCAAAGTGTGACAGCGCTGAAAGCTGAAAATTTGGGGGGTAAAAGTACCCGGTATTGAAGTGGTTAAATAAAAAGGATGTTATAATTCCATGTTCTGTGCAATGATATTGTACAGAGATGTCCATCACCTCCTCTTCTGGCAGTCCCTTACCGGCGATGTCCGCTTCTCCCTCCTCCGGGTGCCGCCTTAACAAGACATGTGCTATGGGGGGGGGGCACCCATGCATGCTCCTGAGCTGGACTGTGTGCCAGTAAGCCACGCCCCCCCCGCTCACTGGGGAGTTTGATTGACAGCAGCAGGAGCCTGTGGCTTAGCTGTCCTCAGTCTCTCGTGTGTGACCAGGAAGTGAGGGGAGCGGTGCCGAGGCAGTGCAGGAGCGGTGAGGAGGAGCCAAGTAAGTGTATAGGGATGGGGGAGGGTAGAACGGATAGTGGAGCGTCTGACTTTAGAACCACTGAGGCCCCTTTCACATTTGTGCGACTTGTCCTGCGACTTGGGACTGCAAAGTCGTATGAGAAGTTGTACTTTATGATTTCCAATGAGTACCGTTCATATCTGTGCGACTTCAAGTCACAGCGACTTCCAAGTAGTTCCTGCACTACTTTGAGGCAACTTGAGGTCAGTAGACCTCAACATTACACAGGCATTGCATTCATTTAACCACTTGCCGACCGCCGCACGACTATATACGTCGGCAGAATGGCACGGGCAGGCAAAAGGACTTACATGTACGTCCTTGCCTGCCCGCGGGTGGGGGGTCCGATCGGACCCCCCCCCGGTGCCAGCGGCGGTCGGCAAATCTCCCCCGGCGATCGGAGGTGAGGGGGAGGCCATCCATTCGTGGCCCCCCCCTCGCGATCGCTCTCAGCCAATGGGATCATTTCCCTGCCTCTGTATTGTACACAGAGGCAGAGGAAATGATGTCATCTCTCCTCGGCTCGGTATTTTCCGTTCCGGGCCGAGGAGAGAAGACTGCAATGTGAGTGCACAACACACACACACACACAGTAGAACATGCCAGGCACACAAAACACCCCGATCCCCCCCCCGATCGCCCCCCGATCCCCCCCCAATCACCCCCCCCCCCCCCCTGTCACAAACTGACACCAAGCTGTTTTTTTTTTTTTTTTTTTTTTTTTCTGATTACTGTATTGGTGTCAGTTTGTGACATTTACAGTGTTGGGACAGTTAGTATTACCCCCCTGTAGGTCTAGGGTACCCCCCTAACCCCCCCTAATAAAGTTTTAACCCCTTGATCACCCCCCGTCACCAGTGTCGCTAAGCGATCATTTTTCTGATCGCTGTATTAGTGTCGCTGGTGACGCTAGTTAGTGAGGTAAATATTTAGGTTCGCCGTCAGCGTTTTATAGCGACAGGGACCCCCATATACTACCTAATAAATGTTTTAACCCCTTGATGGCCCCCTAGTTAACCCTTTCACCACTGATCACCGTATAACCGTTACGGGTGACGCAGGTTAGTTTGTTTATTTTTTATAGTGTCAGGGCACCCGCCGTTTATTACCGAATAAAGGTTTAGCCCCCTGATCGCCCGGCGGTGATATGCGTCGCCCCAGGCAGCGTCAGATTAGCGCCAGTAACGCTAACACCCACGCACACAGCATACGCCTCCCTTAGTGGTATAGTATCTGTACGGATCAATATCTGATCCGATCAGATCTATACTAGCGTCCCCAGCAGTTTAGGGTTCCCAAAAACGCAGTGTTAGCGGGATCAGCCCAGATACCTGCTAGCACCTGCGTTTTGCCCCTCCGCCCGGCCCAGCCCAGCCCACCCAAGTGCAGTATCGATCGATCACGGTCACTTACAAAACACTAAACGCATAACTGCAGCGTTCGCAGAGTCAGGCCTGATCCCTGTGATCGCTAACAGTTTTTTTGGTAGCGTTTTGGTGAAATGGCAAGCACCATCCCCAGGCAGCGTCAGGTTAGTGCCAGTAGCGCTAACACCCACGCACGCACCGTACACCTCCCTTAGTGGTATAGTATCTGAACGCATCAATATCTGATCCGATCAGATCTATACTAGCGTCCCCAACAGTTTAGGATTCCTAAAAACGCAGTGTTAGCGGGATCAGCCCAGATACCTGCTAGCACCTGCGTTTTGCCCCTCCGCCCGGCCCAGCCCAGCCCACCCAAGTGCAGTATCGATCGATCACTGTCACTTACAAAACACTAAACGCATAACTGCAGCGTTCGCAGAGTCAGGCCTGATCCCTGCGATCGCTAACAGTTTTTTTGGTAGCGTTTTGGTGAACTGGCAAGCACCAGCCCCAGGCAGCGTCAGGTTAGTGCCAGTAGCGCTAACACCCACGCACGCACCGTACACCTCCCTTAGTGGTATAGTATCTGAACTGATCAATATCTGATCTGATCCGATCAGATCTATACTGGCATCCCCAGCAGTTTAGGGTTCCCAAAAACGCAGTGTTAGTGGGATCAGCCCAGATACCTGCTAGCACCTGCGTTTTGCCCCTCCGCCCGGCCCAGCCCAGCCCACCCAAGTGCAGTATCGATCGATCACTGTCACTTACAAAACTCTAAACGCATAACTGCAGCGTTCGCAGAGTCAGGCCTGATCCCTGCGATCGTTAACAGTTTTTTTGGTAGCGTTTTGGTGAACTGGCAAGCGCCAGTGGCCTAGTACACCCCGGTCATAGTCAAACCAGCACTGCAGTAACACTTGGTGACGTGGCGAGTCCCATAAGTGCAGTTCAAGCTGGTGAGGTGGCAAGCACAAGTAGTGTCCCGCTGCCACAAAGAAGACAAACACAGGCCCGTCGTGCCCATAATGCCCTTCCTGCTGCATTCGCCAATCCTAATTGGGAACCCACCACTTCTGCAGCGCCCGTACTTCCCCCATTCACATCCCCAACCAAATGCAGTCGGCTGCATGAGAGGCATTTTCTTTATGTCCTCCCCCGAGTACCCCTACCCAACGAACTCCCCCAAAAAAGATGTCGTGTCTGCAGTAAGCGCGGATATAGGCGTGACACCCGCTATTATTGTCCCTCCTGTCCTGACAATCCTGGTCTTTGCATTGGTGAATGTTTTGAATGCTACCATTCACTAGCTGAGTATTAGCGTAGGGTACAGCATTGCACAGACTAGGCACACTTTCACAGGGTCTCCCAAGATGCCATCGCATTTTGAGAGACCCGAACCTGGAACCGGTTACAGTTATAAAAGTTACAGTTACAAAAAAAGTGTAAAAAAAAAAAAAAAAACACAAACAAAAATATAAAATAAAAAGTAATAGTTGTCGTTTTATTGTTCTCTCTCTATTCTCTCTCTCTCTATTCTCTCTATTGTTCTGCTCTTTTTTACTGTATTCTATTCTGCAATGTTTTATTGTTATTATGTTTTATCATGTTTGCTTTTCAGGTATGCAATTTTTTATACTTTACCATTTACTGTGCTTTATTGTTAGCCATATTTTTGTCTTCAGGTACAGCATTCACGACTTTGAGTGGTTATACCAAAATGATGCTTGCAGGTTTAGGTATCATCTTGGTATCATTCTTTTCAGCCAGCGGTCGGCTTTCATGTAAAAGCAATCCTAGCGGCTAATTAGCCTCTAGACTGCTTTTACAAGCAGTGGGAGAGAATGCCCCCCCCCCCCCCATCGTCTTCCGTGTTTTTCTCTGGCTCTCCTGTCTCAACAGGGAACCTGAGAATGCAGCCGGTGATTCAGCCAGCTGACCATAGAGCTGATCAGAGACCAGAGTGGCTCCAAACATCTCTATGGCCTAAGAAACCGGAAGCTACGAGCATTTTATGACTTAGATTTCGCCGGATGTAAATAGCGCCATTGGGAAATTGGGGAAGCATTTTATCACACCGATCTTGGTGTGGTCAGATGCTTTGAGGGCAGAGGAGAAATCTAGGGTCTAATAGACCCCAATTTTTTCAAAAAAGAGTACCTGTCACTACCTATTGCTATCATAGGGGATATTTACATTCCCTGAGATAACAGTAAAAATGATTAAAAAAAAAAAAAAATGAAAGGAACAGTTTTAAAATAAGATAAAAAAGCAAAAAAATAATAAAGAAAAAAAAAAAAAAAAAAAAAAAGCACCCCTGTCCCCCCTGCTCTCGCGCTAAGGCGAACGCAAGCGTCGGTCTGGCGTCAAATGTAAACAGCAATTGCACCATGCATGTGAGGTATCACCGCGACGGTTAGATCGAGGGCAGTAATTTTAGCAGTAGACCTCCTCTGTAAATCTAAAGTGGTAACCTGTAAAGGCTTTTAAAGGCTTTTAAAAATGTATTTATTTTGTTGCCACTGCACGTTTGTGCGCAATTGTAAAGCATGTCATGTTTGGTATCCATGTACTCGGCCTAAGATCATCTTTTTTATTTCATCAAACATTTGGGCAATATAGTGTGTTTTAGTGCATTAAAATGTAAAAAAGTGTGTTTTTTCCCCAAAAAATGCGTTTGAAAAATCGCTGCGCAAATACTGTGTGAAAAAAAAAAATTAAACACCCACCATTTTAATCTGTAGGGCATTTGCTTTAAAAAAATATATAATGTGTGGGGGTTCAAAGTAATTTTCTTGCAAAAAAAAATAATTTTTTCATGTAATCAAAAAGTGTCAGAAAGGGCATTGTCTTCAAGTGGTTAGAAGAGTGGGTGATGTGTGACATAAGCTTCTAAATGTTGTGCATAAAATGCCAGGACAGTTCAAACCCCCCCCAAATGACCCCATTTTGGAAAGTAGACACCCCAAGCTATTTGCTGAGAGGCATGTCGAGTCCATGGAATATTTTATATTGTGACACAAGTTGCGGGAAAGAGACAAATTTTTTTTTTTTTTTTGCACAAAGTTGTCACTAAATTATATATTGCTCAAACATGCCATGGGAATATGTGAAATTACACCCCAAAATACATTCTGCTGCTTCTCCTGAGTACGGGGATACCACATGTGTGAGACTTTTTGGGAGCCTAGCCGCTTATGGGACCCCGAAAACCAAGCACCGCCTTCAGGCTTTCTAAGGGCGTAAATTTTTGATTTCACTCTTCACTGCCTATCACAGTCTCGGAGGCCATGGAATGCCCAGGTGGCACAAACCCCCCCCAAATGACCCCATTTTGGAAAGTAGACACCCAAAGCTATTTGCTGAGCGGTATAGTGAGTATTTTGCAGACCTCACTTTTTGTCACAAAGTTTTGAAAATTAAAAAAAGAAAAAAAAAATTTTTTTTTTTGTCTTTCTTCATTTTCAAAAACAAATGAGAGCTGCAAAATACTCACCATGCCTCTCAGCAAATAGCTTGGGGTGTCTACTTTCCAAAATGGGGTCATTTGGGGGGGGTTTGTGCCACCTGGGCATTCCATGACCTCCGAAACTGTGATAGGCAGTGAAGAGTGAAATCAAAAATGTACACCCTTAGAAATCCTGAAGGCGGTGATTGGTTTTCGGGGTCCCGTACGCGGCTAGGCTCCTAAAAAGTCCCACACATGTGGTATCCCCATACTCAGGAGAAGCAGCAGAATGTATTTTGGGGTGCAATTCCACATATGCCCATGACCTGTGTGAGCAATATATCATTTAGTGACAACTTTGTGCAAAAAAAAAAAAATAAATAAATAAATTGTCACTTTCCCGCAACTTGTGTCAAAATATAAAATATTCCATGGACTCAACATGCCTCTCAGCAAATAGCTTGGGGTGTCTACTTTCCAAAATGGGGTCATTTGGGGGGGGTTTGTGCCATCTGGGCATTTTATGGCCTTCAAAACTGTGATAGGTAGTGAGGAGTAAAATCAAAAATGTACGCCCTTAGAAATCCTGAAGGCGGTGATTGGTTTTCGGGGCCCCGTATGCGGCTAGGCTCCCAAAAAGTCCCACACATGTGGTATCCCCGTACTCAGGAGAAGCAGCTAAATGTATTTTGGGGTGCAATTCCACATATGCCCATGGCCTGTGTGAGCAATATATCATTTAGTGACAACTTTTTGTAATTTTTTTTTTTTTTTTTTGTCATTATTCAATCACTTGGGACAAAAAAAATGAATATTCAATGGGCTCAACATGCCTATCAGCAATTTCCTTGGGGTGTCTACTTTCCAAAATGGGGTCATTTGTGGGGGTTTTGTACTGCCCTGCCATTTTAGCACCTCAAGAAACGACATAGGCAGTCATAAATTAAAGGCTGTGTAAATTCCAGAAAATGTACCCTAGATTGTAGGCGCTATAACTTTTGCGCAAACCAATAAATATACACTTATTGACATTTTTTTTACCAAAGACATGTGGCCAAATACATTTTGGCCTAAATGTATGACTAAAATTGAGTTTATTGGATTTTTTTTAGAACAAAAAGTAGAAAATATCATTTTTTTTCAAAATTTTCGGTCTTTTTCCGTGTATAGCGCAAAAAATAAAAACGGCAGAGGTGATCAAATACCATCAAAAGAAAGCTCTATTTGTGGGAAGAAAAGGACGCAAATTTCGTTTGGTTACAGCATTGCATGACCGCGCAATTAGCAGTTAAAGCGACGCAGTGCCAATTTGTAAAAAGTGCTCTGGTCAGGAAGGGGGTAAATCCTTCCGGGGCTGAAGTGGTTAAAAAAAAAAGAAAAAACCTGTAAGACAAAAGGCATAATGAGCTAGTATGCACTAGCTCATTATGAAATACTTACCTTAGAACAAGGAGTCAGCAGCTGATCCCGGTCACCACTGAGGGAGCCGACATTTCCCCTCGGCCTGTCTTCTGGGTTCGCAGCTCCGGCGCTGTGAGTGGCCAGAGCCGCGATTTCGTCACTCCCGCGCATGCGCGCGGGAGACTTCTTTCTGCAAGGTCAGCGGCTGCAAGCAAAGTGAATATCTCCTAAACTGTACAAGTTTAGGAGATATTCATTGTACCTACAGGTAAGCCTTATTATAGGCCTTACCTGTAGGTAAAAATATATAAAAAAAAAAAAAAAAAAAAAAAAAAAAAAGGATATACAACCTCTTTTTAAGTCGTGTCAAAATCGCAGCAAAATCGACTTTCAGGTCGCACAAGTGTGACAAGGGGCCTAAAAATAGGGCTGGGGAAAAAATCGATTTTAATCTTGAATCGAGTTAAGAGGTCAAATAAATTCGAAACTTAAGCAAATCCGATTTTTTTTTCGATTTTTTTTTTTTTTTTTTTTTTTTTTTCACCGCGCCGGTCCTGAGGAGCTGCAGGCAGGAGTTTTTAGGCGAGGCCGCGGCTTCGGCCTAGTCCGCGACTTCAGCCTAGCCTGTGAGGCCGGATGCCGCGGACTAGGTCGAAGCCGCGGCCTCACCTAAAAACTCCTGCCCCCCGCAAGCTCCTCAGGACCAGCGCAGTGTCCAAAAAAAAAAAAAAAAGAAAACTCGATTTGAATCGTGAATCAAGTTTTTTTTTTTTTTTCTTAAGTAAATCGCAGATTTTTTTTTTTTTTTTTAGAAAATCGCCCAGCCCTACCTAAAAAGTATACTTCAAAGCATAACTCAGGAAACAAACAAGATAAAAATAAACAGAATCTGCCAACGTGTAAAAATAAATTTGCCTTATTTTAATTTTTTTTTTTTTTTTAGTTAAAAATTTCTACTGGAATTTACAAACTCTAAACCCGGCATAATCCATAATGTTCAAGGGAAACTGGAGAATTTTACTTTTTTTTTTTTCTCCCTTTCTTGAGGCTGATTTTGAACGAAGTGCTACTTATCAAAAACAAAAATGCACTGGACTGCCCCACGTCCCTGGTAACAACAAGTTGAAAAGAGAGAGATTCCTATGGTGGGACTTTAACCACTTGACCACTGGGCACTTAAACCCCCTTAATAACCAGACCAATTTTCAGCTTTTGGTGCTCTCACATTTTGAATGACAATTACTCAGTCATGCAACACTGTATCTATATGAAATTTTTGTCCTTTTTTTCACACAAATAGAGCTTTCTTTTGGTGGTATTTAATCACCACTGGGTTCTTTATTTTTTGCACTATAAAAGAAAAAAGACCGAAAAATCTGTAAAAAAATGCATTTTTCTTCATTTCTGTTATAAAATGTTGCAAATTAGTAATTTTTCTTCATATATTTTGGCCAAAATTTATACCGCTACATATCTTTGGTAAAAATAACCCAAATCGGTGGATATTATTTGGTCTTTGTGAAAGTTATAGAGTCCACAAGCTATGGTGCCAATCTCTAAAAATTGATCACACCTGAATTTCTGACGGTCTATCTCATTTCTTGAGACCCTAACATGCCAGAAAAGTACAAATACCCCCAAATGACCCCTTTTTGAAAGAAGACATTCCAAGGTATTTAGAAAGATGCATGGTGAGTTTTTTGAAGTTGTCATTTTTTCCCACAATTCTTTGCAAAATCAATTTTTTTTTACTTTTTTTTTTTTTTTTTCACAAAATTGTCATATTAGCAGGTTATTTCTCACACACACCGCATATGCATACCACAAATTACACCCCAAAACACATTCTGCTATTACTCCCGAGTACGGCGATACCACATGTGTGAGACTTTTACACAGCCTGGCCACATACAGAGGCCCAACATGCAGGGAGCACCTTCAGGCATTCTAGGAGCACCCAGGCCAATTCTGACATTTCTCTCCTACATGAAAAAAATCATCATTTATTAGCTAGAAAATTACATAGAACCCCAAAACGTTATATATGTTTTTTTAGCAAAGACCCTAGAGAATACAATGGTGGTTATTGCAACTTTTTATCTTGCACGGTATTTGCGCAGCAATTTTTTTAACGCAATTATTTTGGAAAAAAAAAACGTTTTGCGCTTTAAAAAAACAAAACAGTAAAGTTATCCCAATGTGTTTGCATAATATGAAAGATGAAGTTACGCCGAGTAAATAGATACCTAACATGTCACCTTTCAAAATTGCATGCGCTTGTGGAATGGCGCCAAACTTTGCTACTCAAAAATACCCATAGGCGACGCTTTAAAATTTTTTACTGGTTACATGTTTTGAGTTATAGAGGAGGTCTAGAGCCAAAATTATTGCTCTCGCTCTACCGATCACAACGATACCTCACATGTGTGGTTTGAACACCGTTTTCATATGCGGGCGGGACTTACGTATGCGTTCACTTCTGCATGCGAGCACACGGGGACAGGAGCGCTTTAAAATTTTTTTTTTTTTTTTTTATTGTTCATTTTACTTTATTTATTTTAGTTTGATGCTTTTTTCCCCCAAAAAAATTTTGACCACTTTTATTCCTATTACATGGAATGTAAACATCCCTTGTAATAGGAATATGGCATGACAGGTCCTCTTTACAGTGAGATACGGGGTCAATAAGACCCCACATCTCACCTCTAGGCTGGGAAGCCTGAAATAAAAAAAAAAAAAAAGATCCTGGCTTCCATCGTAGCGGTGAGTCGGTAGAAGCACCGGAGGGCGGCGGGAGGGGGGACGTCCCCTCTCGCCTCCCGTAAGAACGATCAAGCACCGGAACAGCCACTATGATCGTTCTTATGTTGTAGGGAATCGCCGGCTGAAAAAGCTGATATCTGAATGATGCCTGTAGCTGCAACCATCATTCAGATATCCCCGCACAAAATCAAGGACGTTGTATGACAGCCGGCGGGCGGGAACTGGTTAAAACGCATTTTTTTTTTTTTTTTTTTAACACAAAGTTGTCCATTTTATACAATATTTCTAACACATAACATGTACATACCAAAAATGACACCCCAAAATAGATTCTCCTGCTCCTCCTGAGTACGGAGATACCACATGTGTGAGACTTCCACAGCCTGGCCACATAGAGAGGCCGAGTTCAGCCGAGCATGGCAGGGTATGGCTGAGTATTGCAGGGTATTGTGGGGGTATTGTGGGGGTATTGCAGAGTATTGTGGAGGTATTGCAGAGTATTGTGGAGGTATTGCAGAGTATTGTGGAGGTATTGCAGAGTATTGTGGAGGTATTGCAGGGTATTGTGGGCGTATTGCAGGGTATTGTGGAGGTATTGCAGAGTATTGTGGAGGTATTGCAGAGTATTGTGAGGTATTGCAGAGTATTGTGAGGTATTGCAGAGTATTGTGGAGGTATTGCAGAGTATTGTGGGGGTATTGCAGAGTATTGTGGGGGTATTGCAGAGTATTGTGGGGTATTGCAGAGTATTGCACAGCATTGCAGGCCATTGCAGAGTAGTGAGGGATGGCTGAGCATGGATGGATGGATGGCTGGATGTCACTGTGCAGCTCTGTGGGCACTACAGATGCAGCCCACAGCACTGCAGCCATCCATCCATCCCCCTCTCCGCTCACAGTGTACAGATCAGTACACAGAGGGGAGGAGAGGAACCGGCCTCATCAGATGACGCCGGTTTGTTTACATGTGATCGCTCCGTCATTTGACGGAGCAATCACATGGTAAACGGCCGCGATCAGTGGCCATTTACCGGGATCCGTGATGCGCCGGGTCCTCTGGACCCGGCGGTCACGGATGTGTTCGGGTGCGCGCCCCAGGGGGCGCACGAGAGGGGAATTCTGGGAGGACGTCATATGATATCCTCCTAGAGTTAAGCAACCGCCCTGCAGCCGTCATTCGGCTATGGGCCGGTTGTTAAGTGGTTAAAGTGGTGTTTCCGGCCAAAATTATACTTTTTAAATAAAAATCCCCCTATAATACACAAGCTTAATGTATTCTAGTAAAGTTAGCCTGTAAACTAAGGTCTGTTTTGTTAGTTTATAGCATTAGTTTGTTATTTTATAAACTTACAGCAGGCCGTGGCCATCTTAAGTGTGGGCATCTGAAGCCAGAGTGTATTTCTTCCTGGATCTTGCAGATCTCGCACATGCTCAGTGCAGCACAAGCAGTGTAATAGGTTTCAGGTCAGGTTTCCATAGCAACGGCAGTGTCAGAGGAAGTTGCCGCCCCTTTCCAGAAGGCATTGCAAACAGGAAATGATGCGATGGGCCGCGGCCAAGGAGGAGGAAGTGAAAAATGAATACAGCAGATATACAGTAGGTGCTGAGAAAAAAAAAATATCCAATTCGTTTACAGTGCCCAGTTTAGTGAGGGATGCTGAAGAGTTGTAAAAGTGGGTGGAGCTCCACTTTAAATAGGGAAGATGGCAAATGAAGTATGAAGAAAATGTAAAAAGTATCAATTTTTATTTGTGAATAAAGCGGTGTTCTCACTGTAGACTGCTGACTTTTTATATTCGGGCACTTGCCTGTCCAGGGATCCCGGGATGTCGGCACCCCAGCCAATTTTCGGATCCTCTGTCGGGTGCTGCCGCCGCCATTCCTAGTGAAGGAAACCGGCAGTGAAATCTTTTCGGCTTCCCAGCCGGTTCCCTACTGCTCATGTGCAAAGCATAATTGGTGCGGAGGAAGGAGGAGGGGGGGCAGAACTTCCAAGGGACAGCGCCGCAGCACCGTCTTCGGAAGTGGGAAAGGGGTACCTGTCAAAAACAGGTATCCCCCCTGAAAGGTGCCGGGGGGGGAGAGACAGATAAGCGGAAGTTCCACTTTTGGGTGAAAATCCGCTTTAAACACAGCAGATGCCGATCAGCGGGTGCCGGCCAATGGATGACCGCCAGGACCGGCCAATTGTCGGGGATTCACACAGGGCAGAGCCCTACCTATGTAAACAAGGCAGAGTTCTGTCCTGTCAGTGGAGAAGCGATGGATTTTTCCACCGCAAAGCAGGGAATAAAATCCATCACATCCCTTAGTAAAAGCACCTCACACACAGCACACTAAAACACTGGCTAGGCACACAGTTAACCCTTTGATCGCCCCCTGATGTTAAACCCCTTCTGATGATGATGGTTAGTGGGAGGGGCTGGCAGGGTTGTTTTCAGGAAGCTGAGTACAGCACCCCGCCAGCCCCTCCCACCATCCATCATCTGATTGCATAGAGAAGCATGCAGTACTCCTCTCAAGGTGCAAGCAGTGGGCGGGCTCTTGGGAGGATTTACATAAATATCAAAAATGCCTTGATGGGTGGGTGTCAGTCTGGAGGAGTGGGCGTTCCTGGGCAGACTGTATTTGCATAAGTACCGCCCACATGTAATGCTAAGTCTCCATGATTGAAAGAGCTGAAATCCAATGAATAAAAAGGGGTGGTCCAGGGACACTTGTGCTGGGAAGGAAAGATCTGTATCAGGGGTCTCCAAACTTTCTAAACAAAGGGGCAGTTTAATGTCCTTCAGACTTCAGGGTGGCCAGACAGGAGGGAGGAATAGAGCCCCATCATTGGTATTAGTGGGAGGAATAGTGCCCCATCATTTGTATTAGTGGCAGGAATAGTGCCCCATCATTGGTATTAGTGGGAGGAATAGTGCCCCATCATTGGGAGGAATAGTGCCCCATCATTGGTGTCAGTAGGAGGAATAGTGCCCCATCATTGGGAAGAATAGTGTCCCATCATTGGTATCAGTGGGAGGAACAGTGTCCCATCATTGGTGTCAGTAGGAGGAATAGTGCCCCATCATTGGGAAGAATAGTGCCCCATCATTGGTATCAGTGGGAAGAATAGTGCCCCATCATTGGGAAGAATAGTGTCCCATCATTGGTGTCAGTTGGGAGGAATAGTGCCCCATCATTGGGAAGAATAGTACACCTGTACAAGACTGAAGGGAGGCCGGAGGTCGGATTTCGTGTTTTTGTGATGGAAGTCGGTGAGGTGTAAATTTCTGTTATCTTCCTGATGAGTGATCGGGTTCCCCATAGAAAACAATCTCTGAATCGGCTTTTCGCTGAACGTGTTTAATTTCCTCGTGTTGGTGGAGCGGGCGCTGCACAAATCTAGCACCAGGCAGCCCCCCGAGCACCTGGCTCCCAACCCCCCCATCCCCCGCCCTCCCCGTGTTTTCATAATGTGAAATATAAATCCCGTATTGATGTCATTTTCACGGAACGGAGTGAATTTTACTGCCCCGGGGCTAATCTGCGCCGCGGCTGTGCTGACAATGGCAGCGGGGGGAGGGCAGTGCCCGGGAACAGAGGAGCGCTTTGTTTGGCTCTGCCCGTGTTTTATGAGGTACGGGACGGCCGATTTATCTGGGAAAACATTGGCCGTATGAATTGAGCGTTGATGAATTGCGCGTTGATGAATTGCGCGTTGTTTCACACACAGGCGAGGAGAAGGTTCTAATTGCTCGATGTTTTGCAGATTTCAAGAGACCTTCGATCAAGACGAGAGGCAAGAAGCCGTATTCGAATGTATCGCCAAGCCGGTAGCAGAGAGGTACGGTGACCGCACGGTTATATGTCTGTATTGTCATGTCTAAGGGACCAATCACACGGGGCGCTTTACTGCGGGCTCCGTGCAGCTCCCTGGGTTCCCGGCAGGGGGGGCATTCCGGTGCCGGCGTCCCATTCATTTCTATTGGGACATGTGGCTGCACAGACACAGCCGCTGTGTCCTGATATGCCATGCAGGTGAGTGCGGGGGGTGGGGGGGGGGTCACTGAGCGCACCCTGTATGCATTTGGGGACCAGTCACATGCCAGGGCTGCTGATAAGGAGGCAGTACAGCCAGCCCTCTTGTACCGGGCCCCATCAGTACCTCCTGAGCAGGAGGGCCAACTGTACTGCCTTATTGCTTACATCAATCAACTTGTGCTTCCTCCCCCTGCAGCTCTGCCGGCTTCTACTCTTCGTTCTCCCTCCAACTGCACTGCAGGGGGATCAGTTCTAATATCTTTGTTCCCCCCACTCCCTGCTGTTTGGGACCCCTGTGTGCCCCACTTTCACCTGCTATACTGCATCATTGCTGACCCTGATCCACTTGTTCTTCTCCCTGCAGCTCTGCCGGCTTCTACTCTTCCTTCTCCCTCCAGCTACAATGCAGGGGGATCAGTTCTAGTATCTGCACACCCCCCCACCTCCCTGCTGTTTGGGACCCCTGTGTGCCCCCCTTTCACCTGCTGTACTGCATCATTGCTGACTCTGATCCTCTTGTGCTCCCCCCTGCAGCGCTTCCGGATTTTACTCCTCTTTCTCCCTCCAGCTGAGCTGCAGGGGGATCAGTTCTAATATCTTTGCTCCCCCACTCCCTGCTGTCCGGGACCCCCGTGTGCCCCCCTTCCACCTGCTGTACTGCCTTTGTGCTGACGTCAATCCTCTTGTGCCTCCACCTGCAGCTCTGCCGGCTTCTACTCTTCATTCTCCCTCCAGCTGCACTGCAGGGGGATCAGTTCTAGTATCTGTACACCCCCCCACCTCCCTGCTGTCCGGGACCCCTGTGTGCCCCCCTTCCACCTGCTGTACTGCATCGTTGCTAACCCTGATCCTCTTGTGCTTCCCCCTGCAGTGCTTCCGGATTTTACTCCTCTTTCTCCATCCTGACTTTGCTGCAGAGGAATCAGTTCTAGTATCTGCACACCCCCACCCCCTTGCTGTCTGGGGCCGCTGTGTGCCCCCCTTCCACCTGTTGTCCAGGCCTTCTTATTTGCCCCTTTCCCCCACAGCCATGCTGGCTTCCCTCCTCTCCTCTCCCGTTGGCACTTGCTGATGGCACACAGGGGGGTCATTTCAGGATGGAAAGCGGGCAGAGGGGCCAGCAAATAAGTCATATTTACTGGCCCGGGCCCCATCAGTTCAAAAGGGGGGCCTGGACCCCTGCACAACTGTGCTGCCTTATTGATGACACCGATCCTCTTGTGCCTCCCCTTGCAGCTGTGCCGACTTCTACTCCTCTTTCTCCCACTGGCTACATTGCAGAGGGATAGGTTCTAGTATCTTCGCACCCCCACCCCCCTGCTGTCCGGGACCCCTGTGTGCCCCCCTTCCACCTGCTGTACTGCATCGTTGCTAACCCTGATCCTCTTGTGCTTCCCCCTGCAGTGCTTCCGGATTTTACTCCTCTTTCTCCATCCTGACTTTGCTGCAGAGGAATCAGTTCTAGTATCTGCACACCCCCACCCCCTTGCTGTCTGGGACAGCTGTGTACCCCCCTTCCACCTGTTGTCCAGGCCTTCTTATTTGCCCCTTTCCCCCACAGCCATGCTGGCTTCCCTCCTCTCCTCTCCCGTTGGCACTTGCTGATGGCACACAGGGGGGTCATTTCAGGATGGAAAGCGGAGGGAGGGGCCAGCAAATAAGTCATATTTACTGGCCCGGGCCCCATCAGTTCAAAAGGGGAGCCTGGACCCCTTCGAGCAGAAGGGCCGACTGTGCTGCCTTATTGCTGACACCGATCCTCTTGTGCCTCCCCTTGCAGCGGTTCCGACTTCTACTCCTCTTTCTCCCTTTGGCTACACTGCAGAGGGATAGGTTCTAGTATCTTTGTGCCCCCACCCCCCCTTCTGTGTGCCCCCCTTCCACCTGCTGTCCAAACCGTTTGACATGGTGATGATAGTACAGATAAACATATACAACTTACAAGTGAAAAGTCGTCCAACATGTAAGTAGAGGGATCGTCTGAACACACAATGAGCATTACTGCATCAGATGCAATTTTTGGGGTAAGCCCAAGACACGTGAAACTGACAGAAGGGGAGATAATGGGGGGGGGGGTGGGAAGGGAATTGGGGAAGGGGAGCAAGGGTCCCTCAATCCACCCAGAACACCCCAAGGTGTAGGGCCAAGGGGTCAGAGGGTGGTACACAAGCTTGGACCCCGCTAACACGCCGTGCAGGGAAGCCAACCCTTATCGTATTTCCATGGACAGCGTCTATATAGGTGAGCTTATACATAGGAAGAGCAGCATCAATCATGGCCCCCAGGACGACACCGCGGGAGGGTCCACCAAGGTCCAACTCAGCGGTATTTCTTTCTTCACATAGTATAAGAGAGAGGATATCAACAATTCCGTATGATGGGACCATTGGTTATCTTCATTAATGCCAAGCAAGGCCAATTCGGGCAAAATAGGTAACCACTTCCCGCCAAATCACGTATCTGCTCCGTCATTGATCTTCAAGTGGTTGTACCGGGGTGATGCCTTTTCTCATAGCCGGCGGTCTGATTTTTACCGTAATAGCAATCAGAGCGGCTAACTAGCCACTTGATTGCTATTACAAGCCGCTCTCCTGGGCTCTCCCGTCTCACCGAGAGACCTGAGTGACCCGCCGGCAAATCCGCTGGCTAGTCGGACACTTAAACAAAGCCGGGATCGGCTTTGATCGACTCTCCGCTGTGGTAACCTGGTGTGTCATAGTGATTGGGTTCACACAGGAGCTGTGCGGGAAACTGCATGCGATTCGGACAGGACGGTACCACATTCCTGTTCAAATAGCATGCGATTCTTTGCAGTGTGATTGGCGCCTATTCATTTCGTATGGAGGCAAACCGCACCGCAAAGTACCGGTTTTCGGTATCGGGAGCATTTTCACAAGTACGAGCACTCAGTATCGGTGCGTCCCTAGTACAGTAAAACCTCGGATTGCGGGTAACGCGGTTTATGAGCGTTTCGATATATGAGCTGTTGTGGTTTTTTTATTTTTTTTAAAATCCTAACTTGGTTTGCGAGCGTTGTCTCTCAAGATGAGCAGGATTGATACCTCTGGGGTGTGCAGTACCGCATTTGGCCAGAGGTGCGGGGGCGCCGGTGACGCTCAAAGACACTCGGAATGACTCCGTTCCCGAGTGTCTCGGAGCGTCTCCAAGCTTCTCTGAGTGTCTTCGGTGCCCCCCCACCTCTGGCCACATGCGGTACTGCATGGACGAGCTGTGCAACGAATTATCTGAGGTTCCATTGACTTCTATGCGGAAACTCACTTTGATATACGAGTGCTTTGGATTATAAGCATTCCCCTGGAACGGATTATGCTCGTAATCCGAGGTACTACTGTACATACCTACCTATTTCCAGCCCACACCGATCCGGTCATGGGATCTCCCCTGTGTCCGCAAGCAGCAGCTGCAAGGGAGAGGAGGGAGCGCTCGACAATGGTTGGAACGTCTGAGAGCGGTCACTCATTGGCTCCCATGGACCATCAGGTGTCTGTGCTCCCTCCTCTCCCCTGCAGCCGCCGGTAGTTGGCCAGAAAATAATATATGATATAAGTCATATTGTAATTGAATGTTGTTAAAAATGTCCTTTCCTTTTCAGTCTGCAGTGATGTAATTTTCTGTAAAAAGCAATAAGGCCACCTGGAGGCGCTCTATACACAGATGGTATACAGAACGCCCCCAAGAAATGTCATTTCCTGCTCGTGTGATTGGCTGACTGATTTTCCCAGAAGTCTGCCTAAGATACAAGTCAGATTTTAGGCATCCCCTGCAACAAAAATGTCATTTTTGGTGAGATACTCTCAAAGCAGTGGCGGGCCAGTGGAAACAGTATGCCAATGCTCCCCCCCCCATCGGTCGATCGGTAGGTAGCACTTACCCCATCACTGGCGGTTTCCCCTGCTCGGCAGCGGCCTCCCGTTCTCCTCCTGATCTCCCTTTCCTCCCTCATCCTCGGCGGAAAATCGGGAGTCTTCTCTTTTCGGCCAATCGGAAAACTGGTCTCGCACCTGCTTCTGATTGGCCGGATTGACAATCAGTGTTTCAGCAGCGAATATTTTTTTGCTGTTTGTAACACACCTTGGTGGGCTCCGAACACATCCTCTGAGACCCGAGCCCACCCTATCAAAGCCTATGGCTGTAATCAGGTGCTTCAAAAAAACACCCCTGCCGCTGTAATTCATGCGCCCGGCGTCCTGAATAGGGGGTGGCCATGGATATGGATGGATTCATATGCATGAATCTATCCATTATGCATATAGGGGGTGGCGACGAGAGAGGGGGCGGCGCCCCTAATGGATGGGCCGTCACTGTCTCAAAGGGAGATCAAGTCTAAATGGATACAAACACTGCCACTTTCTTCATTAGAGCCCTGCAGGTGCAGCAGTTAATTGATAATTATAAAATCACTCCCATTCACTTTGCACATGGACACAGAGAAACAAACAGCTATTTCTTCAGAGTAAAAAAAGGTAATAATCTGCTATAAAGTTGGTTATAATCCCTGCAATGTACAGAGATCACCCAGAGCGGGGGTTTTCTCAACAAAGTGGAGTTACTCTTTAATTAAAGTGGAGTTCCACCCACTTTTACAACTCTTCAGCATCCCTCACTAAACTGTGCACTGTAAACGAATTGGATATTTAAAATTTTTTTTTTCTCAGCACCTCCTGTATATCTGCTGTATTCATTTTTCACTTCCTCCTCCCTGGCCGCGGCCCATCGCATCATTTCCTGTTTGCAATGCCTTCTGGGAAGGGGCGGCAACTTCCTCTGAAACTGCCGTTGCTATGGAAACCTGACCTGAAACCTATTACACTGCTTGTGCTGCACTGAGCATGTGCGAGATCTGCAAGGATGAGATCCAGGAAGAAATACAATCTGGCTTCAGATGCCCACACTTAAGATGGCCACGGCCTGCTGCAAGTTTATAAAATAACAAACTACTGCTATAAACTAACAAAACAGACCTTAGTTTACAGACTAACTTTACTAGAATACATTAGGCTTGTTTATTATAGGGGTATTTTTATTTAAAAAGTATAATTTCGGCCGGAACACCACTTTAAGTGCTGCTCATTCTGTCAATCCCCTGTATACAGGTCCCTGGCTGTGTGTTTGTCTGGGACAGAAAATGACTCCTTATGTCTGGGACTGTGACAAGTTCTCATTAGTGACATCCCATTTCTTGTCTCCCTCCAGAATATCATTTAGTGGCCGTTGTGGAATTTATTCCAGAGAACTTTTTTTTTTTTTTCATTGTTTTTGTTTCATGTGGTTCATCACTATTATTACCCGTCCCGGATTTCTGTCCGCTGTGTTGCGCAATCCCTGAAGCTGCGAGGCCGCCGTTCTTCTCCGTGTTGTTTTCCGTTCTCTGGGACTTGACACGGAGATCAGGAAAAAAAAAAAAAAAAACACCGAAAAGCCAAAGTAAATATGTGGATGAGGATACCACTGAAAACGAGTCTATCACGGCTATTAAAGAGAACCTGTCACAAGTTCGTACATTACAGCGGTTTTCCTTAACCATGGGGTGCGGTTTGGGTTCTCCGGTTTGCCCCAGATCGGCATCATGGGTTGCTTTGGTACAGAGGTGCCAGTCACCAGCACCATAACGGTCAATGATGGTCTGGGGCCAGGATGGCACTGCCCCATTGGCTGCTATAGTGATGGCGGCCGGCTCACCAACACCATGGCAATGCATGACTCTAAATCAAGCCAAGTAGGGGGTCTGATGAGAAGAGAAGACACTGAGAGGGTGTTGGGGGGAGGGGGGGTATAAGTGAGTGGATTCTGATGTGATGGGGGAGTCCTGTATAGGGGGCAACTTTGATATCATGGGGGCTTTCATTCTTGTAAAGGAGGACCTCTGATGTAATAGGGAAGTTCTGACATGATGGAGGGACCTCTAAAGATGGGGGCCTCTGTTATAAAGGGGGCTTCTGATGTGAGCTAAGCACCCTACAGTGGTGTGAAACGCGTCAAATTTTTTGTCTTTGTGCCTCTGATGTCTTTGAAGCCGTATAGATTTTACTGCCTTTTAATAAAAGTTGTTACAATGGAGTGCGGCCGTCCCAGCTTTTTCTTCAGTGGCTTCTGATTTGATGTTGGAACCTGATGTGAGGGGGGGCCTCCTGATGTGATATGTGGTCTATGATGTGAGGGGGGGGGCCTCCTGATGTGATATGTGGTCTATGATGTGATGGGGGGGGGGCTATTATGTGATGGAGGGGCCTATGTTGTGATGGGGGACCTCTGATTTGGTGGGGGATCTCTGATGTGATGGGGAGCTGTGATTTGGTGGGGTAACCTCCTGATGTGATGGGGGGCCTATGATGTGATGGGGGGCCTATGATGTGATGGGTATATGATGTGATGGGGGGGGGGGGGGGAACCTATGATGTAAAGGAGGGGGCTGTGATTTGATGGGGAAACCTTCTGATGTGGGGGGGGGATCTCTGATGTGAAAGGGGCGGGGCTAGGCTGTGATGGGGGGGGACTTCTAATGTGATGGGAGGACCTCTGATGTGATGGTGAGCCTCTGATATGATGGGAGGCCTATGATATGATATGGAGTCTGTGATGTGATAGGGGGCTCTGATGTAAAGGAGGGGGCTGTGATTTGATGAGGGGCTATGATGTAAAGGAGGGGGCTGTGATTTGATGAGGGGCTATGATGTAAAGGAGGGGGCTGTGATGTGCTGGGCGGGCTATGATGTAAAGGAGGGGTCTGTGATGTGGGGGGGGACATCTGATGTGATGGGGAGCCTCTGATGTGATATGGGGTGTATGATGTGATGGGTCTATGATGTGATCGGGGGCTGTGATGAGATGGGGGGGCTGTGATGTAAAGGAGGGGGGACATCTGATGTGATGGGGAGGCCTGTGATGTGATGTGGGGTCTAGGATGTGATGGGTCTATGATGTGATTGGGGGCTGTGATGAGATGGGGGGGGGGCTGTGATGTAAAGGAGGGGGCTCTGATGTGATGGGGGAGCCTATGTTGTAATGGGGGGGCCTCTGATGTGATGGGGGGGGGGGCCTATGATGTGATGGGGGGGGGTAACCTATGATGTAAAGTAGGGGGCTGTGATTTGATGGGGAAACCTCTGATGTGTTAATTTCTTCAAGTCCGTTATGTACATTGTCCCAGGCTCAGGTTTCCCATTGATAGGCAACATTTTAATTTTTTTACATATTAGACTGGTGGGCGGGGGGGCCTCAGGATTTTTCAGTTGGTACAGACACCCCCCCCCATGCAGCTGCAAAGACCGCAGTACGGGGTATACACATGTTATCGTCATGATATGGCAGAATCATCCCTTCCATTGCGTTTGGCGGGCAGTACCATTGATGGGGCCTGTCAGGGGAATGGCAGAATCAGAGCCTGTCAGTATCGGCACTTCCCCATGCGCCTGCGTGGTAGAGTTGCACATCAGCGCGTACCGTTACACGATCTGCGGGTACGAGCGCGTGTCCCGAACGGATTAGCTCACGTGGGTGCACGACGCAGCGCATCAGCACGAACTTGTGTGCGCACAGCGGGACGTCCCCCTGGCGGGCCTATATAAAGACAGCATGTTCTGTGTTTGTTGCTGGTTTGTCTTTTCAGCTCCTGTAAATCTGTTCCTGAAGCTGTGTACCTGTGCCTGCCCGTTGTGACCCGGATCGACCTTGACCTCGCTTTGAACCTCTCCTGTGCTTGACCCTTGGCTTACCTCCTGGACTTCCCTACCTGCCTGATCACCCGTGTTTGACCCTCGGCCTGCTCTTGGACTTTGCTTCTGCCTCATCCCAGTGTTGGATCTTCAGCCTGCTTGACTACCCGTGTTTGACCCTCGGCCTGCTCTCAGACTTTGCCTCTGCCTCATCCAGTGTTGGAGCCTCTGCCTGATTACTTCTGCCTGTCTCCTCGTGTTTGACCCCTGGCCTGTTCTTGGACTTTTTGCCTTGTGTTTGACCCTCTGCATCCGGCTACAGTCTTCATCTCCAGACTCCTGCCCAGCCAGTTCCGGTGAGGTGTCAGCCACCCAGCACGGATCACTTCTCTGCCAAAGGAACCCCCCAGCTATTCCATTACCTGCTGGCGACCCGTGCTTCTTCGTGCCCAATACCCGCTGTGCCACTTCCAGAGGGTATCGTGCGCCCAGCTGCAAGGGGAGCCTCTCTCAGCAACTCGGCCTTGGAGAGTACCTGACAGGGCCATTCTGCAACTACCTTGCAACAGCAGGGCGTGGTGCCGGCTTTTAGGGGTTAAAGCAGGTGGTGAGGAGTTGACATAACACCCCCTCCCTGTCTGTCAGATGCCTCTGAAAAGGGATCTACCGTGGTTCAGTCTTTAGAGTATAAATGAGCCCTAATAGGTGCTTAGCGTTATTACATCTCACAGTTATTGTTGCTTATTATGAGATGTCGGCGTTCCTCCGGCGCTCTCCTCCGGCGCTCTCCTCCGGCGCGGTGCGCACAGCTGTAGTATTACACCCAGCAGCTTGTCCGGGGCTGAGTGCGATCCAGCTGTGCAGAGCTCGGGGTACACAATGTCCCCGGACAGCGCGCTCCTCCTCCATCTCTTCCTGGAACTCCTCCGTCCTCGGGGTGATCGATCTCTGTACACAGCGAATGAGCTCTCCACTCCCCCAATGTCTGCTCTCATTATCAGTGAGGGGTCCTGAGGGATGTGTGTGTGTTATTATCTTCTCTAGAAACCATCCACACCGGTCCACTCCAGTGCATTGTGTTCAAGTGATTGTAAACCTCAGACATGAAATAGGAACAAAGCTCATCCCTCTATAGTGTGTACTTGTCTCATTCCAGTACCCTTATGCCGCGTACACACGATCGCACATTCCGAAAACAAAATCCATTTTTTTTTTCCGGCGGATGTTGGCTCAAACTTGTCTTGCATACACACGGTCACACAAATCTTGTCGGAAATTCCGATCACCAAGAACACGGGATGACGTACAAGACGTACACCGAGCCGAGAAAAATGAAGTTCAATAGCCAGCGTGGCTCTTCTGCTTGATTCCGAGCATGCGTGGAATTTTGTGCGTCGGAATTGTGTACACATGATCGGAATTTATGACAACGGATTTTGTTGTCGGAAAATTTGAGATCCAGATCTGAAATTTTGTTTGTCGGAAATTCCGACGGAAAATGTCCGATGGAGCCCACACACGATTGGAATTTCCGTCAACAAGCTCCCATCGAACGTTTGTTGTCGGAAATTCCGACCGCGTTTACGCAGCATAAGTGTCATTTATGTTTGCTGCCTCCTTCCTCTGCTATCAGCATGAATCACTTCTGACAAGTTTCCCTGACACCAAGAGATAAAAGGTGACAGGGGAGGGAGGGGTGATTTATGGGATGTGTGTTGGGAGGGGGGGAAGTGCTAGGAGGGGGGGATTCGGCGGGAACTTGTGGTGGGAGGGGGGATTGGAAGTCGGGGGATGTGTACTAGGAGGATACATTTTAGATGTAGAAATTTTTACAAGAAGAGGTGATATAGTTTAAAGGGGGACGAGACTTGTACTAGGAGGAGAAAACTTTATTGGGGTGGGGCGAATTTGTGCTAGGAAGAGGGGAAGTTTGGGAGGTGGATTTTTGCTAGGAGGAGACTTTGGGTGCAGGGGGGGAGGATGTGTACTTGGAGGGGAAACTTGAGGGGTGGAGGATTTTTGCTAGAAGGGGGGATTTGGGGGGTTTGTGTTTTTGTGCTGCAAGAGGTGATATGGTGAAAGGGGGGGTGAATTGCGCTAGGAGGGGAAACTTTTGTTTGGGGGCGGGGGTTGTGCTAGAAGAGGTGATATGGTGAAAAGAGAGGGGGGTGAATTGTGCTAGGAGGGGATGTTTGAGGGTGGATATGTGCTAGGAGGGGAAACTTTTGTGTTTGGTTGTGGGGGGGGTGGTTGTTTGTGCTAGAAGAGGTGATATGGTGAAAGGGGGGGGGGGGGGTGAATTGTGCTAGGAGCGGATTTTTGAGGGTGAATTGTGCTAGGAGGGGATTTTTGAGGGTGAATTGTGCTAGGAGGGGATTTTTGAGGGTGAATTGTGCTAGGAGGGGATTTTTGAGGGTGAATTGTGCTAGGAGCGGATTTTTGAGGGTGAATTGTGCTAGGAGGGGATTTTTGAGGGTGAATTGTGCTAGGAGGGGATTTTTGGGGGTGAATTGTGCTAGGAGCGGATTTTTGAGGGTGAATTGTGCTAGGAGGGGATTTTTGGGGGTGAATTGTGCTAGGAGGGGATTTTTGAGGGTGAATTGTGCTAGGAGGGGATTTTTGGGGGTGAATTGTGCTAGGAGGGGATTTTTGGGGGTGAATTGTGCTAGGAGGGGATTTTTGGGGGTGAATTGTGCTAGGAGGGGATTTTTGAGGGTGAATTGTGCTAGGAGGGGATGTTTGGGGGTGAATTGTGCTAGGAGGGGATTTTTGAGGGTGAATTGTGCTAGGAGGGGATTTTTGAGGGTGAATTGTGCTAGGAGGGGATTTTTGAGGGTGAATTGTGCTAGGAGGGATTTTTGGGGGTGAATTGTCCTAGGAGGGGATGTTTGGGGGTGAATTGTGCTAGGAGGGGATGTTTGGGGGTGAATTGTCCTAGGAGGGGATGTTTGGGGGTGAATTGTGCTAGGAGCGGATTTTTGAGGGGAAATTGTGCTAGGAGGGGATTTTTGAGGGTGAATTGTGCTAGGAGGGGATTTTTGGGGGCGAATTGTGCTAGGAGGGGATTTTTGAGGGTGAATTGTGCTAGGAGGGGATTTTTGGGGGTGAATTGTGCTAGGAGGGGATTTTTGGGGGTGAATTGTGCTAGGAGGGGATTTTTGGGGGTGAATTGTGCTAGGAGGGGATTTTTGAGGGTGAATTGTGCTAGGAGGGGATTTTTGAGGG